>JANHMN010000006.1:47717084-47738535 GCA_030674055.1 Rhabdomys pumilio
TGCTGCTGCTGCTGCTGCTGCTGCTGCTGCTGCTGCTGCTGCTGCTGCTGCAGCTGCACTCTTGTGTGTGCCTCTGTATGCTCTGTGTGCTTCCTTACCTCCAAACTGCATCTCTGTGTTGGAATAGGAGTAGGAGTCTAGACTGAGATCTAGGGCAATTTGACTTACAGTTAATACTTTACATATTTAAAAGTTACAGTGTGTTCAGATGTGCTGGAGTCTGTCATCATTTAACCCTGTGTTCTAATAGCAACAGGCGTTTACTAGTCCAGATTTCCTGTTTGTATCTAATCATTTTTATCATGAATATAGATGGGAAAGATGCTGAAGACAAAGCTTGTGAAAACAATATGAACCATGACCTCTGATTTTTTCCTAGTCTGAATTTCTCTGTAAGATGCCTTTATTTGATGCCTCTGTTCTTACTCCCTTTGCTTCCCAACTGTGTTTCTCCCTGTACTTCTCTTTCTCTGACTTACTCGTTTTTATTTTAAACTTACTTATAATTTGGTATTTGTATCTCTCATTTTCTGCACTACCTGATGTTTTCTGTACATACTATGCATATCAGCTCATAGAGTTTGGAGTAGAAAAGGCTATAGAGAGACTGTTAAAATGTCTTACCTGCTCTCTTTAGGCAGTCATTTTTAAAATAGGATATTTTTGTATTATAGCTCATGGAGAAGCCAGTGTTAAATGTGATAAAGCTTATAAACTGTATCATTACACCAAAGAGTGTGCTAGGACATTACCTGTATGGAGAACTAGTAATGGAATCTTCATAGATTTCCATTGTGTGTATCCTTTCTCAGGGCTGTCAGGAATACTTGCTGGTCACACATAGCACCTGTGACTCATCAAGTGTTCAGAGGACAAGCAGAGGCAGGCAGTACTTGAATGGTTTTATCTGGATTTGTGGCTCAGCTGGACTACTACAGCTTTCTTGCTCCCTCTGGGTTTCTTGACAAACTGGCCTCCTGCTAAGGGGAGGGAACCTAAAGGCAATGGGAGGAATTAATGAGCCACTGAAAATGTGACTCTCTGAGAACAGAATGTTGCTTGTGTCCAGAACTCTTTGTCCCTAAAGTTTTCAGAGAAACCCAGTGTAAAGACTTTTAAAACATCATGCTTATGTTGATCTCTTTTGAATGGCAAAAGAAAATGAAACATTTAAAAATCATTAAACCACATTGCTTGAACATTATGTCGGGCTTGGGTTTTAGAAACTTCTGGGACATGCATGAGATGCTTGTTGCTACTAAAAGACAGAAATTGGGGCAAGTAGAAGACATTTATTGTAATGTGGCTTTCCTTGAGCTTGGCTTGTGCTAATTTGGTTCTTCTGGACTGTATCAACTACTGTTGGGGAGGAAGGCTCTTTCTCTTGGTTTCACAGTTATACCTAACTAGATAGGTAGGATAGATAGATAGATAGATAGATAGATAGATAGATAGATAGATAGATAGATAGATAATCTAGCATACCCTTCCTTTAACACTTCTTTGAACAGTTTGGTTTCTGTAGAGCTTGCTTCCGCTCTCAGTAAGTCTTTCTTCTCCGTTACTGCATCGCTGCTCTTACCATCTGGCTTCTGATGTGCATCTGTCTTGTATTCACCCACCACATTCTACCCCAGTCGCTACATCAGTTATCTAGCAGCCTACCCTGTGGACTCAGGCCCACTCTCACAGTATTTCAGCGACACTACAGACTAGTCTTCCTTGCCTCTTCTCTTCTGTCTTACTTTTCACTGACCCCATCAATGAGCCTGTCTCTCATTGCCTGCCTCTTTGCTTTTATCTTTATTGTTCTGCATAAAGCTGCCATTTAGGTTGAGGGAAAGATCAGCAAAAACCCAAATTCTGAGAGAAACTCACCTGTTTTTAAGACGTGTCCTATTTTTATCAGTCTGATCAAGATGCATGGGAGCATGACTGAACAGTCCTGTGACTGAGCATTGCCTCTTTAAAGCATGAAAACAGAATTCAGTCTGGAAGGGGGATGGATTCTGAGTGAAAGAGCTGTAGTCCTTGGTTTTCTAAAAATGATAGCTATCCTTGAAAATAATTTGCCTTTTAGAAACTTATTAAACAGGACATTTACAAATTAACTGTGCAGTGATATGACATACTTTGAAAACATCTTCACTATATTTGACATGAAGTACCCTCTTTACATTTTGAATATTGTATAGTTGAACTGTAAATATTTATCTTGGGTTTCTACTTCCTGTAATTTATGCAAGATATGTATTTCTTATAGGATCCTTAATTTTGTTTTGCTTCTCCTTATGAGCTACCTTAAAAAAATATAATATCCTAACTAGTGTATGTGAAAATGAACAATATGTCTCAGTTTAAGCTATTTATTGGATATTGAATGAACATACTTGCTAAGTAACAAGGGAAGGTTGTTGATAGGGTTCCCAAACAGATTGTGTTCTGTTTATAGGTTTATTCATATTATTGTAATATTTTATTTTTATTAATTTCTTTTAGTGTTCTTATTGCTATTATAATATATTATACTAATATTACTACTAGGTTTGCACTTACTACATTTGAAACTAACTAATGAATACTTATTTGTATGCCTTATTACCAAAGATTTATTTAAGTGTAGGTGGAGCCAGTTGAGAACTGGTGAAAGGTTTGCGCTTCAGATAAAAGACCTTCCTATTTTCTTTATGAGATTAATCATGATGTTTCTCAGATTTGAAAGATTTTTGGTTTTGTGTGTATTGTATGTAATATGTAAATGTATGTATTTGTTAATACCATTTATAATTAGGGGAAGTCTGAGAGGAGTTAACAGGTAAAGACATTTTTACACAGAGTAGAAAATTTAGTTTATGTACTTTAGTTTTTATTATTGTGGTTCAACTTTGCTTGATCTGGTCACCTAAGGTTGAAGTTTTGGTTTCTTCTTCCTAAGACTCACCAGAGTGGAAAATCTCAAGCATGTTTCTTTACAGAATCTCTGTGAGGACTTTGGCTAGCGGCCTTTGGGATCTCAGATGGATTTTACCCTGTTGAGAACTAACCAGTACAGTATAGTATGTAAAATGAAAAACTGGCTTCACGTAGGGAAATAGAATTCTACTCTTTAATAGTCTTAGTCGGGTTAGCATTTACGGATTTTGGTGAATATCTCTAGTAGTAACCATGTAAGACTTGTACAGTAAGCTCTGTTTATATTTTGTTTGCTTTAAGCGTGGCTCTCAAGTAGCTGGTCCTGATGTTATAGTGGGATTTACAGTAGGGAACTGTAACCCGCGGGGAAAGATGAAGGCAGTGGATTTGGAGTCTAGAACTAGTATGCTGTGTGGTAGAGAGGGCATTATTTCAGTAGCTGCTGGGTTTCCTTTCAGTGTGTGTAGCTGTTCTGTTCTAGTATTTCAGAACTTGTCAGAGACGGGAAAGTGGAATTCATGTTCTGCTAGTTAACTTAGCATTTTGATTAGGATCTTTAAAAAGGTTTCTGATTTACTCTTTGTTTTTGCAAACCCCCCCTCTCTCTTTTAAGAAAATCAAGGTTATAACAAAATTTTATTCTCCCAGGGTGGAGGACACCTTAAGAAAAGCAAAACATCAATAGCTTTAACTTACAAATCATAAACATTGTAATTACGTGGTGACCCCCCCCCCCCCAGCACTTAACCACAGAATGTCCGTAGCGTTCTTTTGTTGCTTGGGTAAACTGTTAGTTTTTCTTCAATCGACTATCTCTTCAGTTAAGTTAATGAAATGTCCTGATTTTTTTTTTTTTTTTACATTTTTCTAGTGCAAAATACTACTTCATACTGCTCTCTGTTTTTTCTATAATCTGAGAAGCAGAACTAAGAAAATGAGTGTACTCAGATGCATTCAGCACCTTCCCAACTGTATTGATTAGGAATATCTTTTTTCTTTTTAAGAGTCCCAGTGTTAAGCTAACAGAACTTTACTTTTTATATCAACAAATTGTGTCTTTGTATAAAACATGGATTTTAATGAACTAAACCAATCTCTTTGAACATTTGTAGACATTTGATTCTTCTCTGGTAGCTCATCTTGATTATGTTTGACAGTTCTGTTTATAGGTTTTATTAATGTTATTACAAATACTAGATTTGTATCACTTTAAAAAATACATAAAAATAGCCTGGTGTGGTAAGACACATTGCCTGTAACCTAAGCATTTGAGAGAATAAAGCAGGAGGAACAAGACTTCAGGGTCAGCTTGGGCTACATAGCAAGTTCCAGGCTAGCCATGGAGACATCATAAAACCCAAATCATAAAAAGTAGGGGTAGAAAGTGAAGATGTGGGGAAAGAAAGAAAAGAAAGTCCATTTTCATATTACCAAATATAACCACAGTAATTTTGATAATGTAATTGATAGTATCTTTAGATAGCAACAAGTTTCCAAGTTTGTCAAGTTGTGAGGAGTGAATTTATCTACGTAAGTCAGTTAATCTAGAGCCTGGCATATAGGAAATGCACAGTAAGTACTCTTGCTTCTCTGTTAAAGCTTGTACATATTTATATAGCTGTCATAGCATACACAGCAGACATCTTTTATTCTGCCCTACCTCTCCCTCAGTAAAGCTTGATTTTCATCTCTCCATCCTTACCTGCCATCCTGTGATTGCTTACTCAAGTGTTATTAGGAAGAGTGTGCTTGGTACTTGGGACAGTGCTTCCTGGACTCCGAGGGACTGTACAAAAAAGCTTAAATGTTTTTTGAAGCAAGCTCTCCTTATGTAACTTCGGCCTACCTCTAACTGTTAGTCCCCCCGCCTCAGCCTCCCACAGCTTAGATTATAAGTTTATTTACTATCATGTTGACTCTAGATTTTATTTGGCAGTGAAAGACTTTTAAAGCTAACTATTTACTTTACATATTTTAAAAAGAAATAGGTGATAAATGTACATTATGATTGTTTTTTAGCCCTCGAGGGCTCCCAGAGACTGAACCAACTAAAGAGAAAGCATGGTTTGGACATAGAGCCTTCTTGCCTCTCACACATATGTAGCAGATGTACAGCTTGGTCTTCATGCAGGTCCCCCAACAACTGGAGTGGGGACTGTCCCTGACTCTGTTGACTGCCTGTGGATCTTATTCCCCTAATGGAACACCTTGTCTGGCCATAGTGGGAGAGGATATTCCTAGTTCTGCAGTGACTTAATGTCTCAGGAGGGGTCCTACCCAGTCTCAGAGAAGGGGAGGAGATAGGGGAGAGGCTGTGTGAAGGGAGGGGACTCGGAGGAGGGGAGAGCTGCAATCAGAATAGAACGTGAAAATGTGAATAAATATATAAATTAATGAAAAAAGATTGTCTTTTAGGGGCTGAAGAGATGGCTCAGATGTTAAGAGCACTGATTGTTCTTCCAGAGGACTTGGGTTCAAATCCCAGCACTCACATGGCAGCTCACAACTGTCTGGAACTCCAAGATCTTACATCCTCACACAGACATACCCACTGGCACACCACTAATGCATAAAATAAAATAAAGTAAGATTCTTTAAAAAAAATTGTGTTTTAAATAATTTCAGGATATGATAACATGTACTTTTAGCACTTAGGAAGTAAAGGCAGGAGAATCTGTAGTTGAAGATTATTCTCAGCTGCACAGTGAGTTTGAGGCCAGCCTAGGCTGTTCAGGATCCTGTGTCAGAATCTACACTCATGTCCTTGTTGATCCTGTTTCATAGTGGCTTAGGAAACTCTGTGGTAGACCTCCAGTCTGTGTACTGTACTATGTAACTATCAAGTGACCCAGAGAGAGCAAATGAAGGACAGGGCAGGAGGGCTGGGACTGTTTAAATACTTTGCTAGTGTAGTCTGTAATATACATCTGTGAACTATTGTTGGTTATAAATTTAATTACATTATAAACATTGCCATAATGGTCATAATGTATAGCCCATGTGCTTATATATTTGTGCCAGTTTCTGTTGAACAGAAGACAGAAAAAAATGAAAAGATATTCTCATATTTCATAATTTTCCTCCTTTTCTATTTTACTATTCAGTATGAGTTACAACTGAAGAACAGTCACACAAAATTATTAGACAGGTTTTCCATTTGTTGAATGCCTTTAAAAGTCCAAATTGATGCCCATAATTTTGTATTATGGTATCATCATAATCAGATTTTAGACACCTGGATTTCTTTTTCCTGAGTTGAAATAACAGAGAAAAATGGGATATATTGGTTTGATGAGAGACAATGTTATGGACATAGTGTTAATATTAGCAGACAACCTAAGCTAAGAGAGTGCATTTTGTTTGGTTTGTTTTTGTCGTCCGTGTGCCGTCATACATCATGAGCTTGTGAGTGAATAGGCAGAATCTATGGACTTGACTTGAATGCTTTTTAGATCTGTCATAAACCTGTGGAATGAAATCTGGAGAAGAAAACAGTTTTATTTTACTGGCCCAAAGTTTGTGTATCTAGGAGGTACAGCTGAGTTAATAGACTGCGTACAAATGCTCTAGGCCCCTTGCTGAGAGCTCTTGTGTTTGTGGTGGGCATGGTCTGCTTTCTTTCCCTCTCCCATCTGTGACATCCCCTATCTGGCCCTTGCTAACGGTTCCTCTTCAGTCCCTACTGCTGCATTATTGAAATCCCATCTACAGCCCTCACTACAGCAGTGGTCAAATCTGCTTTTGTATTGGAAAACAAAGCTTTAAAAGCAGCCAGGGGAACCACACAGAAGAGTAGTGATTTTGTGACAATGGCCTAAATCCAGGAAATGCATTTAGAGTTTTTGTTTGTTTTAGGTAGAATTAATTGACTTCAGCATGTTTGTCCATTGAAAATGGAGGATACTTTTTTCTTTTCTGGAGACTCGGGATTTCTATTCTATGTATTGGTGTGTGTTTATCATGTACTTATATCCTATAGTCTATATAAGAGTTTGGTGTGCATTTAGGATCCTACAAATAATTTATTCTGCATGTACATCATACTCCTTTACATTCTGTGTTATTTATAGGGTTATTCCATAAATGAAATGTTCTCATGCAAAATGAATAATTACATTTTCTGGTAGATAACATCTACCTTTTAAAACTTGCATAGCTGGGAATTTGTAGCAAATAGCATGTTCTATTGTTTATAATCCGTCAGTTGGTAATGTTTTTTTTTACCCACCTTTTCCACCTTTATCTCTTTGACGGATAAAGAGAAATAAATCTAAGATTCAGTTAAAAGTATAAATCCTACTGAATACACAATAATTCAAAACATGAAAGAGAAATGGGTGTGTGCTACTGAATCTTTAAGGAAACGTAAGGCGATAAAGGGTTTTGAACTTTATACTAGGAGAATTGAGATGAGAAAGAACAAAAATAAAATGTGTACAAAGAATGCTAGTGCATTTCTTGGTTAGAAGCCTCACTAAATATTTTAGAGCATGCAAGGCAGAAGGGATTAATTTTCATTAGCACTGTAGACCACTAACTAATCTTAAGAGGTAAAGAGGACACTCTACAAACTATTTTGAACGACTATTTCATTCTAATCAGTCTGAGTGCCATAAACATTAGAAGTAACTCATGAATGCAAACCAAAACAGAAATTAGAAAAGCGAGGAAGTTTTATGTAGTGAAAGGCAAAGGCCTTCAAGAGGAACACGAGGCACTAGCCCAGTTCTTATCTACATGTTTCTGGGAGTCAGTGAGAAATAGTGGACCAAGGGAGACCAGTTGCCTGCTCACCAATGGGTTTGAAATTGTTTAAGCCTCAAAGGAGACTATACTGGCAGGTTAGTCACTGGCATTGCCTGCAGGATACGGCACCATATCATCAGATGTTAACCTGCCTGATAAAAACAGTCAATCTTGAGAGTAGTAAACACAGCCCCTGGAAAACTACGAGATTCACAACCCATGTTTTGGGATGTACCTCTATAGCTAATGTACTGATATGGATCAGGGGAAGTGCGAGCAGGTGTGAGAGCACCATCTAAGCCTCTGGGAAGGTTTGTGGGTTTGTAGTTTTGGGAGTGAGAGTAGGGATGTGTGTATGGAGACCAGTGAGACCCCAGAAATCTAAACCTAATATCCTGATCTCTTGCTATAGGAATATGACCTTTGCCAGAGGAAACAGTATTATCATGAATACAGTCAGGTAGTTACCTTGAGAAAATTTCAGTTTGTTAAGAATTAATCTAGATAAAGAAGAGAAAAAGGAATACAAGTTAATGGCATTATAAACAACTCCTCTGCTTGGCACTCTGACAAAGAATCCCCAGTCCTGCCTTGTAGGGGAGGATGCTGTTGAGAAGAATACATGGCCATGGGTACAAACACTGATCATGTATGCAAAGCTACCGCCATAGTAGTCACTTCTTCATCTTTTAATCTTTCTGATGAAAGATTTCAAAGTAGGGTTGTGAGGAGGCAATATAGTGATGGTGATTGTCAAATTATGGTTTGGGACTAATGGGATTCACAAAGTACTTTTCTCTCCAAACCTTAGAATAGTTCCTTTAAAATACGTTACCAGAAAAATGAGTGCTAATTTAAAATAGTGCACCCAACAAGATTCTAACATTTACTAGCAATTTGCCACTGAGAACAATTATACTTAGCAACAGAAATTAGTTTTTAGTGTTAGAAAGATTTGTTAAATAATTTTTTTGTTTTCTCTTTTTTTTTTTTTTTTTTTTTTTACATTGCCTGAAAAGAAATAGGAGGCTAAAAATTGATGAAAATACTTTCCCCTATCAATGGGGATTATGTTATCTGAAGGAAAACAATATGTGAAACTTGATGTTTAAACCTTCTCTTCTGGAGCCATTGGAGATTTTGGTGTATTTCAGTTGGGTTCCATGTTTAAATGTGATCAATGTAAAAGAGTATACTCTTTATTTATAGATAAAATAGCAGACCAGGTTAGCCTGAGCTCAGCCATGAAATAATATTTTAAGTGCCTTTCTGCCTACAAATTGTCTTCCTATAGGCATAATATATTTAGCTGTGCCTACCTATGGTATGTCTTCTTGATTAAAGAAAAAAAGATTCATTTCAAAGAGTTCACTGTACTTCCTATTTTACACCTGTTAGCTTTAGTAGCTTTCCTTGAATGTGTTGTATTAAAGTATAAAGTATGATTTTTTTCACTCATCATTCACACACTTTGGGAGTGGCATTGTTCTCTTTCCTTTGGATGTGAGATAAACTGTAGAAAAGTTAAACACTGTCCATGCTCTGTGGTGATAATGGAACTGTTGATCAGACACAGGTGTTCCTAGTCACATTCCAGCACTTTCTGCTCCTCTCCCTTGGCTCTGTCCCTTGGTGATGCTGTTTCAATGGGTCAGCTAACATATGTGTTCTGTTCCTTAATCCCTGACTTCTACTTGATATGAATGAAATCGAATGTTTGTTTTGGAATGGAGAGAGAGTGCTTCAGTGCATTTATCTTTACAGTGTACCCAATAACTTAGCCTCACAGCAATGATGGGATATTTTAGACATTTTGTTGAGCTGGAAAACAAACTTTTCAGAGAATTTACTAAGCAAGTTAAAAAAAAAAAAAGACAATGGGCTTTTTCTCATAATGAAAGTATTTCGCTTGTCTCATAGTCCTTAAGGGAAAGCCTGCTGGCAGCAGAAATTTGAAAAGATAGTGAAAATATATCCCATGTTAATGTCTCCCATGTAGAGGAGGATTTTAAACCTCTGGAGTTCATAGGAAGGAGCTGCACAGCTGCAGTAAGCTCGTGGTGGCTGCACACTGTCCGAGTGTGCCCTGGAGGCAGGAGGTGGAGTGTACAGGTACTTCCTGTCCCTTAGCAGCAGGCTTAGACTCCAGCCTCTTAGAGAAGAAGGCTTTCACTTCTGAAATCTTTGTAGCAAATTTTGTTGACTCTGAAATCTCACAAGTAAGTTCCCATCTTCTGACAGCGAGATGAGAACATAAAATGTAAATTCCTAAAGTTTATCAAATTTCAACCTTGAGGTGCTGTTCTGTCACAGTGTAGATACTTAAAAGTTGTGAGTTGCCCCACTGTTTTTTTCCTTTGATTCACTTAATACAAAAGCTTCTGAAATGCAGAACATTGAAATTAGGAGGCCTGTCCTGAGAAAAGAAAAGAGAACACAAGGGAAGTGAAGAAGATCCTAACTGGTACTGCGGATCAGCTTCTGAGTGCAGGAGAGCACACATCTGAAGGCAAGCTCAGCTTGTCTCATGTTGCCACACAGCCCTTTGTCCTTGGAAAGAGGCAGAATTTGATTTTATTCTGCTGTTGGAGATAACATGGCATATACTTCGCATTTTAATTTACCCCATAGATTCTAAGTAAACACCACTCAAACACCTGCTGTGGTAGGGTAGCTGTGGGTGCTGCTTTACCAGCACAAAAAGCCATTTGTACTTCCTAAAGACTAAGGTAGCCACAGGCTACATTCTGTCACTGTAACATGACTGATTATAGAAAACGCTGCTTTGGTGATGGGACATACTTTTGTGGTGCAGCATCCTCGTGTTTCTGATGTTCTTGACTATTTCAGTCCGGTGCTGTAGCTTTTAACTCCGCTGCATCCGTTAATAGTCAGGGTCATCCTTCTCCGATGCACTTTTGAGGAGGAATGTTTAGAAATGTGCATGCTCCATGTAAAGATGTAGAAGCCTGTAGTACTTGCTTCTTATTCAAAATCTGTGAAGGAATTGCTTAGAAACCATTACATGAGAAATACTGATTTGAAATGGTTAAGCAGTTACTATAATACTTGTGGTTTTCCTATTAAAACATAAGCATAGCAACATTAAAAGTAATTATTGAAGTTGTAGTATTTTAATTACCCATTTTTACTTCAAACACCTCTCCCTGTTAGACATGTGCATCATTTTCTTTTTAAGAGTAATTTGGGACTACAAATTTTATATGAAAGCATCATGGAAATAAGGTTTATTACTTCATTTGATAGTAAATAAGACATAATTAGAAAATGCTTTCATATTTTATGTTTAGATACCAGACTCTTCTCAAATGTCACACCAGTGACATTTATTTATTTATTTATTCGCAAATACTTTTAAATAAAAAGAAAACTTTTCTAGTTTATCAGCATACATGAGAGATAATTGTATACTTAGTAATTCCGTGTAGCTACACACATGCCTATAATACAAATACATATGAAACTAGGACAGAGGCAGGAGTAACTCTTTGGGTTCAGGCTAGCCTGGTCTACATTGCCTACATAGTGAATTCTAAGCCAGCTGGAGCTACATAGTGCGACCTTGTTTAAAACAAAAGGAAATCTATATTACACTGTATATTGGTAGTTGTCACTTTTGTACATACATGAACCTCACCTAAGGAGTATTTTAAAAACACTGGTACTCTGATGGTTTTCTGACCAGCTAAGTCATAGTCTCTGAATGTGAAGCTTCAACATTTGGTATTTGTTTTACTTTTTATGTTTGTTTGTTTTGTTTTGTTTTACCTTAGGCAGGAAGAGGATGAAAAGATGTGTACTTTTGCACTTTACATGAGTATTCTAACGTCGCATAGCTCCTGCAGAGCTGTGTTCATTGGTGGAGCTGTGGTCACTCAGTTGTCTTACAACAAATGCTAAGCACTCACACATTTGTCCAGAAAATACCTTGTGTGGCTGCTGTGTGTGTCAGACCTGACTGCCAGCTCCTTCGGAGAAGACTTCATCAGGATATCATCCCAGAGTTTATATTTTAGTTTTGATGAAAGATATTTTAGTTTTTCTTAAGTCTGAATGTACCACTAGCAGAATCATCTCCTTTTCTGTGGCAGATTTAAGGTAATTTGTGGGTATAGGCTGTTTCTAATCAGCTCACAGGGCCTCACCTTTGTTTTCTTTTAGACTTTTGGATCTTGTTTCTTCTCAACCACATTCTTTATTTGGATCGAATCACTATTTACCAAGGTCAGTCTCCCCATCATCCTCTCATAGTGAGTATGGTGAATTATATTTTGTTTGCATGTAGTGAAGAAAGGGCCTCGCTCAGTAGTCAACAGCATTCACAGCCTTTGCAGATCTGAGTTTAGTTCCTATTACCCACATCAAGTGGTTTATAACCACCTGTAACTTCAGCTCCAGGTATCTGATCCCCTATTTTGACCTTCTGAGAACACCTTCAAGTATGTGCATACACACACAAATAAAATAAATCAAAATATAAAGAAACAATTGATTGACTTTGTCTTTGCAGAACTTTAGGTTCCAAAGTTAAAGCCAGATAGGATACCTTTTTAAAAAGTGAATATTCAAAAGTATCATTTAGGCATGAAAGATTTGGATTGATATGATGGCTTAGCAGGAAAAGGCATTTGCTGTCAAGCCTGACATCCTGAGTTCCATTCTTGGAACCCACATGGTAGAAGGAAAGAGCCAACTCCTTCAAGTTGTTCTCTGACATGTACACCATATGTACACCATAGTGTGTGAGCACTTCCAACACAAAATAAATAAAGATATAATTTGAAAAAATTTAAATATTTGAAAATATTCTGGTATTTTGAACTGTTTTGCTTTAAATGTAATCTAGTCATCGCAGTCTCTTCTGCATCTTTATAACAGTCTCTGTACACTCTCAATAACCCTATAAAATCTTGATATATAGAGCATGAACATCAGGGATAAAATGCACATTCAATTAGGCCAGAGCCTCTTTACTGACCTAAATAACAGTTCATTCATGAGATAATGTGACTTACAGCCAGAGAGAGAAATCTATTGCCTGAGCTGGGGAAGCCTGGCATAGCACAGACTCTTCAGTGGTCAGAAAATCATCTAAAATTAGACCAGGCAGGAAAATAGTGCAGAGATTTACAGGTCTGATCTCTATTTCAAAAACAGTTCTTTCTCAAGCTGTGTGTGTAATTAGTTGTCTAGATTAGACCTGGTAATCCTGCAGTGCATGCCTTTATTAGTACAAAACCCCTTGTTAACAAAGGAATTTTGTGATTAAATTTTTATATTTTAAACTTGTTTTGTTTGTTTGTTTTTTTATAACTTGGGAAGTTCACATTTTTGTCAAAGAATTTCTTCTTTGGACAGTTGATCAATGTATCTTGGGAACTTGGGATAGCTGTAAGTTTGGCAACAGTTGCCATTACCAGAGCTAATACCTGTCTTAGAAATGAGCACACTGTATTGTGTCTGTAAGCGTTGGCATTTGTTTTAGGTAAGGCTTCTATTGCTGTGATAGAGCACCATGATCAGAAACAACCCGGGGTGAAAATGGTTTATTTCAGCTCATAGGTCCACTCCTCAGTCCATCAAGAAAGGAAATTGGGGCAGGGAAACAAGGCAGGAACCTGGAGGCAAGAAGTTGAAACAGAAACTGTGGTAGTACGTTGCTTGTCAGCTTGTCCTTCAGGGCTTGTCCTTCAGGGCTTGTCCTTCAGGGATTTCAGAGCCTACTTTCTTACAGCACAATGGTTCTCAACCTGTGGGTTTTAACCCCTTTGACTCTGTCTCCAAAAATAGCTACATTACAATTCATGAAACTTGCTAAATTAGTTGTGAATTAGCAACAAAATAATTGTAGGCTTGGTGGTCACCACAATATGAGCAACTGTATTTAAAAGTGTTGCAGCATTGGGAAGGTTGAGAACTACTGTTATAGTAGAACCATTCTTCCAGCCCACAGTGAGCTGGTACTCCAACATCAATCAACAAGAAGATGTTCCATAGGCTTGCTCATATTCTGATACAGAATTTTCTCAATTGAGGATTCCTCTTCCAAGGAAAACTAGTCAGCACTGCATTAACAATGATCATTTGCTTGCTGTTTGGAAACAGGAGATTATCTTGTTCCTATCAGGCTTCTGCCCAGAAATCTGACAATAACTTCTTAAATTTATTAGAGGAAATTTCTTGAACTAGAAAGACACAACATAAACTAGAAAGAGCCTTTTAAAAATAGATGGGTCAGAATAAATTCATAAAACAAGTTATTTTAATATCCAGTGAATTATTTGTTGGCTAAAGGTTTTCTAGATCATTTTAATTAGTGTTTTTTTTTTATTTATTAATGTCAAAATGGGAAAAGAATAAGATGTGGTTTTACTTATAGGGCTAGCAGGGGGAAACTTAAAAGTAAAATGACATTCAGATTTCATTCATTCAAGTGTTTACTTACTATTAAGAAAAGAAGCAAACACTTTCTCCTAGCTTTATGGATTATATGTCTGGTAGAAAAACTAGAAGATTGGTCATACAACAGCTATGCTAAAAGATGCATGGCAGGGTAGACAGAGCAGGCCAGGGACTCTGATGAGGGGGTGGTTACAGATGATGTCTGTACTGGCTTTATGTAGAAGGAGATGCATGCAAACTAACAGAGACATAACAGGTATACCGTAGGATAATGTAGGGGCACTTCAGGTAAAAGGCACATCCAGCGACAAGCATCTGGGAAACAGGATTGTTGGAACAGGAGCCTGAGAACTACTGTGACAGTTGGAGGGTAAAATGAGCTGCTGGGTGGACGATAGGGCAACTTCGCACTTGCAAAACTGTCATTTTATCAGTGCAAGGAGAGCCTTTGAAAGTGATTGAGCAGGGGAGCAAATGATCTGGTCCTACATATGTCCTGATATTTATCAAATTTTTTTTAACCTTAAGTTCTGTCTTTTCTGGAATGAAACACTAATTCCTGTGCCTGAATGATGAGTGGGAATTACACATTGATCTGGAAGTACATGCAGAACCTATGGCTCTGGCTCCCTCCTCCTCTCCCTCTCTTCTTCCCTCCCACTCCCCTACCCACCCCCTCTGTGTGTGTGTGTGTGTGTATGCGCGTGCACGTGCGTGTGCATGTCTGTGTCTATGTGTCTATATATCAGTGGGGACAGAAGGGGAAGCAGGGTCAACTGCTACTTGAGTCAACTTTTGTGAGCCATAGTTAATTATGACCAAATTATGTTCCAGGAAGTAGGAATTTGGGTAGGGGTGATTGCTGCACGTGTGCCTACACATGCTCATGTTAAATCTTTTCCTTTTCTATTGATAACACTGGTGTGGCTATTGTTGTGTTGAAGTGTAAAGTAGCAATTAATGATTAATAATTAATAATTTAATCAGAGTAGCAATTTTTTTTTTGGCTCTGCAGTAACTGTCATGTGGTATGATAGATACTTCTGCCTAGAGGTAGAAATTATGTAGAGGGGTTGAATTTGTGACTTTCAGTTCCTTCTCAGTTTCTTCCAACATCATGTTATTTCTTATTTAATGTCATTTCAACCTTTTTTTGTGATTATTGATGTCACCTCATGACTTTGCTGTTGCATTTTGAAAGGAGGGTGTAGAGTCTCTAATAGCAATATATATGAGGTGAAGTAAGTTCCAAGGAGGAAGCCATTATAACTTAGAAGACTTTGTAAGTACGTGTGTAGAGGACAGTTTTAACTGTGAGCTTCTTTGATGTCTTTGTATTGTGTGGAAACAAACATTCTGGTATACAGTACAAACTTATCTTGAAGTGTGTAAGATATAAATCCCTGATTTTGGTGGGTAGGGGGTGGTTCCTTACTGAATCTGATAAGGAAAGATATTTGCAAATGTATAATATCAATAGCATACCTGCTATTATACTGTAGCTATCTTTCTATTTTCCAAAGAAAATTGAAATGTCTGACAGTACCTGAATGGCACATTCTCAACTTTAAAATAAGATTCCATACATAAGTAAAGGAGAATACAGCTTTAAAAAAAAACAAAAACAAATATTTTATCATAGTTCTTTTGATAGTGCCATTTAGTACCCACGGTTTCATAACCAATAAACTCCCTGTTCTGGATAATTGTAACAGAAATAGAACAATTGCTTCCCTGGTGTCCTTTAGTAGGTGGGCAGAAAGAACACTGGGCAGAGTCAGACCAGGTACGAATTTAAATCTCCTTTCCTGTTTATTGCTTCTGTGTCTTTGAACAACTTGTTTAACCTTCTAAATTCCAGCTTCCCATCTGTAGAATGAGACTAGTAATAGGTATTCATTTTTCAATAATTTGATAGAAACCATCTGACCCTAGTAGGTACTTAGTAAATGTGTCCTTTACACATCAAGGGTCACACAATGGGAGTAAAGTAGGAGAAGAATGAAAATAACTGTTGTAGAAATTTTCAATCCCAATATTGGGTTTCTGTTCTGCCTTGATCATTCAGTTCCCAGGTAAAAGCCACACAACTTTTATTATTTGCAGTAAGCATTAGACAGCACAAAAGCTGGGCAGATATTGGAGTAGAGTAGTATGATTTCAGGCATCTATGAACTAAGAGGTGAAACACTTAATTCAGGTTTTTTTTTTTGTGTGTGTGTGTGTTTTGTATGATTCTGAGAAATTTGGCTGTTTAAAGGAATAAGAGATAGTGATATCAATAATAGTATCTATCAATAGTAGATGTAACAGTGAACCTCTTCATTTTCATGTTTATGTTTTGGTTTAGTTTTAATAATTTTATTTTAATTCTGTTTTATTTAAATCAGTGTACATGTATAAGCTACTTGAATGCTCATGTTTTTGAACATTCAAATTCCAAGAGTTTCCTTGAATTCTCCCTTACTTTTATGGTAATACATAGAGAATATCAGTTCTGATATTCAAATAGAGGATAATGAAGTTGTATTGGACTAGGTATCTAACCATAGTTGCATCAAGTTTATCATTCACAATTGATTTGTTAGATTACATTTACATGTGATGAAAAGATTACAGAAGGAACATTTCCTTTCAGAGATCAGTCATTTTGGAAGAGTTAGAGATAAGATTCCTACCCAGAGGAGTCAGGCTTCACATTTTCTGGCAGGTCTCACACAAATAGTAGCACAGGTTAAGTAAAGAACTGAATCTCAGAGAGTTTTTCAGATCAACGACTAGCTTCTTGGCAGAGGTGCTGCACCATCCTATAATGCCAGCATGTAGGCGGCTGAGGCAGGAGCAGCTGGAGCTCGAGGCTGATGTCTAATGTTGCCTCATAATGTATTTCTTCAGACGGACTTGCTTTTTAAATTAGTCCTTTTGAAACTTAAATTAATAAAATGAGTTTCCAGAAGCTTTGGAAACGTGTTTCTAATGTCTCAGCACCCTACTTACTGTCATCTTGGTACTTTATTTGAGACCCCAATGCAGGAAAAGGGGAGATATGAAATGTTTCATGTCTCACCTCGTTTTCTAAGTAAATGGAAATCATGTTAGTAAAATGCTTGACACACACAGAAAGACATAGCCAGCATCATGATTATACTAGATTGATCCTATGTTGAAATCAAATGATGAGTTTGTGATCAGCCTTGGGCTTGGAGATTGCCTCGTGTGGTATATTATTATGGTTTCTCAGTAGGGTCATGCTGACCAAGAACATCTGTACCTGGATTTCATATTGCCAAGTAAAACAGAAGAAATTGTTGATGTAGGTAAATTTAAGCTATGTTATTTTGTTAGGTTTTTATCTTTTTTATGTTTTAGATTATAATATAATTGAATTTCTTCCATCCCTTTTTTTCCTCTAAACCTTCTTATATAACTTTCTTGTTCTTTTTAAAAATAATGTTGCCAGTTTAAAAATTATATTTACTTATTTTATACATGAGTGGTGTGTTTATATGTAATTATGTATGTGCACTGCATGCATGCCTGGCACCCACAGAGGTCAAAAGACAACATCAGACATCTTGAACTGGAGTTGGGATGTCCATTTGCCATCATGTGGGTGTTGGGCCCTGAAGCTGGTTGCTCTGCAAGAGCAAGTGCTTATAACCCCTGAGTCATTTCTCCAGCCCCTGTGAAGTTTTCTTCTAGGATCAATGTCCTTGTTTAATTACGCCAATGGAAAACACCATTCCAATTAGTTTTCTTTTCTAGGATTTTTTTTATCCCTCCTTCCCCTAACTCCATCTCTCTGTATATCAACTCTTTGACAAAATACATGTGACAGATAGTTAATTTGCTTTGAGGGACAGATTATGATACCACAGTATGAAAATCAAGTCTTGGTGCTTGGTTTTGTTTTAACCACATCATAATGAAGGTAGAAGGGCATAGGTGTTGGGTTTTTGCACATTACTGAGACCGTGAACACAGTGCAAATGCCTATTTTCTTGATGTAAGGACATAGTATGACTAGTGGCCTTTGAGAACCACAGTAGCTTGGCCTTGTTCTTTCTCTTTCACATCTGAGCACCGGTAACCTTGGGTGACTTCAGACCCAGGACTCTGGTGTGTACTAGTGTTACTGTCGAAGCAACTGTTCACTCTCTACAGTTAAAAACAGATGTATAGATGAGCTCTTAACCCTACAAAGTTTATAGTTGGTAGCATGAAGTTGAAATGGCCACAGTGCTTCAGAAATCATGCTAATTTTATAAAATACATTTGACTGCAATGTTCTTTGAGGTGAATCTTATTTTTTCATCTCCCAGCCATCCCATTTTATATTAAAGCTTATAACTGGAGATGGGACTCATATTTTTTAAATATACTAAAGGTGAGTATCAGCATAAAATTCATTTTATACTGTAGAAAAATCCATTTAAGGACTTATATTAAAATATTCAAATTATGCTAAGTAGTGTACTATAAAAGTTATTTATTATAAAGCTTATGTCTTACACAAAGTATACTATTAATTCAAGTTTTAAATGATGTATTTTTACCATGTATGTAAATTAATCATATGATAAATTAATGTTAATATAATTTTGCTTTGTTTTTTATATTAAAGAAACAATACTTTACGGGTTAAACATTTAAAAATCTCTCCAGCTGGAACATTAGGTATAATGCTTGCCACTAGAGTGACTCAGTATCCCTCACATTCTCCCTGTAGAATGAATAATCCCCTCATCTTTGGACGTATGATCTTCTATTAATGTGATATTTTCTCCTCTGAAAGCTTTTTTGTTTTATCTTGATAAAGTTTCATTCTCCCACCTCTCCACTTGGTGTTGGCTTTATATGTAACCTTTTCTGGAATACTGATAGACTGATTTACAACAAAGCAATGACAGTGGCAAAAAGGAACTGAAATATTACAATCATCTCAAGCAGAGTTACACAGCATGGATCACTATTAATAGTTTAACAGCACTTGGAATATATACTAATTTTAATGAACAATTAGCTTGTGGAAGTTATAAAAAACCAGCAAATTCAAATTTAGATGTCTACCATGAATCAGGCATGTGCCTTAATATATTATGTGCAGAATATTTTGTTTCAAGTGAAATGGTTTTTATACTGTACTCAAATATGGTTCACTGATTAATGCATATTATTCTATCAAAATGACCTTGAATGCCAAGAGTACTAATCTTACCACTAACAGTGGGAAAGAGGCTAGATATTTCTGGGTATAAGTAAGGTGGTGTGATGCTATGGGAACTTACTAGTTAGTATATATCTGTGCTTTATGTTTTGTGAGGACTTAACTTCACATTCATTATCTTGCTCATTAAAAAATAAATATTTTCATAGTGAAATCAAATGCAAAAATAAATTGATTGGTGTGTGTGTGTGTGTGTGTGTGTGTGTGTGTGTGTGATGCCTATGGATCTCAGAAGTTTGGGCTTTGAATACCTGTTTTGGAGAAATACTGTCTGGTCAGTATTTGGAAGGGCTGTAGTTTTTAACCCACTGTAACCCAAGAGTTACCCAGCGCCCTCTCTGTGAGCTACAGTGTGTGTCAGATCTCCCAGGATTGTGAGGTTTGCTGAATCTGTTTTTGTTCTTTTGATCAATCTAACATAAAAATTGAAAAAATAATAACTGAATTCAAAGTAGCTTTGTATCCTGGAAAGCTTGATTTGCTCAATATTAAGAGTTCAATTATTATTTCATAAGAGAACTAAAAGAATTTAAAAGATAGCTCAAAGGCCAGGAATAATTTTTTAGAATAGTTTTGGTTTTTTGTTTCTTTTTATTTTTTATTTTTATTTTTTTGCCAAGTATTAGGAAGTACTTGGTGATTTTGGCCGTTAGCTTAGTTCTTCATTCTTGGAAAGTGTTAGTTTATTCTAAAGTAAAGTTTAACCACTGAAATGCATACTTTCATTCTCCATATACCTCTGTACTGCCTTAGGATCAACATAACACTCAAAGGTTTCTAGTCCTTGCTTGATTGCCATTCTTTTCTTTTCATAATTAATATTCAGTGTGAAATAGAATCACTCAGTGTTCTTTGATGCCTCTCAGTGCCTGTGCTTGCTCTGTGGACTGGTGTCAATGGCAGCACTTGTGTAAGCAGAGATAAAGCATGTGGTTTCAAAACATATCAAATGCAGTTGAGGAAGCATGGGGTAGTTCTGAATGTCACAAACAATGTAAATGATGGCATAAAAATCTGATCAGAAAGACAGAATTCTAATGAGCCTCTGCCTAGGAAACTATCATTTCATTAGAAAAGACCCATTAGTCTTGCCCAGCCATAGGAATTATGAGTTTCCTGCTTAATGTTCATATATTGTAAGCAAATGAGTTGACAAAGTGACAAATTAGTTAAATGTTTAAGCCATCTATTTGAATTTGGGGATATTTGCATGTAGGTTCCCAGCTGGCTGCAGAAACCCTCCTTGAATTTGTAAGGAACTAGGCAATTTTCTGGCAATAGTAACATTTTTTCTTCTTATTAAAGGAAAATGTTCCTCTGTTGTAACTCTTCTTTCCATAGAAATGAACCATCCTACCCTTTGCCAAGTGTTACCTTTTGCTGTGTGGAGTGGGTAAATATCCCTTTTTTCCAAAAGTCACTCAAAGGGATATTTATGACAATTTACTAAAAAAATGAAAGAAAGAATATTGCCCATTCAACTCATCCCTTCCACTGTTCTCCTTACATGGTAAGTTAGATACACTTTTTAGATCAGAAAAGGATTTATGTGACACTTGTCCAAAGGGTTATATATTCTATTATGGTTATGAATTAAAGATTCATTAAATGTGTAGCCTAGTCTGGAGGAGATTGCGGAGAGTGTAGATAGATGAATGAGAGATAAGACAAGTTTATGAGAGGCATTAATTTGGTTTCTAGAAACATTGTACTAAAAGTGTTCTGTTCTTTTTATAAAGATCTATTTAAAAAAAAAAAGACTCCACAGAAAGCTGTGGCTCTCTGAGTAAGACAGATATCCATGCTGGAACCTAAGTATCTACTCAGGAGTCCAGGGTCTCAGAATTGGACATATGTTTTGTTTTCCTTTGCTCTGTTTGTCACCCACTGGAGGCTTGTCTTAGTAATAAGGCTTGTGGGATGGCAAAGACGAAATGAGAATGAAGGTAAAATGCCCACTCTGAGCAAGCCTGAGAACCTGAGTTGAGATCTCCAGTATCTATGTGAAGCCAGACATAGAGGCATATATCTGTAAACCCTACAAGTAGGAGGCAAAACCAAATGGATTCCAGGGTTCCTGGCCACCCAGTCTACAGTCTGTTGGACATGGTAGACTGCAGGTTCAGTAAGAGACCCTTTCTC
>JANHMN010000006.1:47738635-47783307 GCA_030674055.1 Rhabdomys pumilio
TTCATACTGAAATAATGTGGATTCATTACACAAAAATGTATAGAAAAAGAAGTATAACTCAGATCCATAGATTGGCTGTTTTTAGCTCCAAAATATGAAGAAATTTAAAACCTGCTGACTTGAGCTTTAAAACTCAAGACACTGATAGCAAACAGTACAATTTCAGGTCTGTGGAGTTTTAGGAAAACCTGCCTGGCCATCTCACCTGGATTTGTAGCATGCAGCTTTTACAAAGCTGATAAACTAGACAGACTGTGAAAGAACTATTGGACTTGTATATATGATCCTGGTTTTGAATTCTTGCTCCACCATTCACTGCTCAGTAACCTCAGGCAAGTCACTTTATTTTTGTGGGTCTAAATTCCTTACCTATAAAATGGTAGGTTCCCCCATCCTATGCAGTTTTAAAGATCATTAACTCATATTAGTTATTGTATCCTTGGTGATTGTAGTTCATACACTTCCTGGGGTTATTGTAATTAATACTACAGTTTCAATGTACAGAATAGTATCTATTAAGTGTGTAAGACTGGGAGAAATAAATGGTTATAGAAATCAGATCATTCCCCTGGAAAAGACTACTCATTCATGCATGTTCTGATTCAACTTTTTAAAATAAATACTGTTGCCAGTATTTTTTCTACCTTTAAGCCATGCTCAGATAGGGTAAGGAAGCACTATAGTGGAGAAAAACAATAAAAATAATTTCAGGTAAATCAGTTCTCATTAGTTCATTGTAGGGTATCATAAGGTTTGTATACCTAGAGAGTTCAGTGCTCTTCTGTCTTCTGGAAAACAGTGTAAGTCTTCTGAACCTTATAAAAAGATCTGTTGGTTTTTTTATATATAAAATGTCAAATTGGAACTAGAAAGTAATTAATTTCAGAGTTAGTTGTTTATTATTGAGTGTATTAAACATTCTAATGCTGTGTGTGAGATATACTGAAATACAGGCATGAACCTTTTGACAGATAAAGTTTGCACAATTCACTCATAATCATCACCATATGATACACATAAATATAAAATTAATTTCAGTTTTATAACTACCAACTCCACAGCTCTAGGAACTATTTATGTGTGGAAGAAAATATGTAGGACAAATCCATACTTCAAACTACTTCAAACTACTCTGTCAGGACTTAGATATATGGTAGTATCTATGAAAGCATATGAGTAGTTTTGAAACCCCGAGTAATCCTTGAGAAAGCTGACCACAGGGAATGGAACATGTAAGTGAGAACTGGGAGTGACCCATTGGGTAGATTGGAATAGGTCATGTTCTGCATGTTCAGGGCAGTTGCCTATTCCTGTAGTTTCCATTTTAACCATTTAAGTTCTAAATGCTTTTCTTTTGAAGACAATTTTATAATCTACTAGACACATACATTTCAGAGCTTTTAAACACATTCAGCCTCACTTTTTCTATTAAATTATTTTCCCTTTCTAGTTTCTGTATAATGGCCCTTCCTTGTATCATCTAAAGAAAGTTTGTAGGGAGTGTATGCTATGGGAAGTGAGTCTCTATAGCATCATCTGTTGGGTTCTCCAGATTTTACTTTTGATGAACTTATGCTTTACTTAGATAAAATGATGGCAAAAGGGATGAATTTACTACTCTCACTGAGATAAATCTACTTGAACTATAGGTATTCATACATAATAACTCCAGATTGTAGAAGGGAGTCTCCTTACTTGTTTCCCTGTTCTCAGTTTACTGATTGACTCATTTATGGATTTCTAGGCCTAGAGCAATACTCTAACCTTCCTCATGCTGTAACTCATTAATACAGTTCCTCGTGTTGTAGTGACTCCCGACCATAAAATTGTTTTGTTGCTACTTCTTAACTAGTTTTGCTACTGTTATGAATCAGAAAATAAATACTTGTGTTTTCTGATGGTCTTAGGAAACCTCTGTGAAAGGGTCATTCAACCCCAAAACAGGTCACAGCCCTCAGGTTGAGAACAGGTCTAGTACACTTGATCTCCAAATCTTTCATTCTCTAAAATTTGTTTAGACTCCAAACCCTTCTTCCAAACTATTCAGTTATGTGTAGAGACATGACACTGTAATATTATATGTACCAAGCTTACTAGAAGAATGAATGATTATTTTTGATCCAGATATGTAGATTGTTCTATCTCTTAATTTAAAACAAAAAGAAAAACAAAACCAAGCCATCATTTCTATGTTAACTTGCTTATGATGTATTCTTGACCTATTCACGGAGAGACTATGAACGTTTCATGCCTAGCAGTTACTTACTTGGAGGAATGATGCTCTTGGGCATCAGTTTCTTTCATTTGGATAATTATGCCATTCCCAACTTTAATGTAAATGTGATCTGATTAAAGGTGTAAGCAAACACATGAACTAAAATAGATTAGTTTCACAATTGATTAAAACATTCTTCTTTTATCTATTTATATGTACAGTTGAGGCGTGTAGTTGAGGTATGTTAGCAGTATATGTTCCTCATACACTGAATGTCTAACACTATTCTTTATTTCTAATCTTTAATCGTTTTATTTAATTTTTAATGTATGCTCTCTCTGAGTGTGTATCTTTGTCTCTTTGTGTGTGTGTATGTGTGTGTGTGTGTGAGAGTGTGTGTGTGTGTGTGCGTGTGCGTGTGTGTGTGTGTGTACATATACTTGTGTAGAACTTGCTTTTAGTGTGTACCCAATCCCAGTGTTTAGGTTGAAATTCAGCTATCAGCTCTATAAAAAATGCAAAGAAAACACACATGGCCCACTTTTACACCTGTGAAGTTGAGCAGTTTATAATAGAAAAATTATAATTCAGCCTTCACTCTTGAACTAGCCTTTGCTATTACCCAGCAGTATCATTGTGTAATGATCATAGTTCAAACAATGCAGAGCAAACACCAGTAGCATTTAGTAATAAAACTGATTACTTGTGTATTGGTTGGTCACTACTTGTATTACTCTTAGCGTACTCACAGCACTAAGAAAACATGAGTCTGCCTTAAACCATAAAAGTAACAAATTACAATAGATTTCTTTCAAGTTTTTTAGTGTTCTTTTCCTATTTATGAAAGCCTGATAGAGTGGAAACGATTTTGTTTTTAATAGCCACCAGTTAAGTGCTGAATCTTGTAGTAATTCTTACCCTGAGTAAGCAGTTTAACTCTTAGGAGCCTTAATGTCTTCATCAGGGATGAGGGGAGGGGAGGAGAAAGACTCCTCATAAAAATAAAGTGAGTACATGTATTAGACAGTGGCTCAAATATTGGTGTCCTTTCTTAACTTTGCTTTGTCTTTTCCATCTTTGTTTAAATATCTATTTTCAAGTCTTTTAACATCATTAATGTATAATTTCTAAGTTCCTAAAATTAGGCCTTTGCTAGCTGCTGAATAGATGATGGTTGAAGAAGTTTCTGGATGGCACCTATGGTTAGTTGGTTGTGGATATTATTGTTTCCTCCAGAAATCCAGAAGCATGGATTTTGTAGCTTTCTCAGATCACTCAAAAATGTATTTACTAACTACACGAGAACCTAGAAATGTAAGTAAATTACTACTGACTGTTAGTTTCATCCAGATGTGGTAATAGATGTGAAAGCTGTTGTGTGTGTTAGCTACTGCCTTCACTTCTCTCTGACAGTGTGTAAGAACATACTTTCTCTATGGTTCTGACTAAGATATTGAAGGACCTTTTAACGAATGTCATCTGAGTACTCAATTTTAAACTTACATGATAAGCTACTCTTCTGGACAGTGGGCAGGCTTTGGGCTGGGCCAGTCTTTACTTTGGACTGAAAATCTAATATCCATTTAATGAAAAGAAAATTGTGTGAACTGTGAGTTGATCCATGCCTGTTGTCATTAGAATTAAGTTTAGCTAGTTTCATTTTTCAGGAGCATGCTAGAGCTATTTCAACATGCTTCTATTTTTACTTTATAAATTGACTTGGAAAGATAAAATAGGTATTTGGTTGAATTTCTAAATGTTGGTTCAGTGTCCATTTTATACAAGTTAAACTTTTAGTACATATACCATTATTAAATTATAATGTGTTAACTTGGGACACAGGGCAACTTCAAACTTGTAGGAAGTTCCTTAGTGAAGAATGAAACATTGATAATCTTAAATAGCCTTTTTTTTCCCCCTGAGACAAGATTTTTCTGTGTAGCCCTGGCTGTCCTGGAACTCACTCTGTAGACCAGGCTGGCCTCGAACTCAGAAATCCGCCTGCCTCTGCCTCCCAAGGGCTGGGATTAAAGGCGTGCGCCACCACTGCCGGGCGAAACATTGATAATTTACCTAGTGCTATAAAATGTAATGATGATTATAAAGCAGGACATGCTGTCACACCAGTAGCTCAAACCTAAGATGTTTTGAGGATAGTAACATTTACAGTGATTTCCTGTTTCATTAGCAGAAGATAGGAGACAGACATGCATGGTGAAAGATCTTGAGAATCATATCTAAATCTCAGTAGAGAGCACCATTTAAAAATTGAAATTATTTTGATTTAAATTTTGAGTTCATCTCTGTACCAATACCATACAGTTTTTATCACTATTGCTCTGTAGTACAGCTTGTGGTCGGGGATGGTGATTCCCCCAGAAGTTCTTTTATTGTTAAGAATTGTTTTTCCTAACTTGGGTTTTTTGTGTTTCCATATGAAATTGATAATTGCACTTTTCGTGTCTTTGAAGAACTGTGTTGGAATCTTGATGGGGATTATGTTGAATCTGCAGATAGTTTTTGGTATGATGGCCATTTTTACTATGTTAATCCTACCAATCCATGAGCATGAGAGATCATTCCATCTTCTGAGGTCTTCAGTTATTTTTTCAGGTATTTGAAGATTTTCTCATAGAGATCCTTCACTTGCTTGGTAAGACTTACACCAAGATATTTTAACCATTTGTGCCTATTGTGAAGGGTACTGTTTTCCTACTTTCTTTCCCAGCCTCTTTATCATTTCTATAACGGAAGGCTATTGGTTTGTTTGAGTTAATTTTATACCAGCCATTTTACTGATGTTATCATCTGTAGATGTTCTCTGGTAGCTTTTTGGGGTCACTTATGTATACTATCATACTGTCTGTAGATAGTGATACCTTGACTTCTTTTTCAGTTTATATCATTTTGATCTTTTTTTTGTTGTATTAATTTCTCTAGCTAGAACTTTGAATACTATTTTGAATAGATATGGAGAGAGTGGGCAGCATTGTCTTATCTATGATTTTAGTGGAATTGCTTCAAGTATCTTTCCATTTAATTTTATATTGGCTGATGGTTTGCTATATATTGCTTTTGTTATATTTAAATAAGGGCCTTGAATTCATGGTCTTTCCATTACTTTTAACATGAAAGGGTATTGTATTTTGTCAGATGCTTTTTCAGCATCTAATGAGATGATCACATGATTTTTTTCTTTGAGTTTCTTTATATAGTAAATACATTGATGGATTTTCTTATGTTAAACCATCCTTGTATCCCTGGGATAAAGCCTACTTGATCATGGTGAATGTTGGTTTTGATGTGTTCTTGGATTTGGTTTGTTAAGATTTTATTGATTATTTTTACATTGATATTTATAAGCGAAATTGGTCTGAAGTTCTCTTTCTTTGTTGGGCCTTTGTGTGGTTTAGTTATCAGAGTAATTGTAACTTCATAGAATGAGTTAGGTAATGTTCCTTCTGTTTCTATTTTGTGGAATAGTTTGAAGGTATTGATATTAGCTCTTCTTTGAAGTCCTGGTAGAGTTCTGCACTAAGCCATCTAGCCCTGGACTTTTTTTGGTTGGGAAGTTTTTCAGGCAGATCGATTAATGGAATAGAGTTGAAGACCCATAAATAAGCCCACACACTTATGGACACTTCTTTATGACAAAGAAGCCAAAAACATACAATGGAAAAAAGAAAGCATCTTAAATAAATGCTGCTGGTCTCACTGCCAGTCTGTGTGTAGAAAAATGAAAATAGATCCATATTTATCACCTTACACAAATATTAAGGACCTCAACATAAAACCAGATACACTGAATCAAATAGATGAGAAAGTGGGCAAGAGCCTCAAACTCGTTGGCAAAGGGGGAAACAGAACTCCAATGGCTCACACTCTAAGATCAAGAATTAATAAATGGGACCTCATGAAACTGAAAAGCTTCTGTAAGGTAAAAGAAACAGTCAATAGGACAAATTGGCAACCTATGGAATGGGAAAAAATCTTTATTAACCCCACATCCTATAGAGGGCTAATATCCAAAATATATAAAGAACATAAGAAGCTAACCTCCAAAAAACCAAATAACCCAGTTTAAAAAATGGGTATAGAACTAAACAGAGAATTCACAACAGAAGAATCTCGAATGGCTGAGAAGCACTTAAAGAAATGTTCAAAGTCCTTAGTCATCAAGGAAATGCAAATCAAAATAACCCTAAGATTATAACTTACACCAATCAGAATGTCTAAAATCACAAACTCAGGTGACAGCACATATTGGTGAGGATGTGGAGAAAGAGGAACACTGCTCTATTGCTGGTGGGATTGCAAACTGGTACAACCACCCTATGTATCAATCTGGAGGTTCCTCAGAAAATAGGAAACAGACCTAGCTGAAGACCCAGCTATACCATTCTTGAGCACATAACCAAAAGATACGCCACCATATCTCAGGGGCACATGTTCCACTATGTTTATAGCAGCCTTATTTGTAATAGCCAGAAGCTGGAAACAACCCAGATGGTCCTCAAAGGAAGAATGGATTCAGAAAATGTGATTCATTTACACAGTGGTAAACTATTTATCTATTAAGAATGAGAACATCATGAGTTTTGCAGGCAAATGGGATTGAACTAGAAAATACCATGATTGATGTAACCCAGACCCAAAAGGACATGCATGCTATGTACTCACTGAGTGGATATCAGCCAAAAATAACAGAATACCTATGATACAACCCACAGAATTTAAGAAGATTAATACCCAGAAATGCCAAGTGAACATGCTTCAATCCCACTTATTAGGAGGAAGAAAATAATCAAGGGAGGCAGAAGGAGGGAGGGATTTGGGGAAGGGTTGGGCAGGGGAGGGGAAAAGAGGAAGAGGATCAGGTTTGGGGGTGGAGAGACAGAAGAGAAGCCCAGAGAAGCCAGAGGACTGGAAATATGCAGCCTCAGAAGGTGGGAGGTGGGGGCAGAGGAGATCATCTAGAAAGTACCAGAGACCTGGGAGGTGAGAGAATCTCAGGACCTTAAATGAAATGCTCAACAGTGGGGAGAGGGAACTAAATGAGTCCACCTCCTGTAGAAAGACAGGGCCTCAAGAGGAAGGATGGTGTTACCAACCCACAGTCAAAATTTCTGACCCAGAAGTGCTCCTGTCTAAAAGAACTACAGTGATAAAAATGAAGAAGAGACTGAGGGAAAGGCAGTCCAGTGACTGGCCCAACTGGGTTTCCATTTCATGAGGAGACACTAAGCCCTAACACTATTACTGATGTTATGGTGTGCTTACAGACAGGAGGCTAGCATGGCTGTCCTCCTAGAGACCCAACAAATGGCTGAGACAGATGCAGATACTTACACCCAACCAATGGACTAAAGTCAGGGACCTCTGTGGTTGAATGAGGGAAAGACTGGAAGAAGTTGGGGAGGAGGGTCAACCCATAAGAAGACAAGCAGTCTCAACTAACCTGGACTCCCAAGATCTCTCAAACACTGAGCCACCAACCAGGCAGCGCATATGAGCTGGTCCAAGGCGCCTCCCCCACATATATAGCACAGGACTGCCTGGTCTGGCCTCAGTGGGAGAAGATGTGCCTAATCCTGGAGAGACTTGAGGCCCCATGGACCTGGGAAGGCCTGATGGGGGTCATCCTCTTGGAAACAGGTGGGGAGGAGGAATGAGATGAGGAACTGTGGGAGAGGGACTGGGAGGGGGACAATGGCTGGATTGTAAATAAATAAAGTAATAAATTTTTGAGTTTATTAAGTATACATCTAAGCCACACATGGGATGATTTAAGTTTGAAAAAGTGAGAAAAGGATGGAAAGAAGCAAAGGAGTTGAGATCAGAAGACCAATCAGGAGAATTTGTTGCTCTAACATGTCACAAGCTATGTGAAATTCTCAAAGAGAATCCATTTAGAAATAGAATTTTTAAAAAATGGACATGGAGGTTCAGATGGATTTTTATTTTTGAGAACTTGACATCTCTTGTCTACTCTGATAAATAATTACCACTAATGGGTTCTAGTGTGTATCAACTAAGCATAGTTAAAATCTGTTTCCCAAGATGGAAAGATTTTAAGGAGACCCTGATCATTTATTGCTGAATTTTTCCTGGATTCTTGTTTCCCTCCTTTGCATTGATATTTTATTCCATATGCTTTTTTATTAACAGAGACTCAAACAACCTTTATTCTGAGGCAGTCAGACCACCCTTTCTCTGGAGAAAATTTCAAAGTTTTCTGTAGCATTGACTAGATTATCAAAGTATGGTCAGTATTTCATGGGTTAAGTTATATACTGTAGATTTTTCATTGGAGTGGGTGAGAATATGAAAATCACCCTTCCAGTACATCTATTTCCACCTTACCTGCCCTGAAGTACTCTGTTAGAGTTGAAAACAGAACTACAAGTGATACCTCCTTATAAAGTATGCCTACAGCAGCTGATGGGGGAACTCCCTTCTTTCATTGTTGTGCCAGCAGGAATTGAACACTATGATCCAGTTAAAGGAGCAGTATCCTTCTCCCAATATATTGTGATTTTATTCTCTCCTGACTGGCCATGAGACCAGGGATCTTAATGGCCCTCTGTTCATACCATAGACTGTGTTGACAACTGCTACTTCCCATTGGGAAAATAGTAAGCTAGTAAAGAATGCTACTGTTTCATGGGACAGAAACTGAAGGAGGTGCCATCAGGAGACCATTCCACCTGGGTTTCCATCCCATGTACAGTCACCTAAGCTAGACACTGATGTGGATGGCTGGAAGTGCATGCTGTCAAGAACATGATATAGCTGCCTCCTTAGAGGTCTGCCAAAGACTGACAAATCCAGAGGATGATGGTCACAGTTAACCACTGATATGATCAAGGGTTTCCCAATGGAGAACTTAGAGAGAAGACTGAAGGAGCAGGAAGGGTTTGTGACCCCAGGAGGAAAGTAACAATACCAAACAACCAGAGCCCCCCAGGGTCTAAACCAGCAGCCTGGGAGCACATAGGGAGGGACCTATGACTCCAGCGGTATATGTAAGGGAGGACGGCCTTTTTGGGCATAGATGGGAGAGGAGATTCTGGGTTTCATGAAAAACAAACACAGAGTGGGGGGGGGAAAGGGGGGGTGGGGAGAGGGTAGTGGGGGCGGGTAGTAGGTGCAGACACAGCCTCATAGAAGCATGAGGAGGGGGGATGGGATGGGGGGTTTCTGGGTGGTGGGAGGAAGTGGGGTAAGGGGATAAAATCTGAAAGGTAAATATAATACCCATTTTTAAAAAAAAGAAAAAAAGGGGGAAAAAAGAATGCTACTGTTTTGAAAGATGCTCATTTTTGGTTTGGGGAGTGGGGCCTCTTTCATTTGGTAGGTTCTTAATCATGAGAAGCAAAAAATATTTCAACTTCTTGAGTCATCACTGTGAATAACTTTTTAAAATAAGAAGTTCAATTTAGTGCGAGAAGGTACTGAAGACTTGCCTTACCTATAGTCTGGTGACTACGCTATCTATAAGTAAAAGCTTTCTCTGCTAGGTGATGCCATGTCTCCTTTATAAAGCTGCAGCTCATCCCTCTCTTTTTACCCATTTACTTTCTTGTTTTACATTCTTCTTCCCTGAAATGGGGAAGAAATATAATTATTTTTGACCCATGCAGTAGAGAGTTTTATGGTTAAGATCAAGGATTGTGGGATTCTAACAGCTTGAATTAGAATCTTAGTTCTGCTACTTGTTTGGGCAAACCTATTTATACTTTCATTTTTGAAAAGGACAGGATTATTCTCTTTTCCTTTAGTGATAGAATTAAGTCTGAGAATGCATGCAGAGAGCTTCACAGCAGAGGTTTTTATACAGCAAATACATTTTCACTCATGCTTCCCATGGTTGCTCTCAGCCAAAGGAAGAACAGAATCTGATAGCATTTGTCATTTGCTGGATAGGACCTGGACCCCATGACACTCAGAGCAATTACCAGCCCACTCTGAAGATCTCACCTTGCTGGTTGATAGTGGTCTGGTTCAGATTTTATTTGGCAAGACAGAAACTGTCATTTAAGTAGTTTTGGGGGGTTCTAAAAGACAGAGGAGGCGATGGAACTCCTGTCCTGGTCCCTCGCTTCGCTCTCCTCTCCAGACAAGATGAGCCTCACCACCCGCTCCACCACCTTCTCCACCAACTACCGGTCCCTGGGCTCGGTGCAGACTCCCAGCCAGTGAGTCCAGCTCACCAGCAGCACACCCAGTGTCTATGCAGGTGCTGGGGGCTCCGGGTCCCAGATATCCGTGTCCTGCTCCATCTGGAGTGGCTCTGTGGGATCCGCAGGCCTGATGGGAATGGGTGGAATCCAGACGGAGGAGACCATGCAAGACTTGAACGACCTCCTGGCCAGCTACCTAGACAAGGTGAAGAGCCTGTAGACTGAGAACAGGAGACTGGAGATCAAAATCCGGGAACATCTGGAGAAGAAGGGGCCCCAGGGCGTCAGAGACTGGAGCCACTACTTCAAGACCATCGAAGACCTGAGGGCTCAGATCTTTGTGATGCTGTAGATCGTCCTGCAGATCGACATTGCCTGTCTTGACGCTGACAACTTTAGAGTCAAGTATGAGACAGAACTGGCCATCCATGGACTCCAAAAGGTAGTAGATGACACCATTATCACAAGGCTGCAGCTGGAGACAGAAATCGAAGCGCTCAAGGAGGAACTGCTGTTCATGAAGAAGAATCATGAGGAGGAAGTCCAAGGTCTGGAAGCCCAGATCGCCAGTTATGGGTTGACTGTGGAAGTAGATGCTCTCAAATCTCAGGACCGCAGCAAGATCATGGCACACATCCATGCCCAGTATGAAGAGCTGGCTCAGAAGAACCGCAAGGAACTGGACAAGTACTGGTCTCAGCAGATTGAGGAGAGTACCACAGTAGTCATCACTAAGTCTGCTGAAATCAGGGATGCTGAGACCACACTCACGGAGCTGAGACGCACCATCCAGACCTTGGAGATTGACCTGGACTCCATGAAAAACCAGAACATCAACTTGGAAACCAGCCTCGGGGACGTGGAGGCCCGATACAAAGCACAGATGGAGCAGCTCAATGGGGTCCTTCTGCACCTGGAGTCAGAGCTGGCACAAACTCGGGCAGAGGGCCAGCGCCAGACCCAGGAATATGAAGCCCTGTTGAACATCAAGGTCAAGCTTGAGGTGGAGATTGCTACCTACCGCCACTTGCTGGAGGATGGGGAAGATTTCAGTCTCAACGATGCCCTGGACTCCAGCAACTCCATGCAAACTGTGCAGAAGACAACTACCCGTAAGATCATGGATGGCAAAGTGGTGTCTGAGACCAATGACACCAGAGTTCTGAAGCACTGAGGCTGAGAAGGAGGGAACCCCTGGGAACTGAGGAACCAATAAAAGTTGAGAGTTCACTGAAAAAAAAAAGACAGAGGAGTCCAAAAGAATCTGCTATCTTTTTCTCTACTTGCTATAACCAAAGAAGTAAAAACATACTTAAATAATAACTTCTGTTGATGGTACATGCCATATATGTTGGTGGAACCAAACACTAATTAAGAGATCATCTATGTGCTTAGTTCTTGTTGGAGAGACAGGGAATGCGCAATCATCATAGCTTTTGCTATATGTTTAGCTAACTTGGATTAGTGATGGGCTCTATTTTTATTTAGGTTTCTTTGTGGTTCACATAAAAATGTACACTTATAAGTCTGTACAAAATGCTTCATTAGAAAGAGAAAGGGTTTTAGATCATCACTAGAGATTTGGAAAGGTTGAAAATGGCACCAGCCTGGAATTGGACTTTGGATTAAAAGATGTATGGTATATTAACAGACAAATTTGTGAGTAGATTTTAGGACAGAGAAATTAACAAAATTATACACTTGAATTCACAAGCACCCTGCTTTTGTCTGGAAAATAAAACTATTGCTTAAGCAATAGTTTAAAAATAGCTAATTTTCCATTGGTGTAGAAATCTCAGATCCTGTTGATAATTAAAGACAAATCTCTGGAAAGTGGAAAAGAAGAAAAAAAATAGTTTATTCTAAATTTTGACACTAAAGTGGGTAATTATAGTCTAGAGATTAACTGACCTCTTTACCAACAAAAAAGTCCCTTTATCTTCAAACACTAAGGTTATCAGTGTATGTGCTTTTAAGTGAACCCAATGATCCTGTTAATATCGTTATGGAAATGCAAGCTCTAGCACATTAAGAGAATCCTGTTGGGATATTCTCCTATTATTGAATTTTGTAAAAGGCTTGATTCCTGAAAATTTTCTACAAGTAAACACCCTGTAGCCTCATTATCATGGCTAATAGATAATGCAATGATCTTCTAAATATTCAAATCTAACTTCAATCTTTTTTTCTTACAATTCAAAATTTGGAGTAATTTGCACTGATTTTATATTATAATCTAAAATTTAAGAAAAGAGTAAGTATAATCTAAAGTTTTATATAATGTTATTATCTAAGACATTATAAATGAGCTTTCTATTCTTTATAGAAAGGAAAACTAAACCAAAAAGAATAAAGTCCCTTGACCAACATCAGATTGTAATTACATGACTGACGTGAGTCTAGCAGCCAAATATCTTAATTTCTAATTTATATCCATTATTAATATAACAATTTTGACTACTGTTCAAAAAATGTTCAAAACTTAACAAATACCTTTCAGAATAATATTGTGAATTACGAGAACAAGAGGTTGTTGAGTATCTATCTTGACTGGCAGGTTATTATTGGAGAAAAACAGTTACAACCTTTTGAAAGACCTCCATACCACCTTTGCATGTGTTATTTCTTTAGTCTATCCTAACAACTTTATGTTATTAGGACTGTTGTTCTTCTAGATTTATATATAAACCAGAAAATAAAAAAAAGTATACTTAATTGCTGAAATTAATATATGGCTATGTGGCAGAGCTTGAATTCAAAAGCAGATGATTTGAGTTGGAGTTTTGATTCTGCTTCTTTAAAATGAGATCTGGTCATGGGAAAGTTTTGTTCTTATCTTTCCATTTTCCTTGTGTCAAAAGTAGTTTTCGTAATTTCATATTAATATACAGTTGGTAAAATAAAAAGTTACAGGAACTGAAGAGAAGTCTCAGTGGTTAAGAGCACTGAATGCTCTTTCAGAGGACCCAGGTTAGAATCTCAGCACTCACATGGCAACTCACAAGCACCTGTGACTTCAATCCTAGGGCATCCATTGCCCTCTTCTGGGTTCTGTGTGCACTAGACACATATGAGATACACAGATACACTCATAGACAACATGCTCATACCCAGAAAATACATTAAAGACTTTAAAATCACTTAGCTTAAGTTTCATGAGTATTCTGTATTTCTGCATGATTTTAAGAACCATATAGGGTTTAGCACTGTCATGACATTCAGAAGAAGGTGCCTCAGTACTGCCATCTGTATGGCTCTATAACTGCAGGGCAGTGCCATTGAGAAAGCAGGACCTCCCTGGTTGACAAAGTAATTTTAACTCCTCTGCCATTCACAGAAATACAATCATTTTTCCCCTTCACTTTGAGATTCTTTTGACTTGAGACAAGATTCTTAACTGAACAGTGTCATTTGTATCTGCTTCCTGTGTCACTGAGGATGAGAGCTACATACTCTGTACAGATCTAGAGATTGGGATTAAGGGTGCTACATCATTATATAAAAGAAAATAGTGTCATTGAGAAAGGTGTGATTGAACACTCTAAAATGCTTGATAACATTGAAAGAGCTTTTTTTCTCTCTTACAATTAATCCATGTCTCCATTTGCATTTGTAGAAAAAGTGCCTGACAGCCCCAACAACACCACAAGAGAAGTGCACAGCCCAAGCAATAAATCTCTCCAGGCATTCAATGAGTGCCACAGGGCTCATTAATCTTGATTATTTCCAGTAATAGATAACTGCACAAATCAGCTATTATTCCTAATCATGCACATAAAGATAACGGATGGATAATAGCTTCTTGCATGGTTAGACGAAGCTAAAGTTTCATTTACAAATACATTTTATAAATTCCAGTGGATGATGTTTCTACTCTCTTAAAGAGCCAGTGAGAGATGGGTGTCTCTGAAGAAGAAATTGGATGTTCACAGATGAGTTTTAAGACAGGAGACTAGTAGGTAGGTTTCATTGGAGACATCTGATGGCTTTTGTGTTATTGTCTTACAATGTGGGCTTGTTTAGGCCACACTACACAGCAGAATTGTGCAGTATTAGTTTCTAGAGGCTACTACTATTCTATTATATAAAATAAAATAAAGTCATTGAGAGAGGTGTTTCTAGGTGTGTTTAAGAACAGTACCCAAAAGAAAAATAGTGGCCTCAAGGTTTTTGAAAATGTATAAAATGTGCCCTCTGGCACTTGGATTAATCACCCCAAGCGTCTTCCGCAAATACTGAGCAGGATGAATGGTAGGAGGGTTTGTAGGTGATGGAAGGTCAGTATGTCCTGTGCACTTGGGTTATCTGTAAGTGATTAAATGGTTTTGGTTTTGTTTCTGTGATGCTGGACTGTTACATAACTAAAAACTCACAGGGGAAAAAGAGATGGGTGTATGTTGAGTGCTCATGAGATTTCTAGCTAAAGCTGCCCAGCTGAAGGATATTAGTAACACTCTTCCTTTCAAATTATGCCTTTCTGTGGGCATCACAGTTGCCCTGGGAGATGCTTTTGTTACATATAAACAAGAAGCTTTTCCTGTCCGTATTCTTCTCAAAATGCCCGGGCTTAAAATATGGTCTAGAAATGAGATGCTTCACATGCATGATGGGATCTTTTCTCAACAATATTCCGTCAGGAGCAGTTGCCCTATCCCAGCAACATACACTTAGAGAAACATTGTGTCGTAACTCGTACCTTGTAAACTGACCATATCCCTGACAGAACATCTTTTTTAAGTTCATAAGCTTCAAGTTTTATTCTGACCTTTTGTCTCCCTAAAATAAACTAGTTTTGCTTTTCCATGACTTCAAAGAAGGTAAGGCAGGAGTCTACTTTTCATGGCCTTGCATATTTTTTCATGTTTTAAATGTTAAAGTAGAAGAATTTTTAAACCAGTTTTGTTCATTTGTTTGTTTGTATTTCCTGATGGTGTCTGTGCAAGGCAACATATTAGGAACTAGAGCAGAGCAAAGGTTCAGTGTGAGTCTTTAATGAATTTTGTAGTTTAACAGGCTAGAGAAGAATATAAAAATACTCAGATGAAAGGTAGGGCATGTCAGAAACTAATAAGCACTGAGGATATTTGTGTATAGGATTGCTGTGCAATAAGACATAAATCTATACCCATAATTTGAGAGACAAGTGCATGAGCTGTACCAGCAGGTTGTGAGCATGGGCAAATCAGGGCTCTCTACAGAGGGTGGTAACTGAACCATTGAGTTACATGATCAGCAGTATAGAGAATGCATAAAGTGTAAATGTCAACCCAATCATAGAACACTTCACATGATGCAATAAAGAATTTGGGGTTTTCTTTATAAATGCTAGCGATTGCTAAGTGTGGTAGTGATATGATAATATCTGTAGTTCTAAAATACTGATTCAGAGTTATATAGAATCAGATCACATGGGATAAGTTACAGATTCAATGTGCAGACTCCTGCTCACTTTGTCTTGCCTTGGAATATGATGACTCATCTTACCTGTGTAAGTGGATATGACAGCAGGAGGATCCAGGAAGAATCTGTGGTTTTGTTGGAAGTATTCGTTACTATAGGTCACTCAAACGTGGTAGTTTAAGAATGCTAACCATTTCATTGAAAACTCTGTCAGGACAAGGTGTATTGCTCTACAGTGCCTTATAGCTTCAGCTGCAGCTGTTGGAATGGCTGTGATGACTCAGATGTCTGAGACTGGCATCATCTGGGCATCTGGAAGCATCTTCACTTACATACCTAACACGTAGGGTAACAGAAAGCTGTCCTGTGTTAAACCTGGTGACCAGAACATGTATACACTCTCCTCAATTCAAAGGGAAAGAATAGATCTCCCTTTCTTCATTGGGAAATTGTATCATTTTATTGTACAAGAATGTTGGAGAATAGTTATTGAAACCATCTTTGAAAATAGTCTGAAAGTGGAGGTTGGCAGCTGTCAACAGCAAAGATTACTACTGAGTCTTGTTCTTCACATATTTGAGAGATCTATAGGATTTGGGAGGGCAGAAAGTATAGAAAAATGACAGGAATGAATACTTCAGCCTATTTTAAAGGGCTGAGTATATAAAGATTCGAGAAGGCAGGAAGAGGTCAGCAAAGCTCTTTCAGGTCTTTCTAATATTCAGAACAACCAGAAAAGGAGCACAAGAAACCAGCAGGATACTTGAGAGAATATAAGCCCATGGAGGCTGTACTAAGAAAGCATCCTCAGAAAAGAGAATTTTACATGGTCCTCTGAAGGAGATTCGGTGACTAGTAAAGACAAAGAACAGACAGTAGGTGCGAAGGGACAAAGTGAACCGTGACAAGGAAAAGTAACAGAAGGCAGCCTGTGGACCACCTTAACCTGTTGAAGCAGAAGGGCGGCAGTTAAAGATGCAGCAAGCTAGAGGCTTTATCTAACACTATAATGCACACTTAAAACAGCAAAGAGCAGCCCCTCAAATGAGAGGCTTTCCAGTTTTAACCCTTGGGAAATAGGGAGTAAGTCATATCTGATTCTGTATATGTCCCCTTTAAAGCATTTTGTGAGTTATAATTTTTGGAAAGCATAATAGACTCACTGGAGAGAATACTGAGTGATTGATTTAAAAGCTCTTGAAATTAAAGAGTTAGGTGCAACATTGACAGCATTGTAGTCAGCAGTGGACTGTGTTTAGGTCAGTGATCCATTCTGTTAAGTACACACACACACACACACACACACACAGAGAGAGAGAGAGAGAGAGAGAGAGAGAGAGAGAGAGAGAGAGAGAGCCACCTAGAGTTTGAAGTTTGATTATGCTCTTTTATCTAACTAGTTTCTTAAAATACCATTACTTTAGGAAGCTAGCCCACCCCTGCCCTTATTCAGATATCATTACTTTAACCAGCTGCCATGTAGTCAGCTCACTTGAAGACAGTAAGTGAAATTGCTGGTCTCTTAGGGATATGGAGGGAAGGCCTATTTTTGCTGGGAGACTGTTCAGCAAAGAAATGAAGACTGTTGTAAGAAGCATGGCCTCTTTTACAGATGTTAATCAGCCTCTTTCAGGCTTGAGAAAATACTGACCCATAGGCCCAGGACTTAAAAGAAATGAGTGAAGAATGTGATACAACCCTCAGAGAAAATTCCTGCACTATGCTTTTTTTTCTCAGTGCCTTTTCTAGCTGTTTTAAAACTGGGTAAGCTATGTTTATGAGGGAATGTGAAAATGCCAAGTTTTACAGTTCAAGGAGCATGCTTTCTCTTGTTTGGGGACAGTACACTGCAGTGTTCTTATATGTTAAACAAAATTGTCATCATCACCATCATCATCATATTTCTGAGAATTAAACCTAAAGCCTTGTAGGTGGTAAACCCACTACCACTGAGTTACATCCCTAGCCTCAAGAACAATTTCATGTAGGCAATTTCCATATATGTAAAATAATTTAGGGGTTTTGAGTTTATCAGAGAATGGCATTTTAAATTTTTGTTTGTTTAGTATGTGTATGTGTGCAGGAGGCCACAGAATGAATATGGAGGTCAAAGGACAACCTGCTATGCTTGTTTCTAGTTCTACCTTGTTAAGGCAACAACAGTTGTTTCGACTGTTTGATTCCAGGCTACCTGACTCATGAATTTCTACCAGAATTGCCGGTCTTCACCTCTTCTCATAAGTGTATTGGGATTGCAAATTTATGCTACTGCATCCAGACCTTTTACATTAGTGCCAAGGATCAAGCTCATGACAGCAAGCTTGTCCCACAGGTGTACTTGATTGGATGAGCAAACTCCCCGTGTAGAACAGTTTTACAGATGTTGTCCAAGCTGCATTTTTCCATCCTTTAAAATCCAGAATGGTCAGTTATCACGGCTGAGATTGTCAATGTAATCTCAGCTTCTTATTCAGTCCTTAGTCTGTATGTTCCAGCTACAACTCCAGAATCTGATAAGAAAGCCAACCTGTGATATAATTATACTAGCCCCAGACATTAGCTCTTACACTCAGACTAAACTAACTTGTCTAAGGTTGAGTCAGTATTTCCATTATTGTCATGGGCAATTAGTAGCCACTTACAATTGGTCACAGTTCATTTCTGCTAATGGTATTACAGACGAAATTGGATCCTCCACATGGCAGTGCACATGAGTTCTCAGAGACTAGGTATCCAAATGGTATCGGAAGGGATTCCAGTTTGCAGGCTGACTTGGAAAACTGCTTTTTGTAGGTTGCAATGCTTTATTTGTACAGCTTTTTATGAAACCTCTCTTTATGGCAAATTAACTTGCTGGAGGCCTTGTGGCCAGAATGAATTGAATTGTGAGCATTAACTTTATACTAAGCACATAACAGTGACAGAACTGAATGTAATTTTAGAAATATGAGACTGTTATTTTTCTAAAAGGCCATCATTTCTAAGAAATAGCTTTGTAAGAGAAGTTTGTCAGAATTATGAGTGATTTTGGAGATTCCAGTTACTAAGATATGGAATCCATTTATGAGCAAAGAGCTGCACTGTTTTCTGAAGTTTCTTTGTCGTTTTTTCTCATTCTAATGAACCTGTGAGTGTTTAATTAAAAAGGTGACTTGAAACAGTTCAATGTTTTCCAGCCTTTTATTAGTGATCTACAATACAGCTTCCATAGCAACCAGCTTTTTTTTCCTCCTGAAAACATTTTCTTTGAAAGTTGGGAGGTGGGGCAGGGAAAACAAGTCATGTCAATATGTTAACACATTGACTGATTTCTTTTTACAGTTTCAAAAAGTAGAGGAAGCTTTACAAGCACTGTGGGAAAAGGTGGGAGCCTGCCATGTGTCTAGGCCAGGGTGTCATGGACACTGAATCTTCATGAGAAAGAATATGTTTCTGGCAAATGAGTCTTATTCATCAGATAGTGTAAACTCCGGAATAGGGAAGTTGGTAAGAATTCTGATGCCAGATCTTTAAGGGAATATTGCTTTTGTTTTAATTGAATGCCGTTTTCTGCATTAAGTATTGTGTCCATTCTAATTTCCCCAAAGGGCAAGTAATGGTGTGTAAAAACACTATAAATACATTTTGATATTTTTGATAGAATAGCTAGGTTTGATTTGCTTTTGATCTTAATCATTTATTCTCATTTTTTTGTTTTTATTTTTCATTAAATTGCAAGATCAGTGCTGCTCCTACTATGTTCCTAGATACTCTGTGAGGAATATAGACAAAATGACATTTCTTTTTGTGCTTGTTAGCAAAATGTTTTTAGGTTCTCTCCTTTCAGAGAATGGTGTTAATGCATGCATGTGTACATACTAGTGCACACACACATGCTAATTTAGTAATCAAAGTTGGTGAATTCCTTAAAATTAGCATCTTTGCTTTTGTCTGGCAGTAGCGTGTTGTCTGGTTATCATTTAGTCCAAAAGAAACTTGGGTCAAATGGCTAACTGTGGTGCCTGTTAGCACAGCACAGTGCATGCTGGCCTACAGGCTCTCTCAGCATCACAAGTACTGTTAGAGTCCATGCTGGCATCCTGACTCCTATCATGCCTTCTCAACCTGCCCCTACTGTAAACTCCAGCTCATGAGCTCTGCCTCCTCCAGCTTCTCACTCCTAGACAGCCTTGCACTTGAGCTCTGCACCCTCTTTGCTCGCTCAGTTCCTTTCACTTTCTCTTGGTCCTCGGTCTCCCTTGCTGCTTTTCAGTTCCTTTCATATTCTCCTCAATGTCCTACTCTCGTGGCCTGATTCTGTCTACTGGTCATGTTTAGTCAACTACTTTCCCCCCCTGCTCTGGATTCTTCCAGATTTCTCTCCCTCAAATCTTCAACCATACCTTGGGGCAGTTATGTCCTAATTTTGTACAGTTATATTCTGAATAATTTCAGAACATGTCATTTGAACGTAATCACCAAGCAATGCCAAGTGTCCCTGTCTGTGGCTGAATGTTGTGCTTTGTGCTGATTGGCCTTAGGCTTTAAAAGAAGAAAAACTAAAACATTTATTTTTATATGTGTATAGTGTGTTGTATGTGCTTATATACATATTCTACACATGGGCATGTATGCAGAGCAGGACATCTGCTGCCCCACTCCATCACTTCCCACTATTCCTTGTAATCCTTGAAACAGGATCTCTCACTTAACTTGGGAGAGAGGCTGGCAGCCAGCAAGCTCCAGCAGTTCTCTTGTCTCTGTTCCCTATAACTGTGGGATATGAACTAGAATCCTATGCTTGCTCAACAACTCTCATTTCCTGCTGACCCATAGCCTTATTTTTTCTAGTCACTAGTTTACCTGAATCAAGCTGCAGCCAGGGAGCATTTTATTCCACAGCCTGCATGGATTGAGCAGCAGAAGTTTCAAAAGGGCGTGTAAGCTTCTATGTCTTTTGCTCACGTTTTTAACTATGACATGTTGTTATTTGGAAATAATCTTTCAGCTTAGGAAAAGGTCTTATTGCCTTTCAATGTGAGAAAAAGTTGTGGTAGAAACTTTGTTTGGAGACAGAAATAGAAAGACAAATGCTGGCATGGGATACTCCCTTGCAGGATAAACTGGACATTAGCATTAATCACAATGACAGGTGACACTTTGCAATTAAACATGAGACCAACATTTAGAATTGAGAAAATGGTAAAACCTCTTGTAAAGTTAAACTAGTTTGTATGTTTAGACATCCAGTGTGCATCCTCAGAGGTTATTGCCTCTCTTACATCCTCTTACTTTTGTGCTGATGCCAGATCTGACTTTGCAAATACATAGAAGTAGTCATACTCATCTGCATATGTTAGAGATTACGTACCAAATGCAGAGATGCATTGACTTCCAGATCTAATAACTGATGCTTAAGTAAAGTATTTCACCAAAGCAATCTGTTAAAACAGTTCTTTCTGGTGTATGTTATGAATCAATTTTATACTTAAAGTATAAATTTTGTTGTCTCTCCACTAATGCTCTTTCAGTCTTACCTCTTATTTGTATTATGTAAGACTAGGAGGAGGGATCCATTTGGCTGTTTTCCCCTTCACATTCCTTTAAAGGAATGGCAACTGTAATAATGACTTAAGCTCCTTATCTTGAAGGAAAACAGCATTGTCAAGGAAAAGATACTAGCTGTGCCATGATATCTAATTACAAAGAAGAGTAAATCACTTAAAATAAATACATAAATAAATAATGTCATAAGTCAAATAGAAAATAAAAGGAGTTAACGAAGTGGGTAAATACTGCCATCTCTGAAATCTGAGTAAGCTAGTTGAAAACATGTGTCTGGATGTCTGACAAATCAAGGATTGGCAAAGCTCTTTGCTGTAGAACCCTCTGACCAAAGTAGCAGAAAATAAACACACAACAACTTCATATGCTAAGCGGTTTTCAGTTGTAAGTTATGAAGCAATAAGTACTCACTTTTGTCTGTGATTCAGTCTGACCTTCAAATAATTATAGCCCTAACTTAAACTGAGAGAGAGAGAGAGAGAGAGAGAGAGAGAGAGAGAGAGAGAGAGAGAACTTTATGGTTGTGTTTAATCTAAAGATATCTGGAAAAACAGCAACAAGTCACTGCTCACCAAGTCTCCCGACTCTACTACAGTACTTTCAGTTTCTTGTGACCTCAGATGCATTCCAATATAATGTTAAAACAATTTAGGGCAGAAAATAAAGTTAAGAAATCAGTTGGGTTTTTTTTTTTTATTGAATTTTACTCAAGGTATACTATTGTTTCTGATAAAGTTCTCCTGATCCTGATTGCTTCTGGCAGCATCCATATTGTTTTATCTAATGCAATTTAGTAGTTATAATAGTTACCACAAGTATTTCAAGTAGAGATGTCTTGCCCATTACTCTTTTATGGTATGTTTATAGTAAATATTAAGAAGCCACAGCTGAAAGAGATATTTCCCTGAATGGTTAATTTTTAAAAGGGGGCCTTTGAAAACGTTTATACATCTCCCCTTTGACTTACATATCCAAAAGGAGTTTCAATGGTACTGTCCAATCTTGATATACCTAAAGAAAGTACAGACATTTAAAAAGTACACCTTCAAGTTGGGGAAGGTTTTAAGAGTTAAAAACAGAAGATGAGAATAGAGTAGAAAACCTGACTTCCCAGTTGAGTGACTTCTCTGGGTAGTTCCTTTACCTAGGGCCACTTAGCTCCTATTCTCCGAAAAATTTCTGGACTCTGGACACCGAGACCAGATTAGAGGAAATGTAGTGTTCAGAAACAGGTATCCTCCAGTCCTTTCTGTCCAGTGTCCAAATGCCTGTCGCTTGATTTTTGTGACCAAGTACATGGGTAGTTTCCATCTTGTTCTTTCATTCCGGCTTGTAGGATCCTGCTGGGTGCCTGAATCTCCAGTTTCCTAACACTTTGCTTTTGCTGCTAAGAACATCCCCAAATGGTAGAACTTTCTGGTCAGCCAACATATTGCCACCGCCATTACCTCTAATGAAAGACTTTTCAATTGGTTATAGGTTGGTTTCTTGTCCAAGCTCTGGCCTTCCAGGGTATAATACATCCTATCATATAACTACATGAATGTATTAGCACATGATGTAAATAGCACTGAATTTTAGGTTCTCATCATTGTGCTTCAGTTACTGAAGTTTCATATACCATGTGTTTGATACAGTGAAGGGCACCGAACTGTCACAGAACCACTGCATCCCACATACTAACCAGAAAAACATTCGGGATTATTGAAAGAAGTATTAGTGAAGGCTTAGAATTCTGTCATTTTGACAAATGAGATATATGTTTATATAACCTACTTTGTATCAAATAGACCAAGTAAAGGACTATTGTAGCTGAGATAAAGAAGCTAATATGTAAAGTTTCTTACCATCAACAGAGACAAGCTGTTCCTCAGCCATCTTTGTTCCTTTTTGGGAATGGTCATGAACCTATTTGCTTTTCGCTCTAATTCATAAGAGAGCAGTAGGCTCTGGCCTGTAAGCCAGGCCAACTCAAAAGCACATGCTAATTCTTGCTCCTTTTCAGGTCTGTTTGTTCTTGGGTTAGGGCAAGTTTGATAGCAATTCAAATCCAAGTGTACTGGGGAAGAATAAAAGATCTCTAGTGTGGAAGAAGGCATCACAGAGGAAGAGACAGTTAAGTGGGAAAGATTCATAAGGAAGACTCAAAAAGGGGAGACAGCAAACACTGACATCACTCACCCTTTCAGAAAAGAAATAATTACTACAGGTTACCTTTCTCTGTCTTCGTTTAAGACAGTCATTACATTCTTTTCTTCATTACATACATTCGTGTGTGTGTGTGTGTGTGTGTGTGTGTGTGTGTGTGTGTGTGTCTGTGTGTTGTCTACAAGAGCAAGTGCATGCCATGACAGAAATGTGGAAGTCATAAGACAATTTGTAGGATTCTGTTCTCCAGCCACCTTTTGGATCTGGGAACAGAACTCAGGTTGTCAGGCTTAGTTTCAAGCATCTTTACCTGCTTAGCTGTTGCCAGCCTTAAGACAGATAAGCTTTGAATGTAACAGTATACATAAAAACACACTTCTTTCTGTGCAAAAATAACAAAGACCCTGTCTAAAGTAGCATATCTCTTCTTTCTCTGCTGTTAATGGGGCCGTCTCCTCCTCATTGTAATTTCCAGAACTGCGGGACAGATGATTTGATGGCAGCTTGGCCCTGAACACAGTGATAATGCCACCTGGGCTATGAGCTGAGGGGAGAGGAGACAACTTCCTCATCACCCTCTTACCTCTTCAATTTGAGTGGATTCCAAAGGAATTTAAAAACCAGTTTAAAATGCAGATAACAGACAAAAAGGCAATTAGGGTTGTCCTACAAGAGGTGCAGAAATGATTACAGCTGAGATGTTGGCCAGAGAAATGAAATTTTCCTCTTGGGGTGTCAGACAGTCTTAACTTCATGAAGTCCTCCCATCTTTCAGAATCTATATAGAGAAGAGTAGTTTGAAAAAGCAAGGGCTACATGGAGTTGTGACTTCTCGAGGAAGTGAGTGCACTTGTGGAATAGAATACCTTCACCTTAATAAAAATATGTTGCATAATTGTTCTGCTCCTCAGTAAAAATGACTAATAGCCCCCATCCATCATACTGTACAGTGTGGTACATCTAAGTATCAGAGAGCTTATAGAATATATTTGGCAATAATTCACAAAACATTTCCATTTTAATAACATTTTGGAAGGAGAAAAATATATTTTTCAATAAATTCTAACACAGCTTTCCTCCAGATTTTATCTTTTATGATAATCTTGAAGTCAAATTTTTCTCCTCTTCATTGGCTCTTTATTGTTTTGTTTTGTTTTTTAAACCAAAGATCTACATGTTTCAAAAAAAGGTTGAGTATCATGATAGCACATAGGCTTGGAATTCTAGATCTCATTCTGCTTTTGCCTTGGTTGTAATCCATTCAATACAGTGAAACTGATTATACTAGAAGTTTGAATTGTTATTTGTGATCAAGTAAAACAGCTTCTCAACCCAGTACATTTAGGTTGTTCTCCTTATATACTTGACTTTTCTTTGCCAGTAACTTATTTCTCCTCTCAACTATATAAAATAGTCATTCTTAGGAAAATAGTAAGTTGCTACCATTTTAATGTAAGAATTCTGTTCTTACTACATGTAACCTAGTTATCTCTATTATTAGAAACTCACTTTTCCTACTCTTTAAGAAGATGTTTATCTTTTATAATGTATATGGAATATCTGCTAAGAATGATACTGATTATAGAAAAGCATGTTTTCCACTTTATATAGATAGTCAACACACACTATTCATAAGTGACATTAACTAGATTGAGTTCATAATAAATGTAGACTGTTTTCTAAAAGTAAAAAATCAGAATTGTGAAATTTGTATTCATTCTCAAAAATGATGCTTAGCCACCCTTGTACTCCGCACCTCTTACCAGTGTGTGAACAGCGAAGTTTATGGCTCTAATAATGGACAGGATTTTCTTGTTTGGAAAGAGCTCCCATAGTATTCTATAACATGGAACACTTTTAAAGCATAGCAAAAGGTTTAGTATTCAAAGCCAGGAGACATACACATAGGGCAGGTAGGACAGGAAATGTTTGTCTGTGTTTGTCATTTGAATATCATATGCCTGCTGTCTGGTTATCATCTATGAATTTGAAGGCTTCAGTCAGGAAAACAAAATCTAGAATAGCATTCAGATGGTGAAATGTTGAAAAACCAGGCAGAGCTAGATACTTCACTAAGTACCTCTGAGACTTTCTAGTTGAGCTCGACTGTCTCTTATACAGCTCTCAATCCTACACATTGTTTAATTGAGCATTTAGGGTTGATTTGGGAAGAGAAGCCAGTAGGGCAGCATGGCTTGAGTATGGTGAGTGAGCGAGATGGAAGGTGTAGTGACCAGAGTTTGTGTGTACTTCATTGAGTGCTGTGATGAGAGACTGTCACTGGCCAAGAAGTGGATGGAGAGGAAATGAGTCGAGGGAGAGGCGTGTTTCAGGCTAGATGTACGGGATGAATCGTCATACCTTTGAGAAATGCAAGTGGATGTAATGATAAATAGCATACATAGATCGCTGCATTCTAAGAAAGAGCTCAGAGGAAGACCTAATAACTCTGTGTATATAAAAATCACTGCAGCTGTGGGAGTGAGTGCTGTGGTTTCATGATTCATGCACTTGGAAGCATAACAATGGGGCTGTACCAGAGGTAGACAACAGTTTCCCAAAAGGTGAGGTTAGTGCCAAGAAAGCATGCAGAACTCAAAGAAACTCATAACATGAAGGATAAAATGTGTATTTCCTCTACCAATTCCAGCATAGTCAACTTCACAGTCACATATTGGCAACACACAATCTAAAATTAAGTTGTAGAAAATCAGCAAAGACGCATCTTTTTTTAAATATGGTTTTATTTCTCTCTGTACCATCCTAGTATTTCTATTAAAATCATTATTTTGTAAGTGGTATAAACAATTCTCTCTATTAAAATTGTTGAGAGATGATGATATGTCTTAGTTTGGATTGACATTTTATTTTATTTTTAATTTTTTTATTGGGTATTATATTTACATTTCAGATTTTATCCCCTTATCCTACTTCCTCCCACCACCCATAAACCTCCTATGCCATCCCCCCTCCTCATGCTTCTATGAGGCTGTGCCCCCACCTACCCCCCACCCCCACTACCCCTCCCCATCCTCGCATTCCCCCCCACACTCTGTGTTTGTTTTTCATGGGACCAAGAATCTCCTCTCCACCTATGCCCGATAAGGCCATCTTCCCCTACATATACAGCTGGAGTCATGAGTATCTCCCTATGTGCTCCCAGGCTGGTGGTTTAGACCCTGGGGAGCTCTGGTTGGTTGGTATTGTTGCTTTCCTCATGGGATCACAAACCCTTTCTGCTCCTTCAGTCTTCTCTCTAAGTTCTCCATTGGGAAACCCTTGATCAGATCAGTGGTCAGCTGTGAGCATCGTCCTCTGAATGTGTCAGTCTCTGGCTCAGTGGTTAAGAGCACTGACTGCTCTTCCAAAGGTCCTGAGTTCAATTCCCAGCAACCACATGGTGGCTCACAACCATCCGTAATGGGATCTGATGCTAAGATGCATCTTTCTTAACTGACTATTAATAGATAAGTTTACCACTATAATGAAGTGTGGGGGAAATATCCAGCCTCTGTATTCTAAGCACCCTTGCCTGTAACAGTTTTACTTTATACTATCCTGTGGGAAATGTGTCTACTTTACTGCCCCGTTTCGATCTCTTTTATATGGGATTATAATGATATTCACTTTTGTAGACAATTTGACTATTGACAACAAAATGTCATTGTTGCAGAGGTATCCTGGTTTAAGGACATTTCCTAGAGGAAAGCATCAAATTTTCACAGTAAAGTTGCAGTCCAAATTTTTAAATGTATTTTTCATTTTTTCCTTTGTATAGGAGCATCAAGAGTCTTTATTGAGCAAATAATTATGGCAGGGCTACTGTTACTGACTAATATTCAATTTTACATTGAAGTTTCTGAATTTGATGCTCATTTTTAGACCAAATTATAATCCAGTGAATTTATTAGATGCACAGAAATGTTTTAAAAATAGTAATCACTGTTTGTTTTTCCCTACCTCCCAATCCATGACAAAAATAGGATTCAGTAGAATTCAAGAGAACTTACCAGTATGTTGGTCTTAAAAATATCAGATAAAAAAAAGGAAAGAAAATCAGCTTGTTATTTTTAGTATACAATAAGGATCACAAATATCTAAGAAATTCTTAATTTATAACACAACCCCATTTTCTCTGTAGAAACGGCTTCTGCTATAAGTAAAGACAGAACAAAAGTTAGACACTTCATTCTTCTGGCAACTTAACTGGATTTTATCTATCTGGGTTTGGGCTAGCAAGAAAAGTCTTTATATATTAATGTATATTTTCCTTAAGATGAACTTCTGCCATTACACATAGACCATTGTCAGTCTCTTATCAGGATGTGTATTGATTTTCCTCAAATTCAGGCTCTGTTCTCTTCCTAGTATTAAATATCTGTTGATACGCACACAACACTGCCTTCCACATCTTTATCTCAAGTCCTACTTTTTACTTAAATTGCAGTTGCTTTTTATTGGATTTCTGTATTGACAGTGACGTGTATGTGTCCAATGGAAACTGAAATCCCCTGCTTTTCATGTTTTCTCCACAACATGCATCGTAATCATGTTTACTCCTTTCCTTTACCCTCAGCCGTTAATTAAACACTCATCCTCTTCATTTCTCTTTCCTAAGTATAATTTAAAAATCTAGCAACTCTCTCTTGATATGTACAGACAGCCCCTCTCCTCAGGTGTGTAATTCAGTAACTTCTTCAGTCACCCCAAACCTGCTTACTAAACACACTGATTTTTTTAAGTCCAACCTCATTATCTTGTTCCTTATATATAATTTTCCAACACCTTACCCTTCCCTAATGCATGCAGTTTCAATTTCTTAGCATATCATTAGAGCCCCTCACATGTGACTCAAACCTGCCCTTTTCCAGTGTCTTCTTTAGTAACTTCTAATCACTCTTCACTCAGCTATCCACAACCCTCTGCATTCAAGAGTCAGTTGCCTTTCTATACATGATAGGTAATATATCATATATAGGTAATTCTTTTTCTTCTCCCCATGACATTGTATCAATTTGCAGTACATACATTTCCTTTTATATTTTTATTAACATAATTATAGGAAGCTTGGAAGCCTAGTGTTTTTTTTTTTTTAATAAGGCATAAACTTGTGAATTAAATAAGCTTGAGTTGGAAGCCTGATTCTTACCAAAAGTAACTATTGAACTAAGTTATTTGACTTCTCTGAATCTTATTTTTGTCATTATAAATTTTTGGAAGGGTTGTTATAATTACCTGAAGCACATTATAACTATACTTGGCATGTGTTCTATTAGTTGTGATAATGGATGTTTGCGTCTTTCTTTCAATACAATGAGTGACAATAACCAAGGCTTAGTAGAAATCAAGTCAAAATACTTAATAAAAGGTTAGCAAGAAGGCTAACTCATGTGAGTATTAGTTTAATAGTCTCAAATGTGAAAGTAAAAATTCTTAAGAGATACAATACAATTCTATGGAATTAGAAGGCTAATTATTGGATTTTTTAAAGTTGAAAAGATGGACCCTTAAATTTGACCTTGCTATTACAGAGGAAATTTGGTTGTGTTCAGTATTTTTTTTTAATTCAGGAAAACATGGGAAATGTTTAGTTACTGAAATATGAAGTAGAGACTGATATCACTCTTCTTTAGCTTCTGGCATTTGAATCCCAGCATCCGTTTGATCTTCAGTGGCAGTGGCTGCTATTCATATTGTGCCAATGTCTAAAAATATCATTAACTATGTGAAATAATGCAATTTTATACATTTCAAGGAAGATACATTTTAAAGGAGTGTCTGGTAATTCAAAATTCTTTGATTGCATTTTTTTATGCTTGTAAAGTATTATGATGCTCTATCAGAGAAGCAGAACCTACAATTGCTCTAATTTACTTTCTGTTGCTGTGTTAAATGCCATGAACAAAAGCAACTTAAGGGAAGAACAAAAGAGTATATTTTCCAATACATTCCTAGGTCATAGTCCATCTTTGGGACAAGTCAAACAGGAACCATGAAGAAATGTTGCTTACAGGCTTAATTTTACCAGGTTTCTACTCAGAGAACTTCCTTATACAAGCCAGGACTGTCTGTCTGGAGGTAATATAGTCCAAAGTGAGCTCCCACATCAAATAACAATCAAGAAAATGTTCACAGACTAGTCTAATCTAAGGAAGTATTCAACTTAAGTTCTCCTTCCTACCAGGAGACTCTGGGCTGTGTCAAGTTGACACAGCAGATAACTATGACCTTAATGAAGATTTTAACCTGTCAGCACCCAGAGTACAATGTACAAAGGATCCTAATGAGGTTTACTTACAAAATTTAGTCATTTACTAAGAATAGTGTATGGATAAGAAATATTCTTGAATTATATAGTAAGAAAAATTATATGATTCAGATACATCTTATTTTTGTATTGCTATTTGGTCTTAAGTATAGTCATTTTCTGGTAGAGGCAGAATATTCAGAGCTTTTGTGTTAATACATAAAATTAACATGTTATAGTTACGCTACCTATACTGTGGAATAGGCATCAGCAGCTTGGTGAGGAATGTGAACATTGATGACTGGAGCAGCTGGCACTTGTAGTTGTGTGTTAGCACCTCTGAAGATCTAGAAAATAAAAGCCTTTGTTTAGCTATGCATCTTTATTTTAATAATATGATTTTGAGATTAGCAAAATTAAAACATTGACCTCAATATATGTCTACTTAGATTATATGTTAGAAATAATTTTTAAGTCAAAATAAATCAAGACTCTCAACTTTTACTAGATGAGAAGTCAAAGTAGCTGTTCTTTCTCTCTACAGTAGTGTGGAAGAACACACATTCTGGTACCAGCTTGAGTTTGAATCTGGCTTTGCTGGAAGAATCCAGAACAGAGAAAGAAGTAGGTTGAACATGGCCAGCAGACTGTGCATGTCCAGGAATATTTGCGAGATGAGGGAGACTAGCAAAAGACATGGTAGAAACCAGAGCAGAAAGAGAGAGTAGCAAGAATAGCAGGTTTATACAGAAAATGAGTATTGGCGGAAGGGAACCTGGGAGCTTGAGGTAGGGGAGCAGGTAGAAAAGCTAGAATACTAGTGTGGACAGGTACCTGTGATGCTGAGGGAGCTCAGAGGCCAGCATGTCCTTTGATATGCTCTTAGGTGCCACATGTAGCCATATGTCCCTTCTGCCAGAGGTAAGGGAAATGACTCCTTGTGGTGGAGGGGAACTGGCTTCACAATTTCCGAGGAATGTTGGTTTCTATCTAACCACCAGAAACCCTCCCATAGTCTAGGATGAGCTCCTTTCTGGATATTTGGACTGCCTCTTGAAGTTTGTGGAACTGGAGTGTCCTTTGGACCAGACAGCGAGTTTTTAGTTGTATGGTGTTGAGTTGATTCGTTTGGTTGTGGAGTACAGTTTCATAAGTAGAATGGAATAATTACATCCCACTCACAAATTGGTGTTGCAGTAATTGAAATGATATGTCTGTAAAAGTCCATCTCCTAAGGAGCAAGGACAGGTAGCAGCCACAGTTGCACTTCCCTTTCAGGTGAGAAAGCCACAGTTTTACTTGCCTCCAAAAGCAATACTGCATTTCTGACTGTGTGTTCAGTCTCTTTTGTGATAGCTAGTTGACATTTGTTAGTTACCTAGTAACAGAAACTGCTGAGTTTTCTTTTTAGGCTCTGTATATCTACATGTGTCTATAACTTAATACATTTTGTTGTTGTTCCAGCCTATTCTAAATGGCTTCTCTTCCTGTCTGCTTGCATCTGTTTTCTCTTGATGTCCTCACTGTTTGAGGAGACATAGTGTACTTCTTCGGGATCCTGCCTTTACTCTCCTTTTGCATAGCTACATAGCTTGGAGTTGCCCTCATTTAATTTGAGTTTCTGAGCCAATAATCTCTCTCCAGAGAGATTTTTCTTGGGTTGGTGAAATGGCTTAGTGAGCAATGAGGAAAGGTGCTTTCTGCTGAGTTAATTGGAAAAGAGAACTGACTCCTACAGGCTGTCTGGTGACCGCCATACACATGCCCTGGCACGTGTGTGCTCCCTGCTCTACAGATAGATAAATAAATGTAATTTAATTTTTAAAAATGTGATCTTTGTTTACTAGTTTGTCTAGTTTATACTTAGCCCTGCCCTTAGCATTACCTGGGAGGTATATTCACTTGACTGTTTTTTTGAATTGAGACAAATCAGTACTATATAAGTATTCCAGTATGTATATTGATTGGATTTTGTTACTGTGTACCAGAAATTCACATTGCAAAGAATATGGCAGTGTAGCTCTCACCAGAATGTCCAAAATCATTTTGAGAAGGTATGACCAATATTAAAGACAGGCTTATTCCAGAAAGAATCTTGGAAGCCAGAATTTAGTCATCTTGACTCTTTTAACATTGTTCTTCAAGTATAAGCAGTATACTCATTTTGTAGAACTGTGAAATGAGAGCAACAGAGATTTAGGCATCCTTGGGTGGAATTCTTAGTTCTCATAGCATTTGCATTGGATAGTTTCATCAAGGACAAGGGAAGTATAACAATAAATATTCATCCCTTGTACTTCCATCATCTTAATAGAAAGAGGATGATATCTGAGCAGGAAGCACTCTGTGTGGTACTTGCGTGAGTCCTGTCGGAGGGAGGGTGACTTCTGGGCATATAGGCTTTCTGTCGAGTGGAAATTCCTGCCTTCAAAAAATTTTCTTAGGGGATTTCATATGTTTGAATATCTTTCTACCACAGATCGTGAGAGCTTCTCTTTCTGTATTTGGTTATTTGCTCCTACTTCTGATTCCAAAAAAAGTAGAGCCTCAGTTCAGTGGGCTTAGTGCCTGCTTTAAAGATGCTTTACACCACTTATACTTAGGGCTCCGTGTCAGTACGTTATAGCTTCCTCTATGGCTCTAAGGGCTGCAAGTTTACTTCCCCTACAGTGAATTCCTGCCTGCAGTGCCACTCACGTGTCCATAGGTTCTTGGGAGAGCACACACAACTGAGGATGTTAGTGGGAGTTTTGGCAGAACAATGAATATTTTCTAAGCTGTGTCATTTTCTCCATAAAGACAAAGTTGTATCATCAGATCTTTTTACATTGTTTTTATTTAGTTAAAACAGGAAGTGTCTCAGATTTTTACACTACTCATGGGAAAGCAAAGTAGGGCTCAGCGTGTGTGTGTGTGTGTGTGCGCGCGTGTGTGCGTGCATGCGTGCGTGTGTGCGTGTGTGTGTGTGTGTGTGTGTGTGTGTGTGTGTGTGTGTGTGTTGGATTAACACATATATGTGCTGTTCCTGCGCATTCTTGGACTCTCTTCACATCTAGCAATAGCTGCCTTGGTGTTCTTGTGTGAGTTCTGAAATCTTAATCACCAATCATGTTAGAAGAGTTTGGTATCAGCATTATCCATGTAAAGACTAGTTGTAGTTTGAATTCACACTTTCTATAATCCCAGTTATTTGATGAAAACTTCATGGGATGTGCCATGCTGTATTTTATATAAACCTGCTTTACTGAAGACATCTCAGTTCTCTACTTTAATTGGAATTCAGTGCTGAGACAGCGTGTGCCATACAGTCAATTCAGGATGGCCTCTGGCTTGTCATCCTTCTGTCTCCCTACTGATTATAAGCTATGGTTATAGGCTTCTACTGCCCATCACTTACATTTCCTAGAGCCCTTTCATATAGAGTTTGGGCTTCTCAACCCTAGACCTTGCCCACATAGGAGTTTTCAGCCAGCCAGCTTCCACCTGCCCTTAACTCTCATTTTCAATTGTCCCTCCTCTTGATTCCCACCCCTTCCTTATCTTCCTTCTTTCTACTCTTTCATTATGCTGCCTTTACCTTTCCGAACCTCCCTTGCTCTCTCGCCTGCTTTCTCTTCTGCATCACTGGTCCCTCTTCTCTCCCCACTCCCTTCTGTTCTTTGCTCTTCTTTCCCCTGACTACTGTACTCTTGTCCTTCTCCACCCTTCACTCCTGCAGATGCACAGCAGGGATACATAGAGCCTGTTGCTTGGTACTTGGCAGCAAGTTGTCATACAGAGCATACAGGAACGCTGTCATTTCCCCTCAGCAGTACCCTGTTCCATTTCCCATCAAAGGTATCACTGTAGAGCATCCCATGTTGCTTTAGATGTATATGGAAGCCATACATTTGCGTGAGCAAATCTTACAATTAATGTAAGAATTACAAATTTGAAGTTCCTGTGTTTTATTTCTTTGCTACTTTTACAGCAATTTAGGTTGCTAGGGATGGATCTCATTTCTTCTGACTTCTCCATGTTATCCTCTCAAGTCTTCGTTTTATTTATTCTGTTAGTAGTGGTCACCTCAAGAAACCTGCCATTTTTGGGCATTTCAAGTAGTTCTGCTGTGAATATGCTATCCAGTTATGGCTTTATGGGAAATTTTTCTAATACTGCTCTCAGGGCTATAGAGTAAGTACACACTTCATCTCACCAAATGTAAGACATTACCTTCTCTCACATTTGACTAGACCCAGTCAGCCTGCCAAGAGCTGTAAGGAGTGTTTGTTTTCCCACATCACCACTTGGATTTATTTAACTTTGCATTTTTAGTACAGTAGCCAATGGCTGTCATTTCTATTTGCATTTTTGATAGCTAATGAAATAGAACTTTGCATTAGCGTTTGGAATTTTTCTCCTCTCAATTATCAGTTACATCTTTTACATATCTTTCTGTTGGTTTTCTTTTTTTCTCATTTATATAGTTGTATTACTATCTCATTCATTTTCATATGGTGAATATCTATTGTTCATTTGTTACTATTCTCTTATGATACAGGCATATTTATCAATGTATTCCTTTAGTATTTACATCTTTAAGAAATTCTTCATATTCCACTTGCATGAGACATAGTATTTTTCCAATGTAAGTTATTTCTGTTGTTTTTGTAATTATACATATCAAACATCTCTAATTCAGAAATCTGAAATACTTGGTAGCACATAACCTAAGAATTATTTTCAGAAGGGTTCAGATTTCAGCTTCTCAAATTAGAGGTGCTCGACTGCTAAATTTGAAAACCTGAAATCTGAAATGATTCTAGAAGCAGACATTTCAAATAAGGGCCATATAGTCTGCACTTGTCAATTGACAGTTGATGCACTAGGAGTGAGCTGGGGCTCACTTCCCCATATTCTGTCTGTGTCAGGTGGGTTTGCACAGTTCCATCTTGGAAGCTATTCACCTACTTCTCAAGGATTTGCATTATTCCCTCTTTCATATAAAAAATTGTTGTACACAAAAGGATCTGTTTTAGGACCTTGATTCAGTTTGTAGAATAACAAACAGACCTGGGCCCCTCCACTAAAAAGATCGGTGACACCAGGAATGATGAAACCTCATGCAGAGAGGTAAGCATTCCAAAGACTTTTTACATATGGCCTACTTCCCATTAGACATGGAAAACTCAGAGTGGCATGCCATGGTGTGTGTGTGTGTGTGTGTGTGTGTGTGTGTGTGTGTGTGTGTACACATATATATATAGGTGTATATATACATACCTAATGTGTGTTATAACATATATATGTTAACTCATAACATAGAAATAGAAGATATTTAATGCATGTAATATACCTAGACATAAAATCAGACCATTTTGGTTGAAGAGAGGTCTTCTGAGAGATGGAATATGAAGGATAAGACAGTAAGGCGGCCAGTCTTGCTGATGTCATGGCATTGGCATTCTCTGCAGTGCACTGACATAGGACCCTGTTTTGAATACCACATAACTTCTGCTGAAAGCAGCCTCATCTGGAGTAGTGTCTACATGTGTCCAGAACTGTGAGCCTGACCGTAACTGAAGCCTTGCTTCATGCTTGCTAGCTTGGAAGCCTTGACAACCACTGACAAGGAGGGAGGCTCTGGCCTATGGTGCACAGCACTGCAGCACAGCTATGTGCATGGTGTCAGGGGACTTTGGAGTGAGTGGCTATTGGAGTCAGTCAGCTGAGCCTCTTCTCTGAGTGATGTGTATTTAGGATGGGTTCTTCAGTCTTTTCTATAGTGTTACTTGCCTCTGGAATTGGGAGCTCTCATTTAAAGGTTATATAAAATCTTTGGATGAAATAATAATGTATAGCATTTATTGAAGAAATGGTGTTTGTTTTTGTTTGTTCATTTGTGGTTTTGAACAGTTCTTGCTATGCAGCCCGGGCTAGGCTTGAATTGTAATTCTCTTGCTCTGCTGTCCAGACACTGAGATTATAGGTGTGTACCTCTGTTAGCACACCCTGCTGAGAGAATTTTTCATTCAGACACAGACTTTCTGTGCCTCCACTAGGTTAATTTTTACACTCCTACAAGGTATGAAAAAATGGGAAATTTTCTTTCTATTCACTAAGTAAGTCCTTTATTGTTATCTAAAAGTAGAATAGACTCATGGAATACAGCATTTAAATTATCTTAATCATGAGTAAACGTGGATTTTTTATGGAGATTTAATAAAATCTGTCTCATGAACTGAAACTTTCCCCTCTACCAGAACCTACCTTCAAAATAGTCTATTTTCAGTTATAACAAGATTTTAATTTTTACATTTCTCTTTACTAAAAAGATGGACATCTGTCCTCTGTAATAAAATAATGATATGTCTTGTTATCTAACTCTGGGATCACAACCTGTACCAAGTTTTGTACCTATTCTCAAAAAGCCAACATTAAAATAAATAAATAATATACATACATACATACATACATACATACATACATACATACAAGTGGTAACTGTAAAGGAGATTGATACAATGGGGCCAATTTGGAAGAGGAAACCATCCAGTGACTCCCTGACTCTATCTTGGAGTCTCGAAGCCAGATCTAGTGTTTAAATATATGGCCAAGGATTTGCACATCTGAGCAGTCCAAGTCATTGTGTGGTCTGACCTACCAGTGGCTCACCATTGTCTGACTTCACTCTCTTCCTATAAGGTGTTGTAACTTTAAGATTGTTAAAGCTGTAGGAAATCTTTTTCCTGGAGACAAGTTCCCTCTGTTTGGATCCTTTTTCTTCTCCCAGCATGAGATTCCTGGGGAAATTCCCACTTGTAGGTCCTGTTGTTTCATAGTCTGATAGCTTGAGAATCACCAAGTATGTCCTTAGAATACATTTATTTTTTTACCAGGCTTGTTGCATTCTCTCTCTCTAAACAGTGGCATAGAGGTTACAGAAGAAATACGATCACATGAATGTGTCACCCGTTACATATCTAGTAAAGGCAGAATGTCACTGACATGCAGTGTGCTTTCATAAGCTGTGTGAGAAGTAAACAGTCCTCAGATGGCGATACACTCCAGAAAACAGTTTTCTAAAGCAGTAGAAATTTCATCTTATGAATATGATTGAAAATAGTAATGTTTTTCTTAGGATAGCTGACTCGGTGGGTAAAGTGCTTGCTGAGCAAGCATCGGGACATGTGTTTGGTCCTGTAGCACACACATAAAATGCTAGGCATGGTGGCTATAACACCTCTATGACTGGCTAGCCACTGTAGCAAAAATTGGGATGCTCCTGGTTCAATGAGAAACACAGTCTCAAAAACCAAGGTAGAGAGGAATTGAGAAAGACACTCAACATCAGTCTCCTGCCTCCACATCAAAAGTACACATACAATCCTGCTCAGTGGGGGAGCACTTTATACTTTGACAAAGACAAGTCTGTGCTACTTGTATGCCTCAACCTAGCTGTGATAAGGAAAACATACTAAGTATTAGAGAATACTCCACAGTAGCTTTTAAATGTTTTTTATATTTATACCCTTAAATATACATAGTATATTAACACTGAATTTTCCAGTATCTTATATCACTTAAGTGACTGTTCTACTCAGGTAAATTTTATTAATGATAGAGTTTCCCATACTATTTTTCATCTTAGCCATGGGAAAAGTGATCTCTTTTGTTTCAAGTTGGATCTCAATATGTAGAAAGCATATTTAAACAATCATAAGGGTACACAATTTGAGATTGTGGGTTATTTGATCTGGTAAAAGGAATGAGTAACTGAAAAAAAATTAAAGACAATAGCAAATTTGCACTCATAGAAAAGCATATACATATAATATAGATGTATATCTATATGCTTGAATAATAATCACAGGCATGTGTGAATATGGACACATACAGTCACTGTTCACATTAGAGACACTAGAGTTGTTGGTTGAACTACTATAGGCTTATCAGTTTTCCAACAGGTAATAAAAGGAAATGCTTCAAAAGGGACTATTTATTGCTTTTTAAGTTCATACCTGTTTTTTGCAGCAAAGTGTAGGGTAGATGAGGAATAGCCAGATAATTGCCTTAATATTTGCTTAAGGAAAAATATTTAAAGTGGCAGTGAACTATAGACAAAAAATATATTTTGGAAAAATCAATGGTAGTATATGGGGCAAAAGAAATTGGTGAAATAAAAATGATTTATGAACAGGGCTATGGCAGATGCACATTTATGATGAAATGTAGCTTTGAAACTGAGATGCGAGTGAATGGATTTCTTTTCAGTGCATTTTAGAAGTTGGTCTTCTAACATCAAAGATACCATATCCCACTGTTGGTATTTAGAGAGCCAGTGGACAAGAATATGGATTTTTTTCACCCTTTAGATTTTTCTAGTGTATCTTTTACAAAATTATGGGTTTAATTTTGATAATTTTTTGAACATACATAGCATGTACTTAAGTCATCTTTACCCTAGCTGTCACTGTCTGTGAACTGCTTTTCTTACCCTAATCCCCTCATTTTGCCTAACTGCTATGCTTTTAAAGGGAAATAAATATTCTTTTTAATTCTTTGGTATATCAATATTTGACTTTAAAATATGTAGGAGCTAAACTTAATTTCCATCTTGGAAGCTGCTGTGGTTCTTGCCAGCGTGCTGTATGTATGGTGTTTGGGAAATGCTTCTTAAAGAGAAGTCACAATTGCTTTATTTGCTACTACAGTGGTCTTCTTAGGTGTTTAAATTCACTGAGAATACATAATCATCATCATCATTATTATTATAAATAGAATTATCATCACCACTAGATGGTGTGTGGGGAATTAGGGACCCTGAATATTATAGAATCCATTTTCCTATCTGCAATCACTAATTGGCTGTTAGGGGAATATAGGAATCTATTAAAGAATAGAAGAAAGGGTTGATAACATTTGGTGAACTCTTCCTGCTAATTAAAGTTGTCTTGGATATAGAGTGATAGAATGTAGCCATGGCAAAAAGAGGGTCTCCCAAACTTATACTTTTAAATTAAAATAGAACACTAATGTAAGTTTTATAAGTATCTTTGACTGGAAGCAAATATTAGTTCAACTGCAGTTGGGAAAGGTTTAATTTTTCAGTGAATCTAAGTTCCTGAGAATCCCTTATTAAACAAGACAACCTGTCTTAACCTGTGTTTCCAACAGGTCTACATATGTGGCTTTGCCTGAATTGAAGTTCTGGCTCAATTCCCAGCTTATCCTCTCTATGAAGCCTTTCCTAAAACATAGGAAATGAAATAAAGGTTCTTGAGTAGACAGGTATCGTCTTCCAAGTCCATCACTTTTTAATTTCTTCTTTCTTCTGGTGATTTTAACAGACTGGAGGGAGGCTCTGATCAGGAAATGTGCTGCTGTTAGCCTCATGTATGATGTCTTGTGTCTGGCTTCATCTAGATTGAAAACATAGTTGGAAGGCAATACAACTCATTCCATTCAGATGATAATTGAGCAAAAATAGCTCATAAATCCAATTATGGGAAATCATTCATTGCTTTGATTATTATGTTTTTTTTTTCATTTCTCCTTGTGCTTAATTTTTAAGGGTAGAATACAATATCTCATGTAAAGATTCTGTTTCTCCTTTGTCTTTCTAATCCTAGAACAGTGGTTCTCACCCTTCCCAGTGCTAGGACCCTTTAATACACTTCTTCATGTTGTGGTGACCTGTAACCATAAAATTATTTTGTTGCTATTTCACAACTGTAATTTTATGACTCTTTTGAATCATAATGTAGACATCTAATATTCAGGATAACTTATATGTGACCCCTTTGAGAGGGTTGTTCAACCCTAAAGGAGTCACAATTCACAGGTTGAGAACCACTGTGCTAGAGCATAGCACAACACGTGCTCAGCACATATGAAGAATAAAAGTTCTTAAAATGATAGTTAACAGTGACCCAAAATTCTTGTAAAACTGTTTTGAACACTGGAATAATTTCATCTTGTTTATAAGTGTAATAAGTTAATTATGATTATTTTACAGTGCCAGGATAAAGTAGACGTGAGAGTGATTAATGAGTAAACTTGGTATATAGCTTGCTGAAAACAATGTAATGTTTTAATCTTCAATCTGTACAAATATTTGGATAGTACAAAATTTATATTCGTTGCAAGGCACTTAATAGCTACTGAAAACATATACATTCCTACTTAGATGTATTCTTCTTGAGTCATAAATCACAAAGTTTAGATGTGTGGTTGAAATTTTGACACAGCCAGAAAACTGTTGTTGTGTGGACTTGAGGACATGGAGGTTGATGATAGACTCTGTGAAGACAAGGTACGTACTAAGTAATTGTCTAGTTGTGTGTTAGCACAAGACTTATAAAAATCTTGTTAAATTTAAATGTTTCAAAGACGTTTAGCCTCACAAAGATGTTTCTACTCTGGGAAGACTAGAAATGAGTATTTTATGCAACAGAAAATACAGCAACCTTACCATGTAATTTTGAGTTCTTACCAGGCAATACATATAATAAGCACATCAAACTCTGTTTTTATTCTTTCTGAAAGTTCATCAGCTCAATAGGTAACTGACTTTCTGTGTGTAACACCACCCATCTTATATTAGCATTGGTTTGCAAAAATTTAGCACATGGCTTTTGGCATATATTAGAGACTTAGCAGATATTTTTATATACATTAATCAATATATATTATACACCCAGGAAATAAATTGTCCACATACCATGTAGGTATATGGAAATGTACTTATGGCAAATCCAGATTGATCAAGTGCACACCTAAAGGCCATCTGGTAAGTAAAGCGAGTGAAACACAGACACTGGTACAAACTTCATTCTTTTCAGTTTCGTTTGATTCACATTGCTTCACACTAATGGCTTTCTGATGAATTAAAGTTGTGTGTCACAAGTCAGCCTCCCACCAATTGCATAGATCCTAATGCTATGCATTTCTCATATCTTTATTACGTTCTTGAAAGAGGAATGCAGGAAGCAGTTGATTATTAAAAAGTTTTGCCCTCTTGTTAAAATATTCAGCTATTAAAAATGAGGACATCATGAATTTTGCAGGCAAATGGATAAAATTAGAAAATATTATCCTGAGCGAGGTAATCCAGACCCAAAAGGACATGTGTAATATGTACTTACTGATAAGTGGATATTAGCCAAAAAGTACAAAATACTCATTATACAACCTACAGACCGACCATAAGAAGGTTAACAAGAAGGAAGGGCCAAGTGAGGATGCTTCAATCCCACTTAGAAAAGGGAACAAAATAATCATGGGAGGCAGAGGGAGGGAAGAATCTGGGGAGGGAGAGGGGATCAGGGATGGGGTGAGGAGACAGGAAAGAGGTCCAAAGGGCCAAGAGAATGAATGGTAATCTGCAGCTGCTGGGGATAGGAATAGGGAGAAATTCTAGAAAGTCTAAGAACTATGGAATGGGGAAAGAGGCTTGCAAGAATCAGTGTGGATAACTTTAGATCAGTGTGGATAACTTTAGCCTAAATGCCCAGCAGTGGGGAAACGTGAAGAGAGCACCTCCAGTAAATAGACAGGGTCCTCTGTGGAGGGATGGTGGTTTGGATGAACGTGTGGTGGGGAGCACACTCTCAGAGGCAAAGGGGAGGGGTGATGACGAGAAGAACTCTTGGATGGGGGACAGGGAAGGGGGACAACATTTGGAATGTAAATAAATAAAATAATTTTTAAAAAAGTTTTGCCCTTTCTTAGGTAGGGAAATTGTAGGGAAGCTGTGTTTCTGAGTCATAGGTGTGTTTCTGCAGAAGGGCTGTCAGATGTGAAGTAAATTTAGAGACCTACTTGTCCCTTCCACTATTCATCATTGTTGATTGGCTCCAGTAGCAGGCCGCAGTATTTTTAGAAAAACAGGTGATAGAGAATGTCTTTATGTACAGAACGTTAGTGATAACCATTACTCAAAGCTGCTCAAAGAGTCGTAACTGAGACATGACCGAGCTACAGAGGAAGAACAATAGTTCTAAGGAACAAAATGTGGAAATATGTGAGAGAATTAGAGATTCAGATTACTCATCACTGCTGTTAACCCAGCTCTTTACTATCCGAGTTTGTCAGTGATATTAAAATAGTTTCCAAATGAATCAGTTCTAGGTCTGTCTCCTTTTCCTATCAGAGAGTGAAAAATTGGCTGATTTTCCACATTTTGTAATGCCTTCCTTTGAATATATCTGACATTCATGCTTTGACAATTGGTATATAAAGACAAATACAGAGGACATTAATCCCTGTAACAGTCAGGAACAACCTAGCTCTGTTTTCAAGTAATGAATGCAGGAAATGGCAAATATTCTTCAAAGTTCTATTAGTAGTTTCTAAAGTAGAATTTTGAATGTACTAGTATAATTAATGTGTTTAATTTTCTTTTCTGTGAAATCTCTAGACAGTACAAATGGGCAGGCCATTCTTCAGAAGAGCAAAAGGCCAAGGCATAAGTAGACTGTTTTCACCGTTCTCTTCCTTGCCTTAGAGCTTAGAACATAGTACCGATGCAGGGCTGAGAGTGGGATGCCCTAGAAGACTGCTGCTACGGCCGGCTGTGTTGTCTGCTTTGACTTAGTACGATCCTTTCTTTGGTAAACCCATGCAATTATTTCCTATACTTTATTAATAATTTTCTAACATGTGATTTAGGAATGATTGGCAAGTCTAGGGCAGTCGGCTAGATATCCAGTGATGGCCTGGATTTTAACTGGCATAGCATTCTAAAGCCATTAAGGAATCACACACGGCAGTGCATATCTGTAACCCCAGCACTAAGGAGATAGAAGAAAGAAAATCAGGAATTCAAGCTGTTGTATATGTAGTTAGTTCAAGTAAACAAAAACAATTTAAAATGATTAAGTTAATGAGTAAATGGGGAAAAAATCCATGAGGAAAGAGTATCTACTTTTTGGATGATGTGACCAAAAAAGAAACAGAAAAGAAACCATTCAGGAATAGTTGAAAGAAACTTTTTAAATAACATCATCCATTACGAATACATTCAGTATGTTGTTTCAGTGAAGAACACCCAACATTTTGTTAGAATGATTTATTATTTAACCAACACCTTTCAGAGCATACTATATAGGACATGTTTTTCTCAACACTTTTATATACTAACTCATTTTGTTTATATAACAGTTATATAGATTTTGTTATCACCTTTATTTTAAATATCAGTAAACTTAGGCACAGTTAGTGTTCTAAAGAACACAGACCTGGTGGGGACAGTATTTTCTCTGGAGGGGCCTGGCTTCTGAGTGTCTACTGCAACCACTGTACCATGAGGGTCCCAAGTAATGCAAAGTAATAATTTGTAAGTCAAACTGATGGTGTTAAAAGTCCCTCTAGCTGTAGTTTGTCTCTCTGTCTCTCTGTCTCTCTCTGTCTCTGTGTGTGTGTGTGTGCATGTGTGTGTGTGTGTGTGTGCGTGTGCGTGCATGTGTGCATGCATGCACTTGCGCTCATCCACTTACCTTTATATTTCTCCCTTCACATCTTTTATTGGACCAATTAAGAGATTTTGTTAAATGCAGTCATGTTAGATTTAGATGAAATGTCTTTGATTTGTGAGGTTTATTCACATGGATCTTCAGAAGAGTCATCTTTTGGAGTCATTTTCATTATTAGAATAAATCCACAGACTCTACTGACATCATCAAGGGAAAATATTCTATAAAATATAAAGTACCATGCAGAATAGATAAGCATAATTCAGAAAGACCACAGTTTCTCCAAAGATGAAGCTTGCCCCCAGTTCAGCTTTCCTACTATTCTATTAGACAGTATAAAGGCTGAATTCTTTAGACCTATATCTTGCTTAGGACATTACATCTACTTAATATTCATGATAAATCTAAAAGTCACATATGTTACAGGTGTCACAGCAGGAGCATGATCCTTGTTCGCATTAAAATGGAGCAGTAGAATCTCTGTTCTGAGTGATAAGTAACATATTCACCCAAATAATTGTAAATGTATGATTCTCCAGAAAGAGCACCATTGACTGGCTGTGCCACTGACCCTGAGCTATGTGATTTGAACTTCCAAAGCGTCAGGCTTAGGCTGCCTAGTATTCATCTTAGTTTCTGGTTCTGATCTTGTAAAAGCTAAGTCATGCGTGCATAACATGATAGGTCTTGTCATGCCTCACAGCTCTGTTCTGTGCTATTCTTTTATACATTTTTTACAAGGCAGAATGTATTCAAAGCATTCTGTCTCAAAAGGTGTTTTTCTCTAAAGGCCATGTAGAAAAGTTTATTTTCTGCTTTTCTGGGTTGTTTTGTTTGTTTGTTTTTGTGTGTTTGTGTTTTTTTTTGTTGTTGTTGTTGCTTACTTACTTGCTTGTTTTTAAGAGAGTAATCAGAATGGCTTAGTTGTCTTAGATGTTCCACAAATCAGAATTAAAAGCTACATTTTTTATAGTTTTTCAAAAGTATAAGCATGTCTGTTGACTAATACAGTCTTTTGTCAATCTTGACTTGAACAGCAAAGATGATGTGCTGTTTGATAATGTCAAAACTAAAGGCTTATTGCCAGTTGTATAAGTAAATTCCATTGAAATATGTGTTTCTTCTCCAGTCTACTTCACTGTAATTTAATTCAAAGGTTGGTGACATTTTAGGATGTCTACTACACTGGATTCTTGTTCAGACTTTTAATTCCTCTTCTCCGTTATCCCATTACAAAGATGAGTGAGGTATTGTTAGTATGTCAGCTACACTGGATTCTTGTTTTGGTGTTAAATGGCATGACCCCAAACCATTTTCATATCCTCCATCCTGGAGGTTTTGAGTAAAGTTAGAACTCTGTCCTGTTTACTTAAAAAAGAATAAAAAACCCCAGTAGTCAGGTGTTCTGGTTTGGACCAGTTGTGGGTTTTTGTAATGTTCTCCATAAGCTGCAAAAGAAACTGTTTTAAAGAGAACATGAC
>JANHMN010000006.1:47783317-47800259 GCA_030674055.1 Rhabdomys pumilio
GCTGTAGATTGTTATCGAAGATCCATGACCTTATTAACCACAGGTAGATGGAGATATATTTGTGCAAATTTGAGTGGTAATGGAACACATGGATAGGGTTGGAAGCATGAGGAGAGATAAATGATGTAAACACAGCACACATGCAGAAAATTTAAGAATTTATTTTGTAAGTACAGACAGAAGATATGAAGAATGATGACCTCAAACTTATAAATGTTTCAGCTATACAACAGAAAAACTACAGTTACTAACTTTTAAATTCTTGGCCTTCGTGTTTTTCTACCAACTCAACAGCCTTACTTTTGGATGTCCAAGGCAATGTTAAACTACACAAATGTCTGAACTCATTCTGTACAGAGATGAGACAATCAAAAGACTGTGCTATTTTATAGTTCAGAAGTCATTTCTCTTGTCCTTGAATCATTTTAGCAGAAGACAAGGAGGTCAACAAACCCACTTCTATTTTTGTCCTGACCAATGACCGGTTGTATGACCTTTCACAAGTCACTTAACTTCTCTGTCACTCTCTGCTAAATGAGCATGGAAGGCCCTGCTCCCCTGCCTGTCTCAAACAGTGTCTTTATCAGGAAAGGTGAGTGCAGCTGCTCAGATAGATTGGTCTGTTTATGGCATTTTGCCAGACCACCATCCATCCAGTTGTGCAGAAACATGAAGGAGACCAAATCTAGTGAGGAATGATGACTTTCTAACAAGAGGCGTCAAAAAAACCTCTCTCTTCTTTCTTCCCTCTCTTTCTCCCTCTTTCTCTTCCTCTCTTTTTCTCTTCCTTTCTCCCTCCCTCTCTCCTTCCCCTTCCTCTTTTCTCCCCTCCCCCCTTTGTTAAATAAGGTGTGATCATTCAGAGGTAATATTTTTTCCTTAAACTTTACATTTTGTGAACAAACTTGAACAGACTAATGTTGTATTTCAATAAAATAAAGCAGTCAGTTGAACAGATTTAATAAACTTGTTTTCTACATGTCAAGTTTTATTTTACTATGGCCCTCTTGCTAAGAAATAGGACTTTTAAGCTATGTCTGGAAATATAGAGGATTTTCTTATTCCTAACAATAGACATAGATTCCCTGTGAATGCATATAAGTAGAATTTCTCTGCATAAACAACCAAAAAATTAATAAAAAACATATACTAGACAAATTTATCTAGCCATTAATTACTGATCCTATTAATTCAAAGAGAATTGACTTATTTATAAATTACATCTTTTCATTATAAATTTTTATTTCCTTTTTAATGACAGTTTTAAAGCATTTAAAATACTTTACTTTGAAAAACTATCTTTCTCCCCCAGAATAGATAAAAATAAATTAGCTTTTCACATAAGATTGCAGAGTACTAATATACATGAAAATACCTTTGGACTTACCCAGAGTGGCCAAAGGGACCAGACCACAAAGTCAAGGGCTGGGGATGTTGGGGCCAGAAAGATAGCTCAACAGTTAGGAGCGCAATCTGCTTGGAAAAGCCCAAGTATCCTTCTTACTACTTCCTATCGCCTGCCATGACCTGGAAAGCTGCCTGCAGGTACTTCAGGTAACTCTGGCCTCCAAAGGCACCTCCACTCACTTGCCATACCTCACACAGACTCACAGGCACACACACATACATATTATTAAAAATGACTGTTCAACAAAGAACAGGTGTGTTTAGATTCGACTCCTATTGTATTATTTAATCAGTGGTTGATTTCCCCCTTTTTGTTTAAGTTAAGACTTGACTAAAGTAGAATTCACCATTTTATGCAGAGTATGATGAGTTTTTGTGTTTGAATACAGTTTTTCAGCCTCAACCATAATCCATTTAGTTCTCTATCCATTTTCCTGTCTTGAACTTTTCCCTTTGTTCATGACACGAACTTGATGGGAGGATATATCCAGTGCCAATTCTACAAGTTATTAGAGAATTCATTTGCAAAGCAGTCAGTCATTCTTTAGATAAAGTCAGTCATTCTTTAGATAAAGTGATATCATCTTGGAGAAGTTTGAAATAGCTATATAATGACTATAGTCATTTGCTGGTAGAAATATACATTTTGACTATTAATTTATACATTAGAGAAGAAATGAATATCTTACTTGATGGCCATGGAGCACGTACTTCCTGCGTAGTTATTTATCAAATAGTAGGGCTGTTTTCAACTCTACCATTTGTCCAAGAAGTGAAAGGACAATTTGAGGTTTTTTGCCAAGAGTATAATGTTCTAACACTTTAGTGTCACTTTTAAATAACAGAAAATTTACCAAGACAATACAAAACTCAAACTAACATCAAACTGTTTGAAGAATTACCTAATCTGCACCACCTTTGAAACCTCTGTATCAAGAAGCCCCAAAGGCCTGTTTTGAAGCCCAAGACAACACTCAGGGAGCACACTTGTTCTAAAATCAAATTCAGATTAGAAAAGCTATGTTAAACTTTGAATCTCTGAGTGACTATTGACTGTCTCTTACATTGTTGTATCTGGGGCTCTATTGATTTCCTTCAGTGTTTTTAACTCTTTGCAACTGCTTTATAATGTGGCTAATTTAGGCTGTTCATTTCCAGATTATTACATATAAACAGGAAAGTGCTGCACTGAGCCTCTGACAGATACTTTATGGGTATTCCTGCCTAAAGCTTGTAGTCCCTAGAGTGCAGAGTGACTGAAGTTACAGCTTAACCAGTGTTCAGATGGTGTCTCAAATAATTAGCTTTAAAATACTAGCTTTTTTTTTTTTGAAGAGGCAATGAGAGCTTACAAGTGGGTGAACAGCCTGCAAGCTTAGTGTCTATAATGTAAGTGATTTAAACCCCAGGACATTATCACTTGGGTTAGGAAACAGCAACTTAAACTGACACCTTGCTTGAGAATTTTGTGTCTGCAAAGTTGGACTTTATAACTCCATACAGTCTTATAAATTCAGAAGTAACAAAATTCCTACCAATTTCTGGACATAGAAAACCAATTTCTTCCTCAATGTTAATAATTGCATGGTTGATATAAAATTTTTAGGTCTATCTTGGTATTTTTCAGGATAGCTACTCTCCGTGGGCTTGTGACTGAATAGCACATATAAGATGTTTGAGTGTTTATAGGTACAGTCTACTTTTCTAATGGCACACTACTAAATGTCTGTCACTTTCAGTTCATACTATTCTTCCTTCTTTTCTCCTTTGTGCATTTGTACGTCTCCTGCAGTTACTTGGGGTGCTACTGTGTGTCAACCACCCCCCTATTCTGTGGTCACTATTATTGACACAAACAAAAGTGACTCATTCATTTACTTGGTGATCTTATTGCCAAATAAAAGTGTAGACAGTTGCTTAATTTTGAAACTAAACATACATTCTTAACTTTGACTAGTACAATGGAAAGTTTTGTCTCAAAGTTAAAAGTTAGTGAGCCTCTTTGCTTTCTTTAACTTTTGGTTTCTGTAACATGATTGTGTCTTTTTTTTTATTATTGAAGAATGTCTCCATAATACTTCTTGCAGACATTGTCTTTTGGTCTTTGGGGAGTTTTCTTCTGAATTCATAGGACTCAGTATGATTAGAAAAAGGTTCTGGTGACAGAAAAGTAAACATAATACCTTTAACTGAATCAATTAACTCTTAAAGGAAGGGCCCAGCACTGGCTAAAAGGCCTTTGTCTTTTGGATTTGCCCAGTAACTGTGTAGACTAGAATGACAGGCAGAAAGAATATGAGTTCATCTTAAAAACCTGGACTGTTCCAGCTGGTGTACCACCAAAAGTAGAGCATCTGTGGCTACTGAGTTTTGGTTCCTATCCTATTTTTGTTGTATTTACAAGAATGAAACACTTTTTTCCCCTTTTTGTACGTGGTGCCATTCTGCATTTGGAGAGATTGTTTTGGAAATGTATCACTGCTACAAGGCCTTGACCATGTCCTGGATCTTCTGAGTGTGGCATTATGACACTATATATGTCACTGCCATAACACTGCAGAGAACTGCTATGCTTTCCAGCCTTACTCCTTGACCTCATTTCACCCCTCTGCCCTTGGCAATGAGGATGGCAGCCATTAGAATGATGTACACTGCTTACTATTAGTTTAGTAACCAAGGACATCTGTTTTACATAATATAGAACAAAATTCCAAAGACTTTTATAATGTTCAGATATTTGCAAAGTCAAAAAAATGCAGTGGTAAAGTCAGTTGGTTGTTTTGCTGGCTTTCAACCAGCTAGCTGTACCAGTTAGACAGACACAACCTAAAACTATATTTTGGTCTTCATTCAAAAGGTCTTCAAGAAATAGTACATTCATAGCAACTATTTCAAAATGCTTTCTAACTGAATAAATTATAGAAAGTTGCCCTTTCTTCTCATGCTGCAGTTACTCCTTTAAAATTAGAAGAAATACTTTCCTAAAAACAAGTAATCCAAATAAAATAATGTTTTCTGCAGAACTTTAAGGCCTCATTTATACACAGCAGATATTTATGTGGTCAATAACTTTCATCTTCAGTGAACTTATACTCCTGGACTGAAGCAAAAAATTATTATAGCACTTAAATTGCTATGGGAAGGGCAATGTCAGGGTGCCTGTTCAGGGTCAGGTAAGATAGCACTTAAAGGAAGCTTCCTGCAGGAATCAGGCAGGAGAGCTTCTACTCTAGCATACAATACTGTCACATCTTGTGCTCAGATTTACATTTTTGAATATCAGTTTCTGCACTATTCTGTTTTTTGATAATATAAAAGCTTAACCAAAACTGATAGGCTTATAAACAAAAGAAGTTTCTAGAAGCTGGGAGGCTCTTGAGAGTGATGATGATATGTGATAAGAGCCTTCATGCTTTGCCATAATATTGTAGAAGAGTGATCCTGCAAACCTGAGACAGAGAAGAAAAACTGATCCACTGAAAAACAGAAATGAAGAAAAAAGGCCACACTGTGGAGGTCTACACCTTTGATTCCAGCACTTGGAAGCCAGATGCAGGTGGATCTCTAGGAGTTTGAAGCCAGCCTGGTCTACAGAGCGAGTTCCAAGACAGACAAGGCTACATAGAGAAACCTTATCTTAAAAAACAAAACACACCTTTCTCCATTCCTTTCCTTTAGCCACTGAAAACTCATCCTGTATTAAGAAAAAAAAAAAGGATATAAAAGTAATGAGTCTAAAAGACACAGGATGACACTGATGCCAATATAAGTAATATTGTGTGAAGAATTGTGTTTTGCCTCTTAATTTGTTTTGATTTCTTTTAGTTTGGGATTTGAGGTCTCATTGTAGAGCTCTAGCTAGTCTGAAACTTATTTGCAGAATAAGCTGGCCTCAAACTTGAGGAGACCATCCTGCCTCTGCCTCCTGAGTTCTGTTATTATAGGTATGAGCTCCTACACATAGCTAAGATCCCATTTCTGAGATAGAATGACGATAGGTAGTTAAAAATCAACATTGGTTATACTGCTCTGTGAGGTCTGTAATGTGTCTGGCCTGAATAGTCTCTGAATCTTGGGATGGGTCTTTGAGAATTGGAAGTACTTGGTCTATACAGAATACATGTTTCTTTTGTCTTGCACATTGCTCAGCTTGCTCTGGTGACTCTACTGCCTGATGACAGCCCCGTGAAGTACGGTTGACAAATGGAATCTTACAAAACTAATGTCCAGGAGTGTTAATGCCTGTGTCTTCCCATTATCTTCTCTCCCTCCCTTTCTTCTACCCTTGTTCCCTCCCCCTTGACTAGAGATGTGCATCCAAAAATACATACAATATAATCATGCTTATTATTCTTGATGATTTTTCTGTGAAAGGCAATCCCGTTTTTATTCCTAGCAAAGATGAAAATGGAAATGGTGGTGAGATAAAAGTAGCTCATTTGAAAGTAAGAACCAGTACAGATATGCATGCGACTCATTTCCTGATATTCATAGCTCAAACCAACTGGTTTTATATTTTGAAACAATACTGATAGTGTTTAAAATTTTCAAAACACGGAAAGTTTTATGTAACATTGCCAATTCATTAATTTATCTACACCACACCATACCTACATACATACATACATACATACATTCACATGCACACACATATATACATATATGTTAAATGACTGTACTGTGTCAAGCACTACTATATAGATTTACAGCCATACATTCATTATACTTTATGGATGAAACTGAAAAAGATGGTCAAAAGATTGAAAGCTGTTTTGATACATATTTATCATTTCTAATTATTTTACAGATCATATGAATAGCATATTGTGCTCTCATTCATTCTTAAAAAAACCCGACTCAGCTGGTGGTGGTGGCACACGCCTTTAATCCCAGCACTTGGGAGGCAGAGGCAGGCAGATTTCTGAGTTCGAGGCCAGCCTGGTCTACCAGTGAGTTCCAGGACAGCCAGGGCTACACAGAGAAACCCTGTCTCGAAAAACAAAACAAAACAAAACAAAACAAAACAAAACAAAACAAAACAAAACAAAACACCACTCAAATTGCTTCTTACAGATAAGCATGGAAGAGGAAAAAGAAACAGACTGAAATTGTCTTTCTTGATACAACAGAAATATTCCAAATAGGCATAAGGCAGAATATTCTGCTTTACCATGTGTGGTGGTTTTACTACTTACTTCAGTCTACATGGTTTCTTTTCTAATAGGAACCACTTAGCTGGACCATTAAGTATGGTGGTTTGGGGTTCAAAGGCTCTCCTTTGAAGCTGACCTGATCAGTTGTAGCAATGGCCAAGAATTTAGACAAATGTAGTGTGAAGACCTCTGAGCCTCAGCTGAGAGCAGCTCATTAAACAGCAGGTTCTGGACAAACCAGACTCCTAAGCTGTCATATAACCAGAGTCTAGAAAGAGAAAGCATCGTCATTTCTCTTGTTGACTGCAAAATTAATTTTCTTGAATGTAAATCTAAATTATTGTAAGCCAGGAATCACGTTGATTCAATGACCTTGGTTATTTGTAATGTGGGCATGGGTGGAGGGAAGCCCTGAGTGTGAAACATTAAGTCAGTGTAAACAGATAATTTGGTTAAAAAAAATACAAGCAACCAAATGGAAGCTAACACAGCCTTCAGAACTAAATTCTGAAGACACTGTTTGATTGAGACTATCAACTTTTTCCATTCAACTCCTTTTAATAGATGGACAGTTACTTAATATTTCTCTTCATTTTAAGTTACTTCAATACAGCAAGTGGTCTAGAATTGATGTTTCTAACATAATAATAGTCATGTTTTGTCATATTGCCTATCACCTCTCAGCTGCACTGTCCTAATTCCTTATTTTGTCACTACAGCCTTAAATCCCTACCACCCCCATTAAAGTGGCTACTTGTCTCCTAAAACTCTTTTACATGGTTTATTTTTTATGTCTTCCTTGGAAACTTACTTTATATGTCTGACATTTTTCCCCTCCCCGTCTGCCAGTTTTGAAACTGTAATGTTATCTTCTTCTCTACATTTTGCTTTGTAAACCTTTTTGATTTGCTCTTTTCTACTGATGCAAACAATCATATATTTCTCTCTCTCTCTCTCTCTCTCTCTCTCTCTCTCTCTCTCTCTCTCTCACGCACACAGTGTATTTTTAGTATATTTCCTGAACTTTTCTTCTCATCACTCTTTACAGGACTTTCTGTCTACTTGACATATTAGATCCCACAATTATGGTAGCTTGAGTTTCTTTGAGTGGCCAAATGTTCTGTTTAGAAAGCAGTAGACCCTTGAGGATGGTTTGTTTTATGACTGGTAGCAAAGAAAAGGGCAATATCAATAACTCCATTAAATTTCCACTTTATGTTGTGTTTTTAAAGATCTTTCACAATCCTTTCTTTAATAACCAAGAAATCCTTTTTTCAAAATCATAGTGATCTTTGTATCTCGGGCCATTTCTTGGTTTTTTTGTTTTGATGTTGTTTTGTTTGTTTGACTTTTTGTTCATTTTTGTCTCTTGTTTGTTTTTTTGTCTTTTTTTTTCCCTCTCAAATATCTATCTACTCATGCTTCTGGATATTAAGATTAAATCCAAATATTTACCTCTCACAAAAACTATAATGTTAAAGAAATTAGCAGTAATAGAAGATTTAGACATGTCCTTAAAAATTTCTAAGGTGGTAGTATACATACAAAATCATAAGTATATATTTAGTTCTCTCAGTGTAATAAGAGAGTCTTCTCAAAACTTTGCTGAGGCAGTCGCTGCTGGTGTATAGTTAAAAATGTCATTCTCTTGGTTAACTCCGGTTGTAGCTATTATTATTCACAGATCTCTGTTCAAAACAATTGTGTTAGTACATAAACTGATTTGAAAGAAAAGGAGGTAAAACAGTGATGGCTGGACCCTGAATGAATGTGTGTAGTCTGGTACATTTTTTAATTAACATACTATTAGGAGTTCACATTTCAATTTCTCCTACTGCTTCTAACAATTAGCATTTTCCTTACCATTTTATTACACATCCCAGGGCATGTGTTTTTCACCAGTCATTTGTGACAATATTTTTAGCCATTCACTCATATATGCATTTACCTTGAGATAGCTTTATTATAGCTCAAAATTTTCCTAATTCTAAATTGGAAGTACAAAAGTGTTTCATCTGATCACCATGGAGTCAGATTCTGTTATCTACCATGTTTGCACATGGTAGATAACAGAGTATATAAAGGCGGTTGCCTTTCCTCATGGTCCCTACGGAGTTTTGAGCTTTTCCTCTGATGCCCTAGATCACACTGTTATCACTTTAAGGCATTTATCATTAAAAGTACTGAGATATGAAGTACATGATTATATTTATTCAATACATGCATGTCAGTGGCCAAGTTTTAAAGAATAAAAGATTCTGTTTATAACCAGATTACGTGTTTAAGAGCATGGTCTACTTTGTATATATTACAATATTACTAGCATAATATCTTATAAATGTATTTGTTAACTAGTAATAATGTTTGGAGGTATATTTCTGAAACTAATATGTCTGTCTGTAAACCTAATCGGTTTTTTTTCTGCTTCACTTTCCAACCTTGTTCTTATATACAACTGCCTCTTAACATATTTTTATTGCTAGTTTATATACAAGTAGATTTAAAGAAGGCTTATCCATCTAGTGTTAGAACATGAGAAATCCAGAAATATTCATCAAAATATCCAAGATTTTATACACAACACACACACACACACACACACACACACACACACACACTTATTTGTAACCAAGAAATTATGTCAGGTTTTAGAACTTATTCGTTAATAAGTTTGTTTACTTCACCTGTAAAGCTTTTAGAGCATATCCAGAGTTTCCAAAACCAACATGGCATCTTCTCTGTAGTAGCACAATCCTCAGTGTCCACAGCAAGTTCTCAGACTGCTGTGTGCTTCTGGATCATAGTATCTTTCCTGAAACTGAAAGTACTCTAGAGAGCAGCACACCTGCCTGTAAGGCATGTGTTAAGGTCATCATGATCTTTCCAGTCAGCTCTTTGATCTAGGTTCCAGGCATAGCCTCATAGTATCCCCTAGTTGATAAGGATTTTTTATTATTATTAAGGCAAATAATGGAACACTAAAGCTTGATTTTCATGAGGCTTAGTTTACTGTAATTGCAGAGCTTGAAGCAAGACAGTGTTTGTATGTCTGTGTGTTCCATTTTATGTCAGCTTGACACAAGTTAGAATTACCTTGAAGTAGGAAACATCAATTGAGAAAATACCTCCATAAAATTTTCTGTAGGCAAGTCTATAGAGCATTTTCTTGATTAATTATTGACCTGAGAGGGCCCAGTCCACTGTATGCAGTGCCATCGCTGGTTTGATGTTTTATAAGAAAAAAGCAGGTATCGCAAGCTCTGGGGAGAAACCTGTAAGAAACCTTCTTCCATGGTCTCTGTGTCAGTTGCTGCCTCTGGGTTCTTCTGTAACCTGTAAACTGTTTCCTCCACATTGCCTTTGGTTGTGCTGTTTCACTGAAGCTATGGAACAAACTAAGCCAAAGCACAAAGGAATGGTACACTCCTTTACATAGGATATACTCGGTAGCCTGTTGGGTTTCAGTGAAAAATTGACCTTGCTTTGCTTTGTTTTTTGTTTTTGTTTTTGTTTTTGTTTTTTTTTGGTGTTGTTTTGTTTCATGAGAAACAGTTCTTTGGTCAAAGAGCAACCATTTGAATGTTTGCAGTTCTTAGACATAAAGACCAGAGTTCTTGAATGGTAACACTTTTACTTAGTAGAAATTGAATTTCTACTAAATCACAGAAAAAAATATTTTATTATTGAAAAAAATATTTTGAACAAATACTGATTTGTTTCTATTTTCTGAGGCAGTGTCATATATACTCAGGATAGCCTTATACTCAAAATATAGCTAAGGATGACCACAAATTCCTCATCTTCTTCTATATATTTCCAGGTACCAATTCTAATTTCTGAATTCTGGAGTAAAACTCATTATAAAAAGTGAAAACTTCTGATGATTCAGATCTTTATAAAACAAGTTAGAATTATATCCATTATTTAGACATATTTTTATTGCTGTGATGAGAAACTATGACCAAGGCAACTTAAAAGAGAAAGCATTTTGGGGGGCTTATAGTTTCAAAGGGTTAAAGTCCATGACCATCATGGTGGGAAACATGGCAACGTGCAGGTGTACATGGCACTAGAGCAGTAACTAAGAGTTCACTTGATCCACAGGTACAAAGCAGACAGCTAACTGGAAATAGCCTCAGCTTTTAGAACATCAAAGCCCTAGTGACATACCTTCTCCAGCAATGAAGCTCCCAATTCTTTCCAAACAGTTTCACCAACTCAAGACTAAGTGTCAAACATATATGAGCCTATAGGCCCATTTGCATTTAAAGCTTACAATATATCTTTCTAGTCCAAATCTTCCTATATTAGTTGTATTGTCCGTTCCCCTTGCCTTTGTGTTTAAGAATTTCTATGGTGATTAATGTTGCCCCTGATTGTACAGTCAAGACAAAAAGAGAGGAGCAGGAAATCACTTTTGCTATTTCTTGCTGAAAATATAATATTTGAAAGGAGCTTCTGAATATTCTTAACTCATTAATCCATTTGTATATTTGTTTTTAACTAGAGTATTTTTTTAAAGAGGGAAAGCCCAACTAGAGAGCAGAATATTAAGAGAAAAATTACGGATATTCTTCTATGATGATAAAGGCCAATTGTCGCCTTAACAGTATAGCTAAGAAGTGACAACATACTACTTTCATATTTCCACAGAAGAAAGTAGAGTCCTAGAAATCGATGTGACCATGAAGACTCAAGGTTACGGGTGCTAAACAATGACAGGGCCAATGAAATAGTCTTGGTGTTATTTTCAATTTTAGTTATAGAAAGTTACAGCTCATTCAAGACTAATATCCATAATGTAGTCTGACAGCAGCAACATCACTCTACTGGTACAAAGATTTCAGGGAAGAGCAGTGATAAATGTCTGCCTTGAATAGAAAATGACACGGAGTTTTCTTATTGCAAGTCCAAAGAGTGTCATAGGAAACAAAATAGAAATCTGAGGCCTTTGTTATCACACGTTCAAAATATTGATCATTTGCACAGTGTTGTCTGCTTTGTTTAAACACCAACAAAATTTCTCAACCTCAAAACAGAATAAATAATACTGCAAATGATCTAAGAGGCAGGGCTTGAGTTGTCTGATCAGAAGGTAAATTACTAAAAAAGAAGGCAAAAATGTGTACTCACTGTGAAAATGAATATACCATCAGTACAGTCCTTATAGTCAAAGGAGAAAACTGCAAAGAGCTTGAAGGACTTCCTGTGTACTCTGGAGTCTCAGAAATATTTCTGTCATAATTAGTAAGACAACAGGAAATGGAGGGGACTAATTCTTTCTAAAATACAACTTAATGGAAAAGGAACTGTCAAAGAGAATAGGACCAAATAAAATAATAGGAGTCGGGGCCCTTAAATTGATAGATATCAGGAACTTAAATTTCTTAAAATTTGCTTAAAATTTGAAATCCTTAAAAGAAGCTCCTTGTCAGGGATGAAAAAGTGGCTCAGAAGTGGAGTGTCATCTGCTCCATCCCGGGTCCTGAGTTTGTTTCTCAGTATCACATTGGGTGTCATTCCAGTGGATCTGATGCTCTCTTCTGGACTTTACAAATTCACCCCACAAATAAAAAGTTTTCTCAAAAGAAATCCTTCTATTTCTTAGCGAATGTTAATCAAAAACAGGAAAACTCAATATTTGAGCAATAGCTTGTGTGGTATTTTCACAGATACTTTACTTCTATCAGAAGTAAATTTTTTGAGTCTTGGATTACAAATACACACATGAATATTAATTCATTCCACAGACTATAAATGACTAGCATATACACATATACTGTGCTATGGTTATCAGTAATACTCTTTAAAGGAGAAATGAATATCATTGTTATCTTGTCCCTTGTTCCAACCTCACAGCACTGGTATGTACCTGGTATAAAAGTCAGCACAACCTATTGTAAAGCACTAGACTGCTTCGAGCAGAAAGTTTGCCCTTGCACTTCCTCTGTCTGAGTCTCAAGTCACTGTTTAAAGAGTTGTCTTTTGATGCTTTAGCTCTTCTTCTTCAGAGTAGAATGGGAAAGATCTGCTGTAGGGAGCTCTGAACACAAGAGCGAAGCAGGAGCAGATCATCAGGTATTGCTTCAGAAATATAGCCCATTAAGAATTTTAGATGACTCCAAGTGAGACATGATGTATAAAAGCTTTGATCTAAAAGCTTTGGAGTTTGGGTTTGGTTGGATATCACTGCTGTTCTCCCAAGACACGCTGTACTTTTCCTTCTAGTGCTTAAATGTTTGCTGTGTTATAGTCCCGTGAGTGACTACTAGGTGACAGAATGAATGAATGTTGTTTTGAAGTGTTCATGCTGTGTACAGTGACCTATGAAGAGCGAAGGCTACAAATGAAACTTCCTTTCTCTGCCTCCACCATACATAATTGCTGCTTGTATGTCTGTTATTTAAATTTATGTTGCTTTTTAAATAGTAAAACAGCTGTGCCCTCTAATTAACAGAATATCACAATCACAGTACCTAGGGTCAATGGCATTTGAAATTTTAGGTCCTTAGGTGATCCTTAAAATGATGGTTTCTGCGACTTCCCAGAATCCATATAGGTTTCTTTTGTAAAAAGGTATGTTTAGTAACCAATGCTTTGCAAGGTTGAAGGACACTACAAGAGAAAAGATGAATGTTCAGCTTCAACTTGCTGCACCTTTCTTTTTGAGAAATCACCTGCACCTACCAGTTCTGACATATTATGACAATATTTTATTCTCTCTGTTTTATTTAAGCTTATGTGAAAAAATCCTGCTCAAGGTTTCTCCAACAGTACTTTTATGTCTCAGAGCTTGTTTTAAAATAATTTATATTCAACATCTATATTAACCTGCACATCTCTTTTGAACAATTTCTCACTCCCCGACGGCCCTGTTTTTCATGCATGGCATGAGATAGTGGAGGTCAGCGGTCCAGGGCAAGTGTTCGGCTTGTGTATTGTATCTCTGTGGGTTTGCTGAAAGCCATGCAGTTCTCAAGAATCACATTTCTTTTTGACTCAACAATTCAAAGCTTTGCAAACAAAAAACCTTCTAAAACTTAAAATAATTCTATCAGGTGGAGGGAGAGAACCAGTTTCTCAGAGTTCCTCTGAAGTACACACACATATGTGTCCACGTATATCAAACACAAAATAATACTTGGACAGGTATCATGAGCTACCTTTGTTTAGTTTCTTTCAATTTTTTTTTTAACCTTAAGGAAGCCAAGATACTAAAATGAATGGCATATGTTCATTAGGAGTCCATCTTCTGAATATGTTGAACAGAGTAATGTTCTCCCTCCTAAAAATGTATAGTAATTTACAATGGAACCGTGGGTGCTGTACTGAAAAGGATCCTAGATTATCAGGTTTAAGGGAGAAAGTCCATACTTAACCATGAACTTGGACGTGGGACGATATGTGACTAAACTGATGATAGCTACTACGCAATGACTGTTTTTTACAGTGTTGTCTTGAGAAGTTGTCAGTTAACACATATAAAGAATAACTATAGTAATTCTTAAAATACTACTTTTAAAGGAAATAGAATGAAAAATGTGATATTTCTGTCAAAGTGAGAGATTATAGATAACAAACAGAAGCAGAGTTTGGTAGTTAGCTTGTCTTTAAGCCAGTTGATAGATGATATTTATATGTCATAACATTGAATTGTAAAGTTACATTTTTAAGTGATAAAAACTTTAAGAAAATATATTTGCAAAGTATACTTTTAAATTGTAAAGAATTTTTAAAAAGAAATACTGTTATAATTCATGATTAATTTTCAATCCTTAATCTACTTTTTGAGGAATATTTTGAAATAACTAGGAAAAACTTGTACTAATACCTATAATATGCAGTGTAAGAAGTAGCCATATTTAGGTCTTCTCATAAATATTTTGGGCTACTTTAAGGGCAAGCCTTCATACAGATAATACCTTTGTTTGTTTGTTTGTTTGTTTGTTTTTTATTGTGGAAAGAAGTTATCATCCATTCTTGTGAGGTATCTTACTGCAATTAATAGAATATTTTCTTATTTATCTAGAAGCTCAGTAGATAAAACCTTTGAAGTCTCTTTCCTGTTTTTTCTACCATATTAAAATATATATTTTAATACATTTACAAATATATATTTTAAACTACTCCTTTTCATTTCTAGCACCTTGAAGTCAACTACATCATTTATCTTTATTTCCTTTAACATCTCCTCAGGTCATATCTATATGTGCCTCAGGTCTGCCTGTGGATTCTCTTCTTTCGCTCTCTATCATTGACATTCTATACTAAGCCACTTCCAGTTTCTTACCTGCCTTCTTAGAATTTCATTTAATGTAAAAAAACAAAACAACACAAAGCACAAAAGGACACTTTGGGGGTTTGACCATGGATGTCCCAGTACTATTGTGGAAGACCAACTCACTGTTTAATCAGTTAACCAGAGAGAACTAAACCTCATTTAAAAGAAATCAACTTGGTATGTGTTTATTTTATTTTTTGCTCACTACTAGTGGTTTAAAAAAAAATCCCTCCATGTGATTATTGTGAGCATCTTGCTTTGTGGTCACTGAAGTTTGGTGAGGCAGTAGTGGCAAATAGTAGTCCACATGTCCCTGGCATTGGCATTTGTGCAAGATATTGGGCATAACGTATGTTCTTTCATAAGAAAGGTTTTATGACTTTTAAAATAAATTTAGCAACCCTGACAAAAATTAATTTTCTGAAATAATGTCCTGACTCATGTTAAAAAATAGGACAGCCAGCAATGGGCGCAGAGGCCAGCAGGTCTGTGAGTTCCAGGCCAGCCTTACCTTTCCAGTGAATTCGGGTTAACCAGGGATTCACACTGAGTCTGTCTGTCTGCCTTTCTATATTTATCTTTCTTATCTTTCTTTCACTCCCCCTTCTTCCTCCTGTTTTTCTTTTTGTCTCTTTTTCTCCTTTCCTCCCTTACTCCCTTATCCCTTTTATCTCTGTATCTCTGTGTCTGTCTCCCTCTCTTACACACGCACACACACACACACACACGCACATTTATCTACATATATATAAATACAATAATAGATATATAAAATACTTAGATTCATTCATCGAGTTTTATAGGCATTCTTCAGTACATATTTTTTTTTATGTCTGTGCTGGCTCTAAGAATGAAAATACAGGTTCTTTGAATGGGATCCTTGTCTAAGTCATATTCATGAAACTTTATTCCTTAGAGCTTTCTAAGAAGTTTTTCAGCAGCAAATAAAATTTTTCCAAAAAAATGGAGGTAAGGGGTATGCATTCCCATGCTGGAGACAGTGGAAGAGTGTATGTTGAGCATAGTCTGGGACACATGATAAAATAATATGTCCAGGACAGAGACTTTGAGTAGGAGAGATTGATAATAGTGAAGTTATATAGAATTAGACACCAGCTGGCTCCTAGAAAGTCATGAAAGTCATTTAAAGATTATCTAAAGGAACTTTAAAGGATTTTAAGGAGCAACAGGTGCATATTTACATCCTTGAAATGTCCTCCAGAAGAAAGTGGAAAATGCATTAGTGTGGACAAGACACACGTGAAGTAGAAAGACTCCCAAGCAACAGGCTGTGCTGCCTCGGCCCTTGGCCATTGACTTTGAAGTACAGAATAATTCATCTTTGCATATTTATTTATTTAATTCCTTTTGCACAGGATGTGTCTTGATAAGTGAAACTGAGAATTCAAAGAACTATTTGACCTGATTCCTGTCCTCAAGACATTCAGAGTATATTTTAAGAGAAAAACAAAAACATAGAGTTTATAGTATTTTAATACCTTCCAGTGAATTTTTGTGTGCAATGCCTCTTTTGATCTCTAAAATACTGTGATCTCTCAGAGAATAACTGACGTTTTCTAAATGAAAGCTTGTGACACAATTCATCAATATAATTCCAAGCCAGCTGGTTGAAGTCATGGGTATCTGATCTTGCTACTACACTATACTGTTCTGCTGGTTAAAAAAAATTAAATTGTGTATATGTATATGATAAAATTATATGAGGCTGTATAAAACATGATTCCTCCTCAGACACTTGGATAAACAAGAGCTATGTGGTAAGTTTGGAGACTTGATAGTTGTGTCTTGAGTGGTTATTTCTTAATGGAGTAGAATGCCAGTTCCAGGTACTGCTGTAAAGGAGGAGGTATATAGAGGCAGCCATCAATATGTGCGACTTAGTACATTGTGGTTCTTGTAGGAGAGCTTAAAAACGATTTGTACTCATCTGTGGGATCTATCTATCTATCTAATAGTAAAGAACATTAGTGTCAGTATTTAAAGTGTATGGAATTTTCTAAATAGGAGCAAGAAACAGAATTAGAAAATTAGAAAAAGAAAGAAAGAAAGAAAGAAAGAAAGAAAGAAAGAAAGAAAGAAA
>JANHMN010000006.1:47800269-47837305 GCA_030674055.1 Rhabdomys pumilio
AAAGAAAGAAAGAAAGAAAGAAAGAAAGAAAGAAAGAAAGAAAGAAAGAACGAACGAACTCTGGAGTATCACTAGCAGTGAGTGGCCGGCTAGGATGAAAGGCCAGGTGGGGATATGGTCTGACAGATCCAAGGTGCACTTCCTCCTGAGAGCAAAGCCTTGTTCTGTTTCTTCCGTGCATCTTTTGTAGACCTTGAGTTACCCTTTGTCTCACACCCTATACTGTTCATGTCATCTTTATAGAATCTGTTAAATGAGGTACTTTTAATCACCATGGTTATGAGGCTTGAAAATCTTGAAGCCTTTGAAATGTTAGACTTGCACAAACAAAAACAAACAAACAAAAAACCCCAAACCAACCAACCAAACAACGACAACAAAAAAATCATTTACAATGCCAGGCATGGAGGTTCATGCCCAAGGCCCCATGCTAGGAGGGAGGCTGGAACATTACAGGTTAGAGGCCAGTCTGGGCTACATAATGAGATCTAGCTTCACAGAAGCAAAACAGACCTGTAAGTAGAACAAAACACATTACTACTTTTCAGATCCTAGAGTCTCTGCCATTGAAATTACGATTTCCTTATTCCATTCACTTTCATTTACATTTGGTTAAGCTTACCCTTCGTGGTTATGATAAATACAACATTTACTTCCAAAATGTGTAACTTGCTGGGATCATAAAGGAAATCTCACAACAAGCAGATCGGAACAGTCTAGAAGATCTTAACCACATTAGTGTCAGTATTTAACATTATGTATCTAACCTTCACCAGCATTTAGAATATCTGCATTTTTTAATTCTTCTTTTCTTCCCAGATAAATTAGTTGAGCATTCCCATATGCATATGTAACATTTGCGTTACTGTACAATTTAGCATGCCCCTCAAAGCTGTATGCTGTGTATTTCATTTGGAAATTCTTATCACAAGTGCTAGTCTTAGTCTAGGATTTGAATTAACTTCTTATATACCGTATCAAACAATAACCTAGGCAGTCTCCTGATGTTTTTAATTTATTATAATCCCAAAGCATGTTTTATTTCAAAAACCTATTCCAAAGTTGTAAAATAAAAATTTCAAGTGATAAATGTCTTATTTTTCAAAGCCTGTGAAACTTTTAAGTAAGATGCTTAGACTTAGAGGAGTAAGGACCTTCAATATGCTCATAGTATTAACATGAGTAATGGCCTCACTGTAGAGTGAGGTAAAGCAGCTTAGTGTGTCCTTGCACTTAATGTTGTGCTACATGCTCAGAGTCACTCCAAGCTTGTAGTAGTGTGCCTCCTGTGGACATCATCCAGTGAAAATGTTACATTTCATAATATTGGCAGGAAGTTTCACAGTAATTGCCTCTAAAGACATTTGCAGCAGTACATTTACCCGTCAGTATCTGACTTATTAGTAGCAAGGTCAGAAAAGAAGCAGACTTATGAGAAAAAGTTTGGAAATGTTCCTTATACTCAATGATTTTTGTGGTTTGACAGTTAGAGAAAATATACAAATTGGAGATTGAGGTAGGAATAGATTTAGCCACAGAATATACTGTCATAAGGAATGTCATCTTCTTTGAACAGAATAGAACAGGTAAAGTATTTACTCTGCTTTTACAGATGGACAGCATGTAGCTTCCAGAACAAGAATTTACCGAATTTGGACTGATGTGTTAGCAGAGAAGGCAGATTATCAGACAGTAAACTACGAAAAGCAATTGTAGAAGCTAATGAACATAAACTATTTTTATTTACTTTTTAAAAATGGATCCCCAGTGAAGCCCTGACAGGAGGTTGAGAGTTGAAAATGTACCAATTTCTGTTATAGACAAGACAACTTAATAGAATTTTAATATGACTAAATTCAGCCATTTAGTATAACTGTCTGCCTCTTTATAATACTATGGCCAAAGGTAATCTGCTTGTTGTGCGATTTCCTTTATGATCCCAGCAAGTCACACGTTCTGGAAGTAAATGTTGTATTTACCATAATCCATGAAAGGAAAAAGCCTGAGCTAAAAATACAAAATTGAACAAATGTGAAACACTGCTGCTCAAGTTTTGTAATTGTTCCATAAATGAGACTCAGGCATCTGTGTGGCAGAGATACTTTTATGTATCATTGAAAGAACTGGCTGAGCTTCAGATGGGTGTGCAGGAGCATCAAGATTCATGATGTCCTGTGAAATATATTTTGTGCTGACCAAGCAAATAATAGTAGGTTGTATGGAGGCCTCTTACATTTGGAAACACAGTTGCCTGGTGCATGATTATATTTAATATGAGAATCAAGTAGAATTGTCTGCATAGAGCCAATTGGTGGAGTGGAGATATTAAAGGATAGAATTGCTCTGGGAAATCTATATTCTCAAACAAGCTACAGAATGAGGATGGGAGTGCAGAAAGCAAGAAGTAGAGAGTGGAAGTGAGCTGTGGGTGACTGCAGAGAGAGCACATAGTGTAACAGTGAACTCTGTTCAACCTGAATGTGGAAGAACCACAAGGAAGCAGATAGGGCTTAGTGTCCAGCAGGGCCTCCGGGTGCATGGAAACTGCTTAGTTGTTACCCTTCTGTGATACCGTGACTAACACAGTAAAGTTTTGTTTAGCGTTGTGGATGCAGTTAAAGCTATGAGGATTCTGTTTTTTAAATGTATGTTTAAAATACATTTTTAAATCTGGTTTTTTGATCAATATGAAAAACAGTATTTCATACACACTTTTTTATATTTTCTAGATTTTTTTCCTTTCTTGACATCAGAAAGTATTGAGTCCCTACTCTTTTCCAGTTTTGTTAAACATGAAACATTTCTTGTTTAATTGTAAGAGTAACACAGAGAAGCCTCATGTGATCATCCCATAGCTGAGTTTATGGGACTATGAGTACTTGGCCCAGGCTTACATAGCCAAGAATGCTGCTGCATACCTTTGGTTTAAAGTTGGGTCTGGCTAGCATCAAACCCTCCAACTTATTACACTTTCTCAAATTATCTTACAGTACAGTCATTGCAATTACTGAATTATTTTAAGTAATTACACACTACTAGGAACATTATATACATAAAATCATGAAGTTCCCCCAAAAGAAAATATCCAAAGTCTAATCAAGCTTTTTACCAGAATATTTTTAATTTTTTAATTAAAAATTTTATTTTATTATTTTTGTTGTTCTTGATTTTTAATATTTTTTTGATAAATTCATGCATGTATACAATAAAACACAATTACATCCACTCCTCAACCTGGCCCCCTCGCTACTTCATTTCCTTTTTAAAAATGTGTTTAAATTGCATATTTAGTCCAGCAATGCTGCCCATATATTGTAGGTATGGGGCCATCTACTAAAGTAAGGAAATCTACCAGTGGCCACACATTCATAAAAGAAAGAATAATTCTCCCTCCCCAGCAGTTATCAACTGTCAACACTTCCTAAGTAAGGGATGGGGCCTAGAGAGGATGTCCCCATCTATGCCAAAATCTTAGTTGCATGGCTCTCATGAGGGTAACAACAGTTGCTATTAGTACAATAGCCACACCAAATGTAGACATCTGGACCTCACAACATTCCTTCCTATCACCAAGTTCTTACATTCTTTCTATCTCCTTCTCCATAATGCTCCTTGAGACTTGGGATATAGTGTAAGAAAGAAAAAAATGTACCATTTAGGGCAGAACCCCAGTGTCTTATTCTCATCACTTTGGCTAGATATGCATCTCACCATAGATTCAGCTCATTACACAAAGAAATGTCTCTGGCCAAGATTGAGAGCTGCCTAGGTTTATGGGTATAGACATAAATACTTAAAAGGCAGTTTGATAATATAACCACTTAACAAAAAGAACAATAGTAGGTTCTACTCTAGGATCTGTGACCTCCTCAGTCACAGTCACTGGAATTTTGACCTAGACTGCAGTGCTACCCTAGAAATCCCTTGTATGGATCAGACTTCAAATTCAATCAGAATGCACTTAGCTGTCTGTAACAGTAGTGCCACCATTGCACCCGTGTGGCATCTTGCCTGGTAGGCCAGTACTGGAGCTTGAAGAGCCCAGCACTAGAGAAACCACCTATTCCCCCACATGCACTGGCACTGTTAAAGGTGGCTGTAGACAGGAAGCTTCCTAGTTGGTTTCTGATTGATTTTTTCTATGTCCTGTAGGCAATGTGTGGGTGACATAATAGCACTTGTTCTTATTCTGGATTTGGTTTGTTTGTTTGTTTTAGATAAGGTCTCATTCAGTCCAGAATGGTCTCACAGTCCCTTTGTGACCCAGAGGCTGACCTTGGTTTCCTGATCCTCTTCACTCCTGCTTTGATGTGCTAGGGTTACAGGCGTGTACTATATCATAGCTGGCTCTGAGGGTATTTAAAAACAAGCATATGTCTTTAAAAATAGAGTACAAAAGTAAGAAACACAGCTGTGTTCCAGATCTGAACATTCAAAACTTGCACAGTAAAGGAGAGATTATTGTTATAATCTCAATTGGAAACTTCATTTTTCCCTCTCCCCCTATTATCCCCTGTGTTACCACTTGTCTGTCTTCTGGTTCATCCTTCACTGGCTGAATTAAATTTCACTGAAAGCGAATTGGAGAATTTCATTGGATCACTAAGCCACATTCTGTGGTTCCCTGAAGAGCCTCGTGCCCTTTCTGTAGATTGTTGCTGTTTACTTTCTTAAAGAATGTACTCTTTCTCATAGTCTATGAAGTCTTTTCAGGATTCTTTTTCTCCAAAGCCAAAGGCCCCTTGACTCTCTATGACATTGGATACCTCAACTTTAATTTACAATTCATAGCCGCATATCTAAATATATTCTTCCATAAAGTATTATCATTGCTGAGCTCTGTGATACCCTTAGATACAAAAAAAAGCAATTCATCAGCCATCCATATTCAGAAGAGGAGTGTGTTGATTTGGTAAATGTGGCTATTCAAAATGATATTGAGATAATATGATGTTTTAATAACAGCTGTTAGGAACCATTAGATAAGATCAGTACTTGAATTAAGAAAGATGACTGTCCTATTCATCGATCTGATGTCCCTCTGATATTTCCTTCCCCATATGCTACACAGAGGGTGGAGGGCAGAGATGGCTCAACGGTAAAGAGCACTAGCTGCTCTTCCAAAGGACCTGGCATTGAATTTCAGCACTCACATGATGTCCCAAACTGGCTGTAACTCTAGTTCCAGAGGCTCCAGCACCATCTTGTGCCCTCTATAGACACTACATGCATGTGGTCCACTAACATAAATGCAGGCAAAACACATTATACACATAAAATAAAAATAAGTAAATATTTAAGAATAACGTAGGAATAAGAAAGGGAAGATAATTGAAGGAAATGAGCCCTTGGATTTCTAAGTGTTGGCTTTCATGAAAGATACTTGTGGTTAGGTGACTACCCTGGCTAGCGTTGAACTCATTGGGAAACATTAGCAACAGTATTGGTACTAACAAAACCCAATGGCTGGACAGTCCATGGAGATGGCATTATAATTTCTAAATGTTTATAATACTTTCTTATTAAGATTTTTTATTCAAAATTAGAATTAAACAGTAATACTGTTTCTCATCTCTCTCTCTCTCCTTCTCTCTCTCTCTGTTCTTTTGACACTATAATCCCCAAGACCTTATATAGTCATTAGAAAATAAAATACTTGTGCAAAGTTTGTCCTCATAAACTTTTTTGAGTGTGACTTCAATGAATATCAATCAGGAAGTCTTTTTTAGTGGACCAAGCCCATGAAAAGGATTAGATTCAGTGTTTCATAAACACAGCACAATATATATGAAGAAAATGGATTTCTCTTGTCTTGAATGTGAAATGAAACATATAATTGTTTGCCTTTTATTAGAAGAAAAATGTTTTGATTATTATTTTTTGATTATTATCTTCATCTCATAGAGTGGAAGTTGTATAATACTATATCACTTGAAATGCCTTTTTGTGAGTACCTGACTATAAGCCTGTAAAAATTCCAAGTAGATTGTTGTTGGGGTTCATGCACAGGACCTTTTTTTTTCACTTATTTTTCACTAGGAGCAATGGGATAGCACTAGCAGAGAGGCTTCTCTGTATTGGGGAGAATAACATAACAGACTGAAGGTCAGCCTGAAAGTGTCAGTGAGGTCATTGACCTATGTGAAGTTAAAATAGATTTTACATTAAAGGAACACTACAGCTTAGCACCTGCAGAGCTGCCCAAAACCTGTGCTGCTTTATTTGTGAAAGTTCAACAGCAAGGCCCATTGTTTACTCAGGAAGGGACTCCACATGCTTCCTAAATGCATGCATTATGTTCATATAGTAAAATCAGCATAACAAGTGGTAGGGACTCCAGCCACAGTCAATTGAGCTTATTAGCAATAAAACCTCTGGGCTGCGCTGCATTGTTCATTATTTAGATTTTACCAGAAATAGTCTTTGCCTTCATTTACCCAATGTAGAGCACAAGAAATTGCTTTTGCTGACTGATGTAAAAATATTAGATGAAGAGTAAATAGAATTCTAAGTGCATTTTACCCAATGTCTTGCTTGCTCCTATCTTTAACCAGTAGAAATGTGGAGCTGTGAATAATTGAAGCTAGACCCATCCAGCATTAGAGCCATGTATGAATTTTAATAAAAGTCAAGGGCAGTATAATACCCTGCTGGCTGCTGACAAAGCAATCCACTTTTTATATCTTGGGTTAGAATAACATTCTGTCCTTCCTCATTCTTAAGATATTTGGTTTTGTTAAAATGACTACCTTTATTTAAATTATTTATTTAAGAACACATTCAGAGTAGTTTTAATAATAAATGATTTCATTCATAAGTTGCTCCTTAATTTATTTCACCATAATTCTTCTCTACCAGTTTTCAATATTTTTGCTAATAGGAATAAAAGCAATACTTATTTTAACCCTGCCAACCAAGTTGTTCGTATTATCAATTGTAAAAAAAAAAAAAAAACAAAAAAAAAACAAAAAACCTCTAAATAGTGAACTAAATAGTTAACTGAAAATTGCCCGAGTAAACACCATTGTATGATTTCACAGGGCAATTGCATTCTAGCTAGAACCTGTGTAGAGGAGTAGTCTCCTAAGTGCGACAAGGCCCTGCATCCATACATATATAGATTGTTAATGTATGTGTTAAGTGGGTCACCCATCTGCATTAGCTGATGAGATTGTATTTTTCTACACAGCTAAGTCTATAGTTTTTTAGGTTTTATCTCACCTGGGGAGAATGTCCTGAAACCTGAGTCCATTCTATAAACCCAGTGTCAATAAATATAAGCACAGTGGCCAGAGGTGGTGTGGTTTCCAGAAGTATTGACCAAAACCCCCGAGGCTCCGCACTCTCTGAGCATGGCCTTTATCTTGTTCCTAGTATTTCTAAATTAGCACGTGTTCTCCTCTCACTTCTGTTTTTACACTCTCTTATTCTGAACTCCGTGGTAAGGTGAACCATTGACAAACTACTCTTGAAGTTTGCCATTCTTTTGGTCACTAATGAACTTTCCATGTAGAAATCTCAAAAACAAGTTTCTCTGTGTGTATGAAGTTATGGGCACACAATTAGGAAATCAGCTCATCAACTTCCATTCCTCCCCATTGCTGTTCATCCCAGGTAAGCACTCAGGTAGCTATACGCTCATTATCTGATCTCTGGAGCTTCCTTCTCCAGTTTGTAGTAACATAGAATTTAATTTACAGCTGAAAGTTCTAAATTCTAAATTCCATTATCATAGTTGTCACATTTAAGTTTTACAACTTTACCTGTGTGTTCCCTGCATTCGGATCACCAGTTTGAACCTGCACAGAGGTCATAGGGCCACTATCCTGGGTTTTATGTGTGCTTTTGAATTATTTTTCCTTCTGTATCTTTTTCATGAGTAGGATAGCTAGAAAATCATCCAGTAAGTATAGAGGGAACATGTTACAGGATTTTGTTATTGTGTTTGATGGTATTTGGTGTGGCTTGTGTTTAATTTTCTCTGAGGAAAGACTGTCTCTAATGGTTGAATTGAGGTGGTAGAATTTTGGGCTCTGAAGTTTATGGGTGTATGACTCCAGCAGATACACCAGTATTAAATACACTGTGGCCTATAAGCCACAGCATAAAACTGTTCTGTTCTGGATAGTCAGCTTGGCTACAAGACATTCAAAAGAGCATTACACTTTTTGTTGTTGTTGTTGTTGTTGTTGTTTTTTGTTTTGTTTTGTTTGGTGGTTTTTTTTTTTTTTTTTTTTTTTGGTTTTTCGAGACAGAGTTTCTCTGTGTAGCCCTGGCTGTCCTGGTACTCGCTCTGTAGACCAGGCTGGCCTCGAACTCAGAAATCCGCCTGCCTCTGCCTCCCAAGTGCTGGGATTAAAGGCGTGCGCCACCACCGCCCAATCAAAAGATCATTACAGTTTTTATACTAAAAGGAATTGAGGTAGCTTCTTAAAATTTTTTAGGCTGATTTTATTTGTATGTGTGAATGAGTGTTTTCACTTGCAAATGTATCTATATATTACATGCATCTCTTGTGTCCACAGAGGTCAAAAGAGAGTGTAAGATCCCTTGAAACTGGAGTTATGGATGGTTATGAGCCACCATATGGGTACTGAGAATTGAACCTGTGTCTCCTGTATAAGGAGCAGGAGCTTTTGACCTCTGAGCCACTTTCTAGCCTCCTGAGGCAGTTTTTTAAAGCGCAAACCTTTAAAACTATCGCTAACTTCTCAGGTCTCATAATGAACCTAACTGAAAAGAATAGATACAAGTCTAACTAGGAAAAGTTACTGAGGACTCCTGGTGATGTCATTTGTCCTTTTCCTACTTCCTGCAGAATCTCACTGTGCGCAGGCAGCACGCTTCTGAAAAGGAAGCTGCACTGTGCAACCTACAAGAGGCATGTGGAGCTAACACAAGAACATTCTAACCAGGAGAAATAGTATGTGAGGAGCAAGAATTTGTACTTTTTATATAAGTGGTACTAGAAGTGCTCATCCTACCACAGTAGCCCGTTTGTATCCTAGGCTTTAGGTTTGATTCCTATTAACTTTCTTCCTAAGAGTATAGTTGAGTAAAAGGAACCCAGAGTGACAGTGTCAGAGGAGGACTCTGCTACCAAAGTAGAGCTGTAGGCTTGCCCCAGAAAAACTTACTCATACAATAATGTTAAAATGAAACAACTTTGAACAGAAAAAAGCATGCCTTATTTAGGACCCTGGATGTTGGATTGTATGAGCTACTAAACAAGGAAACACAGATAGCTACAGTGTGTTGTCGCTATGACCTACACCCAGTGAGTAGTGTACAGTAGAGTCAGTAAACACTGTTAAATAAATAAAAAGCAGATACCCTATTCCATATTAATAATAATATCAGTTAAATAACAGTGTGGGACGGCAAAGATAACATCATTTGTGCAGGAGAAACTCAGATGAACAGCTGTGTCTTCTGTCTGTCCTTTGGGTTTACAAAAATACCACCTTTAACTTAACTACTTTAACTTGACTACTCCTTTTAACTAAGGATCCTGAAAGGAAATTTTAAGTATAACATTAAAAATGTGGCTCATTCCTAAGTAATATTTAATACCTATTTCCCCCAAATGAAATTTATTTTCCCTTCATTTTATTTAATAGAATCATCCCTTGGTTGGTATAATTTTAGCCCTCATCTTCAAAATGCATCTTTAGAATGCATCAAATTCTTAAAGATCCACATTGTCATTTTTGACCTGCTAAAATTTCAGTGGCGTGTCTTTGGCTGTAGAGCATTCAAGGGTAATTCGGAATACTTGTGATCCAGTTGGTCATCTACTAATCTAGAACAGAGAGGAATAGGTGGGTTTTCTATGTTCAGGTATATTGAGTTGTATGAGAAATCTCTTTAAAGCTCTTCATGTGTTATGGCCAGAATTCATAGACGTCTTATCTCATAAAATAAGAACTTCCACCCTTGCCATATATTTGAAAAAAATATATGCCAAGTATGTCTAACTTACCCACCGTAGAGATGTAAGCTATATTTGGAGTGATCTCTCCCCCTTTTAAATATAGATAGATAGATATTTAATTTTTAATTCTTTCCAGGATTTTGACAGGTTCCACATATGTTAATAGAAAATAGGCTTATTATTGAAGCACAGAGCTGCTTGTCACTGAAGCTTCATTAACACTGTTATCGCTGCCTGACATTTATCTTATAATTTTCTGGAGCTGACTGTTGTGTCTCCATGGAAACCTAAATTGCAATTGAAACAAGTATGATAATAAAGGCATGCAGCAAGATTGACAGCAAGCAAAGCCTAGTTACATTTGTTTCTAGTTCCTTCAGTAGCTACAGCTAGAGACAGTGAAAATGAGCTTTGGGCACTTAGAATTAACTCTCTCCTGTCACAGCGGTACCTGACTCAGCCTGTATGGCAAATCTATTATAACATCTTCAGCTATGATGTAGGTAATAATGATACTGATTTTTACTGGAATCATCTCAAGTTATTATGAGTATTGAATGTAATATAAGCCCTGATCTTAGTTCAACCCCAAAGGAAATTTTACCTCATTTTGCCACTGTTGAGTGTTGTTCAGTCCAGATCTGCCAGCTCGTGACAGTAGAGGAATAATTCCTGTTAGGGTGGAGGGAACAACAATAGTTATACTGATTTTGCCTTGATGGTAAGGAACCTGAGCTCTCTCAAGTTCATGACTTCACGTTGATTTGGCTGTTGCCTCAAAGCAGAGTCATGGAACTGGAGTAGGTCCAGAGTGAATTAATTTAAAATTAATTTCATTCTGAAAGACTCCATCTGGCTGTGTTTAGGAAAGGCACTCACACAGATATATAAACACATGATCATCTGTATTCATTGTGTCAGATGTAATGTCAGAAAAATGAAGAAATGTCTCAAAAATTATCTGGGGGAAACTTTTATATAATGGTTGTTCTGTCTCTTAGTATAAGAGCCATTGCATTTTAGCACATTTATTCTCATTTTAATTCCATTTATTTAGGGAGTTAGATCTAATGGTATCTATTTTTAAGAATAAATAATTTTAATACCAAAGCCTATTGATGATTTAAATTTTAAATCATTTTTATTGGTCATTTAAGATACTAAAGATAATTTCTCATTGGAAAGAATGGGTATAAATTTCTAAATCAGTATGTTCTACTTGGTATTAAGAGTACAGCTATTAAAATTTTACAGAACAGTACTATATGCAGTAGCATGGTTTTATGATGGTGAAGTCATGTGATATTTAATATTTACAACCTTTAAGACTTCCTGACCTATTAGGTCACTTCATTCACTGAAGTATGTATTGAAAAGAAACTGGAGTGACATTAGAATTCTAGATGAAACCCTCCCTGACTACCTTATTCATGTCAAAATTGTACTCAAATCTCTGCCTCCATGACTCACTTTCCCAACTGAAATGATATTTCTGACATAACATTTTTTTACTTACTTTATATTTATTGCTCACCAGGATAAAATCTATATCAGAGTATTTTATTCTTATGTTTCTAATAGGTTTATCTTCAATGCCTTGAATAATGTTCTGATTGTGAGAGTCACTGTGTAAATATTTATTGAGGCTATAGTTGAGTAAGATATCCCTGTTATCAAGAATTTCAGTTCCACACTATACCCAAGTAGGGATTTAATTAATTATTGTTTCTGTATGTTCAGTGGTCAGAGAATGGAAGAAATCAGAGCAAGAGCAATCATTCAGTCTGTATTATGTACTTGTTGAGTATGAAACACTTCCTTTTCTCAGGACTATCAGATGTACCAGGAGACTGTAACCCATACAGTAGAGCACAGAAGGTTATGGAAGTGTAGAGGAGATGGCCTAGTGAGTAAGAGTTCTTTATCCACAACTTGGCAGAGTGTGAAAGGAAAGCGTAGATAGAGTTTGTATCATAGACTCCAGGATACACACTCTAAGCATTGGTTGAATGACTAGCCTATTACACTTTACAAGGCCAGTAACACATGTCAGGGATCTCTGCCAGAGTTCTCTCCTAGTGGCTTAAGAGGAAGTGCTCCTGGGGCTCATCCCCTTAGTCAGCATCCCCTCACCTCCTCTCTCACCCTCCTAGTGCTCCTCCCCTCCTACTCTTGGCTGTCTCATGGTCAACTAAGTGAAATAACAAGAGTTTGCCATCCTTTCTTTGGCTTTGATTTGTTTAAATGGAAACATTGACCTTGACTATATTAGTCACTTGTTAAAAACCCTGCTGTGCATTTTGTTCTATTAAAGATCATATCACTTTATATCTTGATTCTTATATGTGCCTCTGCTCATAAATAGCATAAATTATATATTTTTCAGATAGCTCCATTGTACTTAGCATCTGTCTGACATAAAGACATCCTTAATAATTAGAATGAGAAGCAGCTGAGGAGTTTGGTTCAGTTGTTAAAGTGTTTGCCAAGCAAATATGAGAACCTTACTTTGGATCCCCTGTGCTCCAACATGCACACATACATGCATATGTGCACCCCCCCACACACACACACACCAAACAAACAGGAGCACAGCAGCATGTCTTTGTAATACTGGCACCAGGCATATCCCTGGAGCTCTAACCAGCTAGCCTAGCTGTACCATGAGCTCCAGATTCAGTGGGAGACTGTCAGAAAATAAAGTGGAAAGCAAGCTGGATGGCTCATTAGGTAACAGTGCTTGTTGGAAAGTCTTGTGACTTGAATTTGATCCCTAGGATCTGCATAGTAAAGGAGAAAAAGCAACTCAAGTCACCTTCTGACTTCCTCACATCCTCATGCATACTGTGACGCCTGTACCAGCATATATACATATATACACATATACCTTACACTATAAACAAATAAATAAATAAATAAATAAACAAACAAACAAACAAACAAATGGGATTAAATGGAATTTATTTAATTGTTAAAATAAGGCAGTGAGGAAAACATCTAATGCAGACCTCTGCCCTCCACACTCACCATGGATGTGAACCCATGCTATGTACATAAGTACACACATCCACAGAAGCATGTAAGCATGCACCCACATATACATGTATACATACAAATTATAAAAATGAAAACAAAAATGGGAGAAATGAAAAGGACTCTGTGGTAAGAGTGGATAGCCAGCATGTGTGCAATGAGTAGGGTTGATGATAGGCTTTCTTGGTAGCTGTCTTATACATGAATAAATCCAGGCACTATTTCCACTAGTGGCTAACATAGGGATTGTTTTCCCTGAGAGTCACAGTTGCAAAAACCTAGTCTGTAGGAAACCAGAAATTTTATCTGTATTGTTTCTCCCTCTTTTGTGCAACATTTATTATTTAGTTAGTTAGTTTAAGTTAGGTTATACATAAGTAAGGAGTAAAAGAAAAAAATCAGTGTTCGTTTTGGAAAGTGTGAACGCACATTGATTTCCTGCAGTAGTTATCTTCATTTCATAAGAATCTTAATCTTCAGTTCATTGATAATTAAGCTAATCTCCTCTCAATATACTAAAGAGCCATTTTAGTTCCTTGCCCACAGTAGGTAGGCACATTCAGCAGTCAAGTAGGAGCAAGTAAAGCAAACTGGAAAGATACTCTCAACTGGCAGCGTGAGGAACTTCCGCCCCTGTAAAGTGGAAGCAGTTGGTTATCAGCAGAGGGAGGGTCAGTGAGTGAGTCTCTGCACTTTGGAAAGGTGAGGGCCTCTGTATCTCCTGTTTGAAATGATTGTTTTCCTGGTACCGTTTCTAAACATTCATCAGAAATGCCTAGCTTCCTAGTGAAAATGCCTTCTTCTCAAGCCACAAAGTCCATGAAACAATTTCTGACAAATCACAGCAGGAAACGAGATTTTCACTGAGGGCAGTCTGCAGCCAGTGCTTTGCCGCCTTCCCAGCAAGGGTTATTGTGTGTTCAGCCATCATGCACCCCTGCATGCCTCCAAATTTACTTCTTTGTAGGGGTTTTCCAGCTTTCTGCTTTTTACTAGCAGTCAAATGGAGATAAGGTAATCAGTATTTCCTTTCACTTGGTGAGTCCAAATGCTGGTGTTCTGTGACCTTTTCTAAAGAGGAACAGTTCCCCCTGAGTCATGGTTACTTTTTGCCCTGATAACAGATGTATAGCTTTCAGATCTCTGACCAAATACAATCCAGTATTAACGCTAGTGATTTACTAAAACATCTATGACAAATGTGTTGTTTCTAAGTTGCTTGTGAAAGAAAATAATGTCCAGTATACTCTTTTTTAAAAACTTTTTATTGATTCTTTGTGATTTTCACGTCATACACCCCAATCCCACCATTCTATCTCTCCATTCCTTCATATCTACCCTCTGCCCTTGGAACCTCCCTCCCCCCAAAAAACCAACAAATAATTTTTAAAACATGCCCATGCACATCTCATTATGGAAGCTGTAGTGTGTCACAGCATGTCACACAATACACCCATTTACAAACCTTCACTTGCAAATGTTTGTTGCACGGAGTCATTGGTCTGGTTCAAGGCCTCTGGCTTCTGCTGCACTATCAGTGGATCCTCACTGGGACTCTCCTCTGATGTCATATTGCTGTCCTAAGTCAAGGAGATCCAGCAGATCCCAAGTTGCTTTCACTCTGCTTGCTCTAGTCCCTTCATTTGTTCAGGTAAATGATATAGATGCTCCAATGGGCCAACTCAAAGCCCTGGGTCTGGGCCTGGATAGTAGCTGACTTGGTCAGCCTGACAGCTCTTCGGCACCCACACCACCATCTCCAGCTCTCCAGAACTGCCCCAGCTAGCTCATTCAGTGCCCCAGCTGGCAAAAAGCAGCGCCAGCTCTCTGACTCTCATGCCCTTGGGGCTGGCTCACCCCCACCCATGCCACCAGGGCTAGCTCTACTAACCCACATGAGGTATGGGCTCAGCTTTCCAGAGTGCTGCAGCCAGTGAGGGTCGGCGCCAGCTCTGCACAGCCCTTGGACATCAGCAGTGTCCTAGGTGGCAGCCCAGTCCAGGGATGTCCCCATGGCCTTTGGTGGTAATAATAGATATTGACACAGACCCTTGCTGCTACATGGCCATGCACTCAGACATGGCCCTTAGTGGTAGCACAGGCTTCTCAGCTCAGGCTGTCTCTCCACGCTTGTCTCCAGCTCTACGTCTCTTCATAGTGCTCAAACCCAATACCTCTCTCTCTCTCCCAGCTCTCCACCACACTGGAGTGCTTCCTGCTGTGGGTGGGCCACGCAACAGGTGGGCCTCTGGTGCCTTCTCTCTGTTCTATATACTCTTAGGACATTTCTTTTCCCCTCATTTTTTGTAAAAAACTTATGGACAAGCAATGTTACATGCATTTGTCCATAAAGTAACCTTGAATTTTTCTTCATAATACCACAAATTAATTTACTTAAAATTTGACCACCAGAAAAGAATTTTTATCGCCTTCAGATATTTTGAGTATTATTTATTCCGTTAATCTTCCATGAAGTTTTTGGTTGCTGATATGGTGCCATTTCACCCCAGAGAATGTAGGCCCTTGTTTTATAATTGGTATGACTGTAATTCAACATGGTAAGTGATAACAGTATCTTTCAAGTAAATATAGGAGCATCATTATTGTTACATCTTATTGGTGATATAATTGATATCCAGAGAGTTTTAAATTTAATAAAAATATTCAATTACCCACAGCCTTGCTAGAGTTAGGACGTATGTGTGTAGTGTGGCTTCTAAAGACTCCATACAGTGGTTTTGCCTGGCTCCTGGTTGCCATGCTGCCATTTTGTGGAAAAGATAATGTTCTTATTAAATGACCAGCATCACCAAGATGGACAGTGTAGAAGACTTTTAATACTGATGAATTTCATGCCCATCCTGTGGACTTCCAGAAGCACCAGACACGTTGCCAGTCTTCTCTTCTTCTGTTGCCTTATGCAGATCTGTCTTGGATAGTTTGCTGTGACAACCAAACAACCTAGTCTTTTATACACTATCTCTTAAGTAAAAGTGGTATGAGAAAATGATTCCTAAATCCATTGAAAGAGTAGCTTTGTCCACTGACTGAAATGATGAGATTGCAGCTCATTTTGTTAGGAAGAATGCTGGGACATACTGAGAGAGGTGGCTCTTTGGTAGCACCCTTGGCAGTTGGCCACTCACAGTTCCATCTAAGCCTGTGTTGCTCCCCACAGTGTACATGACACCTTGTCAACTCTCTGGCCTGTGTGTAGATGCCTATGCACTTTGGGGATTAAATTAGACACAGGATGTAGAATTATACCAAAGTTTCAAGCAGCTGGTCATACTATCTAAATTATCTTTCCAGTAAGTTATTCTCTGCATCCAAACCATAACTAAACACACTGGAGATAGCATATTTTTTAATCATTAATACAAGCATTTATATGAATTAGTGTTTCTTATAGCCTTTTTGTAGAAATTATAGCCATATACTTATTATATTTTATATTTAAATAAAGTTAAATTCGTAACTATTTGTTCCCTTTGGTTGACAGTGGGATGAGTGAGGTACTGAGGAGTTGTTTGATTTTCCTTGAGGGCACACAATTAAATTGATGTACATCATCTCAAGAAATAAAAACAGTATGGTAAAGACCAAACAAATAAAAAGTTAAGAACAATATTATAATTTATTAATAACAAGAATATCAGCTATCTTCATGCAAAGGTATTCAAAGACAGGTTTTTTGTTTTGTTTTGTTTTGTTTTTTCATAGCATTTTTGGCTTAGTACATTAATGTGGATATTTATTGGCACTTGGAATTTATCATTGCCATTCTGAAAGTTTGTAAGTTTGTTGCTTTTTCTGTTTTGTTTTGTTTTTTAGATAAAGGAAGTTAAATATAGAAAACAAATACAGGGCAAACTACAAAAATCAGAAATCTATTTCTTTGCTTCCAGTCTTGAAAAGGAAACTTGAAAAACTTTAGGCTTTATAAAATGTTTTCCTGAAGTTAATGATAATAATACATGAACCGCTTATATTTAGTGGTACTCTGCTTTCTCAGAGGAAGCACAGATGGTTTTGCATAGTCTCTGTTGATCTGATTTCTTTTCACTAGAAAATGGAGTAGGGAAGTAGGTCAATGCAGCACTGAAAGCAATGAGTGAGCACTCGCAGCCCGCCCAAGAGCGCTACTTTTCATCTTGACTCGGAGGCTCCTGCCTGCAGTGTCCCCTGGCCTCATGCTCCCTGACTTATGCTCCCATGCCTCTTGGCACCTGTCCTAGAGGAATCGTAGAGTAGATTCTTTGCCAAGGGCAAAACAACATTGGTATTCAGGGTCTTATTGAAGTTTTCAGGCAGGGTGCCCGCAGTCGTATATGTCTGTGTCCAAGGTCTGCAAGTGGTCACAGAGTCCTTGTGAAATAGCACTACCTCAGGGTTTCTCCAAAGAAGACTAGTTCATAGAACAGGAAGGGAAGACAGGTAGCTTTTTAATCTTACTATATCCAGATTTTAAAATGTGCTTCCTTACAGTTACTGCATTGGGGAAAGGCACCTTACTTCTGTGGCCCTCTTTTGCTTCATTTCTAAGATGAGGACGATTCCAACTGCAGCTAGTATGATATTGTGTATCAGATACTTGGCAAAGGTTTCTGGCAGAGGGTAGGCCCTCTATTAATATTATTTGGATTTGAGTCTAAAGTTGTACACTATAAAAGGCACTACACTGTATTCCGTGGAAGGGAGGGAATGAAGAAAAGCAAGCTAGTCCTACTTTTCCAAGTCATTCAGACTCTTTTCTGACAAAGCTCTTAGTAGATGGTTTTGCTGAGATGGGGTATATGTATCTATAATTCTCTGTGATGAGTACCTTGGCTACCTATGGCCCCTGGCAAGAATCCCCAATATCTTAACTTGAAACCCGATTAACACATGATCTTTGGTTAACTCAGAAGTCTCTATACCTACAGCCACATGAGAACTGAAGTCACCAGATTGCCAAAAGAAATATTTTTCAGTGAAGAGTAAAGATTCAGAGTCCAAAGGAAAAGTTAAGGTGTATTAAAACAAAGTTAATAAAATTGTTATATATCAAGATGTAGTAACAATAAGAGAGTCACTGTCATATGGATAGCCCAAATAAATTTTTTTTTGATTGGGAGTGTTTGGTGGTAGTTTTAGTTTATACTAGATATGACTGGATTTACTTACAGACAGAATTGTTGTACACTTCCCAAATGATAATTTCCAAAATGGCAGACAAGAAAGGATGTAAAAAGGATACATGGCAGCTGCTCATCCAAGTGACTCTGTAGAAGTAGAGAAGAAAGGCTCTGACAGATGGTGATCTTCTTATGTGGTAATTGAGAAGATGTGGGTTTCAAAGCAGCCTTAAAGTCTCATAAGCTTGGTGCTTTGCAGCATGTTTCCCACAGATAGAGGAGTGATATGTGTAAATTTTTCCAGCATTTCTGTTTTTATTTGGGAGTGTGATTCAAGAAACCCAGTAGGACTTGCTTTGGATTTTGTCTTTCATTTGTTTTAAGCTGTCTGTCCTCCACTCAGGCCATACTGTACAGGATGTTAGCACATGGTGGGTTAGAAAGACTTGGCATTTTGGGGCCCAGAGGCATAAATTTGAATTCTAACTATAGTTCATAATCTGGTATCCTTAGAAAAGGAACTTATTTCTTAGATGTTGGCATTTGAAAAACACTACTTTCTCATAGGGTTGTCTTGAAGATTAAAAGTGTAAAGCATTGCCACATGTGGTTGTTCACCCATATAATCCTAGCTCTTGCTAAGCAGAAGCAAGCAGATCTCTGTGAGTTCAAGGTCAGACTGCTCTATATAGCCAGTTCAGGCTAAGAAGCTAGGTCTACAAAATAAGACTGGAAAACAAACAAACAAACCAAAACCCAATTAAAGAAAAGTTAAGCACATAGCATAGTATTGGTATGTATATATATATATATATGTATTATTACTAAGGATATGAGTCATGTTTGAATTTACACCAAAAGAATTTTTAATTAAAAATAGATTTATGGTGGTCACTTGTGGTAATTGTGTAAAGGAAATGTATGCATAGTGAGAATAGCAAGACATTTATAGAACGCTCTGGGCCATGTGCCTCTGTGAGGTGGTATCTGTTGTTGCCATTTTATAGATGAAGGATTTGAAGCTCAAAGTAGCACAGTTAGAAAGCAAGGATGTCAGGATACAGAGCCCATGTGTTTGCCACTGCTCTGCATGCCCTTTGAATGGTAAGAGGTCTAAGATGTCTAGGAGGGACAGCATGTCTAGGGAGACATGTGAAGTAAGCATTTTCTAATGTATAAAGACCAAAGGAGTGAGCATTCATCCCTCTGTGCAGCTCTCCTCCTCCTTTGACTCCATTACTTGCTGTTATTTGGGAAAGCATAAAAGGAATACTCATCTGTGATCTGAGCATTAAGTAGAGCTTACTCCAGAACTCGAAGGTTAGATATTAGACTACTATACGGCGGCCTGGCTCTTGCACTGTATTAGTCATTGTCCAACTTCTGCTTTCTGTTAGCTTAGACCTGTGGCAGCACCTTCCTCTTCTCATCTCGCTGGTTGTCACAGCAGTAACCACGAGTCCTTCCTGTCCCCAAATCTTGCCACACTCTCATCTTTCAAAGTGCTATAAACATGGTATCCTCTGCTGCAAAGAGCTGCTCCACTTCCACCCCGTGCCGTCACAGCTCCACAGGCTAAATTGTTATTGAATTTTCTGAGATAGGTGCATGAGAGCAAGACAAATGGTCTAGGCTAATATAAACAAGCATTGTATTACACCTGAATTGTTGAAAAAAGATTTTGTACTTAATATTTGATTCAGTAGAATATTTTTATAACAATAAGTTTGATTAAAGAATGCTCTAAAATGTTTCACGTTACACAGTATAATTGTTTACTTCAATGATAAAAAACAAAGCGGTCACATGGGAGGTGGTAGAGATGTAGAGATAAAGGCAACACCTAGTGAAGGGGGTCTGACATCATTGCCTCTCTGAGGTTTTGGGTTTTTTGTTTGTTTGTTTGTTTGTTTGTTTTCATTCTACAAGCTCTTAGCTTTTGGGGGGTGGGGGTTGACTGTGTGAATGTGACAAACTTTTCACTGTGTAGATTAGGTTGTCCTCAAGTTCAGGAACTGCCTTCCATAGCTCCCAGTTTTTCCTATGCTGAAGATTACAGGCATGCTCCGGGGAGCAGGGCCACTCCGGACTAGACCTGCAGCAGCTTTTAAGGCGTTCTTTTTGTTTGTGTGTTTCTTGCAACAAAATAAGGAACTCTGCTTAAGATCTTTTTCTAGCACATTTTTGGTATTTCTCTGAGGCTACAGTGAAATCACACCTGCTTACTGTATTCTCTTTCTGACCTGCTTAAGTAGTGAAGTGGTCGCCTGCAAGGCTGCAGCTACTGTGTTGCTGGCTTTGCACTTGTTTGACTGCTTTGTATTTCCACAGACTGATGAACTGAACTAAGAAGGGCATCTTCAAAAAGCATTTAGCATTCTAAAGAGAGGACCTGGGGTACCCTGGGGTATACAGTGTATTGGGTGGGGTTTATGAAGAAAAGGTATTTGACTTCCTTTATTATTGTCAGAGGGGTAGCCCAAGGTAAAAAGAAATGATTTCTTCATCACATTAGGCTTGTGACAAGTAGTCTGTCCCAAATTTGGGTCTGGGAAATGATAGGAAGAAAGACATATAAAAGCTTATGCTTTAGTTCTTTGTATCTGCCCCAAATATTTACTGAAGCTAGGAGAAGAAAAAGCAGACCTTTTCTTCTCTTTCCCAAACGTGTGATTGTTTAGAACTTAAGTGCAACATCTGGAAGTCAGATATACAGAGAGCAATTTATGGAGTGTGAAAGATTTGAAATATTCAGTGTCCTTTAGTGGGAACTCAACTTTCTGTGCTGCATTTTTTCCCAACACAAAGCAAGCAATTCTGAGATCACTTTTGCCTCTCTGAATTAAGCCCTTTGTGCTTGGGTCCTATAAACAATGTGCTTTTTAATGTGGAGCCTCCCTCCCCCCTTCAAGCTCTGGCCCTTTTCCCCAGTCCAAGCAGCCAATCAGCTGCACTGAGCTGCATAGCTGGAGCGCTTTCCATTCTGAGCAGCAACAACGTACTAATTTGATGCACACATGGATGCCTCTCGCACTCTGCAAATTCATCACCAGCATCTTGCATTAGTCATCTGATGGACTGCCAAGTGTTTCATTTTCTTTCCATGTGACTTTATTATTACCACCTCTCTTCCAAAACCTCTGAAAAAGGGCGGGGAATGGGGGAGAGGGTGAGAAATCAAGCAGAAATCCAGCTCTGCCTTTCTTTCTCAGGGATAACCAGTGCAGAGCTGATAATGCTGCTGGTTCGTGATGTGTTGATGGCAGCCTTGCCGATTGAGACCTGCACTTAACTTGCAGCTGCCTCCCAAGCCTGGGCTCCGAGATGCCCATGCCCTGGGTGACAGGCGGCCAGGCACTGCCCTGTGCTCCGGAGTCAGTGCTGAACAGAAGCAGCATGCAGTGAAAGCATCGCGCTGCTGCTGAGAAGCAACCTAATGGTGCCTCTGCTTTGTTTTAGTTCATCAAATTTCTACGACTCATTAGGCACTTTCCCCTGTGCTCCTCTTCCTCTTTCCGCCTCTTCATCCCCAACCCCCACTATTTTTTCTTCCTGTCCTTCACCCTGAAGCCCTAACTCTGGCTCCTGTTTCCGTTTTTGACAGTAACGGCACAGCCAACAAGATGAACGGAGCTTTGGATCATTCAGACCAGCCAGACCCAGATGCCATTAAGATGTTTGTCGGACAGATCCCTAGGTCCTGGTCGGAAAAGGAGCTGAAAGAACTTTTTGAGCCTTATGGAGCTGTCTACCAGATCAACGTCCTCCGGGACCGGAGTCAGAACCCTCCCCAGAGTAAAGGTACAGAAAGCATGTGGTGCATGGGGTAGGGGTCACTCAGGTGTCAGGGAGGGTTTAGTGACTGGGGTGGGCACCACTGGGCTGGCTAGAGATCCCAGAACCTTCAGTACACAGGGCAGGAGGGAGGGCGACAAAAAAGGAAGGGAGGGCAGGCTGAGAGCAGCTGGTGCTGCCAGCCCTGGTGTTCTGGCTGTGCCTCAGGGCTCCTCCCAGAATTCCCGCCTGCTGGGACAGGTGGGAATCAAGAAGGAGGGCAGGAATTCTGCCCAGCTTTTTATGGTCTCCTGGTTGCTCCTGTGAGGTCACGTTCTAAGCAATGTGGTCTCTGGGCGGAGTTGCTGCTTCTTTAAGGAACAGTATGTCTAGCCTTGTATTTCAGGAGCTAACTCTTTCTGTGCTACCTTTTCATGATTTCTCATGTAGTTACAAGTCCATTACAATTTTCCATAGCCTGTAGAGACCTTGAAATGATCTGCAAACAGTGGGATGCCATTGGTGGGGTAGAGAGAGGGTTCACCTTGAGGACAGATACCCATTCTTGGGGGGACAGCAGAGTTCATTAAGAGAACTGTGCCTGCTGGAACAAGGGGTAGTGCCCTAATGACACGAGATAGTTAACACACCTTCAGAAATATTCAAGGCTTACCCGCTTACCAGAGGTAAGATTAAAGGGAAAAGTTTGTTGCTTATCACTGCCTCCATTTTAAGATACTGGTGATTGGGTGGAGGCTGTAATCCTGAAATAGAGGCAAGAATTTGGTTGAGGCTTCTGTGTTTTTAAGTCGTACATTATCAGCTCTATATTGATTACATCTAAAATGCTTCCTCTACGGTTGCCACTTGGTTTCTGTTGCTATTTTAGCCTTTTGGCTTTAGCGATTTTGTTCTTTTTTTCAGTCTCTCTTCTTAGGGCCTCTCTCCTGTGGATAGCACAGTTCCTTTTTCTCTGGGCTTTACTGTTTCTTTCCAGCTTGTTTTATTTTTATGTGCCTCTTGTAAGAGGGAGCTCATCCTCTGGCTTGTATGTGCTCTTCAGTTAGGCCCATGAACCTTACCTTGCACTTTTTCTGAGGCTTTTAAAAATAAGGGAATAAGAATAATTTAAGGCTAATATTCTGTAATTCTGTGAAGTGCTGGGCCGTCTCCTGTTCTCTATGGTGCTGAGGTCCACTGGGCTTTGGGGAGCTTTTTTTAAAGGAGTTTAAAAGCTCACAGCTTTGTAAAGGTAGACAGCCCCACCTTCAGATTCTGTTAATAAAGTAATCTCCCTCCTAAACATACCATTCAACACTACAGCTGTTTTAAAAAGACTAGAATGTTGTATCTACATATAATACTGCCTATAAGTAGGCTCTAATATCTAAAATCAGTAAAATGTAAAACCACAGAAATCAGAATTATGTTAGAGACCTTTGTGAATATTTGGATGTTTTTCACACAAAGAAATTAAGAGTTCATTGTAGTATTGTTATAGTATCCTACATGTGAGAGACAGCATTCGGACTAATCAGTTTGCATACAAGTCCCTTTCCATTACCTAAAGTGGTACCTACAAGAACCTAGTGACAGCGGCAGGCACACTACATCCTCACCTAGGAACGTGGGACACTGATAATGGGTTTATTGGCCTTTTTCAAAATGGTGACTGGCAGAATACTCAGAAATTAATTGTTAGTGTGATTCCTGATTGCTTGCTTTATATCTTTTGAGTATGTGTTTCTTACATTGGTCTCAAGACCTTTCTCCCAGTCAAATATATTCCATGTATGGCTTAGTCATGTGTTCCTTTGAGCAATACCTTATCGAGACTATGTTTGAGACTATATATTCTCTCAGCTTCTGTTCACTGGCTCTTCTAAGTAATGAAGAAGCTCATGCTCTTGAAGAGGGAGAGAAACCAAATACAGGAACTCTGGGCTGCGTGTGCAACATGTCAGGCGCTCTACTGAGAGCTTTATGTATGTTTCCATTTAGCTTTTACCAAAAGTTTGAAGGTAGGTAGTATCAGTCACATTTTACAGATGAGGAGACCGAGGCTCATAAAAGTTAAGAAATGTAGCCTCATTTTCCCAGCTAGTAGTATCTTTCTGTATACTATTCATCAGTCTCAGACACTCAACTATTTTGTCTCTTAGTGAGATGAGATTAAAAGGGGAGAAATAAAAGCATCATCTGCTTCATTTCATGGCTTCATTTTCATAGCTAAGTGTTCCCCAAGTTAAAAGACTGGATTCCTCCCTTTAAGAGCACAGACGGTTTCATTTCTGCCTTTGTGTTTAGTTTTTATACTCATGGGTTTAGATTGTACATCACTTCAACTCATGGTGTCATAGAATAGGAGTTAGAGATGAAATCATTCAAATCTTACCTTTGGAAAGTTAGGTCAATTTCTATTACTGTGAACTAGAAGTCTCAGATCAAATATTACTTGAAATATACGGGTTGCCAGCCAAGGCTTGCAAGGGTTTCTGTTATACAGACATCTCTGTTGTAAAGGTATTTGTTGTGATGGGATTTGGGCCCTATAATAACATGGCTGTCAGAGGCAAACAGTTCTTAGCTGCTTACATGTAGAAAGCAACAGCTACCATTTTCTTTGCATCACTATTTGTGTATACCACATACAGTTTTACCTGTTTATATGTAAAACTGAATCCAAAATTTACATTGATTTTGAATCTGTCAGAGGAATACAGTTACCATGTTTACACAGTACTGATGCCAGACCCCCAGAAACTAGAATTACTAGAGGCTTTGTTTAAATGTGGTTTAAATTACCTAAGAAAGGCTTTTGGATGGCCTGATTCATTGCCTCATTGGCCTTGATGGTTCCAAGGAAAGAGGCAAAAGTTACACTGTTATGTAATCTAGGTGAGTTAGAGTTTTCTTTTTCTTTGCATCTTATGTTCTCTTTAATCTTGAGGTAGAAAAGCTTTACCCTGTTTTCATTCTTTAAGAGTTGATGTGTAAGCTGTCTCTTTTTCCCTCCTCCTCCTTCTGTTTTTCTTCTTTTCCTTCTCCTTCTTCTTCATCCTCTTCTTCTTTCTCTTCTTCTTTTTCTCCTTTTCCTCTTCCTCCTCCTCTTCTGCCTCCTCTTCTTCCTCTGCCTCCTCTTCTTCCTCTTCCTCTTTTTTCGTACAGTTGCATTATTCAAGCAGTTTCAGAACATAGGGAATCTAAGTAAACTGTCCTACTCTGTTAGAACTTAAGATGAACATTTCTAAAATTTCCGTTTTATTTGTGTCTATGTATGTTTGTGTACAGGCATGTGAGAGCACACAATGTGGAGATCAGAGGATGACCTTAGGTGTCAAGTCTTGCCTTGTACCTTGTGTGACCCCTTTCTTCTTTGTTCCAGTGTGTGCCAGACACACTGTTACAATTAGTAAGCCTGTAAGCTGCCTTTGGAAGACTGTCTTTTCCTCCCATCTCTGTATAAGAATGCTACGGTTATGAGTTTGTGTTACTGTACTTGGCTTTCCATGGATCTGCAGAGCTGAACTCAGATTTTCACATCTGTATAACAAGTGGTTTATTCACAGAACCATCTCCCCAGCCCAGGAGGAGCATATTTTATTCAGTGGTCATCTGCCATTTCTGCAGATGATGAGAAATATGTCAGAGTGGGTGAAAATGTAGCTTTAAAACCAGACATGCATAAATCCAGTTCCTGGCTCTGATTCTCTATAAGTATTTCACTGAGCAGTTCAGTTAATCGTATCAAAATAATGAGGACAGTCCTCATAGAATGCTGAGTTAGTGATGTCCATGCTAGAATGTGGTAGGATCTTAATATAAGAGATTGTTATTCTAATTGTTAATCTTCATCATAACTGTCTTTTAAAAACTTAAAATCTAAGAAAAACAATAAAGTAAACACATAGGGTCACTACAATAAATGAATGAGACAATAGTAACTAGAAAAGAAGATATGCACACTGAAATTGGAATTCACAGAAGAAATAAATGCATGTTATTTTATGGGATATAGGAAAATGAAACGTCTTTACCAAATTTTAAAACCACTAATGGAATTTACTAAATAGAGTTAATATTAAATGTTGTAAGTGGATGAACTTAACTTAGCATAATTCAGAGAGGGGGAGAGGGTTGGGAAGTGGCACAGTATAGTCTGAATGCTGAAGTCTCACAAATGTCAAATATGTGAAATGAAAAGGAAAAAAGAAAATCACAAAGCTAAGAATTTATTGTATATGGCCAGGTTTTAGAGAGTCTTTGTCCTAGGATTAAAAAAGAAAATAAAATTTCTTTTTTAGATAAAGGGAGATCTGGAAATGATGCTTCAGCAAAAGCAGCAAAGAAGTGAGTTCAGTGTGTTGTGCTCAGAGAGGGGCGCTGCTGAGAAAGGCGTGAATGGCTGGGCATGGTCAGCAGTGTAAAGAAGGAGAGCTCATGGGGAGGAAATTCACAATGGTGTGAACAGTGAGAACAAGAACATTTGGAAACAGAAAAACACTTTCCATTTTGAGATACCCCAGAAGGGTCAAGAAGAATGAGGGCCAAGAAAATACATTGAATGTTGTGCTGCCGAAGACTAAGCAGCATTTCAAAAGCAAGGTGGCAGTTTAGGAGAAGAGGAGTCGAGGGTGTATGCATGGTGCTGTGAGTGTAGATGTCCTTACTAGTGCTCTGATCGTGAAGGAACACTGTTTGCATGTATACTGTATAACCACTCCTGCAGTTGATGAAAAGATAGAACAAAGCTGATCATAGAAATACAAACACCACCTGAGTCAGAGCTCTTGAAAGGAGAGAAGGAAAAGCAGAAGAAAATCAGTAGAGGGTTAAAGCAACTTAATTTGAGACAGCAGTGCAGTTAGGAGGAAGTAACATTTAGAAAATGTCAGCATAGAGGAGGAAGTACAGTATTTAGTAGGTAATATTTAGTAGTAATGCCCCTCTTGTTTTGTAGTAAATAGCAAATTTCTGAGAGCACTAAGTGGAACTGGGGATTTATGAAGGACAGACTTTAAATTATTGGTTTGGAAAATTGAGCAGAAGAATTATTGAAAAGAAGGAAGGACCCTAATGCACTCAGATTGTGTTTCACAGTGGACTCTAAGAGGCTGTGGTTCTGGAGAACTTCAAGAGATACGGAAAGACAACTTGTTAGTGGTCTGTAAACAGACAGAATTGGGATCACAGAGAACCTGCGGATGGGGTGGCTAAGCTGATGTGGTAAAGGTCAGAAAGGGTAGCAGATATGTTGGGATATGTTCTCCAAGGTCTAAAGTACAGAGCTGGTGAAGCTGAAAGATTATACCTTGTCTCAGAGAAGAGAGCATTGTGTGCAGGAAGAAGTGGAAGCTGCGTATACTGTGTTCAAGACCGAACGTGGCACTTATAACTATTACTAATGAAATATGTGTGTTGGCCCAAAATCAAAATTATAATTCAGGATGGTGGCCTCTGAAGAAACATGCTCTATAATGAAGGCTATGTCTGTTTTTCTAAATTTAAATTAATATTCTGATTTTACAGGAATGAACACCAAGTGATCAAATTAAAATAACTTAACCTTTGAGGCTTAGTTAGGAACAGAACCTCAGCTCTAATCTAATGTGTTGCCAATCACATTTTACTGTATCTTCTTTAATGACTCCTAAGCCAAATAAATAAAAAAGTGGAAGTGATTTCTGTTGACTCTCTCCATATAGTCCAGGCCAGAAAAACAAAACTTCCTTTTTTTCATGAAGTGTCTTAGGAGATCATTTCTAATACAGCTCTGCACCCCTACATTGCTCAGAGCTCTGTGTTTTCTGGATGAAACAAAAATTAAATTCATGTCTCCTTTGGGAAGAGATATTACCTCCAAGTTTCAAAAGAGCAGCTTCCATGATGCCTAAGACACTTACAGTATCTTCGTCCTTTCAGTCAGGCTGCTGCTCGGATGACCTGGGAGGCTGGCCCCAGTGATCTTAGGATATGATGGCAAGGCTTTTCTTTCCATCACACAGACTTCACTCACTGTTTGGGAATTATCCATTAATGTACTCTAGCTTTGACCTGCACTGTCTTTATTCAGTACCGTGGGTAAGTTTCTTGAGAATGAGGCTTGATGGCCAGAGAGTGAGCAGTGACAGTGGAGAGACACCAAGGCCTCACTGTTCATATAATTTCAGAATTGGGCAGAGTGACAGCTCACAATCCAGGTAATTCTTCTTGTTCTGGTAGATTGAGCATGGCCCTGGAAACAGGAGACTTACAGCTGGTACTTTCAACTGTAAGATAGCTCAGAATGGACCTCCATCTCTCCATCCACAGGACAAAGGCAGTACCTACCACTGAGAGATGTTGTACATGTTCTGTAAATACCAGACGTGAATGCTGCTAGTAGAGGACAATGGCAGGTGACCATCTTACAAGCTATATTCTTCTCAAAAATGTTACAGGTTTATAAAGAATACTCCTGGCCAGTTTATGTTATGGTTCTCGGGGCACAGAGGCTGCAGTGAGGTAGTCAAATACGGTTCTACATGTCATGCCATTCCTTTCTTCCTGAAACCTCTGTCAGGGCCTAAAGTAATACACATGCTGCCAGAACTGCAGGTCTGTGCCACCACATCTAACTGTCCTACATTTCTCAAAAGGCAAGACTGCACACTGGATTATGGGACTGTCCTATTTTTAGTGGTCCTCAGGAATAATTCTTTTATCCAAACAGAAGTCTCTGTATTACTTACCATGATACTTCTTCATTATTAACTGACTGAGAACCAGCAGGGTAAACATAAAACACAATCAGAATTTTTATATACATGTAGGCAGGGATCCTAATCCTGCCTTGTGTATGTGCCTCATGTATGTGTACTCACATGCATGAACAGGAACAAGTATATATGTATGCATACATGTACACCACACAAAAATAAATGAAAGAGTTAACAATATAGATTTTTATCAAGTGGAGTTTTAAATACCACTCATTGGGTGATTTGAGGTAAAGGGTGAAAAATACAAAATAATTTCCTTTAAGTTCTTGTTAGAAGGAATCCTTTCTAATGGCCCATACTGTGGAGAAGGTGGCTGAGATAAGTTTGATTTCTGTAACTTCGATCAAAGGGCAGTTTCTACCCTAGCAAATAATATTTACCATGGGTACATTTGATCTTTATCTCTCTGGAGAGAAAAGAAGAAGAAGGGGAATGAGGGAGATACAGAACACACAGACTACCAGTATCAAAGCCAGTATCAAAGAGAACAAGAAATTACTCAAGACTGCCTCTATTTTGTTTTGCTTCTCCTCTGAAACATTAAGCCTTCAGCAAGGCCCTGGTTATCTTGTCCCTGTTAGATTTAGGTTTCTGGAATTACAGCTTTCTAACACTTAAAGAATACAGACTCTGGACAGAAGAGGAAAGTCTGTTTTGGTAGAAATTTCACGAGAGAGAAAACTAAGGGCTTATGTCTCTTTGAATGCCCCCAACACATATTGCTGACTGTATGAACACTCAAGTCTAGGCCACCTCACAGTTTGCCTTTGCCATTTTATGTTGATACCCTGCGTGCTTAGAAGCCACGTTTGCCTTTTCATGGCACCCATTGAGCTTGTCTATGGTCGAGGAGCTATAGCATTCATTACACAATTGTGCCTCTTAAATGTTCAGCCTGGGGGACATTATGAAACCAGTTCTTTGGAAATAAGCAATCCAGCTTCCTCGCCAGAAAGATGCCCTCCACATGGCAATCCTGTTACTTACTTGGAGATACCTTAAGCATTGCCAGACAGCTGTCACGGTGTGCCTTCCTTCCCCACTTTGGATCCAGTGATTCTAGAAATTCACATTCTGATTAAAAGGCTTACTTTCTTCTATCTTCAAATTTACTTCTGATGAAAGTTTAAAACTGATTTAAAAAGATTTTGAAATGTGCATATTAAAAACAATGTTATACACCTTTTGAAAGTGCCTGTTACCCTTCATAATTCTACCCACTGTGGGATGTACAGTTATGCTAGTACAATTTAATACCACTTTTTATTCTTACATATGTTACCCAAAATGCTAAGAACATTTATTTAGACTTAAGGTCTCGGATTGTTGGTTCTTCATCCTAAGTTAAGTGATTCTGAGACCACCTGTTCTTATCTTTAGTTTCCAATATTGGTTGACCCAACCTTTGTACAAGATGTGATCTTGCTCCAGTTACAAGGAGGCATCCCAAAGGTACCACTGTGAATAAATATAGAACAATCATTATGATCATCAAAACCTTTGAAAACTAAGTAATTTAGATAACTAGCCAAATGGGAAAGTAGAAGCTAACCTAAAATAATCTTAAAATTACTTGTTTTGGTAGCAAAAATGATAGATACTAGTATATTGGCTTTTAGGAGAGTTGGTTAAAGAAATTGAAAGTATTTTGACCCATATTGTAAAACCCAGTAGAAAAATAACTTTAGGCATGTCAGTGATACTTTAGGGTTAGCATCAGGGACACTCTGGCAGTAAACCTGAGCAGTTGGCCATAGTGAAGAACTGGGTCTCAGATCAGCTTTGATGAGTACATGCTATGGAGAAAAAAGCACAGGAAGCACATGTGAGATGATGCACTGTGCTGTTCTGGGTTCTCCAGGACCCTCTGTAGCTGAGTTGGGTGGTCAGCTACATAGAAGTGGAACACAGAGAGTAGCAGGTTTTCCTATGCAGAGGAAAGAGCTAGTCAGTGAATGGGGACAAATCTCAATGGTAAAAAAAAAAAAAAAAAAAATACAATCAAGATACATGGGGATAGCAATTCAGACACCACAGAAATTAATATCTAAGATCCATGTTTTTTCACTCTTTATGTAAATGACTGAGAAAAAAGTTTCTACTAATCCACTATTTACACTCTGGCATTAACTCACATTAGAGAGACTCATAATATATACTTCAGGCAGTGATTATGTTGAAGAATAAAGGAACGTAATTTCTTTATTCCTATTAAAAGATCATAAGCTGGAATCAGAGAACAGAAGTACAAGGTTGGAATTGAATGTTCTATGATGATATTCTCCGGCTCTCCTGGAGTGCCAGCATTATAAAATATTTTCAGGTGAGTTATGCCTTAGGTAGCAAATTCTCTAGCCTAACCTGCCAAGCAACCAAGATGTGTCCTCTACAGGGTCCAGAAAGTGCAGCCAGTTTTTCACCCTCTTTGTCCATTTTAACTTCATGTTAAAGTACAGATGCTACTATAATTCAATGGAGATTATATTTATAGACATATAGAAAGTTATACAAGTATTATGGGCAATGAAGTATGTAAGAAAGAATGCATCTTACATGACAATGAGCCAAAATGCTCAGCGTTACAAGTGATACCAGGAGCTGAAGCAAGCTGGATAGAGCTTAATAACTTTTTACTTGATAACTTTTTACCATGCAAAGCCTTTTTGCTGCTATCTAGGGCACCATGTCCAATAGTAGCAAGTGTTATTGAAGTGACATCAAGTAGATGGAGGCATTGCAAAGGGGAGCAGCATGAGTCACAGAGGTCTGAGAGGTGGACCCGCATGGAAAGACCCAGCAGGTTAACTTAAAAGGACTGAGCATTAAGCCATAAGAGTGAAAAGAGGGAAAACCTACATCAAGGAATTAAAAGGAGGGGTTATGCTCTTAAAAAAAAGTGGGGGGAGAAAGACTCTGAGGTTTTGAAGATGCTAAAGTATGGAGTGAGGCTCTATAGATAAGATCTTTGAATTAAGACTAAACTGTGGGATTCTCGTGCTTACACTTAAAAATGTTGGCACATCAGCTGAAATACAGAGTTTGAGCCAAAGTTTTATATAGAAACGGTTAACATAGAGCACCATATGAAATTAAAGAAGGTGGGGATGTAGCAGCTAACTTAGCAGTTCTCAAGAGTGGTCTTTGCCTATCTGTCTTAAATGGACTGATGGAAAATCCTTTGTAACCATGATTTGAAGGCTAAGATATCATTGAAAGGGAAATAGTTGGCCCAGAGTCATGTGGCAGTCAGTATTTTTTGGTGGCCTGCTAGTCAGAAAGTATCTGCTTATGTGCTCCAGACTTCAGTGCTTTTCCTGTGATAGAGATGAAGAGAAAGATTAGGGGAGCTGAGGTCATGTGACAGGAAACGTGATGTTTCCCTTTTCATTATCATACCCACATAGCCTCCTTCCTCCTCTTCTTCATTTTTAGTATTCCTTCTTCTTTCATCTCACTGTGGGAATTTAGAATACGACCAGTTAAAGTCTTTATAGAGTGCATTTCTGAAGGTTTTTTTCAATTTAATACAAGGAGGTACGGCCTGCTGCGGCTCTTACATTGGCATAATGAGTCAGCCCCAATGCATCATGCTAGCCTTCTGCTGCGTTATTTCCCTGAGGAAACATGGACAAACATCTGTTTACCCAGATAGGTCACTAGTAACAGATTGGTGAAATTTTTCCACCCAATCTATCCTAAAGTTTCTTATAGGAGCATGGGTGACTCTGAAACAGCCTTATCAAAGAAAAGTCCTCCTGGCATGGGTGACAGTGGTGAAGGTGGGGGGAGTTGCATCACTGGAGCTTCCTGCCCAGCTTGCAGAAGTGCCACTGAGTGGTATCCTATTCTGTCCCCTTGGAGAGTGTTGTTGGCTCTATGACCTTGAAATGGAGCTTTCCTTTATGTTTGTGACCTTCCTAAATCCCACAAGTCTCCATCTTACATGTTCTCTCCAGGAGGGGAGAAAAGTAAGTACATAGGCATTTAAAACTCACCTTTTCAAATTTTGTTTTACTTAAATTTTGGGGGGTCACTTTCACATCTGTCCAATGCATTCTGACCACTGTTATCTCACCTGCCTGTCCCCCTCCTGACAGATCCCTTCTTCATGTTCAAGTCTTTTCAGTTTGTTTTGTGACCTACTGAATTTAACAAGAATCATGACCATAGACTTTGGGTTATCCACTGCAGCCTGGTTGGTTCAGCAACACAATATCCTGTTTACTGTAATGGTATTTAGTACAGGGTCCTGAGAAAGAACTGCCAGCCCCTACCTAATAGATACTACTTCACATTAAGCTAATACCCTTAATCCTCACAGGAAACGTGTATATTTGTGTATTAAACACTTATCTATTGTTTTAAACTTCATTATAACCTGAAATTGGTTTTTTTATTTGCCTCTTTTCCTAAATGGATGTGAAATCCTCCCTGGAAGACTTCTGAGGAATAAAGTATAAAATGTTGCAAGCTCATTGCTCAAGGAAGAACTTAGCACATTGGGCACTAGAAAAGGAGTAGTAAACAGTAGAAAGAGTGGAAGAAAATAGTGAGAGGAAAGCAAAACGAGTAATACCTGGCTTTGTAAGCTGATAAGCTATGAAATGTTCATTCTGAATGTCTGTGTAGGGAAATCTTGAGTACTTTTTAAATTATGTTGCTATAAAATACACACAATTGAAGTAAGTATTCTTAATACTTATAAGATTGTGGTAGAATGAGTCAAGGGATGAGAATACTCAGATTAAGTCCGTGATCTCTTGGGAAGAGTGGCAAACCAGTCAGTTGGTGATCAGAATCAGAGCCTACAGAGGAGCTCATTTAAATTCCAAGCTTAAGTCAGTATTCCAAATTCCTGATCCAAGTGTTCCTGACATTAAAGATGGCAGACCCTTTAAAATAATGACATGCCCATTCATTTTAGCCCCATTTCCCGTGGGCATCCTGTTAGTAGCATAGATCTCAGGCTACATCCCTCTGCATATTAGACACTTTAGTATTGTTTTATATTTTCTGAGGATTTTCAGGTTTAAATTTTTATCATTTACATGCAGACTTTATGTTCAAAATTGACATTAAAACTCAACTCTCAGCAACATGTTCCTTCTGAGTCCCGTTTTGTTACTTCCAGTTACTTGGTTTGTTGAACCCCTCTCTTGCTGCCAGCTATTGTCCACTTTTGAAAATGGTGGTCGTTTACAGCTGTGTTCTGTGCAGTAGAGGAGGTTCACTGACTTGTGTGGCATTAGTCTCTGAGAACCATGTTTGTCAATAATGAGAAGTCATCTCACTGAGAGTTATTAGTTTGTTTCTGAACCCCTTCTCCCTACCCAGAATCAGCACTGTCTTCAGAGGCCTGTATCAGATAGCTCATTTGGAGGAAGATAATTCTTACAAAAACCACAATATTGAGAAGGAAATAAATGTGTTAACAGTTTCGTTAGATACATTTCTCTAAAATATATACTATCTAATACATATATCTGTTCCAGAAAGATTTAAATTGTGTTTAGTAGGAAAATATTATGATAAATGATAGTAATTCAAAATTGGTCCTGTTGCCCTCTCTCTCTCTCTCTCTCTCTCTCTCTCTCTCACACACACACACACACACACACACACACACACACGTACATATGTATGTATGTAATGTATATTGCAGCATAAGAAAGTAAATATAGTTAATCTTTTTCACTTTCCACAGAACTTTTGCAGGTTCTTCTTTAAGTCAGCTTAGTTCAATGTTTGTTTTCTTTATGTTTGTAAGAATGTTTAAAAATAGAATAAGGGTTTATTTAAATGAAAATATAACCAACATGCTTGCCTGCATTGAGAGTGACCAGTGGAAGAACTACCTCATTGTGCACACCACTGCTGCACTCACTCCAGCAGGCACGTTGTCCTTCTCCCTGCTACTAATAGAGACAACCAGAGCATCCCAGTTCCCTGTAGACACTGAGCCTCAGACTTCAGTGGGACAAAACAGAAGATGGACTTTGGGGGGTTTTGTTTATTTGTATATGTTTTAAAGTGTCTCAAAAGACACTCAGTAAGGAATTACATTTTGTATTGCAGGGCCATCTTGTCCTTTCTCTTTAGGACTCCTTAAGTCACTTGTTCACTTTGGGTGATGATACTGATCAGCGCAGGACAGGATAAGGTCTTTTACCTCCTGCTGTTTGCAAAACATTTTCCCTGATACTGTAAAGAAACAAGATGAGAGGTTTGTGGGCAGTTATAATCGTCATCGATCCCTGAGTGAAGCTGATATGTTTTAACAGTGGTCTTAGAAGACAGCCATTTGTGGCTCAATACACATAGCCTAGTTAAAACAAGTAACAAACAACAACACAGGGTTCCTAAGTAGGGTAAATGAGAAGCTGAAATTTGACTCAGAGCTCCTGCCACATTACCTGCCGCATGCCCTCTGTTCTGCTACAGTGTGACTCTGTCTTTTAGTAAGCATCCCAGCGAGGCAGAGAAAAGTACATGCAGTTTCCATGTCCAGGGACCACTCCTCCCCAGCCAGGCTGCTGAGTGCGATGCTCTCTTTGTGAAGTGGACATCTGTCAACTGGGAGCTGGACTGTGACTAGCAGCTCATTTTACACAGACCTCATACAGCTGCCAGATGATGACAGGCCTGAGCTGTGGTGAGTCCAGTGTAAGTTGTTTGACTCTACAAGTGGAAAGCAGTCTTTCCACAGGCCTATGACTCTTGAGGGAAAATGCTTCTAGAAGCCAAGACTTTGCTCTACTCTGAGTGAAGGAAGAAAAAGACTTATGAAAAAGTAATGAATAAATATACCACATTTAAAATTGCCTCTTTTAGGTTTTCTCTTTAATAAACTGTGCTTTAATCTGTGTTTAGAAATGCTACTTTTTAGCCACACATGTTAGGCTTTTGTACCAGAGATTAAGTTTGTGACAGTTTAAGAAGCAAAAGAAAAGTGTTATGGCAGTCATGATGGTTGTCTAACCAAACTAATCACTAGTTGGTGGGCCTGCCACACATCCTCAGGACTGGGATGCTTGGGAGATAAGGAGGAGACGTGGCTCTGTGGCTTCCTTCACCGTGCAACACCTGAGGAGCTGCATGAGAGTGAATGAGACTCTGGTGGAGCTGCCCTAGCAACTGGTGGAGCAAGCCCTAGTGCTGTGCTGACGCTACCCCATCACACGTCTGCAGTGAGAAGGCTGTACTAGAGGACTTGAAAGTCAGGAAACCGTTAAACCACACTGCATCCTCCTTTGCCCTGCAGCCACTCCCCCACACCCTCAGGAGAGTAAACCCTCTTTATACAACAGGAACCCAAAACAAAGATTAAGTGCTGTGTTTGAACAAAGTTTATAATCCCAGGAAAAATTGCTCATCTAGTCTTAAAATCTAACACACTTTCAGAGTAATTTTTAATGTTCCTGCTTCTTTACACTAAACCATGTGTGTTCCATATGACCTTGATCTAAACCTTATACTGTACATGAAGTTCAAAGGCAGCTTAGCCTCCTTTTTTTTTTTTTTTTTTTTTGTTCCTGGCATTTTTTTTTCAAATAAAAAGAGTCATATAATATTATACTGTTAAAAATCAAAGCTCAATGAACACTTTGAAAATCTTTTTGAGTTTCTAAGACTTATTTTCATAAATCTTTATACAACTCCCTTACATTTCTTGTTAGAAGAATGTCTTTTGTATCCCCCAAATTCCTATGCCTCGATCAGTGTCTAGAATGATAAAGACATTCAGATTTCTTTGAAGATTGAATGAATGAAGTAAGCTCTACTTCGTGGGTTAGCACTAGCTTATCCATTTTTAGTTATTCTCAACAAACAGGCACATCCTTTTGTATATTCTGTGCACTTACTTTGCTAACCTTATATGATAGACAGTGTGATGTATTCTGGGAATGCAAGGACAAACAGTGTGGTGCAGGTCCACGGGGTTTTAACACTCTCTTAGAAATTGGAGTGGAGTGTACAGTTTTATAGATGAATTTGTGTTTATGTGTACACGCACATGCATGTATTATAGGAAAAGGAATTGTAACATCCTTCTTTTAAAGCTGTGACCCAAGAAATGATGTTAACAATAGTAATGTACAAAATCAGACAAAAGAACATCAGAACTGTTCTGTGTTCATGCTCAATGTGTACATTATCTCGACAGATACACACTGAAGACCAGATTTTTAATCCTAGAACTTAATAGGTTTCAGGGAAGGCTAAACCTAACCTTGACTCTCAACACAGCTACAAAAGAAGTTTTCACTCGGGCTGGCAGAATAACTCAGTGGTTAAGGATGCTTGCTGTACAAGCCTGGTGATTTAAGTTTGATCTCCAGAACCCACATAAAGATGGAAGGAAAGAGTGGACTGCACAAAGTTGTTCCGTGACTTCATCATGCATACTGTGGTATTCT
>JANHMN010000006.1:47837405-47854324 GCA_030674055.1 Rhabdomys pumilio
CACACACACACACACACACACACACACACACACACACGCATACACCATTTTTAAAGATGTTTGCTGTATCCCCAGTCCTGTTGTGATGTCTGTCAGCACTCCCAAATGTACAGAACTGAAGTAGTTCTTATGTGTGGTTCTATTATTGACCTGTTTGTAACCCTCAGTTACTTGGGACCAAAAGGAGCAGACCAACAGTGCATCTTATAAATTGTTGAACATCATACACACTTGATATTTGGGTATATGCTCTTTACTAGTTTCAGCTTATCTCTGCGTCATATTTAGTTTCTGTTTCCCCTTTGCGACCAGATAAGACACTAACTTCACATAAAAGGTATGGATTTGAATGATGGTATAACTAAAAAATTTACTGCTCATGATTGAGAACAAGGTGTCTGAAGTAAGATACTCATTGACCTCCAGTCTCTGATCAGTCACCTCTCTGTAACCTAGAATAAGCTACTTGATTTCTCTTTGCCTTGGCTTTCTAATCTAAACAATGAAGCCACACGGGGTTGTTACACAGGTTAAGGGAGATCCTAATTTAGAGCACTCATTGATGTACAAGAGTACCTTGATATACAAGAAGCTATTTCTTCAGATGAGGAAGCCAGAGTGCAGCGTAGATTGAGAATAGCCTTTGTTCAAAGCAGTTTGGCCTTTCAGTAAAAGCAGTCCTTGGTGTCATGACAGTACTTCTTACAGCATAGTTGCTCAGACTTCTCATGTGCAGGGTTTATACCTGGAGAGTGCCAAGGGCCTACTATCCACTCTCTCATTACATGTTCTCACTGAAATGTCTAGGGCACATTGTACCTCTCACCATGCCTTGTGTGTTCTTTAGTGTGCTACATTTTTATTGAACTTTCAGTTTCTTGCTTTCAGAGGCCATTTTATCTGTTTGTCTTTTATATTTGTTTGTTCCTTCTTTTTGTTTCTTAAGGCAAGGTCCTGTATCCCAGAAGGGCCTTAAACTCAGAATCTTCCTTCTTTGCCTCCAGAGAAACTGCAGCCATTCATTAGCACAGCGAGCTGGGCTGCGTTAGTCCACCAGGATATTTAGAACTCAATGCAGCCTCCACACAGGGAACCATTGCAGAGAAAGAGAGATTTCATCCCAGCAACTTATCTTTGTCTTTTCATGTTTGAAATATAGAACCCGTAGTATTCCTGGTTTGAGTCAACTGGTAGGCACTCTGTGGAACATGAAATAATGTTGTTTCAACTAAAACAACAAAAGTAAGGGAGTCACTTTAAGATGTCACTGTAGTGTGAAGCGCTTTGACATTTAAAGTGAGAGAAGGAAGAAGAACCACTCAGTTTGTAGTCTCAGTCTCCTCTACTGTAGGCTCTGGGCCTCTCAGCACTGTGCTCACCTGAAACCCTACCAGACCTATAGATGTTTCCTTTGGCTCTGGTGTGAAGAACCACACTTCACAGAAAATTCTATTCTGGCAGGAACTGATGTGAAAGGGAGCTGACCACAAACAGAAATGACCTCATAAGTTCTACCCCTGTCGAGTTTCTGCTCACTGAGCGCCAGCACATACAACATTTTTATGAGGCTGTGAAAACCCCACTTTGTTGAGTGTATGTTTGGAACTGTAAGAAGATGATGCGTTTTACCTTAGCACTGGTGTGATCCTACAAGTTCCTTGAAGGTCCTGCTAAAGAACTCTTCCAGACTTCAGAGTTGCTTGCTTTGTTTGTTTGTTCATTGTTTTCCTTTGGGAACTTGGATTGTGATACACAGAAACAAATTATATTGATTTTTACTATTACCAGGGACAAGAGAGGAAAGATGCAAAGAATGGGAAGTCTGAAGTTGAGGTGATCGTGCAGAATCCCAGTGTTGTGCTCTCAGCCTGTCATGTCTCGTCACAAATGTTAGCTGTTCTTTGCAGTGACTCGTTCTGTTAGCAAGTGACTTTACATGCACTTTACATACACGTCTTTCCATTGTCCTTGTTTACAGCAGTAGTCCTTTTATTTCCTGTCAGTGACTGTCACTGTCCTGGGGTTATCTGTGACTCCTGCTGCCTTGCGTTCAGTCTTGAATTCTGCCATTCTGACTTACCACTGCTCATTCAGGTTCCTGTGACCATGCCATTGTCTTTATAATGGCCTTTTTAAAAGCAGTTTTTGAAGACATAGTTGATAAGCAGTATGGTTTGCATACTTAAAATCTAAAATGTGGTAAGTTGTAGTGTGTGTGTGTGTGTGTGTGTGTGTGTGTGTGTGTGTGTGTGTGTACATACATATATATGTATGTATGTATATGCATATATATATGCATATATATATATATATAAAGTCATCACTATAATCTAAGTAATAGACATATTTAGACATATTTATTAGCACCTAAAAGCCTCCCTAGGCTAGTGGAATTATCACTACCACATGCATACATTCACAGGACATTAATTTGTTTTCTGTTGCTATGTATTGATTTTTATTTCCTCAGATTTATTATAACAATAATAATCTACCATCTACAATTTTGGGTCTGGATCTTAGACTTAATACCATATTTAAGTCCATCTTTTGAATCAATCCTTTTCTTTTCCTTACTGAGTAGTATTCAAGTGAATGGGTATACTAAATGTATGTTCTTTATTGTTGCCACCTGAATTTGTTGTTTTTTTGTTTTTGTTTTTGTTTTTTTGTTTTGGGTTTTTTTTTTTTTTTTGAGACAAAGTCTCACTCTGGAGCTTGACTAACCACAGACTCCTAGAGAGCTGTCTTCCGAGGCCCCAAGTGCTGAGATTTATAGTGCACACCACCATGTGTATTCATTCTTATCTGTTCTCTTTTTAGTATGTTATGACCATAGTTTTAAGGCTCTTGTAAGTATTCAAACACAAGCACCTAAGGTATGTGTGTTTCTCCTGAGTGCATGTCTCCAAGTAGAGTGTCTATATAGTAGGGTTATATAGTAAGCTTTTCAAGAAACTGAGGTAATTGTGCCCTTTTACACTTCTACAAGCTGAGTGTTTCAGTTTCCACAGTCTTGTCAACAACTGGTATAGTCTTAATTCTAGTGTAGGTGGGGTAGCATGTGCTATTGTGGCTGTAATTTTCATTTGCATTACGATTAATAATGCTAAGAACTTTTTCTGTTTTGGGAACTTGTATATTATCTTTGGGATAACGTGAATTCAGACCTTTTTCTTATTAATTGCATTTGTTCTTTGTTTTTGAGAGCTATGTATATACTTGGTCTTCAGTAAATGTATGTGTGCCACGATTGCACCCTTAGAGTGTCATGCCATACAGATCACTGTTGTAGTTCACAGGTGACAAAGCTGGGGAAGACTGTGGATTGCTTCCCTCTTTTGGATGCTTTTCTGGGAAGCATTCAGGCCATTTCTTGTTCAGGGTCCTCTAGACCCTGTGTTTTCAGTGCATGGTGTCTGTCTAAAGCAATAAAAACTTACCTTCTACTCTGGAGAGCAACCAATGGGCAATAGGACAGCCCTAACCGAAACCTCCAAAGCGGGCTCTAACCCTGGTTGTGGGTTTTTGTTTGGTTATCTTTGGCCCTTGGAGGCAGCCTTGTCAACACAGATGGGAAAATCTTATTTAAACCATATATGTATATTTATGCAAAGATATATGTGTATTATAGGTGCTATGGAAAATAGTTAATAATATGATTCCTTAGGAGTTTTTCAAACATCCTTCTTCTCCTCCCTAAAACACCTTCTTTTTTTCCTATGTTCCCACTCAGACCCCGTGTACTTTGCTGTTCCTCTGTCTGTTGCTCCCACTCTCCACCCTGCAATGGTCCTTTTTGACTTTCCTGGCTTCTGCAGCAATTTAGGATTATACACTTACATCTAGGAGTCTCCAGTGAGAGAGAACACACAGTGTGTGTCCTTCTGGCTCTGTGTCACTCTACCCAGTATTAACTTTTCTAGTTCAATCCATTTGCCTGAAAAATTTATGATTTTTTTCTTTTTTTTTTCATCTGAAGGGTATTCCATAGAGTATATGTACCACATTTTTATGTGTCATATGATAAGGGATTTTGCTTGTTTTTGTTTTCTTTTGTTTTTAGCATTTTGAGAATTCGTCACACTGATTCCCATCACTGCTGTACCAGTTTGCTATCTTACCATGATGACTGAGTTTGAGTTATGCTGTGTCTGGGTTTCCATCTCTTCTTTTCTTGTATATAGAGTCTATTGAGCTTCTTAGATTGTTGAGTTCACAGTATCCATCAAATTTGGCAAGACTTCAACACTCTTGTAGGACTTTGAACTGTCTCTTTCTCTCCTTGGAGATTCTACTCTCATATATCCTGTAACTTGCTAATTTGCTTTTCTTTTGATGTTTGATTTTTAGGGTCTTGTTTTTTCTGTTTGATTTTCAGATGCAGATAATTAGTATTTTTCTGGGCAATACTTAATCTTTCTTTAATCTCATTCACTGTCCTTTTCATGACAACATAGTTTTAAAATTTTAAATCCCGTTTTTAACCCTTTTTAAAACTCTATTGTCTTATTTTTGGAGCATCCTGAATATATGGCTAATAGCTACTTTTGAAAGTCTTTGCTGTTTCTCACATTTTTGGTTTTTCAAGACAGGGCTTCTCTGTGTAACTCCAGCTATCTTGAAGTCACTTTGTAGACCAGAGTGGCCATGAACTCAGAGATCCTCCTGCCTCTGTCCCCCAATTGCTGGGATTAAAGGTGTGTGTGCCCCACCACACCTGGCTGATGTCTCACATCTTTATTCTTTTTCCACTCTAAAGTTAAGCCTTCCTGCATTCTCTTCTCACTATGCTATGAGAAGAGATATACAAGTAAGAAGCTACTGTTGGAGCTTTTAAACCTTTTCATGCTTTTATAAATACTTATTTCTTGAGAAAAGGCCTCAAACTCACCCTCTTGCCTTTGCCTCCTAAGCTCCACATTGCAGGCGTGCACCACAGTGCTTGTGAGCCTTTGATTCATTCACATGATGTTTTCTTCCTTGCCTTTAGTAGGGTTGTTTTGTTTTGTTTTGTTTTGTTTTATGTAGTACATTGATCGGAACCTTCTAACTACCAAAGGGGACCTGCTGGGGATCTTTGGGGTTGCAGTTATACAGCTCGATGTTCTCCTGACTATTCTTTGAACTCAAATTCTTACTACATTCAGTTCCAAATCCTCAAGTTTAGATATCTGAGGGTCCCACTCAGCTTCCAACTTGCTGTATTGTGACCTGGTAAGTTCAGAGCAGTAAGCTCCATTCAGTCTGGAGGGTTGTCCACCTGTGCCAGAATCAGAGGCTGTTCATGCTGCTGCTTCTTATCCTTGGCTCTTTTCTCACAAGTTATCCAGAGGAACCAAAGAGCTGATTACGGTACATGAACCTTAGGTGGCACCCATTGCCTGGTAAGCACAGCCCAGTTTCTTTAGTTGTGTTTCCCAGGCCATTCATAAACCAGTTCATTTTCTTTAATTCTTGTAATCCTAATTTCTGTTTGTAGAGATCTGTTAGCTAGAATTCCTGCACTTCAGCTCTGCTGCCATCTCCTTCCTTAGGATTAACTGTTTCCTACAGCACATCGCCAATGTGAAAGTAACTCCTTCATTACCCAAACTCCTGTCAGGTTGTGTGTAGAGCCAATGTTATTTAGCCCATCTTGTTTATGCACACGTCTCATTTCCTTTCTCACAGGGATGAGGTTTCCATCTCCTCTACATGTGGGTAAAAGAGACTGTGAATGTAGTAGTGAATCCCTATAGATGCACTTAGTGCACTCACTCTGAACTGATACTGGGCAGTTAAGTGGACATTGATTGAGTTTTACCCCAATGATAGTGAATGGCTTACACTGAAGCTCAGTGGGAAGATCGAATTGACTCTGTAGGATGTTTAGATCCCACCCCTTCTTCCATGGGTCTCTCTCTTCTGTGCCTCAGTTTTCACATAGGATTGCCCCTTTCCCTTTGAAGAAGTAAACCTTGAAGCTGGAGAGTTTTGTTTGATATTTTTGTATTCCTTCAACCCAGAATCATTCCATTCAATACATGGCTGTTTAACCTCAGCAGTAACTCTCGGTAGGAGGTATTGGCAAAAGAATAATGCTTTTTTTTTTTCCTTCCTTAATCCACAAAGTAAGCAATACCCAGGAAGCAGTTAGGATCCCTTTTTTCTCCTAAAGAGCTTTTGAAATACTGGAAGTATCTAAAGGAGAAAGCATAAAACTAAATTCTGACTTCATATCAACACTATGTAATCTCATTTTGAATTAGTCACCTTTTTGTTACTGAGCCATACACCCAAGATAACCAACTTTTTAGGAAAAAAGATTTATCCTTACTCAGTTTTGCCAGTTTCAGTGTGTGATCAGTTGGCACTGTTGATGTGGGGCATGAGGAAGAAGTGTTATATGTGTATTGGCAACAAGAAGTAGTGGAAAAAACAAATGTGCTTCATGCCAGACATGAAGAGGACAAAGAGACAGCCTCATTAAGGACATGCACAGATAGTATAATGTCCTCTCTCTCATTGAGCCCCACCTTTCAAGGTTCCACTATTGTCCTAAAGTGCCACAGGCTCTACAGCATTAAGTAATACAATTCAGAGATAGAAAGTAGATTGGGAGGAGGCAGAGGGAGGTTTTGTCTGAGTGTAAAGGTTCAGTGAGAGAACATGTGGGACTGAAAGTGGTTGGTGGTTATGGTCGCACAGCACTCAGTGGTGGTAGTCCCTAGACTGTACCCTTAAAGTGCCTTACTGTACATGCTTCCACAAAAGAAAAACGAATACAATGAAATCCTAGCCATGTTTTTGGAAGGATTATAAGTAAATCGGGTTTAGACTCTAATCACCCAAGGTTAGACAATCCATTTACCCTCTGGCTCAGTTTCTTTATCAACAAATGTGGCCTAATGTATTGAAGTCTAGCCTACAGGCATCTCTGTGTTGTGTCCCCTAGTGTAGTGGCAGGGGCTGGGATGTTCAGTGGGAGGTGATCTGTCAGTATGGTGATGTGCAGGAATAAAAGGTCAGGATGCTGTCTTGAAATCTGAAGTCATTTAACCCCTGAGAACCTGGGGTTGGTCTCCTGCCTGGCCTTATTTAAGTGTGACCTCCCCTGGTACATGCTCTATAGCTTCGTCTGTAACAAAGGTTAGATTTATGTCTTAGATTTATTTCATTGAATCTGTGTCATTAGATTGAACTTCTTTTGTAAGTGAAAAAATGGTTATTTTGTTGTTCCATTTGTGCTTATGTTTCTGAACCCAGTGGTTATCTGAAGTCTGATTGTAGATGAGGAAGGGAATGTATAATAATGTCTGCAAGTAGATGCCAGGTTTTTTTGGATTTATATTCTCCTCTGCATCCCTCTGTCAGTTTTCCTTCTTAGTAATCTGACAACACAGAGACTTTTCCTAGGTTGTTGCAGTTTGCCCAGAAGAGCCAATTAGCAGTGAGGGATCGTCACCTGCTCTTCTCTAGCTTCTCATCAGTTCTAAGGAGCCAGCTGTCCCACCTGTGCAGCTGTGCAGCCCCTCAGGCTGCAGTCTCGTCAGACTCCTACTCACTACGTAGTATTTAGTCACGGTTGAGATGTGCCTCCGCCAGTGTCATCTCACATACTCCAAGTGGTGCTGAGGAAGCCTGCCTCCAGAACTCCTATCTGGCTTTGTCCCTGTGAGATTAGAGTTGGAGAAAGTGATGCAGTCACTGGAAAGCAACAGTGACTCCCCTCTCTTCACTCTAGAAGCATTTCAAAGCACAGATGGGTTGGAGTCCCAGGAAGCCATTTCTCATGTGCTAGTACCCTTCTGGCAAAAAAGTGCCACCACGCAACTGGCCATTTGAGGGAGACTGAGGTGTCAGTTGTTAATACTACCTTGTCCTAGATTGCACAAGAACTGCTCCCCATGGAAGTCAGTACTTTACTCTTTCACCTCCTTTGTAACTACTGACCTATGAGCAGCTGTCATAACAATTGGGCCTGTTATTTTGAAAAGGAGTCAGGGACCTTGAGATGGGACCTAGGCAATATCACCTCACGTGTCTTCAGTTATGTGGCCCACCCTCTTAGAGATCCCTTATCACATGTTTAATATGAAATTCAAATAAGACGTGTGAGGCAGAAGTTTTCAATACTTCCTGTATTTTAGAATCACCTAGAGAAGTTTAAAACAAAACCCCTGGCATTGACCTTCATGAATTCTGATTTATTTCCTCTGTAGAGACCCAGGTGCACCTGAAGGTTTTCAGGTGATTCTAATTTACAACTAGCATTGAGCAGGAACAGGTAGAACAAAGAACGCTTGGCTACAAAATAACAGTGTTTTCTGGACATGATAGGGCAGTTGTATGTGTGGATTCATAGCAGGTGAGACAGCTTATACAAGACTCTGCCAGCTCCGGCCAGACAACAGTCTAGTGTAGAAAGGGAAGGTGGGTGGGACGTTACACCCAGCTCAGGTGTTATTGCCAGTTCATCCCTGCTGGAAGAAGAGTCAGCAATCCATGATCCCTGATTGGCTGACCACCCACAAGTGAAACCTATACATCTAAGAAGATACAGACTATGGACAGCACACACTGTACTTGATGGGGAAGGCGGAGTCCAGAGGGAGAGGGAGAGTGATAGGGAGAGAGAGCAAGGGAAGGCTAGAATACAAATTGGTGGAGAGAGAGAGAGAGAGAGGACTAGATCTTGGAGGAGTCCATTGGGAATGAATATGATCAAAATACAAAGTGCAAAATTCTCAAAGAAGTAAACACAGGAAATGGATGCTTATACTTAGTTAGAAACTATACTTAGTTTGGTGTGACTGTCATTGCATTTTCCATTCCTCTTCTCATAAAAATAATCATTGATGACTTTTTTCAGTACCATTGTTACTTCAGGTCATTTTTAATGAGAATTCACTAGCTCAGTTTCACAGGCTTGAAAGCAGACAGCCACAAATCATCAGTCTTTCCTTGGCTTCCAGGAATTTCTCTGCAAGAGATATTCTTGTCTCTGGAAGAAAGAAGGAGGCTTTTGAGAACTATTCTCCCAACCCCAGTTACTAGCAGGCTGTAATTTCTTCTTGTTTGGAAAACCTTCAAGGGCTCCTTCCTGGAGGAAGATGCCAGATATAAGGCTGGGTAGAGGTGGGGTAGGGTGGGGTGGGGTGGGGTGGGGTGGGGTTGGGTTGATGGATAAGATAGCTTCAGTATTAACAGCTCAGTATGTATAGGAAATCACACTATGTGAAGAGAACAACTTGAAAGTCTCATACTGTCAAGATAAGGGCAGTAATTATATTAAATGAGCACAGAGGAAAATCTCCCCACAACCCGTTAACTAAAAAGGCTCTCTACACCAGAGCTACTGCTCCTCCAGTGCTGTCAAGACCAATGCAGCCTTCAACCAAGGAGTCCTGTTTGTTTTGTATGAAGAGGGAGGAAACAAAGTAAGTCAAACCTGTCCCCTGGTTCTTTTTTGTAGTATAATAGATGAGCCCTCTTGGGGATCCACAGTAGGTTTCACTGTAGAAAAATAACTAGAAGAATGGACACTTTTCAGGCATTAATTTTCCAAAATGTTTTGTTAATGGGGTTTATTCCCAACAAATTACAAAACATGTGCTTTATGAGTCTCTCATGTATAGCTATACAAAGAATGAGTCTTCAGGATATTTGGAGAAACACTAGCCATTTCATAAGTGGGTTTTTAAGAAAGAACTAAGATTCTCACAGGTTACATAGTGGTCATAGCTAGGAATTTCATGGGTCAGGACTTAATTTTATGGACTCGTGATCTTAAAATATTAGCTTTGGTACTTTTTCTGTTTTATAGTTTTCATTTGGGTTTTTGTTTGCCTTTTGTTTGGTTTACTAAGTTGTTAGAAATAAAATTTTATTGGGTCTTAACTTTTAAGTGAAAAGTAGATTTGAAAAATGTAGCTTTTGCTCAATAACCAAAATACAGGTTTATGACTATACATTGGTCTCATCCTGTAGAAGAAATCAGTCCTTTTTCTGCAGGTGTCTTAAGACATGTAGGACCCAAATATTAACACTGAAAGTTAAGAACAGTAAAGCAGACTACAGACAGAGATGATAACCTGCTCTTTAAATAGACTCCTAATAGGCTCACCATTTTGTATTAGTAAAGATCAGTGCATGTTAATGTAGCTGGTATTTTATTGTAACTATAGGTAGTAAATTGTAACAGAAATTTAGGAGTTTCTCAATGTGGAAATTGAGTTTCTGAGTATGGAAGAAGACAGTAGTCTCAGACAACAATAGAGAAGCACAACTCTGTTTTTAAGTGCTATCTATTTAATGGGAAGTAGCTAACTTCTATGTTTTATAAATTTATCTGGATTATCAAGATATACTGATAGCTCTTTGTTTGAAAAACTATAGTCACAAAGGTATGAAAGTAAACTTGAACTTGACTAGCCCATACTCAGAATTAAAATTTTTAATGAGCCTCTTTTAAGCATCTTATGGTATTAGTGCCAGTTCATTATAATGGGAATAATGCCATTTCTTGAATAGTTAAGCTTTTGAAGTACCTTTTTGGAAACTAGAGATCTATGGTATTTATTATCAGTGTTCAACTATGAGCTTAAACTCACATTGTATCTTGCTCCTAGATGTCACAATATTTCCTTCAGTTAAAACAAACTAATGCACAGATGGCGCTTTTACTGGTTTTTCCTAGAATATCTCCTAAAGTGCTTCCTGGGTTATTAGTTTATTTTTGGCTCAGTTTTCTGTGCAATAGAAAGCAGAAACACACAAGTCATCAGGGAGGAAACTTTGTGTACAGTGGGTCATTCCAGAAGACAATGAGTACAGTTTGGTATTTGCTGACTCCTACTTTCATGGCTTTGCTGCATTATCTTTTTAAGCCATGCCTAGGTTCCATTTCTTTTCATTCTCTTGTACTCTGTTCACTAATTATCATAGGGAAGCTGCCACACCTTTCTATGCCAAAAGCAGTGCCTTAGAAAGGGATGTCACTAATAGAAACACAGAGAAGAAATAAGTTGTGTTAAAGTTTAGATGAGATCTGACTGGAATAACAGAAATTAATTTATCATCATCTTGGTGCCATAAGCCAAGCTCTGTGTGCAGGTATGGACACCTAAGCTGCATGCTTACTGAAGAAAGAGGGAAGGGATGGCAGCTAGGCAGTGATCACCAGCCTAGTAATGTTTATGTGACTGGCAACGATATCCTGCTCACTGTTCATCTTCTGGTACCTTGATCCCCACTGCCTTACATTACAGCAGTGCCAAAGTGAGGGTGGAGAATAGCCTATTATTAACCTAAGTTAAAAGCATAATGGCTTTTGAATGTCTTCATTCATGAATGGTGTCACACAGTACTAATATTCTGTCTTGAACATTGCAAAATAGTCTTTATAAACTGCCTTTGTTCATATTACTGATGAAAGAACAGCTCACAGGGGAAAAAAATTAGCCCCTTGAGGATTATTTTATCATTTATATTTGCATATAGTTTAGATTCATAATTGGGATACTTTCATTAGTTGGCACCTGTATATTATCATCTGTCTGTGAGCTTGTAATTGAGAGCATTTAAACCAGTCACCACACATGACTTGGGAACACATGAGAGTTGTCAACCCCTTTTCAGGAGGACAAAAATGAAGCAGTGAAGAAACTTGTTGAAAACTGCTTAGCTTCTGCTATCTCCATAGGTTTTCTGCCTAGAGAGTTTGAATGCTCATTTAATAAAACCTTACATGTGAAGAAACTCCATCTGTGAATGGGGCACTTTCACATCATTCTGGCACAGAAAGAAGACAGACTAGGATTTAGTACCCCCATTTCTCACAGGAAAGGAATCTCTAGTCTAAAGGCAATTGTGATTTGTCTCTTCTGTGGGAAGTGGAACTAAGTCTCAATACCTCTGAGACCTACACTCTATCTCCACACCTGGGAGTCTGTGGAATCCAAGACCCTTATCCTAATACACAATACCCTCATGAATAAAAAGGCTGCTTAAGTAGCTTTCGTTTATCTCCAGTTTCAGTTCCCATAAAATAAACAGATTCTATGGTAGCAAATGGTCCCTTATCAGATGTCACAGGGGGAAAGAAAACAGTCATTTTCTCTGCTCTTAGAATATAGTACAGTCAACAGGTTTTCTGATACCTCTAATGAAAGCAGCAGCCACCACATTCACTGGTCAGCTCTCAGAGAGTACTTCTATTTAAACAATACACTGTGGAAGTGATACAGACTGCCCTTTGGGATGCCTTGCTTGATCAATGCAATAGAATCTTGCTTCTGTTTGACTTGAACAGTCAGTGGCAGGAGAAAGGGAGAGTACACTTAACGTCTTTATTCTGGTAATTTAGGTGCACATAGATAAAATCTGTTCCATTTCCTTTGCCTTAGCTTACAGTTGCAATTTATTGGGTAGTTTTTAATACATTTCCTTATTTCTTCTTCTGTGTCTTTTTGTTGCTGACAATGTTATAGGGATATTTCTTTGACTTTTTATTACTCCTTTAAAAAATTACTCCTTATGGCAGCTTTAAGGCAGTTGCAAAATAATTCTTTTTCAATGAGGAAGTTGGATTAAAGCTTACAGTAACTATCACCTGGTAACCAGACCACATATAAATGTGTCACTTAGCATTCTCCAGTGATTTATTACTTTAAATTAGAATCAGCTGATATATAGCTCTACAGATTTTAACACTGCAGGTTAATGTGGAACCTGCTGGTACACATAAAATAGTTGTTTCATCTCCGGTTCTAAGACTGATGCAATGTTTAAAAGATGGCTGTGTAATCAGTTCGTTATCTTCTAGTGTTTCTGTTTATTTTGTTCTCTGTGGCAGTGTACAATCTCAAAATTGATTATTCTGCTGTAGTTAACGCGAGAACAAAAAGAAGCCGCTGATAAAGTGCATCTAGTAATCCCTTCCCAAACTGAGCGTTCCATTTTGTTATCTTCTTCCAGGAGCACAGGGTTATGATCATCAGACTCCTGGAAGCCCAGAGGCTTAGGGCAAGCCCTAGGAGACAGAGTAGTTCATCTACTGCCAATGGCGTTTGTGACTTTGCTCCTCTAAGATAGGTGTGGTTAGACTAGACTTGTTCACTGGATCACTTGTAGGTAGACACCCTGGAAGTAAGAATGCTGATACTTACAGCTTTCTTTTGTTCTGAAAGCAAACAAGATACTTGGTGCAGAATGTAGACTTCTAAACAAAATGTAGGCCATGTTCATCTTTAAATATTCTACTTTCATAGGCAGCTATGACCGTAAAGGAGACTTATAAGTGAAATGGTTTGCTTAAGATCTAGTATTTTGTACAAGCCTTATCTTTAAAAAAAATCAGACTTTTTTCTTTAACTATAGCCTCTATAGATGTCATTCCTGTTTGCAGAAGTGTTAGCAGTAATCTGTATACTGTTTTAAAATACATTTGCTAGTCTTTGAGAATTTTGAACAGTGCATCTGAGCATATTCACTCCTGTTCATCTATCTGACTCCTCCCAGGTAATCAGTAAACTATTACTGATATTTTAAGGAAGACTTGAGATGCAAAAAATTTTACACAAAAATTAGCAAGTTAGATTACACGGACTGTTTTTGAACAGTAAGTGCCTCATGTTGGGTTTTTTTTCCCCTCAGTTGATTAAGAATTACAATGAATTGCACTGTTGTATAGTTCTGTTCTTGCAGTTGCAATGAGTTTGCCTGTAAAGTAACTAGGAATTCTTTATGGAACAGAGGTTTGTGGAAGCTAAGAGGATGGTAGGATTGAGATGCATGGCTGTTCTAGTGTACGTGAAAAATTATCAAGATAGAAATTATTTCATTCAAACTCAAAAATATGACTTGTGGCACCAAAAACGTTCGTTAGAAACTATTTGGAAACCATTGGCATTGGTTTAGAAGATAGAAGAAGCTGTTTCTGTTTCTTTCTAGGATTTAGTCATTAATCATTGATTGGCTCCTGCTTTCTATTTAAATATATGACTGATAACTTCCAAACTGACTCAGCCCTGCAGCCATACACCGTAGGTCATAATTTTACTGTTAACCAAAAATACCAAAGAAGAAATCAGATAACAAGAAGACACATGCAGCATGCATACACTGTCTGAATTTTCTGTCCCATGTAGCTAACCTAGAATGGGATTTAAATATTACCCCGCATTCTCTGCCTTCCCACATACATCTTCTGGAAAAGACGATTAAGTACAAGGAGTTTATGTCTATTAAGTTGCAAGCAGACCCCCTAGTTGCAGACTCAATTTGAAGGGGAAAGCCGTCAGGAATTTAAGACCTTTTAGCAGAAAAACTTAGCCTAAAAATAGAGCTTAGACATTTTTGATATTTTAATGCCAATGAAATCTTTTTATTGTTTCTCCAAATATTGTTTCTCCAGTATAACTGAAAGAAGTCTTAGCCTCAAATAAAGAGTATGAAGAAAACTAATGAAGTAAAAGCCAATCTTGAGTCTTTAGGCTCTAGATAACTTAGAAGTGTCCTAATTGGATGGCCTGAATTTTCTATCTGGGGACTTTCCAGAGCAGCCAACACCCAGATATGTCCTGGCATTGATGTCACAAAACTAGGTCATGAGAGTATGTTCCAGATAATACCTTTTAAAGTAATCTTCTGGGTACAGATTTTAAGAGTCTGAATTCACAGTTTTGGTTGAGCATAAATGATGTCAGAACTCACCTAGACTTTCTAAATACCACCTAGGGAAAATGGGCTAGGGAGAGTGGACACTTTTGGGTCACTGGGAGAATTATACAAATAGGTAGTTTTCAAGAAACAAATTACCCCAGTGATTTCTGTTCCCTTTATTTGAAGTATCAAATTTTTGTGTGGATATCTTTCTTATACTTCATTTTGATTTTCATTGCAAATATTTTTCTTTGTTATGGAATATCAGGTTGGTAAAAGGCTAATAATACCTTCATAGCAATGATACTTTGTATTTTAAGTTACATTTGTTTATTTGTGGTAAGTACAGGTGTGCCACAGAATGAAAGTAGAAGTCACAAGAGTTGGTTTTCTCCCCCTACCTTGTGGAACCAGATACGAATATGGCTCATTAGGCTTAGTGGCAAACAGCAGTATCAACTGAGCCATCACTGCCTTACCAACTCCATACTTGATATTCTTTATATACTTTATGATTACATGAAATACTAACCAATGAGGATAAAGGAAAATGATAATTTTTTTATTTATTTGGTGCTACTTCTCTTAATCTTGATAGCATGCCCCTTTATAGTCTTATTATTCTTACCATATGAATACTTTATAGGGACTTTTATAATGCCATCTGTTAGCTCAAAAATCGCATGGGATCCTGCTTCTTTTCTTTGCCAAGTCATCCCAGGCTTCCTGAGATATTTATAGTTCAACTTCTTTCCATCACCCCACATATTTGCCATGTACCTGTCCCTCAGGTCTTCAGGATCACCTAAGACACTAGTAGTCTAGGAAAGTGGTAAAGGAAGGGAGTGGAGTTTAGTGTGACCACTGGGTAGCTTGTTCAAAAGGACTGCAAGAAGCTAGAGAAATGCCATAATAGCTAAGACTACTTGATGCTCTTCCAGGGGATGTGGACCCACATGGCATTTATAACCATCTACAACCCCAGTTCTAGGGGATCCAACCTCCTCTTCTTACCTCTAGGATCACCAGGCATGCACATAGTAGAAAGATAAACATCCAGATAAAACACCCTTACAAATAAAAAATAATGATAAAAATAAATTTTTTTAAATTAAAAAGTACTGACAGAAGAAAGAATAGGAAAGAAAGAATAGAAATGAATTTTGCACTTTTTGAGCTAAATCTTGCATGTACCAATTTTTTTATGAGCACATGAAATTTAAGAACTATTAACAATGATAAAATGTTGGACATAATTAGCAGGAAGTATATTTTTTCTCTGATTCTTGTAAATTTTACCACATGGTTTATGTTTTAAAAGAAAAACATCAATATTCTCACTAAGATGATGTAAATATAAGTTAAACATTAATTTATTTGTCCACATAGTTTTTATGCACATTTTAAATATTCTAAAACCAAATTTTATCCCTACCATATATTCTTAATAATAATCATTCAGAATAGTCACTAGAAGATATGCCAAAGGTGTGAGGTGGATGCAGCGTGTCAGGACCTCTTCTCCATCATTATTTTACAATGCAGGGTTTTTCAGCTACTGAGTATTACATTAATGAGGATAAGTTAAACTATAAGAAAGTCGATTACTTTCTGTTAGCATTGAGAATCCTGCATAGATTGCCATGATGGTTGCATGCCTTTTATCTCAAACCTCTGGAGTCAGCTGCAGTGGATCTCTAGGAAGTCAGAGCCAACCTGATAGACAGACATTAAGAGTTCCAGAACAGGCAGGGCCATACAAAGAGACCCTGTCTTAAAACAATAACAAAGAATCCTGCGTGGGTGCATCTAGCTGATAGATAGCTTGCCTGCCCTGTGAGGCTCCAAGGATCTAGACATCTTTTTCTTTTAGCTGTGCCATCTCCACTCATGCAATACAAAAGGGAAAGAATGTGAGGTGGTCTGTCATGTCTGTTCTATTAAAAGCCAGGACCTGGGGCAGGAAATGTCACTTCTACTTGCACCCTCTAAGATGTATGTGGCCTCATGCAAGGGACCAGGAAATGTTGTTTTTAGCATGTACTCTATCCCTTACACTGGGGGAAGAAGCATGGGATTTGGTGAACAGCCAGTATTCTCTGCCACAGGGGTTCTTGGTTTTGTTTGTTTGTTTGTTTGTTTGTTTGTTTGTTTTGTTTTTTCCTTGTATTTAAAATACATTTTTTCATATACTATATCCTGGTCATCTCATATACTATATCCTGGTCATCTCATATACTATATCCTGATCATCTCATATACTATATCCTGAT
>JANHMN010000006.1:47854334-47880597 GCA_030674055.1 Rhabdomys pumilio
ATCATCTCATATACTATATCCTGATCATCTCATATACTATATCCTGATTATGGTTCCCCTCCCTCTTCTCTTCCTAGTTCCTCCCACTGCCACACCCATCCAGATACTCTCCCTTCCATTAGAAAGCAACAGGCTTCTAAGGAAAAGCAACAGATTAAAATAAAAGACAGTAAGATAAAACAAAACTAACATATTGACTAGTTTGCACAGTCAGAAAGCCATAATACTTACGCAGCGGACCTGGTGCTGACCCGTGCAGGCCCTGTGTGCATGCTGCCTCAGTCTCTTGAGTTCATATGAGCTTTGATAATGTTGACCAAGAGGACCTTGTTTCTTGGTGTTCTCCATCCCCTCTAGGTTTTATTCTCTTTCTGTCTCCTCTTTGGCGCTTCCTAAGGACTGAGGAGAGAAATTTGATAGAGACATCCCATTTAGGGCTGAATGTTCCAAGGTCTCTAATTCTGCAGTTTCTCTGTATTTTTTCCCACTTACTATGATGATGCCTGAGCAAGGTACTGTTCTTTGAGTATAGCTAAATGTCATTATGGGTCATTTTATTGCTGCATTTTTGGTTTGTTGGTTTGGTTTTGATTTGGGTTTTTTTTAGGGGGGGGCTGGGGAGGCGGGGTAGAAAAGTGGTATTTGGTTTCAGTCTACATTCCTGGGCTATCTAGTCTCAGGGTCTTGGTCATCCTAGCAGTGTTGGATATGGGTTCCATCTTGTGTAATGACCTAAAGTCAAATCAGACATTGGTTGATTACAACCACAAGCTTTGTTCCACCATTGCCCCAGCACATCTTGCAGGCAGGTCACCATTGTAGATTCAAAGGTTTTGTGGCTAGGTTAGTGTTTACATTTCTCCTTTGATAGTATGCAGAGTACCTTCCTGTCCCAAAGGCTGTACAATGTAGGGGTGGGACTCTGTAGGAATTTCTCCATGTTCAGTTGGCTATGTAGATGTTATCTTCAGCAGTAGGGCCTTGCTATCAGTTTATGGAGAGCAACGTATAATCTTGGCAACACACTAGGTTGTTTGAGGATTACCACAAAACCCCAAGGACTCAATTAGATGTAACCCAGTCCCAGTACTATAAGCTTCTTTGATGACAAGAGATGGCCAGATGGAACTCAGACTCCCTCATTATTTGGTTATTTCATTTTGATTGTCTTAATATGTATATAATTTAAGAAGTTTTTTTCTGTATTAATTTCTCACACTACCTTCCAAATGGCCCTACTCTTAGCTGATTCTTCCCAAATCACCTCCCTGGTACTCCTTTCTCCTTGTACTTCCCCTCCTCACGTAACCCCCCCCACCCCACCCCGCCCCCGTTCAAGCCCCATCCATTCCTAATTCTCTGAAAGCCTAGTCCCTTACTCCATACCTAACTTCTGTGGCTCTATGGACTATAGCTTGCTTATCATTGACTTAGCAGCTAATATCCATATATAAGTAAATCCATGTTTGCCTATTGGTGTTTCTGTGTTTTGATTACCTCACTCAGGGTGATTTTTTTTCTAGTTCCATTTATCTGCAGATCTTATGATTTCATTTTTTTAGCAGCTAAGTAATACTCCATTGTATGAATGTACCATGCTTTATCCGTTCTTCTACTGAGGGACATCTAGGTTGTTTCAAATTTCTGGCTATTATGAACAGAGCAACAATGAACATGGTTAAACAGTTGTCTCTATAGTAGGATGACGAGTATTTTGGATAAATGCCTAAAAGTGGTATAGCTGGATCTTGAATAAATTAATTCCTAGCTTCCTCAGGAACTGCCACACTGATTTCAATAGCTGTACAAAGTTATACTGCCAACAGAAGTAGATAAGTGTTCCCCTTACTCCACATGCTCACCAGCCTGAGATGCCACCTGTTTTATTGATCTTACACATGCTGACAGGAAATCTCAAAGTTGTTTCAATTTCTATTTTCCTGGTGACTGAGTTTCTGCTTTTGAAATATCTGTGTGTTTATATCTATACCCCATTTTAATTGGTTTGTTTTCTTGTTATACATTTTTTAGTTCAATATATATTTTGTATATTAACTCTGTATTGGATGTGGAGTTGTTGAACAAATTTTCCCCTTGTAGGCTGCCATTTTGTTCAAATGACTTTGTCCTTTGCTGTGCAGAAGCTTCTCAGTTTCATGGGTCCCATTTGTTAATTTAATTGTCGACCTTGGTGCCTATACTAGCAGTCTTCTGTTCAGAAAGCCTTCTCCTGTGCCAGTAAGTTCAAGAGTATTTCTACTTTTCTATCATAGTCAGTGTATCTGATTTCATGTTGAAATCTTTGATAAATTTGGAGTTGAGTTGTGTGCAGAGTGATAAATATGTATCCGTTTGGAGTCCTCTACATTCAGCCATCCAGATTGACCAGCAGCATTTATTGAAGATGTTATCTTTTTTCCAGTCTGTGTTTCTGGTTTGTAAATCAAAAACCAGATTTTGATAAGCATATGGATTTATGTCTGGGACTTCAAGTCAATTCCATTGATCAACATGACAGTTTTTGTGCCAATACTATGCAGTGTTTATTACTATGGTTTGCTAATACAATTTGAAATTAAGAATGATAATACCTACTTTGGTTTTTTTTATCATTCATTCAGAATTGTTTTAGCTATCCTGGACTTCAGAGAGAGAGAGAGAAAGAGAGAGAGAGAGAGAGAGAGAGAGAGAGAGAGAGAGAGAGAGAGAGAGAGGGTTAGTTATGAAACAGATTTTTTTTCTTTCAAGAGCTTTGAAGAACTGTGTTGGAATTTTGATGGGGATTGCATTGACTCTGTATATTACTTTTGGTAGAATGTCCATTTTCCCTATATTAATCCTACCAATCCATGAACATAGGAGATCTTTCCATCTTCTGAGATCTTCTTCAGTTTTTTTCAGTGTCTTAAATTTTTTAGCATACAAGTCTTTAGCTTACTTATTTAAATTCATCCCTAGATATTTTACATTATTTGAGGCTATTGTGAAAGATGTTGTTTTCTTTATTTCTTTCTCAGTCATGTCATTTGTGAATAGTAGGGCTACTGGATTTGTGAGTTGCTTTTGTATCCAATTATTTTGCTGAAAGTATATATCAACTGTAATAATTTCCCAGTGGAATTCTTAGTGTCACTTATGTATACTATCATCTCATCTACAAATAAAGATCCTTAGACTTCTTCCTTTCCAGTTTGTATCCCCTTGATCTCCTTCAGTTGTCCTAGTGCTCTAGCTGAGACTTCAAGTACTCCATTACATGAATGTGGAAGGAGTGGCTAGCCTTATCATGTCCTGAGTTTAGTGGTATTACTGTGAGTTTCTATTCATGTAAACTGCCTTTATTATGTTCTTTGTATTACTAGGCTCTCTAGGACTTTTATTGTGAAGGACTGTTGGATTTTCTCAAAGACCTTTTCTTGTCTAATGAGATGATCATGGGTTTTTTTGTTTTGTTTTGTTTTGTTGTGGTGGTTGTTGTTGCAGCTGCTGCTGTTGTTGTTTTGTCTTTCAGTTTGCTTATATGGTGGATATTTATCAGTTTATGTATGTTGTATCATCCCTGCATATCTGGAATGTAGTCTACTTGATCATGGTGGATGGCTTTTTGATGCGTTCTCAGGTTCAGTTTGTAAATATTGAGAATTTTTACATCTGTGTTCATAAGGGAAATTGGTCTGTAATTCTCCCTCTTTGTTGGCTCTTTATGTGGTGTGGGTATCATGGTAATTTAATCCACCTAAAATGAATTGTGCAGTGTTCCTTTTATTTCTGTTTTATGGAAAATATTCTCAAATTATTCTCAAATTATCAAAGTATTGGCAATACGTCTCCTTTGAAAGTCTGGTAGAATTTGGAGCTAAAATTACCTGGCCTTGAGATTTTTTTTGTTTAGGATACTTTTAAAATTACTGCTCTATATCATTAGGGTTTCAGGTCTGTTTAAATAGCTTAACTGATCTTGATTTAAATTTGATAAATGGTATGTATCAATAAAATTATTGATTTCTTTAGATTTTCCAGGTTGGTAGAGTGAAGGTTTGTAAAATTGTCCTTCTGATCCTCTGAACTTCTCTGGTGTCTGTTATTTCCACCTTTGCATTTCTGATTTTGCTCATTTGGTTTTTTCTCTCTGCCTTTTAGTTAATTTGGATGAGGGTTTGTTTGTGTTACTGATTTTCCTCAAAGAACCAACCCTTTTGTTTCATTGAGCCTTTCTAAGTTTTGTTTGTTTGTGTTTTATTGATTTCATTCTTGAGGTTGATTGTTTCTTGCCATCTACTTCTTTGGGTGTGATTTCTTCTTTTTGTTCTAGAGCTTTGAGGTGTGCTGTCAAGTTGCTGGTTTGAGAGCACTCCATTTATTTATTTATTTAGGCCCTTAGTGCTGTGAACTTGCCTTTTTAGATCTGCCTTCATTGTGCCCCATAAATTTGGGTGTGTTGTGTATTCAGTTTCATTCAGTTCCAGAAAATCTTAATTTCTTTCCTAGTTTCTGTCTTGACCTGTTTTTCACTCAGTAGTGAGTTGTTCAGTTTTATGAGTTCTCAAGCTTTCTGTGGTTTCTGGTGTTGATACCTGGCTTTAATCTATGGTAGTCAGATAGGATGCAGGGTATTACTTCAGTATTCTAGTATCTGTTGAGACTTGTTTTGTGTCTTGACTATATCGTTCATTTTAGAGAAAATTCTATGAGATGCAGAGAAGAAGGTACATTCTTTTGTGTTTGGGTGAAATGCTCTTTTAAATACCTATTAGGTCCATTTGTTCTATAACCTTGGTCAGCTCCAACATTGTTCTTTGTAGTTTTTGTCTGGGTGGCCTGTCTATTGGCTCGAGTGGGGCATTTGTCCTGTAAGCTGTCACAGTAAATGTAATCCTTGGTCCCTGTGCTGTGCTGCTCACCAGCCCACATGAGCAAAGACTCTTTGACAAACTGGAATTTACTCACAGACTTCCAGCCACCTTCAGTAATAGTCTAGATAGGTATATCAATTAAAGTAAGTTCTCTCAACACTAACATCCTAAGTATTCCAGGATTTTCTGAAAGGATGTTTGGAATGTTCACTGTTTTGAATCACTTGAGATATTGGTACTGTAGTTATAGAATATAATTAGAACTATGAGACCCATGATGGTGTAGAAATCTCTTTTGATCACAAAGAATTGTTATTATAATTTGTCTTCTGCACAATTAGAAATGAGTAGAGTAGCATTGGCTTTTCTGTGCAAATAAATCTTTCCTACCTACAGCTTTTCTGCCCTTGGTAGTTTTTTGTTTGGTTTTTTTTTTAATAACAAGCTTTTTCATGCCCCATAATAATGTGTAGTTGGGGTAAAATCTATAGAAGCAGTGACCTCGAGATCCAAAAAGGCTAAAGTACGTGGGAATTCATCTACATGCAGCCATCTGAGGAAGAACTGGAAGTCCATGAGATATTTCTTTTCCCTTAAAAAAAAAAAAGTTTAATAGAAGAATAAGTGTCATTGGCCATGATAGCAAAAAATGAAAACATTTAGATCAAATTCTACTTGGATGTTAGTATGGTATGGGGAAAGTTGATAGAGGGCATACTCTTTCTCATAAGAACTCAGTGGCTCTGACACTCAGTTCATGGCCTTAAAAGGTTTTCGAAACCCTGAAATCAAGGACAGTTTTCCTTTTCTGAGGCACTCTAGGGAGAGATTCTCTTTCATAGAATACAAATCGCTTTTTGCCTGCTAATGAATGAGAAGTTAACTACAGGTAAGTGGGGTGGGGAAGCTTCAGGGGCAGGAACCTTATATTCTTCCTTTATCCAAGATCATTGTACCTTATTTGATTTTCAAAAAAAAAAAAAAAAATGGAAGGCTATACTTGACATGTGTCCACTTAAAGATTAAGAACAATGAAGAAGTAGCAATCTCTGAAAAGTGTAAATCTGCCTGCCTGTCAAGGCTTTGTCAGTATCCAGTGCGGATGCTCTTAACACCTCTTTATGCTTCTTTCTTTTATTGGAAATGAAGATTAAATTAGATGGCTAATTCTGAGATCTACTTATTTCTTTAATCCAACATTAGAAGTTGATCACAGGGAAATCAGAAACATTACTTGTTCAAAGTCACAGTGTGACTAAAGTTTATCACTTTGCCCCAAGCATGTAATTTGGGGGTTATTTTCCTCCTTCACAACTCTCTCATGGCTCACTCAGCAGGTACATTCTCACTGTGTAGACATTTAGCAAAGCTTTTCATTACATGTTCTTTGCGATGTAGTTTAGGTCACTGCAAAGGTGGATCATAGTGCTGTGTAGTACTAGGAAGTTTTGTTTTGCTGTCAATCTAAGCTATAAAGTAAAAGTGTGAATCTCAAACACTGAGAGGAACGATTAGGACAGGATATAGAATCACTATTAACGTGACACCTTCCACTTTCAGAAATGCCATCACCTGGATAGTCTTCATGGTGCTTCTAAAACAAGGTATTAAAAGGAAGACAAGAACTTATCTCTGTTTCTTTTGTTCTGAGTCCAGATTCTGGATTTAGCAATGTGTGAACATTAGGTGATTAAATGATCAAACAAAATGTATGCATTTTGTCTAACAGTTAAGCAACACTGTCTTGGATCAGAAAATGGAAATTAATACCCAGAACATTCTCAGAAAATGGGATGTTGTGTAGACAGTACTTGCTGCTAGTTGCCCGGTTTGGGAAGGCTTATAGAACATAAACCACAAAAGACATTCATAATGTTGTAGGTTGAGCAGATGGGAAAGGTCTTTAGATGAACATTCAATTCAGAAACTAAGGTCTTGTGGTTGGAGAGTTGACTCAGTGGTTAGGATCATTGAATGATCTTGCAAAGGACCTGGGTTCTATCCTCAGTGTCTACATGGCAGCTCAACAACCATTTGTATCTCTAGTCCAAGGAGAAACAATGACCTTTTGCTGGTCTTTGCTGGCACCAAAGTAGGTACATGGTATATAGACTTGCATGTAGGCAATGGCCATATACATTTAAAAAATTTAGTCATTTGAAAACTTTTTAAGAACCCAGTGTTCGGAGTTACTATACCTGACTGCATGTTATGGCACAGGTAGGAGCTATGGAAGCTCATAGAGCTGTGGTGATCATTAAGGTAACATGGGAATTAAATGACCACAGAGTTGCAGCAAGAAGCAGAAGTTTATCAGGCAAGTAAGGAACTGTCTCAGTGCATTTCTTATTTGATGAAAAGCTTGCAAGTGAAGTCCAGATCTGGGAACATCTTCCATGGAGGTAGCTGACATCCCTGGCAGTGTGCACCCCAACCTTGTGCTCTGCACTGGCCTCCTCGCTTCTGTCCTTGGCACCTAGGATGCTGCATTCTCATTCAAAGCCTAGGATAGCTGCCTTTTTCTTTCTGTGTGGTTGACTTACAGTAAAGTAACAAAACTACAAAACTAGTTTTAAAGACTTGTCACTTGGTGTCCTCATTGGATAGCAGCAGGCTTTATTTCAAACCAACTGTTTGCTTGCTTTTTTTTTTTTTTTTTAGAAGTTCTTGGAGGCAAACTTTTATTTTTATTATTAATTTATTTATTTATTTATTCACTTTACATCCCAATATCACCCCTTTCTCCTCCCAGTACTCCCTTACACCTATCCTCCTCTATACCCCCTCTCCTCCTCTGCAAACAGGGCGTACCCCCTGGGTCATGAACCCCCACCCATCAGGCACATCACATCACTTCAGGACTAGGTGCATCCTCTCCCACTGAAGCCAGTCAAGGCAGCCCAGCTAGAGGAACAGGATCTATAGGCGACAGATTCAGGGACAGCCCCCATTCCAGTTGTTGGGAAACCCACATGAAGACCAAGCAACACTTCTGCTGCATATGTGCAGGGAGCCTAGGTCAAGCCCATGGTTGCTCTTTGGCTGATGGCTTAGTCTCTGGGAGCCACCCAAGGGTCGAGGTTGTGGACTCTGTTGGTGTTTCTGTGGAGTCCCTGACCTCTTCAGTCCCTCAGTTCTTCTCCCAACTCTTCAAGACTTCCCTGGCTCAGGTCTCTGTATCTGTTTTCATTGCCTGCTGGGTGGAGCCTCTCTTTTACAGTCCTTGAAAGAAAAATTCCAAACTTCATATGAAAAAACAAAAAACTCAGGATAGCTAAAATGATCCTATACAATCAAAGAACTTCTGGAAGCATCACCATCCCTGACTTCAAGCTGTACTCCAGAGCATTTGTAATGAAAACAGCGTGGTATTGGTACAGAAACACACAGGTAGACCAGATGAACTGTTTAAGGAAATGTATGCCACATGGAAGCACACCATAGAAGATACATCTGGGGAAACATTTTGCTGTACCCTAAATACAAAAGTCAACTAAAATGGTACCATTAAAATTGATTTTCTGTTTAGAGACCATATAAATGGATGCTCAGAGTATTCAAAGCCCATGCAAATGGTTGAACATGGATGGTTCTGAGTAATTACTTTAAAAAGCCAGTCAAGAAAATGAATCCCAAACCCTATTAAAGAGTTTGTGCTCATCACTTTTAAAAAGGTCCCTTTTTCCTACCTCCTGTCCAGAGACCCATTGACAGCTTAGCATGTGGTGAGCCTGTCAGTACTGCCTTTCCTTATTCCAGTGTCCTTCGTTAAAAGAGAGGAACACTGTAGCTCACCCCAACCTGCCTGAAAAAGGAACCTGCTTAGTGTCTGCTTGTGATTAAGTCTTCCTAGAGAAACCTGATAAATTAAAGATAGATAATAATCTCTAACATCTGAGAAGAGTTTTTCATGTACTTCCTCTGTTTTTAATCCTATTATTAACCCTACATTACAAATAAGAATGAGAGGCTTAAAGAGGTAATTTGTCAAACATGCCATCAAACTGAGACACAAATAAGGCACACATATTCGATACAGTCTAGGGGTCTTCATTGGGTTCATTTTTCTCTATCAATTAAAGATTAAAAAAAAAAAAGGCAAGAAAAGTCTTAGGTGGGACAGGTAGCAGCATGAAATCTGGAACACCAGAAACAGGAGCCAACAGAAAAATGTTGAAAATACAAAAGCCTTGAAGAAAGGCATTTGTATTGAATAATACACACCTGCAGCATATACATAGAAAAACGTTCTTCAAAGCAGAAGGGAGATTCAGGAAGATGAAAATCCATCACTTCTCGACTGCTGGAGTTTTTTGTGGTTTGTTGTTGTTTGGTTAGTTGGTTGGTTGGTTGGTTGGTTTTGTTTTGTTTTCTAAGTCTCTAAATAAAGAGTTTTCTTTCCCTAATTTGGAGTTGGTCTGTTTGAAGAAATATACAATGGTTGATTGGCCCACAATTATTGTACAACATGACCTGATCAGACCTTGAACTTACTGAGCCAGTCCATTAGCAGAAGGCCTGCTGATGGAAGACAAAAGCCTACAGTCTCAAGTGAGGACAGGAAGGAAAACTAGCCATCTTGGAAGTTCACCACATTTATTACCTAGACATTCTCCTTATCTGTCTCCCTACTTAATAATCCATATAACTCCTCAAAGTTCCTCATTCGCTGCTCTCAAAAGTCACCCATGGGGGTTTGGGAATGCCAACTACTCTCAATTGCTTCTTGCTGACCAGAGGAATGATGAGGGACAGGCAACAAAGTATCTCAAACAGAGATTGATCTAAGGGACCATGATGGCTATGATCCAGACCTTAATATAGCCATTTGGTAATAGAATGTATCTTTGGAGCTTGCCATGGAGGGAGGTGGCATCTGTAACACATAAAAAGTGAAATTGTTAATACTATAATTCCTACTAAGAGCACAATTTAAAAAAAAAATATCTGGAGCAATTTAGCCCTTGTTTGAAGAAGAATACAGGCAAGAAAACCATCTAAAGAATCCTCAGCTGGCTTGGTCCTCGGTACCAGCAAGATTGATAGTTTCTCTGCTACATTATTTACCATAAGACATACTCCATGGGGTTTGGAGAGGTGGCTCAGAAGTTAGAAGCACTTGCTGTTCTTGCAGAGGACCAGGGTTTGGTTCCCAGAGCCAGCTTCCCATCTGGAAACACTGTGAGACATGTCAATTAAAGTAATTGTCCTATGGGAGAGTGCCTTTCCAGAAATAGGTGTCTTTGCTGTTATAATAGATGTGTTGTCCAGTGGAGGTGGACATTATGACCAAATCTGAGTAAAATCAAGATTCTCTTTGGTGATACCACAATTAAATGTAACATCTGTTTCTAATTCACAAGCTAAAGAGGAGTAGCTTGTTTTTAATTTGCTTTCCTTGTAGTGTCCCAGGGACACCATTTTGCCATCTTGAATAACTTCCCAAGTTTGACAACAGGGTATCTGGTGGCCTCCTTTAATCGGGGAACAAGGTTAGGACACAGGATGTCATATAATGCATGAGATTTGTTGAAAAGATCATGAGTGAAATAGAGAAATATTTGACCACCATAACCATTTGGACATGGTAACTAACAAGAGTAGATAAAGAGATGGACTCTTAGTCTTAAATGTGTACCTTAAAATCCTACTCAACTTTGGAACCTAGGGCAAATACATTAACAATTTTGCTACTTCGGTTTTTGCCATGCATAAAGATAGAGATGTTTTACCTTCAGGGGTTTGTGGTAGGAGTGAGTGAGGGGAAGAACAACCTCAGTACCTAAACAAATAGGTCCTGTTTTTAAATATGCATTTGCTTTGATTTAGAAAGCAAATTCCTATGGTTATTGTGTTGAATAATCTTAGAGACATGGATCAGCCTTTTGAGTTTATTGATGGTAGATTCCTAACTAGTACACAACACAGTAAGCTTCAGATCTGAAATATTTGTTTTCAAAACTACTTAGATACAAAACAGTTCTTTTCACCTTCTCTTCTTGCTCCTCAAGCTGCATCGTTATCTATAGTCTTTAACAGGCAGCACAATTTTCCATATTAAAGCATTCACTTAAAAATGGATATTCCAGATAGATGAACTTTCCCATTTAAAGCACTAAAGTGCTTTTTTTTTAAAAAAAGGATTTGTCTTTGGATCAAGCTGGTGATTGCAAGATTGATTATGAGGCCTATCTTCTTGATACCAAGACTTGGCCCTTGGGACTGGATCCAGACAATGAAGTAGATGTTAGCATCTTACCTGAGATTTCCTCCTGCCCTAATAAGTTACTATTTCAAGAATTAAAAACAATCCAAGTCATTAACCTCCTATCTTTGTACTTGGATTCTTTAAATACAGACACACAGTAAATTTTAAAAAATATCGTATTCTCCATACTTCAGAGTCAAGGGCTGAAAGAAATGGGTCTTCTAAAATAAAGCAGCATCTCCAGAGCATCAGCTCAGAGTGGTATAGGCTTAAAAATCCCAGGTGAAAAATTTTTAACACGTTCATTGTCACTTTCCTTAAGGGCAGAATTAATTTTAAAATAGTATCACCCTCTATAGCTACGTTGATGCTACCTTTCACACTGAAGAATACAACTGCTGCCTGAATAAGGGCAAGTCAGGGTATAAACTGGTTATCTCTACACAAGAAGTACTTCCCAGCCCTGTGGATCCCGAATAAGGGCAAGCCAGGGTATAAACTGGCTATCTCTACACAACAAGTACTTCCCAGCCCTGTGGATATTATTACCAAAAATTTCCAAGTACAAATTTTCTAAAGAAACATCTGTGGTTTGAAAAGATTGCAATAACCCAGATGGTTTCTTTCAGAATAAATGTGCTTGATAATTTAAAATTAAAGTCTTTCAGTAAAATTGAGTGTTTATAGTTTAACACAGAAAGTGTGTGTGTGCATGTGTGTGAGTGTATGTGCACTCACGAGCCTGTTTGTATGCACATGTATGTTCCATTGGCTTGTCTGTTAGGGTCTTTATCTTTGGAAACAGACAAAAAAATTAACAATGTCACAAATTATCCAGCAATTAAGATGGAAAAATGTCCAAGGGAACTCTTTATGACACAGAAACTGTTACTGAAGATATAATAGACACTGACTACTTAGACTGTGGTTCTGGGCTTGTCTGGGAGTCACCACTCTCAGCTTTCTGACACATGATGGGATAGTCACATCTCATAGTTACAATACTTATTACAGATTGCTTCACCAACCAATCATATACAACTGGTATTGCTAGACTTACCCATTCCTAAGAATATGGGTAGTGAAAGGCTCCAAGTGTCCCTGACAGTACTGTGAGAAGGTAAGAGCATAATTAATCCTTAGTGAGTTGTTAGTAGTCTGTAAAAAAAAATACAAAATATTCATACATACACACACACACACACACACACACGCACACGCACACGCACACGCACACACACACACACACACACACACACACACACCTTAAATAGGCACAGCATCACCAGAAGAGAGTGATCAGTAGTAAAAATATTAAGTTCGACTATAATATTTGGTTCTGGGATCACCTCTAAAATGTTGCCTTTGTACCAGTTTTTGTGGATGTCAGAAGCCCTGGCGAACGATCATAGGGAGCTGCTGATAATGGACACATGAAGGATGATTAGATGTTTTTCTGTTCTGACTTTTATTAACTCAATTAACTGTTGTTGTTGCAAAAGGAATACTATAGTATAGTAATCAGGGCATTGTGTTTGTCTTTTCTACATTTGAAGTTTGCCAAAAGTCTAAACTAGGATACTGTCACTGGCAGAAACTCCTAAATGAGTAGACATGTATGAGACAAATTATAAAGTGTATGTACTCATTAAACAGTGTCATGTGAGCAAAATAGGAAAATATGAAGCATAAAAAAGAAAACAGCATGAAGTAGAAATAGAAGGGTTGGAACATGCTGAAGCACATGAGTCAAACTGTGTTCGTTTTGGTTATTCTTGGAGTCCCTAGGATACCTAGTGCTCTTCTCTGGAGGGGAGCAGGGCTTTTCTTGGTACCCATGAGCAAGGAACACTGCCACAAGACGGCTAACCCCTCTGATATATGTTCTAACCACTGACCATGGATACCATCTGGGTATTGTAGGTGTTTAACCACCCACCTTGAAAAGCTGGTATTGAAGCAGAACGTGCATAAGGAGAGACACTTGTCCCTGAATCTGATGGCTGAGCCATATGGTGCTACATCTGACCTGGAAATGAATTCAGTACATTTCAGACCTGAGTTACAGCTGGTGTGGGGAAATCTAAGAGCAGGTGGTTCCCTTAACAGCTGTACTTACAGTTAGGGACAGCAAGAAAGGCAGTTTTATGCTTGTTTAAGGCTTCATGGGTTATCTGAAATCCATAGTTGCTTCCTTGCCTTTTGCCATAATTATATTTCCAAAAAATCAGAGAAAATGGTATTTTTCTTTCCTTTTAGAGATATTCTCAATTGATAAATTAATCTAAGATTTTAAGTTAATAGTTAAGAGATAGTTAGGTAGAAAGTCTATGGTAAACTAAAAGAATACTTAAAAACAATCTTTAAATACATTCTAATTCTGGAAATATGCAAATCAAAGTCCACTGGGAGAGACTAATGCTTCATCCCACTAATTCTGCACTATGGTGACTCGCTAAGTGTGGATGTCTATATTTGCTCTGCAAATTTTAGACAATCATTTTCATTTGTACAAAAGGAAAAGTCACTTTTAGCAAAATAAATGAAAAAAAGTTGGATATTTTTTAAAGACTTGTTTGCCAAGTTTTCCTTCATGGAATGGAGATAACTACAAAGGAACAGTGACACCGAGAAAAAAATGTATTTTCTCCCCAGTAATCCAGAAACCAGACTGTGAAACGAAAAGAAAATACAGACTAATAATTCTAGTTTTATTGGCTGTCCCATGACACCTCTCCCACATTACTAAGATTTGTTCATTGTGACATTTTCCCTACTGAGGCTGTGATTAGGGACAGAGATGTAGACTAGACCATTAATGAACTATGATAAGAAACTATATTCACTTGGTGTAAGTTGGATGACTTTTTAATTTACATATAAAGCTCCAAATCTTCTTACTAAGATGGAACTGAGCTGCTGGGTTCAGCAAATGAGCAAATAGCAAAAGAAGCCTTTTACCCAGGTCTTCAGGATATCCTTCTCTGTTGTCAGAGTAAAGCCCGTGCTTAACTTAGCATAATCTTAAAGAACCTCTGTCTGAATCGATGTACAATAACAGGGCTGGTGAGCCATGTATATTTTGAAAGGATAAGTAGTGATCTGTCCCAGATTTCACCATGGTGATGGCTCAGGTAGAGTGGATGGATCCTAGGCAACCTTAGAAAGATCAGGAGATTTGGGTGGGTTTCCATTTTCTCTTCTATACATCTCCACCTACCTTTCTTCATTCCTTTCTCTTCTTCACCTGGTTTCCCATGACTGTTCAACTGCCAACTTCAAACTTTTCTTTTCTGAGAAACATTTTTAAAAGGAATAACACACCTCACCTACCTTTTGTTCACCAAAAAAAAAAAAAAAAAAAAAAAAAAAAAATGTGTTCATGATAGAAGCATCAGCCAAATTGACACTGAAAATGACTAGAACACACCTCCTTCCTCAAGGTTGCCAGTTCTGTGTGTGGCTTTCAGTGCTTCCCAACAAAGAGGGAGTGGCAGTGATTTTGACAGCTTCTTTAATCTTGAGATGACTGTGTTGTTGGGTCAAGACTCTTCAGTGGTCTCAGTGTAGAAGGAGACCTGATCCTAAGTCCTCTTATGTCCTTATGTCCTGTGTTTGATGCTGCCTGTGCTTAGCTCTTAAATTTTAATCCCCTGTCTTTTTTCTATTCTCTAGACTAATCTGTATATTCTTCGGCCTAAATTTTTATTTTTAACCCTGAACTTTGTTTTTGTTGGAGGAGGGGGTGTTTGTTTCTTGGTTTTTGTTGTTTTTTGAGACAGTCTTGCTGTGTAGTCTTGGATGGCTTGCAGTTAGTTCACAAAGGCCTTAAATGAGGTTTATTATAATGTAAGGTCACCAAGGCCATCATTAGACAGCAACAGTACAATATATGGATATATCTAAACATGACGGAACTTTAGAGGGAAGGAGAAGGGAGGAGAGACTTTCCACTAGAGTCTGAAGAGGAACTGCTTTAAAAGAGAGAATGAGAGATAGTGAGAGAAAGAGACAGAAAGAGATCGTGAGGGGGGAGTGGGGAGAGGCTAGAGGAGCCCCCTCAGAGGCCAGATTTAATCTCCAGATCAGAGCCCTTGAGAAGTTTCAGACTAATCTCAGAACAAAGAAAAACTCTGACCTTTATAACCTTTTAGGAGTTGTAGGCAGTTTTCACTTCCCATAATTTAGTTCAGCATAGAATATATGATAGGGACCATGGAAGAGGCAAGTACCAGTTGGGACTGAAATTATACAATGAGAGAATGCCATTACACCACAGCACGGACAACTTAATTTTCTGTCTCAGAGAGAGCTACAGGGAGACATGGCTATGGAATCAAGGCTAAAAGTTCACTTCTGGATTATAACTTACTAGACAGCCCAGATCAAAAATAGAATCTTTTTTCTTTAAATTTGTAAAGTTGGAACAACATGATGACTCACTTGGTAAGATGCATACAGCAAACCTGACAACCTGAGTTTATTGGATTTATGTGATAGAAAGACAACTCCTGCAAGTTGTCCTTTATGCTGGGGCCTGAGCATATAATAATTAACTAATTAATTAAATACATTTATAAAGGGTTTGGAGGTGGTTTGTTCATTTATTTGGGATGTTTTGTTTTGTTTTGAAACAGGGACTCACATTGTGTAACCTTAGCTGGCAATTTGTAAAGTAATTGTCTGTTACTTCTTCCTACACTGATAATGCTGAGAAATTTTATATTAATGTTAACTAGTATCTTTATAAGTTGATGAAAGGAAAGGTGATCCTTCAGGTCACTGAAGTAATGACCATAGAATGGTAGAGAAAACTTGTTTCAATAGGCATTTGCTGTTCTGTATTGGAGGGAATTTGGCCTGGGTTTCTGTCAGCTTTTACAAATTAAGAATACAAAGATTTTCCACAGCCATTATTTACTGCATGAGCCAGATTTCACTTACATCTGTTTGGGTATATACTCATTCATATTGCTAGGTGGTTTTGGTTTTGAAGACAAGGGTTTCTATATAGCCAAAGCTGTTCTGAAACTGGCTTTGTAGACCAGTCTAGCCTAGAACTAAGAGATCTGCCTGCCTCTGCCAACTGAGTGCTAGGATTAAAGGCATGCACTGGTATGACTAGCTCAAGTTAAGTTTTAAATAGTTAAAAATAGCTAATGGATTTTAACAAACAAGGACTGAGAATGCACAGAACTTGGGTTTATGCACTCTATGGTAGAGATGAGAGAATAAGGCACTATCCCAACCTTTAAGAATCTTTCTGTCTATATAGTTCCTAAACTTTCAAGCTTACAAGGTGTTTATAAGTGTACCATTCTAGAACTACTCTAAGAAAAATATATGTAATATGAGTTTATACTAATGTTACTCTGATTAATCAAGTGCTTCTCTTTATTGAAGTTGCTTTGGTCCAAGTCCTAGTAGCACCTTGCTCTCTGTCTCCTACTGCCTACCTTCATGTCTAAATACTTGTATCCCAGGTAGTTAGCACAGACGGAATGGATTGATCTCCAATGCAGGTAAAGCTAAGAAATGTGATTTAGGATGAAAGGCTCTGTGTAAATGCGTGAGGTGTTGTTATTGCTGCTCTCGTGTGCTTGATTATCTTTAAATTGTGCATCCTTTTAAGTAGATTATTTGTTCGCTACAGTCTCCATTATATCTAAGCAAAGCCTTCAAAGAAATTTCTAAAACCTTTTCATTTCTCTCTGTAGGTTGTTGTTTCGTAACATTTTATACAAGAAAAGCTGCACTTGAGGCCCAGAATGCACTGCACAATATTAAAACTTTACCTGGGGTGAGTCAGTTTACTTTTATACCAAAATCACTTTATTGCTTGAAAATGGTCCTTTCAGCAAAAGGTTCTAGTTATGGGTTCTTAGTGCCAAAAATGGCTTTGGTCTTTTGAGGAGTACACGCTGGCCCCTCTGTTCCCTGCAGTAGCCAGACTAGCTGGCCAGCCCACAAAGAAGGACTGGCATTAACACTGATGGGAAGAATGCTCAAATAGCATGTCCCCTGGTTAGCAAATCAGAGTGACCCTGCTGGGCACAGCAGCTGCCAGAGTATTGGGTGGGTTGAGAATTTAAAGGTTGGGGGAACCCCACGTACAAGTAAAGCAAATGGAAAAGGGAAAGCTTTTACTCCCCAGGATCCCCTTTTCAATTTTCATCTTTAGATTTTCATTTAAAGGACAAAATGCACTCTGTATAGACATAATGTTAAAGCTCCTAATGACTTCTAAACAGTCAATGGCGGTTAACAAAGTCAGTGCTTTAATGCCAAACGTGTGCCTTCATGTTGGTGCAGAGCAGAGCACAGGAAGCTTGCAGTGCTGCTTCTCACTCCCCTCCCAGTAATACTGATGCTTAGTACAGCTCATTAGAAATGAACTCTTGTTCCATGCAACAATTTCATCAGGCTTTATCAAATTTTTGAGGGATTTTTTTATGTATTGCATGGTACTACAAATTTTACTTTGCTGTTTCCTTGGTATATTTTCTCCTAAATGTCAATGGTGAGTTAATTTAATATCATAATGATATGTGTCAGTTATAATAAAGGACCTGTGGTAAACACCCCAGGGACCATGTTGTTATTCAAACGTCTTTTGAAAAAAAGGATAAAATGCTCCTGGTATTTCAGGGCATCATCTCGTGCGTGGTACTGGCTGTACTGAGCATCAATTACACATATGGGAACACATAAGTACTTTAGCCTCTGGCTTCCTCAAAACATAGAATTTGTGTAATTCAACATAGGACCATAGAAAACTTACAATATCTGTAGTAGAAAGATACTCAGCAAAAGATCTTCAAAATATAAGCTCCTTTCATGGTAGATAACTTCTGAGACAAGGTCTAATATGCTTGCTGACCTTTAATTTGTGAGTAAGTGCTGGGATTGCAGGCAAGTGTCATCACACTCAGCCAAAGTATTAACTTCTTAATCACCAAGAGGAATAAATTAATGAACACAGGTATTCAGCCATCCCACTTTGGTTTTTCTCTTTTTCATCTATCTGAGCAAATCAAAGGATAAAGAGCAAGTGTGTAGTGACACGATGACTCTTCTGTGGAGCTTCTTCCCAATGCTTTCAAAGTCATTTTTAGTAGGATGGCTTTTGCTAAATCTTTCACTGTTGACTTAAAAAGTAATAGTAATTAAGCTTTGTTCTTGAGGTAAGTGAAAGTTTTCCAATATCATTCTAGAAAGCTATAGCCAAATATTTATTGCCTTTGACAAAAATCGAAGAAAATTAACTGTTTTGTGTCCAGACTCTAATCCAGACTACTTTTGTTTTCCTGCATATACAAATGAATGGTTTACAATAATTAGCATACAAAATTCTTTCCTGATGCATTAAGAATTCTTTCTAGTGATGAAATGTTCTTTACTATACACAGTAGTGCAGTTAGAGGCCACGTAATTTGGTTCATTGGATCGCATCCCTTGAGTAGAAGCTCAGTTATTACTTTGTTGTCTTTCTGTGAAAGGTGTTTTTCAGAAACTGAGAATTTGGTGATAAAGCCAGCTGATCACAGGTCATTATTTTATTGCCCAGTTTATTTATGGCTTTGTATTGACACAGAACAGAAAATATAAAGCTGATGGTATTTTTCCCATTTCCATGCCAGTAATATTTGATAAGTATAATTTACTAGAGACTTGGGGAAATATGAATAAGAAGTACTGACAACTGTTCTTGGGGTAGAGGACATCTTAACTCTGGTTCTTAGAAACAGTCCTTCTGTATGTTTTTCAAATATTGCATGTTCTTTTCTCCTAAAATTCTGAATATAAAATTCAGGAATGGAGACTTTGGAAACCTATAATTAAGGGCAATAATTTGGGAGTTGGGGTAGGGAAGAGAGAAATGACTCAGCAATTAAGAACACTATCTGCTTTTCCCAAAGGACTCGGGTTCAATTCTCAGGACCACAAGATGGCTTTCCCAGGAGGTCTGAGGCTGTTTTCTGGCCTCCTTTGTGAGAACCAGGCACATAGTACACAAACATACATGCAGCCAAGATGCCCATACATATAAAATAAATATTTTTTTATTTTAAAATAAATAAAATGGGAGTTGGAAAATAGAATTGATGGAATATTTTTCTTTTTCTTTTTATTTCCATCCCAGTTTCATAGGCTTGGTCGCTTGAAGCAGGTTAAACAAAAATTAAACAAGTCATTTATGATTATAAGTAAGATCCAAAGGTCTCCACAGCACATACCCTTGCTACATTTGCCTTTCACTAGTGGTGGGTGGGGATGAAGTCTCACATCTTACATGCATGTGTAACATTGTCTTAAAAACATCCCCTCAGCAGCTGCAGGGAGGACAGAAAAGTGACTGCCTTTCTGTTGTAAGCCTTTGGTAGGCAGACTGGACCAGACATAAAAGATTAATGCATATGCTTGAAGAAAAATTATTACTGGGTACCTTGCTGTTTGATTACAAGCCTTAGAATTAGTCAACATTTCCATAATTCTAAACCAATATACACCTGTTTTCCCACTGTGACGTGAAGGCACGACTTAATTTAGCAGAAACCCTGCTGTGCTAAATCTCTCATTAAATACCCAGTGAGTTCAGTAATTTAAAGTTGTAGCACTACTATTTAACTGGCTGCCTTCATATTATAAAATTAATAAGAAATTAATGATGCACTTTGCCATATGCCTTCAGTTTCTTTAAAAAGGACAAAGAAAAGCACATGATCCACTGACACGTTGAGCTTTTTCCAGTTGTAACATTTGCATGTGGAGAAAGTTCATTACTTGCTGCCTTTTTCCTAAAGTGTCTAAAACTTTTGATTTATAACAAGATCAGATATTACATTTTTCTTTCTTGTACAGTAAAAAAGGAATTTTTATTGTACAGTGGAACTTGATTAATCCTTAGGGTTTCCTTTTGGTCTTGTACACTGTTTAACCAGATTGAAAAAAAAAACTTTAATAGTGCAGGAGGGAAAGAGACCAATAGGAGTGTCTGTCTGTCCAGACATTTGATGTGTATGCTCTTCAACTGTATTTGAGGCACCTCCTTTTCATTAAGTAGGATGTGACTGAGGTGAAGAATTGGGGAACTTTTTGGAAACCCAAGTGTATATCTTCAGCCTCTTCTGAGAAATGTGTAACTGAGAAAACCCCAAATCTTCTTTCCCCATGTTCAACACAAATCCCTAGAAATAGAGTACTAGACACAAATGCAGCAGCTCCTTACTGTTGTATCCCACAGTAAGGACAGTAGGCAGTTAATACTCACTCACTCGATCTATGCATTAGCATTTTTCTACTTCTGACAAAATATGGAAATTACAAACACACACGCACACTCACACATATACACACACACTCTTAAGGTGCCTAGTAAGTAGTATGCTTGTAGCCTGAAGGAGAATATTATAGCCTTGTGTGCACAGCCTAGGTTACCTAATGAGCCATTGCATTTCTGGCAGCAATATTTCATTGACTTTGTATTCCTATGCCATTTATGTTCTTAAAAATACTCTGGTTGCCTCTGATCCAAAGGTGTGACACACTAAGTTTAAAGAATGCCTCCTTTCAGGGTAATAATATAATATATCCCAAACACAGAGTTGTAGCCTCATATGTGCAAAGCTTTAGTTTCAATCCCCAGTACCATTCACAGAGACAATATATAAGTCATATTTTTTTAAAAAAAAAATGTTAGTGTCCCAAGGAAAGCAGGGAGGCTTTGGAAGGAGGAAAAAGAAGGAGAAAAGATTGTAATTAAATTACTATCTCAGAAATAAACAACAACCAAAAATATAGTGTGTTGTTGTTGTTGTTGTTGTTGTTGTTGTTGTTGTTGTTGCAAAAACTAGTGCAGCTTAGCCTCCCCAAAGTCTGGGTTACAGATGTGTGCCTACACTCCACAGAGTCCCCTTCCAGACAGCTATAACTAACAAGGATAACATTATCAGAGCAGTGTCAACATCCACCATTGTGTATTCCAGAGAGGGTTCTTAGGATGGCAGCTGGGTTATATACTTTCATTTTCACTTTTCTAGTTTATTTAGTCCAATTAAAAACAAAAATTAAGAAGTCTGAGGTGCAGAAAAACTTCTAAGACCTTTTCAGTGATCAGACGTTAGAGCCAAATATCCTCATGCGAGTGATAGCACTGTGCCATGAGCCACTTCTCTCAAGGTCTTAACACACACTGTCTTTGTCCGTAAGACTTTTGGATTGAAGTCTACAGCTATATCAGTAGAGTATTCTCTTTATAAACTATTTTAATTAATGATGTAATATCTGAGAATACAATTTTAAGAAAGCTCTTAAACCTTAACAGCAAAGAGGAATCTAAAATCTGAGTGTCCTGTAAAATATTAATTGAAAATTTCTTTCAGACATATTTTCTGAATGTGCCTTATCTTTTCCTTTTTAGAATTGATACCAGTTTTATTAAATGCAGTTTATGTTAAGGAGATACTGCCTAAGAAAACATTTGTTTAGATCACTCCATTTTAGTAAATACATACTGAAAGATGTTTTATAGTACCATATGCAGTTTGAGCAAGGACTTCATAGAGATCTGACTTATGAAACAAATGACCCTGATACAGTAGGAAGAGGCTGGAAATAAAATGGCCTTCTGTGACAGGTATGTCCACATACAATGTGAATGGGACTGCCCTGGAAGATTAATACCTATGTGGGTAGGCACCTTCTCCAAACTGGAATTTGACTAAACTCTCTTTAGAATTGTTTTCATGTCCTTAACAGTGGAATGCTAGGGTTTACTATTTTCTCCAGAAAAACTGGAATCTCTCTGGGACCAAATTAAATTTGCTCATTGTAATAGATTTTGAATTACTCATTTTCTTTGAAGAATTTTTCTAATTATTAATGTGTATTTAATAATGCTTTTTATTCAGAGCCAAGATTATAATTTTACCTTTTCATTATCATTATTTCTGTCATGAAATCTCCCAACTCTTTTATTTTTATATCATGGAATTATGACCTCCTACCCCAAATAAATCACACTATTTGAATTAATGTCTAACTATACCAACTTGAGTAAATTTCTTCTCAGATATCCTTTATTTAAATTTATGAAAAGAATAACCAAAACATCTGCATAAGTAGGTTTGTATCTCCAAAACTCTGTGTCATGTATAATATAAAATGAACATTCATTCATTCAACAAATAGTAGATTTTTATTGTTTTCAAGGTAATATTCTGTATACTAGGGTATATAGAATTGTACCATTGCCCTTCATAACTGAATACCTAAGAAGAACTATGTTTTTACTAAGTAAATTTTCAATAAGAAATTTAGAACTATAGGAAATTTAATTTACAAATAATAGGCTAATATTATTTATTCCAGTATTTCCAAAGTAGTCAAGTATTATAAAGTTCTAATACAAAATAAATATAGATTTATGTTAGTGCATAAGTATATATATGTATGTATATTATAAATGATAATCTGGCTTATTTTACATATACAAATCTGTATATTCGTGTACCATGTTACACAACTATAAAGAGATGAGTCAAGTACACGCAGGTATAGAAAAATGGAAAGTTCTCTCTTCTTTTCCCAGCCAACTGTTCTTAACTGTTTCACTGTAGACACTGTCTTAGGCCTCACCATTGTCTCAGCTTCTCCATGCAATGACAGTTCTTACAGTTCAGTGAGAGTCTTGGCTGATACACCATACATTGTACAAGAATATTTAAGAGCTGCTACTGAATACTAATTATACCTGCCTTTCACCTTAACACTAAGTAGCATGTTGCCTGTGAAACTCCTAGAATCTGGAAAGAGGTGTACCTTACAAGACATGGTTTCTACTTGGTAGCTTCTGTAGGCATGAACTCTTGTAGGCAACCACCCAACACAGAAAGTATACTTTCTATGGAATATATAAACCAGAGGCGTTTGTTTTGTTTGTTTGCCTTCTGTAGTTTTATATTTGTAAAATTAACTAGAATCAAAATATTTGTCTTCATAGGACTGTCTAGAAAGAACCATGCCCTGATTGTTGCTATTGTTTTGATATAATGCTTAGAAATACAAGCTAACTAAAAAGCAAGGGCTTTGCTTTTCTTTAAAGTAACTTAAAACTATAATGACGTCTTCTAAGGTATGGCTTCACAGGAGTGAAAAATCCCTTCTTAACCGTAGGAACCACACCAGGTGAGATGTCGGGTCCAAGTGTAGAGCCACCCTAAGTAGGACTCAGTCAGGTATACCAGATTGCTCCTACCTCATGGCTTTAGAGGAAAAAAAGTTATAGGGTGGAAAGAAACCTTAGCCAAGTTGTTACCAGTCTGTAGTCCCTGACAGACCCTAGAGACCTGGGAAGAAATTTTTAATAAAGACTACAGAGGCTGGAGATGTGACTTTGTAGTTAGGAGTACTGGCTATCCTTGCTGAGGACAGTGTTCTATCCTCAGCACCTACAAGATGGTTCACAACTGCCTATAGCTCCATCTACATGGGATCCAACACCTCACCTCTGTGGGCACCAGACACTCAAAGTACACAGATATGCACACAGGCAAAATATTTATACATGAAAGAAAGGAATGAATGAATTAATTAATTAATTAATTAAAGATCATGGGAGAAATACTCATTCCACCCAGTACTAAGTATTGTGTGCTAACTGTACAACAGGGTGTTTGTATTGGTATGACAATCTATCAACTCTTAGACGCTTTCACTGGCAGTTATTGTGTATGGCTCTGATTAAATGTAATGAAAAACAGGATACTTTTCAAACATGGCCTGTTCAATACAAGGGAATGTACAGAAAATTGAGAGTTCCTTAGTGATTAAAAGTTGAAATTGCCAGCACAGGATAAAAACAGAGATTCAGCCACACCACCTTAAAAACAAACAAACAAACAAACAAATAAGTGAATTCTGTAGAAGGTGTTTCTATTTTATTTAGCAAATGTCATCTAAGTGGCATGCCTAAATAATAGAATTTCTGTGGGGCTTTATGAGAAAATTTCTGTAAATGCCCTAGTACTGGTTCCTGATAAGCTTTTCAAAATTGTTCTTTGTTATTGAAAAGGACTGTGATTTGATTATGCTTTGTGACTGTTTGGGAGAATGGCACACTGGCAAAGTAAAGTAACAGATTTGAGACATCACCATTTGTCTGCAATTGCTCAGGAGTAAAGTTGGAATGCTAAGTTCACTTTTAAGACCCTAGATTCCAAAAGGTTGATAAAAAACTTTAAAGAAAAATTAGAGAGGAAAGCATCTATGAATTTGATTAAAGGTCTCCATGGAACTGCAAAGAAAGAGAAAATAAGGGCTCTCGGGGTCAAAGATAGAAATTTTGAAATAAAGCCAGATAATCATCCAAATTCTGTCACTGTAGTGAGATTTCCACAAGAATTCACCTGAATAATGGCAGAGCATTAATCCTTCAGTGGAAAGAAACTTATTATGTCCAGTTGAAGCAGGCTAGACAGTTTGTAGCCTCAAACTTGAGGCTCATAAAATGAAAGTATACCATGGGTGCTTGTGGAGAATGTTCTCCTGTGAACATCAAAGTTCTTCCTCAACTATCAAGAAGTAGAGAATGGAAGAGCCTGGTAGAAGTAGAGAATGGAAGAGAATCATAAGAACACTTAGAACCACACTGCCCAGCTAGGATGCTTAATGCAGTAGAGGCCATAGGTCACTCATGAGAGGAGACAAAAAAGAGCTTCATGGATTTTTCTGTGTTTTCATGGTGAGTGGAATTACACACAGGTGCTCAGGAAGCCTCATTAGTATTATGACATAAACTATTAAAATTGTTTTCATAATAAAACAGTATTTCAAAATGCCATTACAGCTGTCACAGTCATTGAGATGAAAAACAGTGAGCAGTATGCATGGGAGACTGCAAAAACTGACAGTATGCAAATACTCTTTCATCTTCTTCATTGTTTCTATCACTGATTCCTATGAGGACTCAACACACATATGCCTGCTACATCCTTTCCTCCACAAATGCTTCCAACCATTAGAAATTCCTTCCTTCTTCACTTGCAGAATCCAGGCTGTGGACTAGCTGATTCTAAGATTTTTCCCCAGTTTTCAACAGTTGTACTGACTTTCTACACCTTGTCTGTGTCATGTCCTGTTTAGTGAGGGGAGTCTACATTTGTGTGACTCACTTCCTTCAGTTATTGGCTAGTATTTGGAGAGTACTTTATGTAGAAAACTCTGGGTCACTCAGACCTTCACTCTTCGCGGTAAAATTCTCCAGGCACCTGCTTCCGTTTCCCTCCTAAGAGGTAGCTTAGCACTTACAAGCGGTCCATCAAGAGGCAGAAAGAAAGGGAAAAAGAATGAACTCTGTCAAGTGTTTAATCCCATGTTTACAGCCCTGGGTTAGGTTAGAAAGGAGGGCATGTTTAACCTAATCAGGTTTTAGAATTATTAGTGGGCTACTTGTATCTGTTTGATTCTTGTCTTCTACTACTGAGGACAAATGAGTCATATGTTTGTAAATAGGTTTATGGGGTTATTTTTTGTTATTCTTTATAAAAATGTTTCAGGGGTGTATCCATACCATTCTCCTTGTTAAACTGAGAACATTGAAGTGTCAAAGATTAATTTCTCTGGCCTCCTCCAGAAAAGCAGTAACTAGACACAGAGTTCAGGCTCTAGTATCTGTGCCCTCTAAGTGGATTTAGACAAGAGCATTTTAGAGAGTGGGAAATGTGACTTGCAGAAACAACACAGCACAGTAATGCTATGAAGCTACGAAGCTGGGCAGGTGGCTTGGTGGGTAAAGCACTTGCCATACAAGCATGGGGACTAGAGAGCTTAGATCCCTAGCACACACACAAGTGTAGATATGGCAGGCTATGTGCAATTCCAAAGGAGACCTTCGGAGACAGTATCCCAACAACAGCCTGGTTAGCCAGACTAGCCCAGACAGTGAGCCCTGGGTTCAATTAGAGATACAACCTCCATGAATAAGGAAAACAGTCAAAGAAAGACACCTGATGTCAGCCCCAAGCCTCTACAGACATGTACACATACACTTGCACTTACACATAAACAAACCCTCATCCATACCTGTCCACAGGAACATTGATATAAACGATTGCAACCATAATCCGATTGATTGCCCATGTGGAAGCTCCAATACTATTGCAACCATAATCCGATTGATTGCCCATGTGGAAGCTCCAATACT
>JANHMN010000006.1:47880607-47899258 GCA_030674055.1 Rhabdomys pumilio
ATTGCAACCATAATCCGATTGATTGCCCATGTGGAAGCTCCAATACTGTATTTTAACTTTGACTACAACTTCACAAATATACATTGGGTTGCCTGATTTCTTTTCTTTCCGTAATTTGTTTCATATGCATATTACATCCAGTTACATCCCCCTCACACCTCTCCTCCCAGTCCCACCCTCACAAACCCCTCCCCCTATCCTCAGAGAGGGGAAAGCTCCCTCTGACACCAACACCACACTGGGACATCCAGTCCCAGCAGAACTAAGCATCTCCTATCTCACTGAGGTACAGTCAGGCAGTCCAGGTAAGACAAGGGAATCCAGTGGCAGGCAATAGAGTCAGAGACAATTCCCACTCCAATTGATAGTGGATACAGTTGAAGTCCAAGCTGCACATCCATTACAAATGCAGGGAGGTAGGTCCAGTTCTTGCATGTTCTTTGGTTGGTGATTCAGTCTGTGAGCCCCCATGGGCCCAGATTAGTTGGCTGTAGGTCTTTTTTTGTGGTGTTTTTACCCCACTAGATCACTATCCCCCACTCTTCTACAAGACTCTGAGCTCTGCCTGATGCCTGGCAATGAGTCTCTCTACATGTTTCCATTCACCACTGACTGAAGCCCTCTCAGGAAACACCATAGTAGGTAACGTGTTTGCACACATAGCAGAGTCTCATTAATAGTGTCAGGAGTTGGCTTTCTCCCATGGGGTGGGTCTCAAGTTGGGCCAGTCGTTTGGTTGTACTTTCCTCAGTCTCTGCTCCATCTTTATCCCTGTGCATTTGTAGGCAGGACAGATTGAGGGATGAAGGTTTTGGGTGAGTTGATGTCCTCCTCCTTCCACTGGAAGTCCTACCTGGCTATAGGAGAGGGCCACTTCAGTTCCTATATGCCCTGCTGATAGAAATCTCAGCTATGGTATTTCCCATAGACTCTTCATATCCTCCTCCATCTAGGAATCTAGCTAGTCCCAGAGATGCCCCTCATCAATTTCCATTTTTTCACACCTAGCCCTCTTCTGTTCCCCCCTTGTCTCCACACCTGATAGCCATCACAATAACCCCTCCTCAGCCCTCACCCAGTTTCCTCTCTCTATCCACCTCTGAAGACCATTTGTTTTCCCTTTGAATGAAATACACACATCCTATATTGGGCCCTCCTTATTACTGTTTCTTTGGGTCTAGACTGTAGCATGGTTATTCTGCCCTGAATGAGTACATACCGTACGTGTCTCTCTGGGTCTGGGTTACCTCACACAAGATGATATTCTCAAGTTCCATTCATTTGCCTGCAAATTTCATGTCTTTGTTTGCTTGCTTGTTTGTTTATTCACTTTCTCTCCCAATTGGTTCTCCCCCTTCTTGGTTCCTCCCCCCTCATCCTTCCCCTTCTCCTCTGAGAGATTAGAACCCCTCATATCCCATCCCCCCAGCACATCAAGTCTCTGCAATGGAGACACTGAGGCTAGACAAGACAGCCAAGTTAAGGGACAGATTCCACAGACAGGCAACAGCTTTAGTATCAGCCCCACTCCAATTGTTAAGAACCCACATGAAAACCAAGCTACACATCTGCTACATATGTGTGCTGGGGCGGGGGACAGAGGGAGCAGGGAATGCTAGGTCCAGATGGTATATGCTCTTTGGTTGGTGGTTCAGTCTCTGAGAGCTCCCAAGGTCCAGGTTAATTGGCTCTGTTGGTCTCCCTATAGAGTTCCTATCAGGGTTCCTATCTTTCCTCCAACTCTTCCATAAGAGTTCCCAAGCTCCATCAAATGTTTGGCTATGGATCTCTGTGGATTTCTGCACCTTTCTGAGTCAGCTGATGGGTAAAGCTTCTCAGATGACAGTCATGCTAGGCTCTTGTAGACACTGCAAACATAACAGAATACCATTAGTAGTGTCAGGGATCAGTGCTTGCCCATGGGCTAAGTCTCTAGTTGGGCTGGTTATTCTTTGGTTATTCTCTGACCCATTCCCTGTCCCTGCATTTCTTGTAGGCAAGATAAATTTGGGGGCGTAAGTTTTGTGGGTGGCTTAGTATCCCTATTACTCCACTGAGGTACCTGCTTGACTATAGGAGGTGGTCTCTTCAGGTTCCATATCCCCACTGCTGTGATTCTCAGCAAAGGACACCTCAATTAATTCTTAGGAGCCTCCCTATCCCGACCTCCACCAGCTGCAGATTTTTGTTCATTTTTATGGCCATGTGGCCATCTCCCCTATCTCTTCCCACAGCTGATCGTGAACCTCCCCCATTCCCCTCCCCACCCCCTCTCCTACCCATTTTCCTCCCTTTGTCTACCTCCTGTGACTATTTTATTCCCCCTTCTGAGTGATATTCAAGCAGCCTCACTTGGGCATTCATTCTTATTTAGCTTCTTTGGGTCTGTGGAATGTAGTGTGGGCATCCTGTATTTCATGGCTAATACCACTTTTAAGTAAGCACATACCATGCATGTCGTTTGTGGTCTGGATTACCTTACTCAGGGAGCTATTCTCAAGTTTCGTCCATTTGCCTACAAAGTTCATAATGTTTTTGTTTTTAATAGCTGAATGATATTCCATTGTGTAGATGTACCATAGATTCTTTATCTATTATTCCATTGAGGGACATCTAAATTGTTTCCAGTTCCTAGCTGTTATGAGTAAAGCCATTATGAACATAGTTGAGCTAGAGTCCTTGAGGTATGCTGGACATACATGCCCCAAATGCAAAGCTATCCACATTCGTAAAAGAAACATTACTAAAGCTTAAACCAACCACATATCAAACCCCACCATTAGTAGTGGAAGACTTCAATACCCCATTCTCACCAATCAATAGGTCATCTAGACAGAAATTAAACAGAGAAATAATGAAATTAACTAATGTTATGAATCAAATGGACCTAACAGATATCTACAGAACATTTCACTGAAACACAAAATAATATACCTTCTTCTCAGCACCTCAGAGAACCTTCTCCAAAATTGACCATATAGTCAGCAAAGCAAACTTAAACAGACACAAGATGATTGAAATAGCCCCTTGTATCTTATCAGACCACCATGAATTAAAGCTGAGCTTATATGACAGAAACAAACAGAAAACCTACCAGCTCATGGAAACTGAACAACTCTATTCAGTGATCATTGGCTCAGAGAAGAAATAAAGAGAAAAATTAAAAACTTTGTAGAAGTCAGTGAAAATGAAGGTTCTGCATGCACAAACTTATGGGACACAATGAAAGCAGTGCTAAGAGGAAAGTTCATAGCAGTCGGTACCTTCATAAAGAAATTAGAGAGTTCTTATACTAGCAACATAAAAGTACACCTGAAAGCTCTAGGGGAAATAAAAAGCGAACACATCCAAGAGGAGTAGATGGCAGAAAATAATCAAACTTAGGGCTGAAATTAATCAGTGAGAAACAAAGAGAACAATGCAAAGAATCAACAAAAACAAGAGCTGGTTCTTTGAGAAAACCAACAAGATAGACAAACCCTTATCCAAACAAACTAAAAGGCAGAAAGAGAGTACCCAAATTAACAAAATCAGAAGTGAAAAGGGAGTCGTAACAACAAACACTGAGGAAATTCAAAGAATTCTCTGGTTTTGATGACATGAAAATCTAAGAGACAGGGAGAAAGTGGATATCCTGTTTGGATTACCCAACTGGTAACTGAGTTCACAAATAATCAGATTCAAAGCCGAGAGTCTGAATTATGAAATCAATGAAGGTCTTTCTATTGTTTTCTGACATGACAGTCCCCATTCCTGCCAACAGAACCTGTCAAGAGTCTAGGAGTTCCTTTTGAGGAATCCTTAGTCTTCTGCTGCAGATTGCAGTGTGATGTGCTCAGCTAGCAGTGGAATCAGGACAGCTATTCACGTTCCAGCTGTGCAGGATGGTACCAGCAGTTGAGACCATAAGGTCATATAGACATCTCCACATGTGCTCACACCATGGGCTGATCCTGCTTCAGCTTATGTGGCTCAGCTCTGCCCAGATATGAAACCATACTCTCTAGCAGTCACAAGTCATAAAAAACACTGTAGCCAAAGCAAGAAGTTTGCTAAAACCTCAAATGAGGCTGCTAGTTTTCAGTTCTTGAAGAAGAATGTGAATATTGAAGAATCACCCTAAGAGGAATAGCTTTGCAAAACAATGATTATAAGTGTAACACCTTTCTTCAGAAGAGTATAGCTTTACCAATATCATCCCATTGAGATTCATGTAATGGGGGCTTTTCTTTATCTCTATGTACCCAGGTTTGTCACTAGCCCACCACTGCATTCTAAAGTTTATCTATGGAACTGGACTCCCTATTCTTCCCTATTGTGTGCTTCTTGGATCCTATGGGGCAGACAGGACAGGGCCTGAGACTTATTTTAAAACACTAAGGAAAACCATCTTAGCTTGACGCAGCAGGCGGAAGAATCATGTCACTGCCATAAAAATGGGAAGAAAACTCCAAATTTCAACTTATCCACCATCATATCACACACTGCTGCACTAGACACATTTGTAGGAATTCTGAAAGCAGCTGGGTTTACCCTGTGGTTTCATTGATGAGGAAGCTTGATGCAGTGAAGTCTTCATAAGCATGTAAGAAGCCGCTGTGCCTCAACCACCCCTGTCGGGAAGGGATTGGACTCCAGCACAGGTGTGGGCTCTGAGAAACAGACCCAGGCAGCAGGTTCCTTAGACACTGTGTGATGAGACTAGTCACAGCCCTCGTCCGGCCGAAGGACAGCAAGGACTGCTACACTGGGGACCCAGATAATCATCTGCAGAAGTACTTGTGTCTACCCTCCCCATTCCCATCCTGCTACCTGTTGTTTCTGTCCCACTGAACCATTCTCTTTCATCAAGAGGAGAGGTAGAATGAAGAGATGAATTCTTCTGTTCATTGTGGTCTCCTGCTTTTATATGAGTTTAAAGGAATGCTCATGTTCAGGAGCAGATTACTTTTGCCACCCCTTTAGGCCCACAGTTTCCATGGCACTGTTACACGCCAGGGGTAGGAAGTAAAGAATGACAAGAAACCCATCTTTACCCCTGGGAAGCTTAACTCAGTTACTTCAGCCATGGTATGCTGTACTCTGTGAGGTGAGCAGCCTATGAATTTACCCAAACATGGTATTATTGTTTCTTCAGAAGAGTATACACCAAGGAATGATATAAGATACTTTGTACAAAGTAGTCTGTGACTTTCACCATACAGAAGAAATCATGTCAGCAAGTCATAGGGATTGTGAAATTATAAATAAATTACTGCCATTTCATATATTTTATTTACACTTATTTCATATGTTTATTTTATAAGTATGTTTTTATCAAATTTTGCTTCTACAAATATTTGTGTATGTAATTTCTGTTTTTCAATGGCTTTCAAATTTTAAATAATTTAATAAAATAATAATAAATATTCAGTTAATAAAAGTTATAGTTGAACCCTGAAGAAATGGCTCAGCAGTTAAGAGCACTGGTTTCTCTAACAGAGGGTCCAGGTTCAGTCACCAGCAGTGACATGGTAAGACATAACTATCTGTAACTACAGTTCCACATGATCCACCACCCTCTTCTGTCTTCCATGGACACTGCACACATGTAGTATGTAGATATATTTGCATAAAGAACACCAATACATATAAAATAAAAATATAATTAAAAACTGAAGCTTAAAAAATAAAGAAAAATGTTTAAAAGTAATAGTATTTGTCTTTACTCTGTCCTGGGACCTGGGCCAAGAATGCTATCTTATCTACCTACCTACTACCTACCTATTACCTACCTACAACCCTGTATCTGATAAATAATAAAATACTGATCATATAAATAATAAAATATTGATGATTTATTTTCTGTTTCTGGTTTGCCCTTTCAACCAGAAGTCTGTTAAAACTAAGAGAGCTAAAATTATTATACCTAATAAATAATTTGAAATAACAAAATCATCGAATGAATATCTTTTATAACCTTGTCCAACTAGATGCAAGTAAAAAGTGTACTTATCCAAGAAGATAGGTTCTATTATCCCAGTTTAGACTTGAAACCTCAGAGTACTTAACCCTGTTTATAGCTCTTTCTTACAAACATACTTTTAAATGCATAGAGTATAGTATTGGTATGCAGACAAAGGGATGGTTCACATACAGGGAAGAACTTAGCAACATTTCAGCATGAAGCTCTGAATGGCATGGCATTTTAAACTTATAAGTGACTTCTGGAAATTCCCATTTAATGTTTCAGGACTGAATTTGACTATGGAAAGCAAAACCTCAGACTACTGCTTGCTGGGATAGGAGGTTCTAGGGAGGGGAAAGGAGTGACATCTGTATTGTAAATAAATAAAATATCCAATAAAAAAAAGAAAAGAAAACAACTGTCATTTAACTGAGGTTTAGCTCCTCCTGTCTTTCTAATTCATTGCCAGTATCTGACTCAGGAACCATTATTTGTAAGCTTTCCTTTAAGTAGGTACATAAACGCTGGATTGTGATTAATGTGGGGATTTTTGTTTGTTTGGTGTGTGTTTGTGTGTGTATGTATGTGTGTGTCTGTGTGTGTGTGTGTGTCTGTGTGTGTGTGTGTGTGTCTGTGTGTGTGTAGCTCATAGAAGATAACTATAACCACAGCTCCTCAAAAAAGTCCTCACAAGTACCACTGAATCACTTGCTCAAGAATCTGTCTTAAAGTGACTTAAGTCATTTCTGAGTCACAATTGTCCAAATGTTAAACCTTCCTAGGTCATTAACAAAAGTATCAGTGCAAAAAATAAAAATTAAAATCTCAGCAAATCCTATAGCTAATTAAAATTAGGTTTCTCTTTGTTTCAGTTTCTTATGTGGGTCAGCAGAGGAAGAAAAGACATATGGAGTGAAGAAAGTAGGATAAATCTAATGATATTTAGACTCTGTAGGAGCTTATATTAGCCAACCTCCCTACATTATAGATGAAGAACCTGAAACCCAGAAAGGTCAGCTGATAGTGTACTAAATATAACAACCAAGTATTGGTGGAGAAAGGACAACAAATCGTGTCATGTCCTTACCAGCTTCCTATAAAATTATGCCAAACACAGTATTTTAAAGAATCAGAAATTCTGAGTTCAAATTACCAATGTATTCTTGGATTTTCCTCCTACATAGGAGGCTGTTGGTGGTTTGTTTCTTCGTTTTTATTTCTGAGAAAAACCTAAAGGCAAAATAATCACCGTCTTTCTGGCCATTTATCTAAAATGATCACGAAGCAGATGAATTTTAAACAAATTAAAGAAGAAAATGAAAGCAACCTGGAATGTTCAAGTCGGTAACTACAACTAGAGTAGTGATTCCCAATTTTATCCATAAGGTAATTTTATCCATTGGGGAATCTTGGAAAGATTTTTAAATTACATATGCAAAGCTGTGCCATGGGTAGAATCAGTAAGAACCTTCCTTAGATGGGAGCTAAGCATCCATGTTGTAAAGCTTCCCAAATGGTTCCAATGTTAGGAAGTTTCAAAACTTCTAGTTCAGGAAGTAGACAACATCAGCTCCAAGGACTGGCACTGAGGAACAAGCGCAGAGTTGACTTCTTCTGTTACTGAGGTTTGAAGGCAAAAGCCCTGGCCCCAGCAAGCCCAATAATCTTTACTTAGCCAACCATTGCAGTTAAAGAAGTGAGTGATATTAATAGTGAGAAGCAGACAATGGAGACTTCATCAGACTTCATTGGGAAGAGAAATGGTTAAAGGGTCCAGTGACCCCAATCTTATCTTCATAGACTGACATTAGCTTTAAGTTTAAGGAGAGAACTTCTGGCAGAGGGTTAGAGATATACATAATTAGACTCTCTCGGCCCCTCTAAGTTCTGGTTCTTCAGGGCAGTCCAAACAGTACTTATTACTTGAAGGGACAAGTTGTTTCTCATATGATTACTCACACTTAAGGTGCACGCTTAAGACTGCCATCGTGAGTGAATAATTTTCTTATAGGGTTTGTCCTGTGAGAGTCTACTGTTCCTGAAATTTGTAGTGACTGCAGGTTTAGGAACATTTGGCTGTAGACACTTAGGCACATTTTGGAGATCAGGAATATGATAGTCATTTAGTATACTCACAATAAGAAGTCTTTGTTACTCTTACCTTTGTGACTTTAGCTTTGAAGAATGAGGTCAGTTAAATGTGGTAGTGTTTAGACCAATGTACCTTGACAGGTTAATGGCTATATTAGTTATCTCCTCACTGTGATCACATTCCTAACAAAAGCAATTTGAGGAAGGAAAGGTTTATTTGGGCTCATGGTTCAGGAATACAGTCCATTGTGCAGGAGGAGGATGACAGCAAGAATGAGGCAGCTGGTCACACTTCATCCACAGCCGGAACAGGAAGAGGAGAGTGCTGGTGCTCAGTCTGTTGAGTGCAGCATCCCACCCTGTGAATGGTACCATCAACAGTGAGTGTGGACCTTCCCACCACAAATGCAGTCACCCAGCTCCCACAGACATCCCCAGTTGTTTGGCTCTTAGGTGATTCTAGGTCCTGTCAACCTATAACATGCCCCAGTCCGTAGAAAGGTAAGCAGACGCTCACAACGTAGGCATACAGTAAAAACAGACTATGATTTCATTCTGTTTTTAGTTATTTTTAGATACAACTGAGGGGCCAGTTCTTTTTAATACAGACAGTTTTACATCCCTTTCTGTGATGCATCTGGCTTCACCTCGGTGGCTTCTCATTGCTGATTACCTTCCTCCAAGTATAGCATGATTTTGCTAATTCAGGGTGTGGTCTGCAGACTGTCAGCATTAACATCATCTAAGACTGGGTAAGAAATGAGGCTCTCAGAGTTTACTTGATACCTGTGATTAAGTGGACCCCTAGTTCTTACCACACATACACACAGATAAATTGTTTCGTGTTTCTTCATTTTATGTGATATTCATTTCATAGTGCTTCTTGTCTGTAGGATCAAATATTACGTGTACAATACACACTTTTTGAAAGTTAAATGTAGAGTTCTTTCTACTTCATCATTCATGAGTTTGAAATTACTTGCTAGGAAAGCAAATTATATATTACTCTTTCTTTTTGATAGCCACAGCTTAAGAGACTTTTGCTGAGGAAGAAAATTTACCAATCACATAAATGCCAGGGTAGATCTACTGCTGTGTAATAAGGGATGCTGTGTATACACTTGTCACTCTGCAGTTTAGAAGACGCGAAAAGAATGTCATCTGTCCTGAACAGCTGTAAGATTCCTTTTTGAGCTCTGGTCTTTTGTCTTCTAGAACAGGAGTCTATACAGTATGTGGTTCTTGTGAGTTCTTGTAGTCCAGTAGACATGCTTACTAGTAGCCTGCTAGTGCATCTGTTTGTTACACATAAGACTGAGATTTTCCATTTGTTTACATTAATAGCTGTGCTTATCAGTCCAGTATCAAAGGGTAAGCTTCAGTCAGCTGATCAAATATAGAGCAGATATTTGGGTATAGGATCCATTTAGAAAAGGAAGGAAATTAGAGATAATACAGACATACCCCAAGAAGAAAGCAATCTCAAGAACTAACATCAGCCAGATTGGGTGCTAGACACCCACAGAAAATGACACTCAGAAAAGGGTTAAGTGGGATGGAAGAGAAAAACTAAGCTTCTCTCAAAACAAAAGATGCATACATTTTATTTTTCTCATCACAGTCAAATAACTAACTCAAAGTAGAAATCCTGCCAATTGAGTTTGTAAATATGTTTCTCCACATATTCTTTCACTCATTTTGGTATTTCAGTATCTGATTGAGGCTGCACTGGTAGGTTGAGAATGAAAGAATAACAGCTTTTTGCTAGTGTATTTGAAAATTTAAATCCTTTCTGCTTTCTCATCAATGCCTATGCCTCTTAAGTCAGAGGAGTTAAATCTCCCTGACCCTTATTCTTTGGAATAAAACATCTGATGTCAGTTGCTTACATAGAAGTGAGAGCACATGATCACAATCAGCCTCTCAGCTCACTAGTAAAATTAAGTCTGGACTCTGAGCCCACTTGACTAATCTTGTTGCTTGGAAATGCAGAAAAGAACAGAATTAAAGATGTTCTCATCTTTGTGGAAATCTTTGGTAGTGCCACTCAGATGGTCTTGATGAGTAAGAGGACTGTTGATTTTAAGGAGACCTCCATGTTATTATTTTACATAATTTGCTTTAGAGGAGATAACCTTATTCTTAGATGTGAGAGGAAGATGAGAACGCATGTTGAGTCCTCGGCTGGACTCTAATGAGAGACAACTCTGTCAAAGTGAAGTTCCAAAGGTCTTAACTTCAGAAATAGCAGACTGTAGTCTCATACAATCACCTTCATCTTCTTGTGGCTGCACTCTTTGAATAGATGGCAAGTGCACCATTGAATGAGGAAAGCTGGGTTGGAATTAGTCAGTGCCCTAGAATTGTTCATTACCCTTGCTCACAGTCGTGTGTAAATACTGATATACACATTCTGTAGCAGAAAACACAAAAACAAATTCAGATGACTGCTGAGTCTTAAAGGTTAAAATCCCTCTTCCTCTTTCTCCAGCTTCCAGAACATTCCTTCCCACATACTATGTTGCATTTGTATACCAGCACTCACAATCTCACAATCATAGAAGAGTCAGAACATCCAGTGTACTGAACTAAGTGCTCAAATCCACCCTGCCATCTACTAGACCATGCTCTTCTTCCCTGTTAGCACTTCAGTCCTCCCCATGTTGAGGTTCAAACTCTTTATGGAGAAAAAAGCATGGCAGAGCCTCACGCCATAGATAGTACCTACAGATGCTTCTGAATCCACAAACTCAAGAGTAGCTTTTGGTCATAGACATTCTCTCAGTAAATAAATAATGTAGATGGATGGATGGACTGGCTGACATGAAGCCTCAAGTGTCCTTCATGAGCCGGAGAGGCTGGAGTGAGAGGTAGGAGGGTGATCTCAAGCCTGAACCCTCCCGTTGCAGAGGGATGGAAGGCTGTTCTGCAGACTGGAAGCACACAGTGAGACCTGAGCATGTCCACAGTCACAAAGCAGTTTTTACTCTATTCTTTAAGTGAGAGAAGTAAAATTAAAACCATACAGTGCTTTATAGTTTATCACAACTTTTATTTATATCAGGTATTTGTATCATGTCCTCAAAGTCAGTGACTGACTTTTCTGATGTGATATTTCCTTTAAGCCTGAGTTTATTAACAAAACTTAAGGATATCAAGAGATTTTATTATAAACTTTTGAAATTGGCAAAGCCTGTAAGGTCAAACCTAGATCTTGTGATCCTAGTTATGATCTTCTGTTTACTACAAATTAAAGTGCCCAAACATTCCAAGCCCCTATTAAATGTCCCATGTGTAGGCATGTAAGAAATTAGGAAAGAAGATTTCTTTTCAGAGGCAAGTGTTGTCCCTCCATCGTTTCCAGCCTCATTTCGAATCGGTCTTATGTCCTTCTCTACACTTACCCTTGCCATTTAAGTTTTAGTTACATGCTGTGTATTTGAAAGCTTAATCTTCGAATTTAATGTTCAGAAAACTGAGCTTAATAGAATAGTTGGGCTGTCATCATAATTTCCCTAAGCTCTGCCAATAGGTCATTTCTGAATTTCTAAAGGTAGTAAATGATGTCCCATATTAGAGTAGAAGGAAAAGATCAAAATGAAGCAGTTAAATGAAACTCAGACTCACAGAGAATTCGCAGCACTAGAAAGAAGATCTTCATCTGGAAAAGTTTCAACAAAAATGAGTACTACAGTAAGAGAAGAGATGGATAAATACAGTTTCTAACATAGTATCACATGTCTTGGTTGTGTATTTAATAAATTTACATTTAAATCATGAGTTATATGAAATTGTACATGAAGCATTTTTTCTCAACTTGTTGTCTCTTTTTACTAGAATTTATTTTGACTAGGTGTATGTGAGAGGGGAGAGAGTAGTAGAGAAGAAGAGAATGGACGTGCAGCAAGAGAATATGAATCATTCTGTCTGGAACATAATTTAGAAAGAAAAATTACTTTGGTTATTTGCTTTTTATTCAGTTAGTATGAGTCCCAAAAATGTATAGAGGCAGTTAAATAAATAAATGGAAAGAATGTGTTGACTGAGGTATGAAATTTACTTGTCTATTATAAACTAATTAAATCACATATTTTTTTAATGAGAGGTTGCAATTTGCAGAAAGGTGCATATATTAGACATTAATTAAAATAGCATAAAATTACTCAATTCAGGATTCAGAAACAAAGCTATAAAAGGATCATTGGAATATAGAATTTGTTGATGCTTTTTTATTGTGTTGATAAAATACTTGTATCCTGTCAGGTTCAAGATAAAATACAGTTGGCTTAAATTTTGCAAGTTAGTTTTAAGACTGGTTTTTAACAATTTGCTTGTTTGCAATAATTCTGTGGTGAGTTCAGATTGTCCTAAAGCTGAAAGGAAGGTATAAACTACTAGATAAAGCATCAGTAATAATAAGACATTGAAGTTGTTTGAAATAGATGAAGGAAGCTTTGTGTTGTGTGCAAAATACTAACCAGTGAGTCATGGTGGACTTAGAGTGCAGAGGCAGGTTATAAAGACTGTTTAGTTTTACTTGAGTAAATCCAGTAAGTATGGGGATGGAGAGATGGCACAGTTCTTAAAGAGTACCTAGTCCTCTTATAGAAGATCTGGATTTGGTTCCCAACACCCGTCAGGCTTCTCAACACCACCCATAACTTCAGCTCCACTATATGGAAACCCTCTAGCCTCCTCTGGCACCTGCTCTCAGGTACATGTACACACACACACACACACACACACACACACACACACACACACACACACATTCACTATTAATTTTTTTAAAAAATCTTTGAAGTGTAAACTTTATATAGAGCAGATATACAGCAGTTATTTTGCAAAAAGAAACACCATGTATATGCATAAGAAAGGGGATCTAATACTTTTTGTGAGTTAGCATATGGCAGAAGTTCCAAGAAGAAAGAGTTAACCAGCTTGAATAAAAGACACACAATGAGAAACAGGCCTAGCAAGAGAACACTGGGTTGAAGTGTACAGCACCCTGAAATATAGCCCAAAGAGCTAAAAATTAAGTTAGAAGATACTTGTTAGTTTTTAAGCAAAGGAAAACTTCTAGACTTACGCTTCAAGAGAATTCAGACGGCAGTGGTATAGAAAACGGTTTGGCAGGCTGTAACTAGAAGAGCTGAGGAAGACACAGACAGCATTCAGACTGGCAGAATAATGGCTATGATAATGGCTGTGGAAATAGGAAGGCATGTGACAAGAGATAAAGTGAGTAGACACGGGCCTGAGCTGGGAACTCGAAGAGAAGAAAATGAAGCGCATTTAAGGCCAAGACAGTGTTCTGTGGTGAGGGTTACTCCTGTGCCAGAGGAGAGAACTCCACGAGCAGTGGTCTCAGTCCAGTACCTAGGATTCCTCTGGACACTAAAACACAAGTCTAGTTGGACAGATTGCTGTTTCCAAAACTATTTCCTGTGAAGATGAAGCAAAGATGTGTCTTTAAAGTTCTGAGTAAAGATTTCTCTGGGAAGCAATTTAAGAAATCATTCCTAAGGCATGGAAATACCAGTAAAAATGTTGAGATGACCCAGGTGAAGGATGTCAAATGGGAGATGAGCCAGGCGAGGAGACTCTGCAGCAGCTACACAAAGAGGACAAGCAGGCAGAGGGGTGAAGGGTGCCAAATGGGCATCCTCATAAGACTGCAGTGTGACCTCTTGCCTGTGTGCAGGCCTCTATTTACCCCAACTCTAGAGACTTGAAAACAACTAAGTCTAGGGTCAGAGCCCAAAGCCACTACAATAATTATGGGCAGAGGCTAATATCAAAAGGATAATTTATTTTAAAAACTAGACTCATTTCTCCTAAAGTACAAGATTATACTAAATAGCATTTCATAGTAGAAGTGCACACAAGCTACCAGCTCACTGAGCTACTCATTAATGGACACATAAGGCATTTCTGTTTCTGTGTGTGTGGTGCTGCTGCTGCATTAAACATCATGGCTAACTTAGCGTCTGGTTAACATCTGGAAGAATGAGTGTTGTTGCGTCATTGCTGACTTTGGAAGACAGTTCAACAAGAAGAAATAGTGAGAAAGGTTACTCGTGTATTTCCCACATAATGATAAGAAAGGACACATTATTTCCTTTCTCTTGATTTTTGGCTCATTAATCAGCAATGATTTTTTGATCTTGAAGCTGTCACACAAAGTTTTTGTGGTCTTTTGCTCTAATTACAGCTGTTGTGTTTTTAGTCTCAGCAACACTGTAATTCTTAAAGGTTTTCTCATGTTGAATTCCCACATTCATTCCCATTTTCAAATTGCTTCATAACTTTAACTTTATTTTTGTAGCCGGATTGTTTTGTTTTTGTCTGTATGTATATAAATCTTTTTTAAAGATTTATTTATTTAATATATATGAATACACTGTAGCTGTCTCCAGACACATCAGAAGAAGGCATCAGATCCCGTTACAGATGATTGTGAGCCACCATGTGGTGGCTGGGAATTGAACTCAGGATCTTTGGAAGAACAGTCAGTGCTCTTAACCACTGAGCCATCTTTCCAGCCCCAATATATGTATATCTTAAGAAAACAAAGTACAGTCTTAGTAAGTTTTGCTTATAATTAGTAGTACAGTTGTCTAGACCAGATATTTATATCACAAAGATGCAATGGCAGATTGGAAGGGACTGAAATGTTACCCAAGAAATGTGCACTCAGTAAATGTTAAGCACAATAATACCAGTGCTTTTTGCCAAGGAAATCACCAGGTTTAAAAATGGCTTAAGGGTTATAGAGATGGCTCAGTGGTAAGAGCACTTGCTGCTCTTGCAGAAAACCCAGGTTTGGTTCCTAATACCAACATCGAAATTCACAATTATCTATAGCTCCAGTTCCAGGAAATTTGTGCCCTCTTTGGTCATGTATGTGTGGTACACATACATGAATGCAGGCAAATACTCATTCATACAGAGAAGTAAAATAAACCAGTTTGTTTTTTAAGTGACATGAGTTTGCCTTTATCACTAATATGTTAAAGAAGTCTGGCATAGTGATGCACACTTTTGATGTGGGAGGCAAAGTCAGACAGATCTCTCAGTTCAAGGCCAGGCTGGTCTATAGAATGAGTCCCATGGCAGTCAGGACTACACAGAGAAACTTGAATGGGGAGGGGGGTGGCACGGGAGGGAGAGAGGAAAGGGGAAAAAAAGAAAAAGAGGTTACCCATCTTAAATAGCACTATTTCTGAAAGGTTTTTTTATGGCCTATGCTTCCTATTTTAAAACTATACATTTTTTCTTCTTATTTTAGGAATAAATAAAGAAAAGTGGAAGCTTGTGTTTTTATTTAGTATGAAAACAGAATCTAATCACAGCTAATGAGTATAATAAATGCTAGTCTGTAGCTCTCTTGTTTGGTGTGTGTTTTATACACAGAAGGTAACATGGGCTGAATAACTAGGGTGCCAAGTTACAGATGGGGTTGGAAATGTTATTTGACAGCCGATTAGAGTAATCTGTCAGAAATGATGACTTAATCACCATAACAGACTCCAAATTTCCTCATAGAATTCTACCCAGAGTAATCTAATTTTCTTGCCATATTTTATTTTATATTTTGCCAGGACTAAATAGTCATACTGCTTGTTTTATCCCCTTTACTGCACTGCATTATTCTAGCAGAAATATAAATAGGTCATGTCATTGTGACTTGAAAAGGCAGAGTTGGAACCCACTAAGCCAAAAGCAGATACAGAATTCTGAGTTCTCTATGTTTTCTGTCACTGTATTATTATTGTGTATCAAAAAGCTGGGAGTGAACATTGCTTCCCAAAGACCAGAAGAGGCCATTTTTTATAGTACATTATTTTAGCTTTTAAATGAACCCTTATGAAACTCCTCAGGGCAAGTTCTATATAAAAATGATCATAATAACTTTATTGGACACTACATAGCTCAGTGTCTCGGAGAAAGTCATAATTTTTTTCACAACTGAGTTTTTCTCCAGTTGTGATTTGCCATGGGAAGAAAATTATATGTCATAGTTCTTGTTACTATCCCATTCAAATCTCATAATTTTTCCTGGTTTAGAACACATATATAAAGTATGCCAGCAAATAGTGATTGAAAATTCCCCGTGTACTCACTATGGTAACTCGGTCATAATGCTCCAGTAGAGCAGTGATGAATAGCCTGCATGTGGCTGAATGTAGATGAGTCTGCACTCTGCTTCTCCCCTGAATGTGTCTGCAGCATTCATAAAGAAAGATTGGAATACCTAAGTAGTTAACAAATAACCTAAGTAGTTAACATAGCCTTAGGATGTGAATAATGGCTTACTTATTGGTAAGTTGTCCATACACTGATTGATTTTAAAGATTTCAACTAGAGATAATCATATTAAGTGAATTAAGGCAATCTCAGAAAGACATTTTAATATGCTTTTATTTGTATTGTCTAGATTTTATATAGGTACATAAAACCACATATGTATGGAGTAGATGCTGTGGGCTTATGCTCTTGCCACAGACAGACATGAGTGAACATTCTGACCCCTGCTTATTGGCTGTGTGACTATGCCAAAGTATTTTGCCCTGCCCTCTTTATTCTTCTAAATATCAACTTAGCAGGGCCATTGTGAGAAAAAAACTGACTAACTTACAAAAAGCCTGTAACACAAGCCTGGAAAATTAAGTGAAAGGATGATTTCCACTGTTTTCATAATCTATAGATATTGATTAAAGTCGGTTTTGACTGATCTGAGAAATTATTTTTGTCATGTGTTCCTGCTTAGCAGTCATTCTTGTGACCACATTCTAGCTGGTTTACAATGGAAAGGAAAGGAAATGCAGAGGTTCTTGCTCAGTACTGAAAGGGCGATGGTCCCAGAGCCACCCTTGTTGCTTCCCTATATCCTAATGCAGAGCGTGATGTCACAGTAATTAGAAGGATGGAAGTACATAAAGTAGCAAAGCTATATAACTGTGCACTGTCCTGCTCTAAGAAAAAGAACCCATGGCAATACATTTAGTCTTCCATGTCAAGGAATTGCCTGCCTACATTTGGTGGCAACTTGCTCAGAACTTATCATTCACAAAGTCACTTTTATAAAAACTCTGATAGTATAGTTGCATTTGATTCATAGTTATTATGCAAACCAGATGCCCAGTACTCTTAATCATTTTTTGTGTTGTCCTGGAATGAAATAAACATGCTAGTGTTTTGTTTTTGTTTTTTGTTTTGTTTTTACAAACTAGAACCCTTTGGTTCTCCCCTTCTTGCATGGAGCTCTTTCATTGATTTGCCTGTTTCATTCCCCTCTTCTTTACCTTCAGAATTTTTATTACAGTAAGCTTATAATATATGCCAGCATAGCAGGTCTTTATAAAGCTATTATGATAGTTTTAATAATGAGACGTATAATCGTGACTTTCTAAAACCTATTTCAGATTTACAATGGCATTTTTTAAATCTTGTATGAGAGGTGATTACCTCATCAGTTGGTGATGGACAGGACTGAACAAGTTGCACATGTCTCTTGTCTGTGTAAGAACTCATCCAAGCTATGTTGTCCCCTGATTTCCCTTAGTGATAGGTGATAACTCATAGTCTTCTTTATAGGCACACTGGACTGAGCATAGAGGTTAGGAGAATCAGTCTAGGCTACTCTACAATGGGCTTTCTAAACATTGGTCAGTGATTGCTGATGCTGTGGCCTAGCCTTGGACCTGTCACTGTGACATGATGCTTGGATTCTGTAGAGGTAGTGACAGCTGTTGCCAGAGCTAGCTGCAGTACTCTATTACCCTCACAGACCTTCAATAATGGCTTTGTTCTAAAGGCCTATACTCATTTTCATTTTTGTCACCCACAGCTGGCTTCTGTGATGAACCTAAAACACTTTCGGGGGTGGACCATATCTGTCCCAATCAGGGAATTTTCATTCTTGGCTCCAGTAGTAGTCAAATCAGTTCTAGGCCTCTGTGTGTATATGAAGGAAAATGAGAAAGATGAACCCCTTGTACTTACCCATTAACGAGGGGTCAAAGTGGAGAGGCTTTAAGCAGGAATCCTGTATAGTGCAGCACCAGTTAGGGTGCATCCAAATATCAGCATCACGGAGAACAGTTGTATGTGGTAGATGGTGCAGAGTCATAGCTTTAGGGTAGAAAAGATGGTGACACATAAATTTGTTCTTACTTGAAGTTAAGCATCTCCATATAACCATTGCTTGGTGTACTAAAGTAAGATCTAGAGCTCTGGGTTGTTCTGCTTTGACTATATATGTGATGCCAGTAGTTGGTGTGAATGAAATGAAGTAGCCCTTATATAATGACCACACTTGAACTATCTAAACCCCAGTGAAGAAAAGAGGGAGAGAGTTATTAAATTTTCTCTTTTCATTATGTTTCATTTGATTCAAAACAGGTAAAGTTAAATAGAGACCGAGAAGCTAGCCAGCAACTTGATGTGTAACTATGGGCAAAGTGTTGTTATTCCATAGTGAATGGAAAGGAGATTTCTATCAGTCAAAAAATCAAAACAGTAATACAAATCCAGAAAACTTTGCTCATAGAAGTGCCATCCTAAAGAATGTTGGATGTTAGGTCCACTGCAGTCCTGTGAGCAGTGTC
>JANHMN010000006.1:47902685-47916241 GCA_030674055.1 Rhabdomys pumilio
AAGAAAGAAAGAAAGAAAGAAAGAAAGAAAGAAAGAAAGAAAGAAAGAAAGAAAAAAGAAAGAAAGGGAAGAAAAAAGAAAGGCAAATAAAAAGCACAAGAAACACATATAGAATCAGAGAGGCACACATTAGCAGACACAAGAATCCCATAAAAACACAAAAATAGAAGCCATAATATGTACACAAATGACCTGTAAAGTTTAAAAAAAAAAAAAACATTATGAGGCAAAGAACTTCAAAGGTGCCATTGACTTTTGTGTTGATCATCTACTGCTGACGATGGGTCCTGCCTCTAAGTGTGGTTTGTATCTCAAACAGTGATGCTAAGAAAAAAAAACCCAAAAAATCAAAAACAGAACAAAACAAAGCCCACTAGCAATAAAATGGCTCCTGATGGATCCCAATGGCATTCTGTGCTCACAGATCAGTGCCTTGCTCAGCCATCATCAGGGAAGCTTCCTCTTGCAGCAGATGGGAACAAACACAGAGTTCTATAGCCAGACAGTATACAGAGAGTGAGAGACCTTAGAACACTCAACCTTAAATGGGATGTATCCATCAAATAAGAGGAGACAGAAAGACTGTAAACGCCAAAGGGGATGGAGACACCAAAAAAATAAGGCCTCTAAATCAACATGATAGATACACATTGGAGCAACATGCACCTGCATGGGTCTGCATGGCTCTGTACCAGATGGGACCATAGAGATGAAAGAAGTAGTGGACTAGCAGTCCTCCACTCCTAAGCCAAGAGTAGTCTCCAATAGAGAACCACTTACAAATGAAAATTTAGTTTCCTCCCTCCCAGGGAATCTCACTGGGGAAACAAACTACTCTTTTAATTATTATTTTTTACCTACCAATCACAGTTTGCCTTCTCTCCTCTCCTTCCAGTCCCTTCCCCCCACCTACCCTTTCCCAACCCTTCACCCACCCCACTCCCACCCCCTGCCCCACATCTACTCCTCCATTTCTCTTCAGAAAAGGGCAGGCCTCCCATGGATGTCAAGCAGCCCTGGCATTTCAAGTTGCAGTAAGACTAGATGCATACTCTCCTATTAAGGCTAGAAGAGATAACCCAGTAGGAGGAAAGGGTCCCAAAACAGGTAATCAAGAAACAGCCTTTGCTCCCACTATTAGGAGTCCCACACTAAGACCAAGATACACAGCTGCAACATGTGTGAAAGGCCTAGCTCAGTCCCACACATGCTCCCTGGTTAGCAGTTCAGTCTCTGTGAGCCCCTGTGGGCCCAGGTTAGTTGGTTCTGTAGGTTTCTTGTGGTATCCTTGATCCCTCTGGTTCCTACAATCCTTTCTCCCCGCTCCCCTTCCACAGGATTCCCTAAACTCTGCTTAATATTTGGCTGTGGGATTCTGCATCTGTTTCCATCAGTTGCTGGGTGAAGCCTCTCTGATGACGATTGAGTTAAGCACCAATCTATGAGTATAGCAGAATATCATTAGGAATCATTTCATTGACTTTTTTGTTCGTTTTTCTTTTTGCTAGTCATGTTTGGTTCTATCCTAGGTCTCTGGAGTCTATCCAGCCTCTGTTCCCTGGACATCTGGGCAGTGTCAGGGATAGGCTTTCTCATGGCATGGGTCTCAAGCTGGACTAGTCATTGGTTGGCCATTTTCTCGATTACTGCACCATCTTTACCTCAGCACATCTTGTAGGCAAGACAGGGTGGTCAGAGGTTTTGAGGCTGAGTTGGTGTCCCAGTCTTGCCTGTTACAGAAGATAACCTGTTCAAACTCAATGTCCTCCATTAGTAGAAGTCTTAGCTAGAGTCACCCTTGTAAATTTCCATTACCCTAGATTTCTAGATCATCCCAAAAATGTCTCCTAATAAGGATTGTCTTTCCCAGTACTCTTTCCCTTCATCCTTCCCTCACCTGATTCCTCCTGTCCCCATCCCTAACCTACCCTATCCAGGTTCCTCGAACTATTCTTAGGGATAGGTTGTATGCTCATCAGTAGATGCCAACAGAAAACAAACTCAGAAGTGGCTTTGGAGGTTCCTTGTTTCAAAATGTTATCTCAGGGCTTTTCTTTTTTTCTTTTTAAATTTAATTTTATTTTTAAATTTTAATTTATTTATATATTTTTCTTATCTTTGTACCCTATAGGTCCTTTGCATGTATATTATGGCTTCCAGCTTAGTGTTTTTATAGGATTCCAGAATATGCAAATGAGTGGGTCTCTGACTCCTGTCCCTTCTCTTGGGCTCTTTTCTTTCTGCTGGTTTTGTCAAATTCCAGTGTGTTAGTTTTTGTTTTTATCTTATTATACTTTATTTTTTTTTACTGTTTCTTAGGAGCCTGTTTGATTCCTAATGAGACAGAAAGGGAGTAGAGCCAAATGGCAGGGGAGGAACAGGAAGGAACAGAGGGATGGGAAACCATAATCAGGATATATTGTATGAGAGAAAAAAATCTTCTCTTTTCAATAAAATCGGGAAAAGAGTTGTTTGGCTTGCATACCCATTGAGATTCCATTGGATAAAACAAATTTCTCATTTGTAAGTGGTTATCAATTGGAGATAGCTTCTGGGTTAGGGATGGGAGCTGGTCTCCACTTCTCTCAGCACCGGGACCACATGTGGTGCAGACCAGAGCAGGCCCTGTACATGCTGCCAGTCTCTGTGAGTTCCTGTGTGTTGGTTTTGCTGTGTTTAAAAGGCCTTGCTTCCTTGGTGTCCTTCATTTCCTCTGGCTCTTACATTCTTTCTGCCTCCTATTCTAATAGTCCCATGAGCTCTGAGAGGAGGGATTTGATGGGGCTATCCCATTTAGAACTGAGTAGTTCAGCGTCTCTCACTCTCTGCAAGTTGTATGGCTGTGGTTGTCTATCTTTGTTCCCTACTAGGAAGACACTTCTCTGATGGTGGCTGGGCAAGGCTCTGATCTGTGAGTGTAGTAGAATGTCATTGGGAGTCAGTTTATCGCTATGCTCCTTTAGCAGAACAGTAGCAGTTGGTTTGCCCGCGGGTCCCTGGCCTATCGCGTCTCGGGTTCTTGGCCACCTGAGCAGTGTCATTATACAGCTTCACTTTTACCATTGTGTCTTTGCTGGGACATCCATAGGTTTGACAAGCCATCTTCTCTTTTCTGCTAGCAAGTCTAAGAACTGGAACTAGATACCATGCTTGCTAGGAAACTTTCTCCTTAACTGTGTGTTCCCTCTCCTCCAGCACTTGGCATGTTGTTCTGCTAACTGTTTGCACCAGTGTTTGCCAGCCATATAGCACCTGAGGGGAAAACTTCTGTCATCACCTTTGCTAGCTAGATGGCCATAACCTGGAGCTAAGAAGACCATGCTTGCTAAATGGGTGAACAAATAGAAGCAAAGAGTAACCTACTCAGAGGCACTGTTGATCTTTGTTAAAGCTTGTTCTCTCCCTATCCTATGGCCACATCAGAGCTTTCCAGTTTTCTTCTGTGGTGTTTTGTAAGGACTGTTTAGGACTCCTAACATTATATCCTCGAGTAGTGTCTGCTCTACAAATTCAATATATGAATACATGGAGTAGGGATGCTAGTCTCAAGGCCATACTCTATGGATAAAATCATCCTGCCTGTGAAAGCACACGGGCAGCTCGAAATTACTTAGGGACTTATCCTTTGGCGTTTCTTTCTCACTGTCTTCTTTCCCTGGTATTCTAAAGACACTGGTGGGCATTTGGTGCACACAGACTACCTGATAATAATGTCCCATCACACAAGTGCCATAACTAAGTACCATTCCCTTTCATTTAAATTAGATAAAACCCAGAGCTGTGGCTTGCAAGTAATGGAAGTCCACTGGGGAAATTAAAAGTTCACAAAGAACAGACCCATTATAATAAAAGCATTTGCACAGCCAGTGATTCCATCCATCCTGTGGCTTCCTTATTCCTTAGGGTAAGATGAAATATCAAATAAGAGGACCTTTGGAAATACTTTGAGGAATTTAGTTTAATTGGAAATAGTGGGAGCATTCCATGATTAGAGTAAACTCTGGGTCATACACAGTGGTGTTATTAGCTTTGTATAACGAACCATGGACCGTCCAGGTCTGCCGTGGTTCGGATCTCAGCCTCATTTGTTTCTGTATTCCTGCATATGTGCTAACTGTAATCATAAGGCTTGTGCCTCTCTCTTGCCCTTGCTCCTGTCTTTCTCTCCTGTATCCCAGTGACTCTGTATTATTTAGTGGTACCTAAATCAAGCCACTTAAAGACCCTTGAATCATTTCTGTTGAGACCTGAGATAAACCCAAAAAGCAAACAGAGTAGGTAGCAGACAACAGAAATGTTATCATTTAAGTAGTACAGCCATAATTCTAACTTCCTCAGTGAATCTTTGGCTCTGCTCATGCATTAAGCACTTTTCATGTGTGCTCTCACTTAACTCTCATGGCCCTGCTCTGCAGGTGTTACCTAATACCATCGCAGGTGAGGAGACTACACTAGAGAGCTCACACTAGCCCAGGTTACATAGCTGTAACAGATTTCGGAGCTAGAATTACATATAATATAAAGGTGGAGGTTAAATTTAACGGCAAAGCCAGGTTTCAGATTCTAAGGCTCTAGCTCTTAAGTGCTGTTCCACTGTTCCCTGGCTTGAAGGTTAGGTTCCTGAACATAAAACTCAGGAAACAAACTAAGGTAATATCACCCCTTAAAGGCCTTGTTATTAATGATGTATCCTTGTAATTATAGCAATACTTGAATAGTATCACGTTTCTGAAACTGGTTTTACAGTTGTTCAATCTGCCTTTACTTTCTCACTTTTATATTTTTAGATGCATCATCCCATTCAGATGAAACCTGCAGATAGTGAAAAGTCAAACGGTAGGTGGCGACCAACTGTCTGATTGAATAGTGCCTGCTCCTTTAGATTACTTCAGGTGGGGGAGGGGGAGCCAGCCCCAGCTGTTGTTTCCCTCTGGAGGTGGACAGCTACTGCTCTGGTAACTCAGCATATATGGAGAAGACTGTGACAAGGAATGGTTTTCTATGGCCTTCTACTTAGGGCTTGTCCTACGTGATGACCTTGTGGGATCTGGCTAATATTGGTCTACTCCTGGTACAACACAGGAATACCTAATGGGTAGGAAGAACATGAGTGGAAAGTAAGTAGCCCATGAAGAACAGGCTACCACTTTTTGTCTCTCATTGCTCCTCTTTGTCTTATTATATTCTTCTCTAAACTGTACCAGTACGTTTGCATCGGAATCCATTCAGAATTAAGTCTGCTGATTAAATGAACATACAGTTGCAGAAAAATGTGTATTTGAGATCTATAATAAAATTGAGATTGCCTCTTCAAGGCACTTCAGAGTTGATAGTCCATATTTTTATCAAGTTTTTGCACCCGTCACTACAAGCCTCCTGTCCCAGTTTTGTTCTTTTAATTTTTCTAAAATGTATATTCAGAAGAACCATGTACCTTTCTGGACCACAGAGTTCCTCTGTCCCCCAAGACTGACATAATCAACCCTGTTTCCTTCCAGCAGGCAGCTTCGCACCTCATTAATTAGTAATCAGGGCAGAAGCCATGCACTTAGAGATCTATATATCTGCAAATGTAAATTATGATTGGGCTCTAAGTCTCTCCACGAGGTATTTTATTGCTAATTGTACTGCATCCCATTCTCTGGCTTCTTCACAGACTAGAAAGTTTGAAAGAAAATGCCCAAGTTGTCACAAGGGCTGCCAGTACTGGTTTGTCAGAGACAGGGTTTATTCTCTGTCACTTATCCTCTTTCTGAGCAGATGCTGTTGCTTTTCTCTTACCTTCTTACTTCCCGTAACTGCCAAGCCTTCTTCCCTATACTGTTTTATTGTAAACAAAGATGTTGTCACAAGAAACTTCCAAAAGTCTACCACTACTTTTTGTGAGACCATGATCAAATTCAGTCAGTCAGTCCATCTGTCCTTCCTTCCTTCCTTCCTTCCTTCCTTCCTTCCTTCCTCCCTCTCTCCTTCCCTCCCTTCTTTCCTTCCTTCCTTAGTTACTCATTTATTATTTACTGTGTACCAAGAAAGATGTCTAGGGGATGCCATTACAACAGTAAATATGAAAAAGAAAAAGAAAAGACTATGACCCTGACAATCATATTAATGACTTGATACCTACTTATAGTCCTTAACATGGAAATTTGCATCTGCTCATTCATAAAATAGGAATAGTGATAACTACCTTATGGCTTGGCTCTTTGTTTCTTCTTGAGTCTCAAAATAAGATGATTGCCACAGTCTTTGTAAATGATGGCTGTCCTGGAACTTGCTCTATAGACCAAGCTGGCCTCAAACTCAGAGATCTGCCAGTCTCTGCCTCCCAAGTACTGGGATTAGAGGCTTGCGCCACCACAGCCCAGATGACAGAACACTTACTAAAGTAATTATCACCTCCCAGAGGCATGCCTGGGCTGTGGAGCATTCTTTGCTGAGTACACCTTCCTCTAAAGGTAGCCATTCTGCCCCCAGACATTCCCATATACTCTTTAGTAGCAAAGAGATGAATCATGGACAAATCCTGTCAGTTTATGTCTTTGTGGAACTTATAACCACCAAAGAGATGTTCTACCTATCCTTTGGCTCCAAACTTCTCTGAATTATATCAGAGCAAAAGTCATGGAATGTAAGTCTGTTGGAAAGGGGTCTGTCTTAGTTTTTTAGCTTTAGGTTGTATTTATAAACATACAAATCATATATTTGAGGTGAACACATAGAACCTGAAATGCCCAAGTATTGAAATATGGTCTATTTTCTTCTTTGTATTGTCTACCGTTGGTGTGTTTAACCAAATAGACAAACCCTTTTCTGCCCAGAGTTCTCAGCGTTGCACTGCTTTTCTTCTCCAGTGTCAGCTCTGGACACAGTATTTGGTTTAAGGCTACAACTACTGCAAACCAAACTATTTGCTCCAAATTTTTCATGATCTCAAAAGCCAAGGAGGATTTGGGTGTCCTTATTACTACAATAAAAAACATCTTTAAATGCCCCTTTTGAGGGAATTGTACAGGGCAATAGATAAGCAGGCTTCATCATGTACCAAATGATCAAGTGAATGAGCCTACAGGGGCATTTTGTCCTCGCATCACCACATTCAGTTCCCTGGCCCTCAAAGGTTCATGGACATCTCATGATACAAAATGTATTTAATCCAACTTCACAAGTCCTTGTAGCTCTTCAAGTTTCAACCTTACTCAGAAGTTCAAAGTCTGTTTTGAAGGCAATCACTTAACTGTGACCCCCCTATAAAACCAAAAAGTAAATTACATACTTCCAACATAAACAAAGAAAATTCCAAAAAGGAGGAGGGGGAACATAGTAAGGAAATACTAGATCAAAGCAAGACTAAATCACATCAGGGAAAATACCAGCTATTTCCTACAGCTCCGTGTACAGTACCTAATGGCTTTAGATTGAAATGGCTTAGGTGTCCAAGCCTTCCAGCCTTGCTGGCTGTAACATACATCTCTTTGTGAAATGATTCTTCCCCTTATATTCAGCTCTGCTTGGGAGATGTCTCATGGCTCTGACATCTCCAACATCTTTTAGTCTTCACTACAACCAGACTTCCCTTTCACAGCCTCATGCAGTGGCCTCTCATGGCCTTCTCACAGACTCCACATGTTACCTGGCCTCGGTTGCTCTCTAAAACTATGGAGAAAGAATGCATGACCCCCCCTCCCTCCTGAATCTTTCATGCCTTCAAAGCCAGGACTATCAGGATTAACTGCCAAGGTCACTGCCAGACAGACCTTTGTCCCATCTTACTGCATTATAAGGCTCTTTTCTGTGTTGAAGCAACTACTGTCTATGGGCAAGCCACCCTTGGGCTTTCTCCTTTCCCAAGCTGGAATCTTAGCAGGGTGGAGTCTTTCCTGAGATCATCCCTATTGTTCCAGTGCAGAGGAGGAGGCCTCTCTTTCATGGCCTTATTCTCTGTAACAATCACAGTCTTTCTTTTAGTACATGCCTTAGTTGAAACATGAAACTTCCTAGTATTCTGTTTCTATCCAAGCTATACATTTTTCTTCTTTCTTTCTGCCTCATTTGCTCTTTTTCATTGTAGGCTTACATAAGAGTTATTAGTAATTGCCATGCCACAGATTCAACATTGTACTGATTTGACATTTTCTCTATCAAAGGAATTAGGCATGCGTTTGTTTGTTGGTTGGTTGGTTGGTTGGTTGGTTGGTTGGTTGGTTGGTTTGTATGGAGACAGAGTCTCTCTGTTCACCCCTGGTTGTTCCGAAATTCACTACATAGACCAGGCTGCCTTCCACCTCACAGAGATACATCTGCCTTCTAAATGCTGGGAGTAAACACCTAGCAGTTCATTTCTTTTGAATTTAGCCTCACATAAATTCTCAGGAGATAGGCAGAAAACAGCCAGATTCTTTGCCAAAATATCACAGAAAGGGTCTGTAGCTGTGTTGCTAATAGAGTCCTTATTTGCCTGTGAAGCCTCTTGAGTCAGGTCTTTACTCGTCTCAGCATTTGGCTTCACAGTCCCATTAGAACATACAACATTTAACTACTTTTCTAGTCCAAACTTTCAAAGTCTTCCACATCACTCCAAAAAGCAACATGCCCAGGTTCCCCCTCTCAAAAACAACCCTACCCTCCCTCTGGTACCAACTTCTGTGTTGCTTACTTTTCTGTTGCTCTGAAAAAAAAAAAAAAACCATAACTAAAGGCAACTTAAGGATGAAAGGGTTTATTTGGGCTTATAGTTTCAGGTTTTCATGGTGGCATGAGGCCAGAGCAGGAAGCTGAGAGACCACATGTCCAGCTCTCAAGCACACGTAGGAGACAGTGAACTGAAGTGAGGTGAAGCTGTAGAAACTCCCAGAGCTCACCTCTAGTAACACACTTCCTCCAGTACAGCTCCATGTCCGAAAAGTTCCATAACCTTCTCCAAAAGTGCCAAGTGTTCAGATGCATGAGCCTATGGGAGACATTTATCAAACAGATCACCACGCAGAAGAGCTTAGCGTAATACCTAGCACACTAGAAATACCATTTGCTGTGTTATGCTAATGGTAAATTAGCAGCATTGTTCACAAACTGAAACATTTTGTTGCCTTCTAAATGGCCCTGGCCTGTCACAGCGTACTGTTCACATACAGTATAGGCCTACACTCAGACCGAGAACCCACAAACCTGCTCATAGAGTGAGCTCTCCTTTTGCCTTTATTTTCTAACTTTTTGATTAGAAAAGTCAAAAACATGAAAGCAGACTTAAAATTATATTTCAAGAACTCTGTCATGAGAGTTCAAATGGAACTTTGTCTTGCATAGATACGAACAGCTTACAGTTCCCTTTGGACTAATGTAGGAATCAGAAGAAATGCACACTTTTCTAACGCATAAGTGTTGCAGCCTTTTCTGATTCCTTATGGCATTTCTGACAGGTAAGCCTAGCTTCAGAAGCATAAAGAACATGGAGATGCCCTTGGTTCAGACTCTGACTGCTGCTAGCAGTGAAAGAAGTATGACGAGCTCTAATTGCACTTGTATTGAGCGTGCTGACACTCAGGTACAGCACAAAGGACTCATCACAGCTAAAGAGGTGCTGTCTTCATCATCTGTGTGCTCAGATTTTGAAATTTTCTATTTTCTTACCAAGGACTGCTAATCAAGATCATTTAGTTATGGACAAGTGAACTCCAGCAAAACAGTCACCATTTGAATCCCTAGCCTGATATAGGGAATCTCTAGTGAGCCCAAAAATGTTAGATGTTTGTACATCAGCCCTGCACTCTTGGGTGTTACTGAATGAACTTTCTAAACCTGTAAGGCTTCCTATAACACACCACCCTTCAAAAGCTGTAATTAAATCTGCATCCTCCAGAGCTCCCAAAGACTAAACCACCAACCAAAGAGTACATACACATGGAGGGGCCCATGGCTCCAGCTGCATATGTAGCAGAAGATGGCCTTATCTGGCATCAAATAGAGGGAATGCCCTTGGCCCTGTGGAGACTCAATGTCCCAGTGTAGGGGAATGCCAGGGCAGTGAGGTGGGAGTGGGTGGTGGGTGGGGGAGCACCCTCATAGAAGCAGGGGGAGGAGGAATGGGATAGGGGATTTGTGGAGGGGAAACCAGGAAGGGGGATAACATTTGAAATATTAATTAATAAAATAACCAATGGAAAATAAATAAATCTGAATCCTCTCTCACATTCATGCTAATCCATGCTTTTCTTTTTTCTGTGTTACTATGTTAAATATCCAAAGAGAAAAAATAAATCTACTACTACTACTCCAGATAAGTAATAATTGATGGAATACCTAATATGAACACTTTAACAGAGTTCAACTTTCTTGTTATTTTTCTGCTATAGAAAACTGAGCGATCGCATTTGGGTATGTCCAGCTGGGTGTAGGTGCCCATGAGGCCAGAGCTGGAACTGAAGTTACAGTCGAGTTGCCTGATACGGGTTCGGGGAAGCAAATTTCCGTTTTCTGGCAGAACAGCAAGTGCTCTTAATATCAAAGCCATCTCTCCAGCTCCTCAAATGTTGTTTTTAATATAGAAATATATTCTTTTTATTACTATTGGGTATATCATGAAGCTCCAATAAAAATTTTAACTTTAAAAAAAAGAAAACTGAGCGATCGTATGTTGTCTGAGGAGTTATGGATAAGAGGGCTGGCGTTAACTGGTGGAAGCACAGTTACTTTCTTCCACTCTATATACCGTATATTTTTCTGTACCATCCAGCTTTCCCCCTTCAGTCAGCTTTCAGCACTCTTCCTATGAATTAGAAAGTGCTTGCTGTGCTTGGCTCTCATTGGCTACAGCCAGTATTGATTGTTGACATGCTTCTGATTTCAAGGAAGATGCTCTATAGAAAGAACATAGAACACCTTCTGTTTTAACCTTTCAACCTTACAATGTGTTGAGGGACCTAAAATCCAGAAATGCTACTCAAGACCTGTCCTTTTCTCAAGGCCTCCAAAACCGCTATATCTTTTTGTCAAGCTTAGAGCTAGCCAAAGTAATGGTAACTATTTTCTTGGGAAGGTGAAAACCTTCAAAGCCACCATTAAAAATAGGAATCACTCGGTATTTTCATACAGTCACTTTCTGATTTACTAGAAGATGGAAAGATAATTTTGAAATTCAAAGTGGAACCACTTACAGATTTGGAGGCAGTAATTAAATGCCATATGTTAGCACCAACACATTGGAAAGTTGTTAATTAATTCAAGCAGCCCCAAATCCAGGTGTGACTTTGACAGATTGTATACCAGGGTGTTAGCACAGACTTACAATTAGGGATGTTTTAAAAATGAAGTTTCTAGACCTCTAACTTGAAGAAGTTACCCTTTTACTCAAAACATTAACCCTTTCTCATTATCCCATGAGAGGAGATGTTTTCTTGAACATTGGTCTTGAGGCCTGTGGTTCTGTTGTCGTCTATGAAGTAGGGAGCCTGTCTGTGCAGCACTTCATATGTGAGAGTCACTTCCTGTTCAGTTTGCTAGTGTCCTTGTGGAAAATGGTTTTGCCCCAAAGACAGGGAGCTTACTTTTGTTTTCAAATTCCCCTAAAACACCTTCCAGACTACCCTGGATACCATAGATTGATTTAAGCAATCCATAATCTCACTGATTAAAAGTTAAATACAAGCCTCACACAGAGAAAAGGAAATGAACATTTTACTAGCATGCAGAGGCCCCTCCCCTTTTTTCTTAGCTAATGGTATTTTAAAGAAGAGTTGTCTTCCTCCTTGAAATCTGGTTGAGTTTACTCTTAGTGGTACCCAGAAGTCAGCATCATCTCTTAAGTGATTTCCATTTTCAGAGTAGTCATTTTAGGCAGGGGGTCGTCATATATTAGCTTACTCAGGATCTGCATGTATACTTAGTATAGTACTACCCTGGAACTCAGAATGTACAAATTGTTTTAGCTAAACCCTGTAATTACAAGTTTGGTAGTGAAATTAGAAACCAAATAAAAATTTTAAATTCTGCTTTTATTTTAAAGAACTAAAGCAAGTTTCTTCAAGGTAAGAAATATGACAGGAATTTTTTTTTTATTATTCAGCTGCCAGCCATAGTATGGTAGGCATAGGAGTCCTGAGCAGAAAATAGTAAGAATTGGAGACTAGTAGTTCTGCCTTTCCTTCTCCATCCATTCCCCGTCTCCATCATGGGGGTGCCACGTCCTCACAGGACCTGCTGCCCACTGCCCTCCATATTCAGGGGCCAGCTCGTAAGTAGCCTATAATCATACAGGTCAGGAGATTATAAAGACTCCTTGTTAAGAGATCTGAGGTTGCTGAAGCTGGGTGCCCTGGACCACTAGGTTTTTGCTAATTCACAGTAGATCACTGGCATTTCATATCTTCCAGAGGTATAAAAAGAACAGTACACTTGAACTTTTTTTATCCAAATAAAAAATCCAAATAAATAGCCCATCTAGTGACCTTTAAATCTGTCACTTTCCTTACTCACTGAGTCCATTCTCTGATCATAAGATTTTTTTCCTTTTTCAGATGTACCAGTATGTCCCTGACTTTGTCCCTTACACATGAACATGTACCTTCTTTCCCCACTCCACTACAGGTCTCTCCAGATTATGCCTTTATTTCCCAAGTTGCATCTCAGGAGGACATTAAAAGATCCCTAGACGTCTTGAGTAGTCAGAAAGTACAGTATAAGAGGGTATAAGAGGGGGCATTTATGCACATTGCTCTGGAACCCCAGTGTTTCAGCTAACTGAAGCCTGAAGCACATTACCTCCTCTGCAGTGCTAAGGAACAAGAAAGAAAAGGAAGCTTAGCTGACAGTGGTGAGATGGTTCTCAGGGTTACGTTTCAAATCAATGACAACGCTAAAACAGAGAATAGAGTCCCTTAGTCATGACCATTCCTTATGCCTTTAAGGCTCATCTACCTCCTCCAGCTTGGAAGAATCAGTAAAGGAATAAAACACTGGGTTGGGGTAGGAAGGTGGGTTGTGTCCACATCAGACCACATACTTCCTGAATGACCCTAGGAAAGTTGCTTTCTTTCTTATGGACTCAGAAATCTGATGTACAGTCAGATGGAATATGTCCTTTTCTTATTACGTGGAATTCTATAACAAAGAACATTTAGCTGCTTAATTTAGGTTCTTCAGAGCCGCACTTACCAATATAATAGATACGAAGAGCTTTAAATTTTTAAATTAAAGTGAGATAGCATTAAAAAGTCTGTTTCCCATCATACTAGACCCTTTTAAGTATTCAGTGAAGTCATGCACATGGCACGGCTGTATATGGGGCAGCACAGACATAGGACTTGGGGTCAGTGTTGCTTCAGAGTAAATCACTGAGTGACAGCAGTGCTACAAGGAACTGTGCCAGTCCTAGAGGGCTCTGATCCATGCCTTAACTTGAGTTCCAGTGGACCAGCACCCAGAAAATCCACATAAATAATTACTGTTTACATGGAAATGAGGCCTGCGCTATAAGGACTAAAAGAAACCTAAGTAACTATCAATGGCAAGATGATGATATAGACTCAGTAACAGAGGCTGTGCACACACTGATGACGGTGTAGACT
>JANHMN010000006.1:47916251-47934785 GCA_030674055.1 Rhabdomys pumilio
ACACACTGGCTATACAAAGCCTAACCCAGTACTCTGCTACAGCTATCTTTCTCCTCCCTGACCCACACTTTTAATTCTGAGAAATAGATAAAGTGAAGCAGGAAGATAAGTGGGTCTTATCTCTAGAGCACCTCAGACATCTTTTACAAGGGCCTAGCTCCTAGAAAGGCTGCAAGCACTGTCCTGAAATCAGTTGTAATTTGGCCGTATAGGATATATATATATTTTTTTTTCCTTGCTCTTGTTTGGGTTTGCCCTACCAGAGATGATTCTCAAGAAACAACAACTTTCTTCTCTCCCCTAGAATCAACTTCTACTTGTTCTTGAGTTCAGAGTGGAAAAGAGGCGAGAATGGGGTGTGCAGGAATAAGGGGGGACAGATGCCGGTGTCCAGTTAGCATTCATTCTCACATGGACAAGCATAGCTTGACATGGTAACAAATGATTGGTTACAAGAAAAAAAGATGCCATGGCCTTTGTTCGTTTGTTGTTTTATCTCCTAGCTGTGGAAGACCGAAAATTGTTCATAGGAATGGTTTCCAAGAAATGTAACGAGAATGATATCAGAGTGATGTTCTCTCCATTCGGTCAGATAGAAGAGTGCCGGATTCTCCGGGGCCCTGATGGGCTGAGTCGAGGTGAGTGTGCTCTCTGTAAAGTCTCTTTCCTTAGGTGCTAATTGGAACTCTGTGTCACAGTCAAGGGAGATGTAGGCATCGTAAGCATCACATCCAGCAGGGGTCAGCTTGCAGTACATCTCATGTAGTCAAGTTATCCAACCTGAACTTTTCTCGGTAACCAAAGTGATCATCTTACTTCTCCAGGTGAAAGGTCTGAATGCCAGCATACTAGCCCAGGTCCCATGGAATGCTGGCAAGCTGACCTACGTCTTTAACCCCTTTCATCCTCAAATTGAGTGGATTTGGGCAACAAAGGAGGGAAGGTGGAAGATGAAAATAGATAACCAGACTTTCTCTGCTTGCCTGAATGGGTGTTAAAGATATGGTCCTCATATCTTTATGAGATTGTGCCTAGAAAGAGTGTCATACTCACGAGTGCAGAACAGATACAGTGCCTCACAGGAGCCGTTCTGCCCTGTCAAGCCTCTCGTCCCCAGACCTGCTCTGTACATGGTAGAAAAGTGATTTTGACCTCAAGAAAACTGCAGACTCTACTTTTGCCACAATAGAAGCAAAAGGTGTGTTTAGAGCCATGAGGAATGCTACAGTTTTGTAAGCCACTGTAGGAATCAGTGGGGATTAATTTTCTCCTTGCAGACCCTCCTCCTCCTCAGCAAGACCACACACCTCCCTCCTTAAACTACAAGAAGGTTGACAGTATGCGTCAATAATTATCTGACTGTACTTTTCCAAGTCAATCCAAAGAGGAGGTGTGTTGTCAAACACTTCAGTTCACAGAGAGATCTTCATTTGCAGTGCAGTTCCCATGGGACTAACTAAGCCTAGTGCTCATGCTCACACTCTGGTTCTGGGCCAGCTCTGGTGCTGACCATACACTGGAGGAAATGGCGAACATAGATGTCACAGTGGTCATTCTCACCTGTCTCACCTAATCAAAACCTGAGAGAAAGGTTTTTCTTTCTACTCTTAGACATGAAGCTTCATGTTGTCAGCTCCTAGAACTAAAATCTCAGAAGACAGACATTCCACCCACATCCACCTCCAGAGTTCCCAGTGGAGGCCATCAGGAGAACTAGGGGATAGAATGGCACCAGTTCTTGATCCCTGTATCTCCTCTGAATGTGGTTCTGGGGGCAGGAGGCACTGTGAAGCCACAAGTCATTCATTCTGTCACCTCAGAAACACTTGTTATCTAAGCTTAACATCAATGCTTAAGAAGATACTGAATGTGACTCTTGAACAAGACTTAGTACCTGAGACAAGACATCAGAGAGCCTGAAGATATAACAGAAAAAGAGAGGGGGCCAGAAATGGAGGGGGAAGGGAGAGTAGGAGGCAGAGAAGGAGGCAAGGAAAGAAATGCCTTTAACTTAGAGTGAAATTTATAGTTGCTCAGGAGTCAGTAAGACTTAACTTCCAGTTCCAGAATTTCTAACCTTAGTCAATTTATTTTACTATTTCTGTCTCTTAGTTTACCCATTCAGAAGCTGACAGCAGTGAAATGTGTGTCCTGCTTCTCTCCCAGGGCGGTGTTAGTACCCAGTTACTGCTTCTCCCACACTTACTGTCTGGATGGGCTCATAGAGACTGTGAGTGTGAAGCTGTGTGCTAGCTTCCTGCCTTCCCGATGCTTGGCTTGGCCAGCTAGGAAGTGACCCTCTGACCCACTGCCTCTGCTGTGCAGGGAAGGAAAGTGTGTTGAAACATTTCAGGTATCTTTAGGTTTACATTAGTGTTGATGGGAAAGAGCAGAACAATCACTACCCAATAGGAGAACTTGGCCACTTTGCTCTTCTGTTTGGTTGATTAACCAGCACATGACCCTAGAAGTAGCCGGTTCCTCTAATAAGATATAGGAGCCTTGCTCTTTGTTGTTGTAAATGGATATGCTCAAAGTACAGAAGAGAATACCACCCCACCCCATTTTAAACAGAAAAGTAATTCTGGGGATCTGATGAAAATTGCTTCTTAGAAAAAAAGAAAGTACTCATTTATAACCATTCATTCTGAAATACAAAGACAGGGTACATTTTTTAATTAGTAGGACCTAGGGACTTCTGGCCACAGGGGCCTGCTCCTGAATCACTGTATTTGATAAAAGAATAATTCTCTTTCATGGTACTATTTTATTCTCATTAAAGAATTTCAGTTTTCAATGGAATATTAGTAAATGTCTCCCATTAGTGATACTTCAGATAAAAGACACTCAGCATTTTTTCCCTCAGTGTCTGTTGCTAGCTCAGCTGCTGAAAAAATAATAATAAATGAAAATCAAGTGAAATGAAAGCATGCTGCTCTGAATAGGACATTATATAAACATTATATAAACCAGGGTATACACTACTCAATAAGAATGTTTCTTTGTTAGACACTTAATGATGACAAAGGTAAGGTGCAGTTGGGGGGTTAGCCACTTACCTTTTTTCTGAGTTTACACATTTCAGCTATAAATATCAAGTAGGCCTCTCCCATCACTCCTCCTCTGCCACAGCAGACATTTGGATTCCTCCCAAAGAAAAGTTTCAGCACGCTTTCCTTTCCTGCACAGCAGAGGCAGTGGGTCACTTCCTAGCTGGCCAAATCAAGCATCGGGAAGGCAGGAAGCTAGCACACAGCTTCACACTCACAGTCTCTATGCACTCATTCAGACAGTAAGTGTGGGAGAGAAGCAGTAACTGGGTACTAACGCCGCCCTGGGAGAGAAGCAGGACACACATTTCACTGCTGTCAGGGCACTGCTGCAGTTCCCCAGACGTGTTGACTTGGGACACCACTCATCAGCATAGAGGCCTGAAAGCTGCCTGGACTCACAGAGTATCTATCAAGGCCTATTTATACTTTCTATCAGAGCCATTATCCTTGGAGGATGGGGAGAACAAAAGCAACAAAAACCTCACTGTCACTAGTCCACATCCCTGGTCAGACACTCAGGAAACAGTTGTAACTATATGGAAAGAACCTAGCACTTGCCTCTCACACAGAACTACCTAGCAAATATTCTGTCTCATCCATACAAAGGGCAGTATGCCCAAATCTAAGGCCTTTCCTCCACTAGGGACAGTCACTCATTCTGCTGATGCTGTTTTTGAAAGCATGTTGCTCATCACTTTCAGACAGCTTCATATCAATAGTTACATCATTGTGCAAGTACAGCTGCACCTGTCAGGCACCTGACAGCTCTCCAGGAGAAAACAAGTAGGCCACACAACCCATCTGTGCCATTTCCAATGAGACATTTGTGCTTAAAAGCAAGCTTGAGGTTTCCATACCAAATGTGCATATTTAACAGTGTTACTTTAGGATGTTGAACTTAAATAAACATGTTCTCACTGATACATACAGTCACAAAGGTTATTGAAATCTAACCTATGAGATTCTGTGCACAATAACAATTGAGTATACTTGGAATCAGTGGAAAAGTTCATTTCATTTTTCTTTCCCACAAACTGTTGTAGAATTTTCACTTCCATTTAAGGTAACTTTCTTTCTCCTTGTCTAAGAGTATTCCAGCTGTGTTCCAACATTCCCTTGCCTAAACCCTTGGCAAATGAATGTTTTCAGGGAAGGGCACAGACTGGGCTTAGCAGTTAAGTCCTTGTTTGTTCCTTGTTTGTATTCAAGCAGTCTATTAAGGTAGGGCTTTTGAGTGTTCAGTACAGGTATGTGGACTAGACTGTCTTGATCAGTTTAGTTTTGTCCACCCAGTACCTAAATATTCATCTGCATTGGAAACTTCATCACATGTCTCTTGGAATACTAACTACATTATGCCATCTTGTTCAAAATAGTTGTCTCGCCCATCTGAGTGACGAGATATTCCCAGCTGCTAAGTGGGTCCTAGTTTGTGCCCAGATTCAGATGCCATAAATGAATGGTTGGTGTTTTAATGCCAGTTTTCAATATCCTAACCCAACACTGATATATTAGATTACTAATGCATGTGCCCAAGTATTATGCTGTACTGTGTGTTTGATCATTCCTGCCAGTGCTAAAAAGATACAGCAAGAATTGGCTACATTAATATCTCTGTTAGGTGACGATTAATTTGTAAGTAATTTTCTCATAGTTTGATGCCTCCTTCATGCTGTACAGCAACTTAAATCATGTTTCTTCTATTTGAGATACAGCAAGCTCTGTGCCTCTCTGAAAGAGGTAAAAGAACAAGAGACCCTGGCATCCTTTGCACTTCTAATTTTGGGGTTTCCTTGGGTTTAGGTTTTGGTTTTTTAAATTGTGGAGCAAGAATTCATCTAATTCTATAACATTTTCTTGACCCCTATCAATCAATGGGCAGGGGTGGTGCACACTTTTAATCCTAGCACATGGGAAGCAGAAGCTGGCAAATCTCTTGAGTTCAAGGCCAGCCTCATCTACTGAGCAAGTTCCAGGACAGCCAGAGCTACACAGACAAACCCCGTCTTGGAAAAAGAAAAGAAATGAGGGGTGGGGATGCCCTTTTATTGAAATTGCAAGTGTGATAGATATAGTCCAAGCACCCCACCCTCTATGAATGGTCTCTGAGCTTTCCTTAGATCCTGTCTGTAGGAAGAAATCACTTGTGAAACCTTTCCCCAGTCAGTCATCTATCTGTTTTAGCAGCAAGAAAGCAGTCTCACTGAAATAAGAAAAATTCCATTCCTCATTCCTATTAGTAACCTCTGACTCAAAGGGGAAACAATAATTGCAAGTAACTACAGGTTAGCCACAAAAGAAATTTTTTCTTTTATATGTATTTGGTAGTTTTAAAACAGTGATATGCATATATCAAAAATGCATATACCAAAACTGAAAAAAAAAATGTGTATCTTTTTTCCTCCAGTCAGAGTTCTCCAGCATTGACGTCAGTTACCAGAAGACTAGTTACCAAGATGGTGCATTTACAGTCTTAAATAGTTAAGGGCTGATGATTTATAGTCCTAAATAGTTAAGGTACTATCCTGTCAGAACTCAGTCAGTGCCACTTCATGCAGAAGAAAGGACCAGTTAAAACTAAGGTACTTCTGCCCACTAGAAAGCCTTCTGGCTCAGCTGTAGAAAAAGCTGTGGCCAGTTTAAATAGTAGAGCTCTTATGAGCCTGTGTTAATGAAAAGTCACACGTCAGAGACCTGGGACAGGAGCTACTATCATGCTTGTACTTGCATTGAAAATAAATTAGAATATATCCAATATAACTACCACAACCTCTCTTGATACAGAGAAATTACAAAGGTTAACAAGCTTTACTATCCAAACCCAGTTGCTCCTAAGTTGCTTAACTGCATCCAGAGTAAAATTTTTCACTATGCATTCCCACTTTTTAAATGACATGATATTTTCCTCCTAACTAGTAGAGTACAGCACACAATAAAGAACTTGACAGGAGCCCCTAAGAAGACAGCTTCTCTCCTTCCCTGCTCACTACCAATAGAGTAAAAAGTTACAGAAGTCATCACATTTGTCAGGTCACTTTTTTGAACTGGTTAGGATTGTAAAGTTAGGAGCACTGTTTGGGTGGAGAGGGCAGTGGTTAAGTTGATAGGGGTTTTATTATGCCTACTAATTGCTTTATCTTTCTCACAACACTTCCTTACAAGGTACTTGTGTGAAATTGTGATAAATGATAAACTTGCCTTATTGATTCTTATTGACATTTTACATGTTTCTAATGCATTTTTTAACCTCCATTTGAAAACTGCCAGCTTGGCACACATTCCTTTAGATAATATGAGCAAATGAACTGAATATAACAAGCTTCGTGACCATTAAAGCAGATTTGTTCAGTCCATGCCTTGAATGCTTTCAAACATACTCTGCTAGGTGATTTGGCCTTCACTGTAGTCTCAAGGCAAGAAGTGGAAAAATTAAAATCTCTTAGTCTTATTTCCTCTGCAATTTCAGTGATAATCATTTTAAAGAGGTGTTACTTTGAAGCAGATGATAAATTTAAGGCTATAATCTCAGACCTTTGCATCAATATGGAGTCCAGTGGAGGCCCTGTCATCTATCTCACTGTTAGACATGTGATCTAAACACCTAGGGCAGAGAAGGCCATTGTTTTTATGGATGACAGGCTACAGTCATGTCAAGGTACATGCAACATGTTTAAATAGTAGGCTTTGTCACTGCTGTCTGTCAGAGGACTACATGCAACAGCTCAGTATTCAAGCAAGCTGGACGTATTGCTTGCTGCTTAATATCTCCTCAACTAATAATGGAGTGTGGGCTGACCTTCCTGTATATTGGGAACTTTTCATAACGTGTTGCCAAAAAGCTATGCCTTTAGTTCCTATTATGACTGGATACCATTGTGCATTAGGGATTGTAGACAGGAACTGCTTTCTCTTAATGCTATTTGATTAAAAGGCACTACAGCAGTATTGATTTGATATTCTCACCAGGTATACAGTACAGGACAAAAGAAGAAAATGTGTTTATGACTGACTAATTTACATAAACCAAACAATCTGCTGGTTGTTTGAATGTAGAATGTTTTGTTTTGTTTACTGGCCACAGGGGTAACAACCCCATACTGCTGATGCCAAAATTCTGTCTTTGTGCATTTGCTCTGAGATGACAATAAGCTTCAGCCTCTCAGTGTTTAGATCTGCTTCATTTGGAAATCTTTTAAGTAGTAATAATCATAATGTTTTGAGGAAATTGAGTGGAACACTAAATTATTCGCTGATACCTAAGTTCAAACTGTGCAAGGCTAAAGAAGCTGAAAATCAATGCACTTTTAAAGTCATTAGAGATCATAAATGAAATAAGTCTGCATTGCTTTAGCTAAGCTTTTAGTGTGCTGTGGTATTATTATAAAATCAGCCTAAATCTGCATTAATTTCACAGCCTTTTTCTCTAAGAAGCCCAAGGGTACATGATGAATAAAATGTAAATTTCACAAGGCAGTGTTTTTATTAGTACAAAGAGCAATGAGCCATGTTCTTCAAGTGGTGACCTGCATGGTGGCCAGTGCTGCCATCTGAAGCAGGAACCAGCTCTATAGATGCTAGCTATTTTATAGCACTAAATAAAATAAACACAGGAAGCTTTATAGATCTCATAATAGATGTTCAGAGAAATGTACGTTGTCTTGTGTGTGTTAAACTTTAGGTCAAATCTCTGATTCCTTTCATAAAGTTACAACTTTCAAAGTCATGAAAATTTTGTACAAATTACAGTTTTTATAATTTATTTCATATGCACTGTTGAATTTTTTCAGAGTAATTGTTTTAATAATTGGTGACTACTACTTTGTAATAGATTTGGTATATTTATTTACATTTGAATAGCATCAACTCATATTTATATGTTTTTAACTGTCCAAGATGAATTAGATATTCTTATTTGTTAACATTTTGAGCTCTTGAAATGTATTTGCTAATTTACCCTTGGTGTGATGAATTCTTTATTTCTTAAAATTCAGTGATGCATTTTGAGATACAAAGTCCTATCTACAGTGTGTGCATGCTGTCAGTGTAGAGATCACCAGCCAAAGAGAAGGTATAAAGTAGCCTACTTTTTACTTAGAAAATCCAAGTTACCTCTTGCTACTTTCAAACCTGGTGGGGGAAAAAATATGCTACATGCTCCCTAGTTCCCTTAAAAAAAAAAAAAAAAAAAAAAGGCTAATGAATAAATTGTTCTGCTTTGGTCAGATTAGCAATTCAGCACTGTGGATGAAAAACAAAATAAGATAAAACCAAAGAGAGAAGCTGTTTATTTTTATGTACTACTGAGAACAGTGTCGTCTTGTGGCAGTTCTCGTAGACTGTGTTGGTTTAACAAGCGTCCAACCCTTTTGTCTTGTTGTTTTTTGTCTTTCCTGCTCCCTGTCCCCTTGTTTCCCACAGGCTGTGCGTTTGTCACATTTTCTACAAGGGCAATGGCACAGAATGCAATCAAAGCCATGCATCAGTCTCAGACCATGGAGGTACTGTATCATCTGCCCTTTCTTTGTTTTCTTGGTGCAAATGATGGGGAATGGTAAAACAGTTCTCTCCTGTGTGGATTGTTCACATGACAATCACAGACTTACGCTTTTCATTCACTCATATTCACACCTCTCTCTCTCTCTCTCTCTCTCTCTCTCTCTCTCTCTCTCTCTCTCTCTCTGTTTCCCTCCTCACTTTGTTTCCTCTTCTCTCTTTCCACTTGCATTTCTCCCTAATGACTTGAAATGTACTTTTAGCGAAACCTTCTACTTGCCCTGCAACTATCTTTTGAGCCTTTATTGGAGTAACACAGATCCTGAGATATGAGGCAAATGTCATTCTGGGCCTAGAGGATTGAACACATACCCCACAGAAGGGGTGGTATGGACTATGCTAAACAACCTCTACCTCAGGTCCCTACTGTAACAAATCACCTGATTAAAAGTCTTAATATAGTCAAACAGAATTGTTTTTTCATCTCAAGAATTTTGAAGAAAGTTAATAATTCTCCTATTTATCAGTAATTTTCAGTCTCCTGAATAATCAGATTGGTTCCTTTACTTAAAAGTAAATAACCAAGAAACACCCATGCTCAAATCCAATCTCCTAAGAGGTTGTGACTTGGGGAACAGGAGACTCAGCAATGTGAAATATGCCACAGGTGGAGAGGCACGCTCTCTGCTCGCTCTGTGGTTTGGGTCTTGACCTTCCAGAATTCTGCATAAGAACATTCCAAAAGTGACATGCCATCACTTCCTCCGTACTGTCTGATAGGATCATTTGAGAGTGCATGTGCTGCTGTGTTACGTATACTGTGTCTTTGTGGGTGATTTTCTCCAGAGATGGTGGCCTGTGCTGTTACATGAAGCTGTGTTTTCCTATTTGAACAATTTTTTTTCAATTTTATTTAATGTGCAAAAAAATAGTAACTGTTTGAGCTTCTTTTTTTTTAATTCCCCTGTGATTGGGATTTTAATTTTTGGTTTGTTTGTTTGTTTGTTTGTTTTTGCAATGCTGCATCTTCCAAAGCATGCTGGGAGCTAAGTGATCATTATGCGTCATGTTCTATGGGAAATTTCTTTCTATTAATTCAGAAGGTGGGTGGAAGGGGTGGAAGGGGTGTGCATGGCATTGTCACTAAGTGTTTACTGTACTTTTTTGAGTTGTGACATCAGCATTGCAAAGCCTATTGTCTTTTTTTGAACATTCATTTTGACTTTGATATTCCTAATATATATATATAATTAATGTGTTTTCCTTGCAGTGCAATGCATTTTTAGGACAATCCCACCCCCTACCTGAAGGCAAACTCAGGTGACAATCGAACATGGTAGAAAATGATAAACAGGACTCCAGTCTTGTATGCCTTGCCATCACATTCCTCCTGTTCTGCCTCCTTTTACTTATAGGCTGCTCCAAATGTGTGGATTTCCAGCTGTTTTTCAGCTTAGCCATTAAAATGAATGTGCTGTTTAAAAAAAAAAAAAAAAAACCAGTCCTCATATGTTTATTTACATATATGCATTTAGCTCTTTTTATTTCCTATAATTGAGGAATTTATACCAAAATTGATCTCCCCTTAGATAAGGTTTTAAAGTTCTTTTGAAACTTAAGAGCTGCCATCTCCACATGAGTTCATAGAGAATACTGACACGGTCTGAGTCTGTCAGCTCTACTGCCCATGAGCTCAGGACACAAGGCAGAAGTGGGCATGAATCAAGCCATGGGAGGCTTTCATGCAGAGAACACTGTGAGGCTGGCACGGACGTGTTCTGCAGATCAGTTTGTATGCTCCTCTTTAAAACCGGATAGCCACGATTAAACCAAGGGCCCTCAGTTCCAGTTACAAATTTTGACCTCTGAACAGAACATTTCATACCATGCAGTTCTACTATAATCATACAACTGGAGGTGTTTGGTTGAGTTTTAACTAATTACATTATTTTCAGGACTTTGGTATACATCTTTAAGCAAGACAGTATTATTTAACTTACAGTGATGTGAATGTTCAAAGATTTGTTTTTAAAACATGCATATAGTATCTGTTACCCTCTCCCCCCTTTTTTTACACAATCTCCACTTGTTTTTCCCTCGTGACTTGAACAGGTCACTTTTAAAGCTACAGCTGTTTACCTAATTTCATGCTTTTACATCCTTTTTCACATTTAAAAATGAGAAACGAATAAAAGTCTTATTATGAGAAGATGCTGTTGTTCGTCATAGAACACTTTGATGCAGCAGCAGGACACTCTCCACGCAAAACCTCTCTGTGTTAGTTTCATGTTCAGAATAGTCTGCTCTCTTTTAAGAAGTAGTAAAGTACTGAAATATGAAGCAGATAAAAATGTATTGGATTTTTTAATGATGGAAATGTTATTATTATGTAATTTATTGCCATTTAACATTCTGTCCCATGATTCTGCCTACAGGAGCTATAGGTTGCCCAGAACTTCTACACTAAAACAGTTACCTCACTTTTCTTACATTCTTAACTAACAGACTTGATAGCCTAATGTAATTCATAGCTAAATTCTCAGTAACTACCCAAAGTGATAAAGAAAAACAGGCAAGCTTATGTTTTACAATAAAAATGACCTAATGGGAATGGAAGGGAAAAGTTCATTTAAATAGGAATATATCTTTTGTGAGAGAAGTCTATTATCACATAATAAGATTTTGTTTAATCACTTGGGTAGAAATACCTTTTTTAAAAAGCTCCACAGAATGTAAGAGAATGGTGATGGCATGTGCTATGTGCTCTGTGCTCTATACCAAGGACAGAAGGCTTGGAAAGAGGGGTGCTTTTCAGCTGAGTTCTTACCAAAAAGCAGATGTCTTAAAGGTGCTCGGGATAGAATCATCCTGCTTGAAGTAGTAGGCTAATATTTTCCCAAAGATAGTGTCTAACTCAAAATTAATTTACTTTATTAGATGACCTTTGACCATTTCTTTCTCACTATTCTTACTCCTTACCTTTTAAAGGAAATTAAAACTGAATGAGACTCATCAAATGGTGAGATTAATAGAGAAAAGGAACTGTGTAGAATCCTACCTTTAAGATCCATCACTTTGACTAGATAGGGTGTGCTTCTGAATCTTTTGATTTGCTCTGGGGACTTTGGACAGAACAGAAGTAACATGGATGAAGGAAAAGAGGCCTCTGAGACCATGTGCATAGTTACTCTGATCCGTGCCCAGTTTTTCATCTCTCTTCATTCCTTCATCCGTGTTTCTAAATGGAAATCACTTCTTTCTTTTATTGTGTCAAAATTATTTTCACTGTTCCAGTGTTGGAAAATATATACTGAAATTAAATGAGTGGTAAAAATGAGTGAGATGTTTTCATTCACTTGGATTTCTGTCCCTTTACCCTCTACCTGTATATGGAAATGGCAGACACACGAAGACAAGGCTATCTTTAAGTCAAGCAAACCATGAAGCTTAATTAAAGATAAGGTCTTTGTCTTGAGGGAATTCCTGAAGGAAGCTGAAGGAAGACACGTGAAATGAGGAGAGACAATGTAATAATCAAACCAAGAAAGCAAGTGGCTTCAGCAGCAGGTCCCTTTAAAGAAACCAGTGGCAGTATATGGAGTTTTCTGTTGATGGTACATTTAGAGAAGGAATATCAAACCATCCAAAACCATTCCATGTGCTCCAAGATAGCTAAGAAAGATAAATCCAGTGATGACTGAGCATTACAAAGGGATTCCGGCTGTGCCATCATCTTCACTTTCCCATGTCTGCCCACAGGGCTGCTCTTCACCTATCGTGGTGAAGTTTGCTGACACTCAGAAGGACAAAGAGCAAAGGCGCCTCCAGCAGCAGCTTGCACAGCAGATGCAACAGCTCAACACTGCCACTTGGGGGAACCTGACAGGGCTGGGTGGACTTACCCCACAGTACCTGGCGGTAAGTGTCCAAGAACATGGGTCTCTGTGTGCGATCCATGAAGGAACAGAACACCAAGTCCAAAACTGTCAAAAGCTACTATAAGTGTGCCAAAATTTTACTTTCTATACATTTTGAATCCCGGAAATTATGAAATCAGCATTAGGGCAGGTTTTTATTAGTCAAATTGACTAGCAAAAGAATGTGCCTAAGTTAACTGTAGACTGTTGGCAGCTGACTAAAACTAGATTTCTAAACAGTATTTTAAGGCACAGTAAAAAGCCTGTGCTAGAAGTGTTGCATGCTTGAAAACTGTTCATCTAAACTCTAGATTCTAAAGATTCCAAGAGAATGGGCCAAGAACTCACCAGCTGGCAGGTTAGTACTTCTCTAGTAGTAAGGGAGACATCAGTCTTCCGCCCAGGTCTTTCTTGTGAAGCAGTATTGATAGATGACGTGAATATTTCCTTTGTAGGCCAAACAGACTCAGTTCTTTGAGCCATCTCCTAGATTTTTCAGTTTCTGGTCGTTTCCTCTGCATTAAGCATCTCTCTGTCATTGTCTTTATTGAGATATAGTGGCAAGAGCTTACGACAGTCCTCTCTTATGATGTAAGCTAACTGAAGAGCAAGCTCAGACATGGCCTTTCGAACCTTCCAGTAGCTGTGGGTGGCCACCTTTGTAGAAACTGCCTACATGTCTGGGAAGCAGTGAGCGGCCTGATTCTCAGCTCCATACTGCATGTTTATTAATCACGTTTCATTTTGGGATTTTCTATTCTGAGAGTGTTAGCAAGGACATGTGCATGTTCTTTCTAATTCTGTCATTTTACTTTTTACCTACTCCTCACAGGAGCATAGCATCCATGGGCTTTACTCTGTAGCAGAAACTATGATATTTTGTAAGACCCTCTTCCCTACTGCTCTGAAAGGAAAGATGAGGAAGAGGGCCCAAGGAGACCGAGTGCATTTACCTACATCACACAGCTGCTAGTGTCTATGGACCTTCAAGGAACTTAGGTTTTCAGCCTTTATCCCCACCACTGACACCTCCCTCCCCAGCAGAGTCTGCCATGTAAAGGAGCTGTTCAGTAAAGAATGAGTGAATGTATGCGTGAGTGAAAAAATGAATTAGTGAATGAATAAGAAGCATGTTTTTTCTGTCTTCATTTGAGCCAGTAAAAGATTGACTACATTTACTGTCATTTTCTAGCTGTTTCTCTACCTTACCCTTAAAGATACCATGCTTATCTTTGCCAGGTGTCTTGCTTAAATCTACATACATGCTTTTTTCTTAGTCTGTCGTCTGGTGATTTTAATTCCAAAGAAAGAACATAACCTGAACCATAGAACTACTCTGTTTTCTACCTCTACCCCGGTATTTCTTCTTTTACAGAAGTAATCAGTATTCTAATTCACTTTTGACCTTTTTAAAATTTTTTGAGACTCTAATGTTTTTCCCCTCCCTGACTTGCCTCCAAACCCTCCCATATACCCCCTCTCTTTCAAATTCATAGCCTCTTTTTTTTACTATTATTGTATGTCTATAACCATATACATACATATATTCCTAAATAGAACCTGTATTTTTCAGGGCTGTTTGGCACTGGACAGACAGTCGGTGTGCTCTTCCCTGGGAAGAACCACCTCTCCCTCAGCCAGCTCTCTGCACTTGCCTCTAGTTTTTATGCAGTGTTGAGGCCTCACAGGTTTTTCTGCATCCAGTTTGGCATATCTGTTGGTGTCATCCTTGTTGAGCTCACATTTGGCCAGACATTATGGATGTAGCTAGACAACCCTGCAACTATAACTTTGTATGTGCACTGAGGTATACATTCATTAAAAAGTCAGTTACAGGCCATCAGCTTAATGATATTCACCTAAATGTTTATTCAAGGCTAACATCATGCTTGCCTTTTTATACTTTCAGTGAGTCCAGATTCTTGTTCTACCAGGACTGAAAACTAAGGCATAGGTATCTGCCCCAGTATTATGACATGTTTCCCTTGCTCCACAGCTCACAGAAAGCTCTGGAATGGGTTTCTGTGACCCCCATCTGAAAATTATTCTCCTTACCTGGAAAAGAATAAAACTTAGCTTCAGTTATAGAACTGCATGTGTGAGCTGTGCATAGGTTTTCTCGTGTCCTGATACCAGTGTGTCTTAGCCGCCCTTCTCCACTCGTCACTCCAGAGTCTTGTCTGAAAGGGCCGCGGGCCCTGAAGGCACTTCCCTTCCGTGGAAAACCAGAGTCCAAGCCTGTAATTATTGGTGATTGCTTCTTGACTTTCCAGATAGTCTGCTTAACTCAGCAGGTGTTACTTCCTCCTTAAAATACCTTCAAAGCTGCTTTTAGAACTTGAATTTAAAAAAAAAAAAGTATATATACTATGAAGCAAGGGCTGCCACTTTTAAACACAAATGGATGAGAAACTCAACAAATCAAACCAAAATAGGATTTTATTGTATTAAAATAGATAATCCCTAGGTTTTCTCATCTCTCTTGCTGTTTTCCACTTCCTGTGTGAGTTTGAGAACAGGCTTGTGTGTATGCAACTGTATTCTTCCCTACATGTAAACTTTATCTTTATTGATCTATCTTACAGAAAGAAGAATTTCTTTACATCTACTCAGTGTCTTAAATGGGTCCTAAATTAGCTTGTAGTTCAGCTAATGTGAACAAGAACATTTCGGAACTGAAACAATGTGCCTTCATGGTGTGACACCCACTGATTCTGCGCAGCAGACAGTGGGTCTTTGAAAGTGGAAAATGAAGACTATCGTAGGCATAGTAATTAATATTTTTGTAAAGATTTTGACGTACCTAAAATACACAGATTCAGTATATACCAGATAACTCCAGATTTTGACAAATACTTTGCTTTTATGCTGGTAAAGACCATCTTAAGAATAACTGGCCACTTGCTTGGCCATGGGCTCTGACTGTCACTGCAAATAGATGGTTTTGGGTCTGTAGTCATTATGGTTCTTACCATTGTTCTGAGTCTGTGCATACATGTGCTTCTAGCTGAGGAGCTATTAACACTTGATAGCTGTTAGGGAAAGAAAGCCTTTTTTGTTGGTGTGTGGCCCATGTTGCCTGTGCTCCATGGAAAATCTCACACCTATTCACCATATACATATGGGTGGCATATTGGAAAAAGAAAATATGAGATCCAGAGGGGAATTCATAGAAGGGATTAGTGAGGCCATAGGGGGAAAATGGTGGTCAAGGTATGTTGTACACATGCATGAAGTTCTTAAAGAATAAATAGTTTGAAATGTCATTTAATAAAGAATAAAGGAAAGACTGAGCTGGGAAGGAACGTAGAAGAGAGGAGAGAGGAGAAAATGGACCCTGATTGACAGAGATGAGTTACAGCCTCTTCTAGACTGCAGAGAGTTAGAACTAATCATGCTTTGTTAGTCTCAAAATTTAGCACTGGTTGTTGAAAAAGAGTAAATAGATTAGTTGTTCTAAGGGAGCAGTCTTAGTTCCCCTAGTGTCTGTGCTTCTCAGTGGAGATTAGACACTAATATGGATTTACACGTCTAACTCTGGGCACCTTCAGCCCATCAACAGGAAGTGGCAGTCAACTATATAAACATAAAGGAACTGAATTTGTACCCAATATAATGAGGAACTGCCTCCTCTCCACACTGTTCTGACTGAGCTTGTGTGTTCTTTTGCAGCTTCTGCAGCAGGCCACCTCCTCCAGCAACCTGGGTGCATTCAGTGGCATTCAGCAAATGGCTGGTAAGTCATAAAACATGCTAGTCCCTTTGACCATACTAGTTTCTGAATTGTTGGTTGTTTCAAAGCATAAAGGAAAGAGCCAAAGGAAAACAGTAAAGGGTAATTAGCAGATAAGCTAGCATTTGTGTATTGGGTATTAAAGTTGGAATCAGCTGCTCTGAACTATTTTCCTGCCTTTACATTTATCCTCAGAGCTCACCCTGCAGAACAGTTATGAGGGAGGCTACAGACTTCTGCAGAATATATTCTTTAGTTACTTGTGAGATTTTTGTTAATGCAGTGATAACTGGGAGATTTCTGGCAATATTTCTATATCTAAGGGCAGATGAAATGATTAACATCTCCAGAATTTCTTAATAATAGGTGATCAATAAAAATGTTCTGACCTCCATAACAAAAGCCAAGATCACCAGCATACATTTGATACAGTTTGTAGTCCCTTGATAATGACAGACAGTTAACACAGCACCTTTTTTAAACTTTAGTACCCAATTAACAGAATTGTGCATCAGAAGCTTTTATGTAAAAGTATAATCTTTGTTCTCAGAAAATCAAAGTGTTACTGAATTTGAAAAGCCTCTTACTGAAGGATTCCTTTTCATAATGAGCTGTGCCGGGATCTGCAGCAACAACTCGGTGATTAGTGAAAGGTCAGCGCTCCTTGCCACCTTCCATGCTGACACCTACCCCAGCTCAGGGCCAGAGAGGCAGTATGTGCAGGAAATCAGAATGCAGGAGGATCAGGAGAAAGTGTTCTCCTTGTTTGATTCCAAAAGGGTAGGTGTGGGAAAGACAAAGAAGAGATTGAGGGAGGTGTGTTAGAAGGAAACGGTTTTCTTTAATTAAGGATGCCCCTAATTAATTAGGTGAAATCCACATGTATAAAACAAAAACCAATTTTAGTTATGTGTCACTATAGAAACTCATCTTTTCCACTTAATTTTTTCCCCAAATATATACCTTAAGTTGTTTTGGTGGTAGTGTTTATTCTGAAATGTTTCTCTCCACTTGTGTTCTGTGAGGAACAGCCTAGTGTTCTGTTGTGGTCCACAAGGTAAGGGCAATTTGCCGGATTGTATAATTTATTCAGATTTATTGCTATCACTGTAATATAGCTTTTAGATTATTCAAAATACATATTTTGAAATGATAAATAGTAAAATGTTTGCAATTATATTTAAGAAAACGTGTTAGGATGCTGGCCTTAGAACTAACAATCACATTGACAAGTTCATGTATCTATAATCTGTGAAGGAAACTAGAGAGATAAAAGTAAAATATTCAGGGGAGTTCCTATGCTTTGAAAGGAAAAGAAAACTCTCTGAGTTGTAAGCTGCTAAAGTACATGCTAACATTGTCACATTTGAACAGTTCGAGGATTGTTTCTCTTCTAGTAGCACAGACCCACCCAGAGTAGCCTTGGGCTCCCCTACCCCCCAGAGCTGCATTATGCAGAGAAGGTTGTTTATTCCTGAGGCTGTTGCCCAGCATGCCTTCCCAGGTGGACAGAGTGCCCTGCCATTTTTCATTAGGATGTGTGTGCCTCTGCCATGCCAGCTACAGGTTGAGATATTAGCATTTACATGTTCTGTGTGCTCATTTGAAAACTAAGGTTATCTAGGAGTCCCCTTAAAAGGTGTCATGGAGCAGACAGCTAATTTAAAGCCATTCTGTAAATGCTCTGGGGTTTCCAAAATGTATGTTTCTTGAAACTTCATCATGGTGAATGCACCACACTAAGTTCACACATACTGTAAAATCAAATACTGAACAGTCCATGTGTGCCAACATCTAAAATAGGCATCACACCACTTTTTGTGTAGCTTTGTAAAAGAACGTCTCACTTACATGAGTGATCGAGTTTCATCTTTCTAAGTATTTAAGTATTTAGGGTATTTTTTTTTTCAATAAAGAAATGGAATGTCTTGTCCCCAAAATAGGGCTTAACTTTGGGCGGACTTACTTTTTGCACTTGCCATTCTCCTCCCACAGCATATTGGGTGATCATGGTGGATGGTGATATAGACTGCTTGCTGGTTTTGTTGCTGTTCTGTTGTAGTGAAGAGACACCACAACCATGGCAACTTTTAAAAGAAGCATTAACTGGGGGACTTGTTTACAGTTTCAGAGGGTTAGACCATGAGCATCATGGTGGGAAGCATGGTGGCAGGCATGCCACTGGAGAAGGAGCTGAGAGCTTACATCTGCTATGTAAGCACTGTGCAGTTGTGACTGGGGCTGACATGGACTTCTGAAACCTCCAAGAGCATCCCTTGTAATATACCCTGCACCCTTCCTAACAGTGCACCAACTGAAAAGCAAATGTTCAGATGTC
>JANHMN010000006.1:47934795-47989077 GCA_030674055.1 Rhabdomys pumilio
CACCCTTCCTAACAGTGCACCAACTGAAAAGCAAATGTTCAGATGTCTGAGCCCATGGGAGGGAGCCATTCTCATTCCGGCCACCACAGTGGCTAGCTCCTTAGCTTTCCTCACCAGAGTATCCCCAATACCTCAGATGGGTCAGTGCTCAAGGGCACACTGCACTCTGGGAGAGCAAGGCTTGGCCCAGTGACTTAATGGCACAGCCAGTCCTCCTGTAAAGGTGCTAGAGACCATCTCTAAATAGATGAGTGAAAATCTGTGAGTTGACAGATGTAAATTTGTATTTTGGAATCATTCCCAGTAAAGCTCAAGTCAAATGCCCAGTTTTTTAATTACAAAACTTAGTTTTAGCTGTACATATAAACTGAAAATCACCAGAAAAACCATTGTTACTATTCAAAATGGCATTACTGAGAGTTTGGAGATAATTTGTCTAATATAAAGCATGTTACAGAATACATTATAAACCACAAATACAGTAATAGCCATAGCATAATAAAGTTGAGAGAACCCAGGAAGTCATTTAATCCCAGCCCCACTTGGTTATCAAATGTTTTTTGAATGACTGATAGCCTAAAGGTGGGGAAAACATAAGAAAGATAAAAAAAAGTAAAAGTACACAAATTATACTGCCAAGGAGTGAAACATTTTGAAACCAATTCAACAGCTTTCAGAGAATAAGTCTTTCAGGAGACAGGGGTTTTAAAATAGCCTGTTTATTTGAGCAAAACATTTTTCATTTGAGGAGAGAATAAAGGCAAAAAAAAACAAAAAAAAATTTTAGATGATATATTACTAAATAATTGCATCAGTAAAATCTAATTGTTAGACCATAGACCCTATAGCTAGTTTTATTTCTCTCTCAGTCACAGAAATCAAGCCACATAGCCCTTCCCTGTTTCTAGTTAAGAAGCTATGCTATGTAGTATCCTTACAGCCCCTCCCTCTTGCTGCTGCAAGGTAAATTTAAAGTACTACTTAATAATGCCTGTATCTTGGCATTTACACTAAGCCATACTAAATCATATGATGTCGGACTTCCCACCACCTCCTGAAAACCTATAGAAATCCAAAAACTCCTTTTGTTGTTCAGAATATCTGAAGGCTTTCCTGTAACTAACCCCATCATGCTGCATATGGTGACTGTCTCTCCCTTCAAGGCCCCATCATGTTGTCTTTGGTATGGTATGTCTCTCCTAATGGCCTTATAATGCTCATTCTGAAGGGTGGCTTCATAAAGCAAGCTCTTTTCCCAAACCAGATACATCTGGCCTCTATTTTCAGTGTATAGTATAATGAGCTATACTTTACACTTTAGCTATACATCAGCTATATGTTTTCTTCAAAAAGACTTAACCATCTTCCCTTGAAACTACAATTTTTTTATGATTTTTATAAAAGAGAACCTTTACTAAATATGGAGTTTTATAGCAGAAATGAATTTAGAATCAAATCTTTATCAGCTCAACCCTTTTATGTACATTTACTATGCTTCTGTAAATGTGAAGGGAGCGAGCCTTCTTTTAATTGACTTGACTTTCCCTTTTAAAACTTGTAACAAGACATACTGATATTCTACTCACCTCTAGTATTGTTCAATGAATTTTTGAAATTTGATAAGTGTGGGATTTGCATCTTCTGAAGAGTATGTATCTTAGGTGAAGGAGAAAGAACAAAGACCAGGTATCTTTTTGGTCTTTAACTTCTTCATGGCTACTGTGGCACCTTAGGAGACTGTTTAATGAGAAAATAAGAATACTTCACATTCACACTTAACTTAGATCCTTAGAATATCACACAATTTCAAAAGGCAAAATCACCTCTTTATTACACTGCAATCAAAAAGACAAAAGTATGAATGGTTAAATGTTCTGTTGAGACTACAGCCAGTGCCATTCAGTGGACTGCTGTGGATTAGGACACAGATCTCCCAAAACCACTTTAGGAATATGTGACTGTTAGCATGCCATTTAAGAAGGGGGCAAGAAGGGCTAACAAACAGTGCAAGTCATTGAGCTGTGGGTATGGATCCATATTTCAAACCCAGTTAACCTGATCCAAAACCTGCTCTGTCTGTGCAGTGTGACCCAGCCAGGCCTGGTATGTTTGCACAAACTCAAGTCCAGTGATGTGCCTACACAGATGGCCTAATGGCAAATAATAAACCCCAACTGATAGCAGAGCCCCACAGCTACTAAAGAACTAGCTGCTCAGAGCAAACAGGAAACTGCCTCCTTTCATTCTGGAAAATGTTTCCAATTTATTAAGGCTGCATATGTCAAACAAGAATATTTTTTTAGAATAAGAAGGGTTTTGTGGGGGTTTTTTGTTTTAGTTTTTGTTTTATGTGCATTGATGTTTTGTCTGCATGTATGTCTATGTGAAGGTGTCAGATCCCTTGGAACTAGAATTACAGACAATTCTGAATGGCCACCTGGATGCTGGGAATTGAACCCAGGTTCTCTGGAAGAGCAGCCAGTGCTCTTAATCACCGAGCCATCTCTCCAGCCTTTTTTTTTTAAAGACAGATTCTTACCCAGGCTAGCCTCAAACTCAGTATGTGACCAAGAATGACCTTGAACTCATGGTCCTCCTGCTGCTCCCCTTTAAAAAGCTAGGATTATGGGTATGCACCACCACAACCAGTTTCTGTGGTGCTGATGCAGAACCGGAGGGATGCCTATGAGAGTCAAGTACTCTACCAACTGAACTATACCCTACCCCTAAAATCAGACGTTCATAGTAAATCTTAGAGATTTGAAGCTGTAGGTTAAGAGAAAATATCTACTGAGGAATAGTGGAACTGCTTAACTTTTATATTTGATTAAACTAACTAATTGCCTGCTAGAAATCTGCTGTAAATTTTGAAAGTAATAATAAATTATGAATTGAAACAGTTGCTTAAAACAACAAAATACTTCTCCTTTTGTGAATTTAAAACCCAGTCTCTGAGAAGATTGTCTGAGAGTGTCTTTCACAAGTAGAGAAGAGGGTTTGCAAAAGCAGTGTCTGGGCAGTCTGAGAATCTCCAGTTGGAGCAGCTCCCAGCATGAAGTGTGCTCATGGGCCCACAAAGACCCTGTGTTCTTCCCTGAGTCTCCAGCAGTCCGCACCACAGACACTTCCTGTGAATGTGCTAATAGGCCTTATGAGAGTGTTCTATAACCACCCATCTGTCACTTTTTAACAGACCTGATTGGCAAGCACTTGTAACAACTGACATCTGTTCCCACTTATTGATATGCAGATTTATGGTAATTGCCACGAACAATAAGACACAAAATTACCTAAGGTGAACATTAAATTAAATTTTCATGCCCTTCTCCTTATAAATAATTTTTTTAATCTTAAATTTCAAGTAGGAATATGTGCATCTGTTTTGTACATAATTTCTTCATTTTGGAGGATTTTTACCTTCTTAAATAATGAATGAAAACTTAAATCTCCTTACTTCCCACTCTTTTTCTTTTGCCATTGTCATAGTAACTCACTTTTAGACTTCCTAAAATTTAAGTGTTGTTTCTCATGTTTTGTTACTTTATTGCCCTGGGTTTAGAGGTACCCAGCTGAGCACAAGTTAAATGTGGCCATTTTTCTTCTCAGAAAAGCTGTTTGCCAAGCCAGAACCAGCTTCCAAGAAGGGTGACAGGCGCCTTCCAGTCTGGTGCCCTTTCATGGTGAAAGAGAAAGTATGAGTCGGGAAGAAGAGCCTACTTACTGCAGGCAGGAACTGAGAAGAAGGAAGGCAGGGAGCACTCCTCACCACAGGAGGAAGTGAAGGAAACCCCAAGTGTGGATTCCAAATGACTGGAAGCAAAGACCATGCAAGAGAGGCCTGTGGAGATCTTGCTCTCTTCAGCCCAGGGAGAGTAAGGCAGAGTCAGTAAAGGGAGGGGAGATCTTACAGTTCCATCAGAACATCTGTGGGCGGGAAGCAGCTTAAGGTAGAGGGTAATCTATACTCTGGAAAAGTCTGGCGAGTGTGGGAAGCAGATTGAACCTTTGTGAGCTTGCCCCACCTGCTTTCCTGACATGGAGCCATTCCCTTCTCTCCAGACATCTGACCCTAGAGAAGAAGGGATAATAAATGGGATGTCTGATTTTAAGTTAGAGCACCCTGGCCAGGTACCTGTTTGTGGCAGAAAGAGCCCAGACCTGTCACCAGGGTTGTGCTGTTGTCAGTGGAGGGCTGAAAAGTACCATGCCCAGTAAGTTTCCCACGCTCCTTCTAGTCACCTAGGATCACACCATTATTTACAGGTAACATTTAGACCACAGACTGATATGAGAAGGCCGCAGAGAGGGATGGCAGAAGAGCTGTCTGACCTGGGTCAGACTTGGTCAAGGAAGAAGGCACTGTGCCTTGTGCTCACCTACCAAGCATCCTCGGGTTCAGCTGGTGTGGTCACAGCCAAGGGAAGATCAAGTGAAGCCCTTCTCAGGCTTCAGGGCTGCCCTGTGGCACCTCCTAGCTTCCATCTCTGTTGAGTCCACTCTTCAGCTGTACCTGTGGAAACATGGACACAGGTTCTCTGGCTTGTTCCCCTGTGCATGTGTTTACACTGAAGAGGAGGATCCTTTTCTTTGCCTACCACTCCTTAGTTCCAGTTTCTTCGTGATTTCTCATATCCTAGAATCACTACCCCATCTGTAGAAATTTCATTCAATTGGTTTCTTTCCCCAGGACTTTGGTCTTTTTTAGTTATCTTGGTAAATCTAAGGTTACAAACAACTTTCTGGGATCTTTCACAGAAAAAAAATGTTTCATACATAATAAGCACACGTTTTTTTCATACAGTTTAGGGTGTTCATGGACTGCCTGAACCCCATCAGTGGACTTTGGGCTGTCTGAGAGAAAGGCTACATAAAGGATTTAGAGTAAGAAAGAAGCCACAGAGATCTGTCTGTTCACTGAGACAACTGTAGCCAGTGATCTGTTGTGTCTGGTGGGAGTACAACGGGAAGATGGGTATAAAGAGATTGAATTCCAAAAGTGAGACAAGTGATTCAGAAAAATGACAGAGCATAGATGAAATGGTTCCTGGTCCACTTGGTTTTAAGCAAGATTACCCTGAATTTCAGGTACCATAAGCAGTGTTGTGAAGTGATATCTTTAAGGCCTAACATTTCTACCAGCAGGATTTGCATTAGGTCATAATGGCCAAATGACTCACTGGACAGCTTTGGTTGTCTTAGATTGTATTGGAGGTTAACAAGACCACTGTACTAAACATGAGGAACAGGTAAGTTCTGTGTCCCAGCCATATTTCCTTTTGAAACTTTATGCTGTACACTTGTCCCTTCCTTTCTCCCTGCTCCTTCTAAATTCTTATGATGTACAGTTTAGTCAAGTAAATGGGAGTGACAGCAGAAGGAAGAAAGGCAAAAGAGCCCTAGGTGAGGAACAGAAGGACAGAGGGGACAAACGGAAAGGCTGGACTCACAAGAGGGAGACAAGTGTATTAAGAAGAAAGCACAGAATGCTCTCAGATTTCCTAGGACTGCGCCTTCCAGAAATGGCTTCTGAGGACTAGGTAGTGATGTTTTGACTTTTTCATACTTCAGTTCCCTCTGTGACATACTCAACAGCAGTAGTGCATATACCATATAGTTTGTTATGATTCCTGAGACCATATGTAAAGCAAAGAGAAGCATGCTGGTCTCTGCGCTTCCCTCATTCTCACGATCTTCACCTAATACTGCTGTTGCTAGCTGAAGTCAAGAGAACTTACTGTTTGAACCCAGTTCTATCCAAGGTTGCATTCTTTGGTCTTTACACATATTGATTCTCAGAAAATAGATTCTGTTTTAATTATACTCTAGTTAGGGATCCCAAGGTACAAGCAGTTAGTTTTCTTGAGATAGCTGGGGTGAGAAAAGCTGAGTTAATTTACATCTGGGCCATCTCAGAGCAGAGCTGCATTCTCTTTGCCAGGCTACACTGCTTTGGGTAACTAGTGATTGTTGTCACCAACATAGAATCTTGTGCATTCCAGGTACTAGGAATAGAAGTCGAGGGTAAAAGACAGGATAGTCTTGCCAGGGCTAACTTGAAAAACCAGGAGTGTGGGAACCATGTCTGGGAATAGGGGTCCTAGATCTAGGAAGTGGCAGGTACTCTGACTTAACCCTGCTGTCCCCATGATACTGACTGCCTACATTTTAGAACAGGATGTGAACACTGTTCCAGAGAAAGGCAGTAATCCCCCACACCTCAGCTGACCAGTGCTTTCCTCTGCTTCTCTCCCAGTTCCATGTGATCAGAGGCTTTGGTGATAATGTGATTGAGTGTAGGCTTGTCTCTAAACACTAGTAAACTAGAAGGACTTCTCTCAGTCACTGCCTTCCCCCTACTCGAGTGTCCAGCAGCCTCCTTGTGCATGCAAGTCTTCATATATAATTTTAATGTAAATGTATACAGTAAATTAATGCAGCTGCTAGTAGAATTTCTTTATCCTACTAGTTCCCAATAATGAGAGACAACAGAGAGACCAAGTTGTCTTCCCACGCTTCACCTCAATACCTAGGCAGTCTGTCTTAATCCCCTCACCTAATCTGGCTACCTCCCAGACAAGATCCTAATATGGGTTTCCATGCTTCTGCTAAACTCTCAAGAACTCTTTCCCCATTCCTCCTTATGGCAGATCTGAATCTACCTTTCCCTATCTCTCCTTCCCCTGGCTTGTGAAAATCCCACTCTATTTTCTCTTGTGCCCAGCCATTGGATGATTAGCCTTTATTGACAAGACAAAGAATAAATGGTAAGAATTGTTTACACAAACTTAAGAAGGATTCTTGACATAAGCATTATAATGCTGTGTCCAGATTGAAACAAGATATGAGGGCACAGAAATCAGCAATTGAATAACACAAGGATAAGCTTTACTAGAACACAAGCATTCCGCCTATACCCAGTCTTCCTTGTTGCCCATTTATTCTCAGTATCTTGCACCAGGACTGTCCCATCATGGCTCTTTAGGAAATACTGAGTAGTTTCATGGATGAGGGATAGACTGGTAGGTAAATATAGAGACTTCCTGACTCTCAAACTCTGCCCCTTTCCATTTTCCTCAAGTCACTCAGATGCTGAGAATTACAGTGGCCTTTTTATTCTGCTACTATCTTGGCAGTATTTACCAATAGCTAGTCTTTGCATTGTAGTGGTCTTTGAACATCTTTGAGCCATCCTCCAGAGTGGTATCTTAGAGTCTATCGTTCTACCTAGCCTTTCTACTTATCAGCAAGAAAAGGTTGAAGGGAATGGCAGAGACTGCTCAGGTGGTTATATATGTGAAGGGGAAATGAGAAAGGTCACTTTGGAAGGGCCACATACCCTCACCCTCAATTCATGCATGGACAGGACAATGGGAGGAGAGAGAGCCTCATTGTTTTCACCTTGGCTCCAAGACCTGTAATGAATGGCAGTATGTAAGCTGTAGGGTAAAGGATTTCTGTCTAACCAGTGTACATTTAATTAGATAAGAACTGAAGGAAAACAGTGAACATTTAATACTGATACAAATACCAAAGAGCTGTCAATGGGAAAAACTAAAATCATGATTGGCTGTATAGACAGTATTCTTGATAGAGGTTTATTAAAATTATGTGCTGTTATTCGAAGTCTATCCACAACCTACCATGTATTCATTCTTCCACCCCAGGTCCACCCTCTGTGTCTGTGTGTATGTGACTGTATGTTTTAGTAGACTTGAACATGAATAAGATAGAATCTTTTGTCTTCAAAAACCTTAGCATTTTGTTATAAAGGACACAGAACAAGTAAAGACGCTTGTGGAAACACACTGGAAGTGAATGTGTTAGATGCAAGCTGAGTTGTCAGAGTGAAGCAGTGAGGCAGAATGTAGTGGCCATGGGCTCAGAAGGCTGTGCTCAAGGCTGTAGATAAGGACCTGATATTGCTAACCCATTGAACATACTCAGCCAGGCCAGTTAATAGAGAAACTTGTGACACTGGCTCCAATGCTGTGCTTCCCCGTTGGAGAGAGTCAGATAAACTAGAAAAGGGCCCTCTGGCCTGCCTATAATGTCTGTTATTAATTGCTATTAAATGCATGGTATAGGTTTTCAGTCCAGTACTAAATCCTCTTACATGCCCAGCTGTCTGTTGGTGATATAGTGTGGTCATCTGGTTCACATCATTAGACATTAGAGGGACCATTAGTTATAAAAAGGGACAGATGGATCTATGAAGGGCCTCACTCTGTGCACAGTCACTCATGGTCCAGGTGCTCTTGTCACACTTGAGTATGGAGTGGGTTAAATACAGCCTTATTTGGTCTGAATGGGTCTCACTAAAGCCAAGCAGCTCCATTTCTCTACTGCCACTTTGCTAAAGTGAAACTGAAAAGCTGCTTGATACCCACTGCGTTTCTAATACTACGCCGCTCTTTGACCATTATAGTGACAGAGAGACAGAGAGCCTTACTCGCAAACACATTTGATCACCACATTTCACAGATTTCATATCCTGCGTCTATGCAGTGCCACCAAAGAAGTGGCAGTTGTTCTGGTTTCTATCCCAACCCAAGAAGTCCAATGGCTCCTTAAGGAAGGCAGGATGCGATTTGTGACATAACGAGAACTTATTTTACAGCACAACCCTCAGGAGCTTCTTTTCAAATCAGGAGGCCAAGCAAAGGAGCACACAGAAACAGTGTTGTTTCTGGGGCTCAGCTGCCAAGCCATTATTTATGCACTCAGCCAGCTATACACTGCTGGCCAGCAGTCTGTTTAGGAATGTTGTTAGAAATAGCTATCTCCCTTCCCCCAGCACAAATGGACCATTACCAGGGCACTCTTCTTAAGCAAATCAAAGCTGTTGTAGAGATAGTTACTGAGTATCTGGATTCAAGTCCTAGGAAGGTAAAGTTAATCAGATTGCTTGACTCCAGTCTCTTTCTATATAGAACTCTTTATAACTCTTCTCTATAAGATGAGAACCCTCATTGCTTTTACTTACTCTGAACCCATCTTATACTTTTACACATTGTTTACATTTTGTTCTTAACTTTTACTAATCAGGAGTTCATGGTAGTTAAAAATATATTGGCTGTAGGTTTAACATGTGTTTGTATGTTAGAAAGAAAGGGGGGAGAGAGAGAGAGAGAGAGAGAGAGAGAGAGAGAGTCAGTCTCCTACCACATATATGTGTAGATCAAAAGACAGCTTGCAGGAGGTGGTTCTCTCCTTCTGTTATGTGGTTCTGAGGATGGATCTCAGGCATCAGTGCAAATACAACTAAAGTGATTTAAGGCTGTGCCAGTTTCTGCCCCTCCCATATTGAGTTCCTACTGTGCAGATAATAAGATAAATCTAAAGACAACTGTAGTCACTAACATTCAGGGAGTAGTTACTTGGATCATACCAAAGTAATTTGTATTTATCATATTTATCAGGCACAGGTAGCCTAGCCACCAAGAAACGAAGAGGCTAATTCATTTGCCTACATCTGCAGATGCAGGGAAAATAACAGACCAAGATTAGAACCTGTGTCAGTTGAATTTCAGAGCAGGAACATTTAAGCAATGAACTATAATTTCTCTGTGATATCTGTGCACCTGTAAGACTGGCGAATGTGGAGTTGACCCAGTGCTTGTCATGCAGCCACCTAGGCCCACACCTCACCGTTCTCACGACAGCTAAGTCCCCATTACCCTGGCAGGTCTGTACAGAATCCTCTCTTAACTTCCAGAATTACCTCTACAACCCTGAGAGAAAGAAGGCAGCCCTGAGTTAGAATGCCCCCATTGAGCTGTCTGTCTACAAGTACTGGACACAGTGCAGGCACCCTTCTTAGTACTCCATCTCTAGCAATGGATGGTGATCTCATCAACACTGAGGAGGTGTACTGAGAAACAGAACCCAGTTCCTAGTCAAAACATAATTCTACATATCCCTGCGGCAGTTCTGATGAGCAAATCATAGGATCAAGGGCAAGAGTTTAGATGGTGTGTGTGTGTGTGTGTGTGTGTGTGTGTGTGTGTGTGTGTGTGTGTGTGTGTGCGCGCGCGCGCGTGCGCGCGCGCGCCCACACTCAATTTTATTTTACAAACTGGTAGAAAATTTGAGCCTGTGGCTAATACCACTTTTCTTTTCCCTCTACAGGCATGAATGCTTTACAATTACAGAATCTGGCAACGCTGGCTGCTGCTGCAGCTGCCGCTCAAACCTCAGCCACCAGCACCAATGCAAACCCCCTCTCTAGCACAAGCAGTGCCCTGGGAGCCCTCACAAGTCCCGGTGAGTAGGAAGCTAGACTCTTCCACCACATGATACAAGGTCAATATGCAATCAAGTCTTCATGCACCCAGAAGCAGGAAATTAGGTTGGATTTTTCCAGGACAGAGTCGGGAAACCTGCAGGGTCTCTGGCTTATTATAGTTTCTACTTTCTTAAGGAGAAACTTGAGTGGGTGTCTTTTATTTTCCAAGAGTAAAATGAGTCAAGTTTTCAATAAAGAAATTCATAGTCTCTTTATTTTTACCAATATTTCCTTTCTTTCTTCCAATACTTAGGTATCGATTACTATAGCAACTCTCAGTCTCACGCTCCGTTTTTGTGTCCTGTTCTCTTAAAGGGGAAAAAAGTTTAAGAATTTTCTACTGGTTCTCAAACTGTGATCTCTTCAGTGTTGATTTTCACACCAACTATCCTGTACCTTTGAGTTTAAAATTCATGATGTAGTAAAAGACATTGTGTGTTCATTTATGGTCACATTCTGGGTTATGTAATTAGATATCTTTTTTTTCCTTAGAAATTTTGTTGGCCTTATTCAAGGGCTAGTAACATTTTTTTCTTTTTTGTACAAGAAAGACCTAATATGGTTGCACACTTATCATGAATTGATTTCTTTATTTTTAAAGAAGAAAAAAAAATGTTTCATTGGCTTCCTTCTCTGAATTTCCTCTTCTTCTCTGTAACCTATGAGGCAGTGTGCTTTGAAAGTCCCATGACCTTCTATCACCTGTGTCCAGATCACTAGCTAAGTGGTAACAGAACTTTATTGTAATTGTGCAAGGTTTTTCTATGAAAAAATAGGAATGGAGGCAGGAGGGGGAATGGGATAGGAGGTTCCTGGGTGGTGGAGGGAATGGGGTGAGGGGATAAAATCTGAAATGTAAACATAATATCCAATAAAAAAGAAAAAAGAAAAAATAGGAAATGAAAGCTGCAGCATATCCCCAACAGCTTTCTCAGGAAGTCTGACTTCAGAAAGCAATAAGACATGCTCCTCAGACCTGTAGGACTAAAGGGAAAAACAGCCCTTGGATCTCTGTAAAGCATTGTTTATCTAAAAAGAAGAAACCTGAGCAATGTTTATAAGAATCTCCTGAATTTATCTCTAATGTGCTAAATTCTCTAGACAGCGAGTATGGTGATTTAATTCTTTCAAGAATTTTAAAAATACATCATTATTCTATGTATTATGGGCTTTACTTTTGGAATAAATTATATGAAAAATCAACTTTTGGGGGAAGGTTGGTTTTTACACTTTTATTGGAGGGCAACAGGGAAGGGGTCTTTTTCATCAGCAGGAGAACTCATAGGTTATTCAGCCATTCCAGGCTTGGACCCAGAGGCTCCTGAGGGTGGCCAGGCACATCAGACATGTACCCATTATCTCTCGCAGTCAGCTAGTAGGGTATGGCCTGGTTGGTCACACCATCATACTTGGCGTAGGGGCTAACCATGGCCATAATTATAGTTAGGACCCAGACAGAGGAGGACACCACCAGCACTGGCTCTTTCACCCAGGCATTCTTGAGTAAGGTGGATATTCTTCTGGCCATCTTGTTCTTAGCAGAGACTGAAAAGTCAACTTTTGACAATATTTTCAAGAAATGAATTTATAGCTTTAATAAATCCTTTAGTGACCCTATACTGACTACTTTCCTTATTCTAACAAAAAAAAAAAAAAAAAAAAACCTTAAGCAGATGAAGTTTTATTTCAAGGGTACAAGTATATCATAATTGGGAAGTCATAGCTGCAAGACCTTGAGACTGCTGGTCACATTATATCTATAGTCTGAAGCAAAGGATGAACGTTGGTGCTCAGCTCACGTTCTCCTTTTTATTTAGCAATCCCTCCAGATCATAGACCGGTACAACCCACATTCAGTTAAACGTCTCTAGAAATATTCTCACTGACACAGGTTTGTCTCCTAGGTGGTTCTAGATCTTGTTGAGCTGACAGTCAAGGACCACAAACAACTTGAACATTGTTAGTTTCTCCCTTATAAAAACAACAGTGATTTCCTTAAAGTATATTACATGTGAAAATATTATAATTTGGTGATGTCTCACACCTTGAATCCCAGCATTCAGGCAGAGGTGGCTAGATCTCTATGAGTTTCATCTCTCTTGAGACCAGCCTGGGCTACATAATGGGTTCTGAGACAGCCAGAGAAAATAGAGAAACACTGTCTCAAAAAAAGAAAGAAAACAGGCCCGTGTTACTGGATCCATAGCTGTTTGTGTTAGCTTTCCTGTGACTCTGACAGAATGAATGCCTGACATAACTTATCTTGCCTGTGATTCAGAGGGTTCCATCCATAATCATTTTGCACTGTTTCTTAGCCCATCACAGGGAAGTTCACTATTAGAGTGTAGCTGAGAAGGCTTTTTGTCTAATGGCAATTGGAGGTAAAGACAAAATACAGGAAGTGACCAGGGCAAGATACAACTTCTAACAACATGTCCTAGTAACCTACTTCCTCTAGGTAGGTCCCAACTCCAGAAATTATTAAAAGTTTACAAAATTATGACCCTAGTTAGGGGATAACCTCTCAGCATATGAGTCAATAGGAGACATTTCAGATACAAACTATCATATCATTTCGTCCAATATTTTGAAAATCATGAACTTTTTTATTTTGTATTATATTTTGGGGTTGTTAAGACAAGGTCTCACTGTATACCCCTGGCTGACCTGGAACTCACAAAGATCAGCCTGCCTCTCTCCTAGGTACTGGATTTAATGCATGTGCCACCATGCCTGGCTATGTATTTTATTTGGACCTTCTTAAAACGGAGGCTGCTCAGCCTAGGAAGATGGTCTGTGTGTCAGAAGGGAAGTTTAATTACCTGAAAAGATCCCATATTCTTCAGCCAAAGGGAAAATGTATTTGAAGATGCATTTGCCCTCCTCCTGCTGTGGTCAGTATGTCCCATTAGCAACGAGTCCTTCGCTGCCTTCCTGAAGCAGCATGCTGCCCTTCAGTAGATGCTGCTGCCTAAGGATCCCTGAAAGGGGGTTTCCTGCAAAAGAATGCTCTTCATACTAGCTAAAAGGACTTCATTAGAACCTTTATGTGTGGCAGCAAAAACTATTTAAAACTAACTTTTTGATTATTTTTCCTATGTAACTAAAAAAATATTATTTAAATAAAAGTCCATAACTTACATCAGGGACTTTTTCAGAGATGTAGAAAATATAGTTAGTAATGTTAGTAACACCCCTGCCTCTATTCTTCATCAGGATGATCGCTTATAAGATAAAGAGTTAGGCGCTGTCATAGGCCTAGTGCTATTACTCATATTTTAAAATGAAGTCCAGTGTGTTCACGGTCTATACTATGAACAGTCCTACTGTAAAATACATGAAGCCTCATCTTCTCACTTCTACGAAGGTCTTGAATTTACCATGTGTTTAAATATGTCTCATAAGTTCCAGACAAACTCATCTACAAAGGAAGGGGACAATTTAATCCCCAAACTATTAATTTTTTTTCATAATTGTAAATTTATCTTTTCAATTTTGCAGACTGAGAAAAAGTCTCCCTACAGCATTATTATAAATGATTTTAAATAGTCTTGGCTTTAAAACATGAAAGATTAAGCTTTAATTTTTGTTTTAAAAAATCCCCTTAAGCAATAAATAGGTTCCTTTGTCTCATGGCCTTGAAATAAAAATTAAAATAGTTTAAATTGCCCGTGGTTAGAATAAGTGTTTCATGCAATTATCAGATAGTAGTGAATAAAATTAGAAATTAAATCATGAAAGAATAAAAAGCAGGTAAGTGCATATTGTTCCTTTTATGAGTTCCTCGTGGGTCTTCTGGAACCTAATTTAATTGTTTTTTTTCTTTTGATAGGCTAATTTTCTCTTTATTTACTTCAGTCTTCTAGGTAGTTAATTAATTCTTGGGTCATTTTTTATTACTTACGTTTGAACCTGTTTTTGAGAACCATGTTTGTTTTATACAAAGAGACAAACTGCATGTCCAGCAGATAGCTAAGTATTAAAGGATGTAATATTTGTATCCTACAGTATTTACAGATGAGTTGTTTTTAATCTAGTAACGCTCAGAGCTTGGAAATTAGCATTACTTTCAGCATATATGAACTTTTCTTTGGCATTTTCTGTCTAAAACCTAATACTGCAATACTGCACTTGTCTACTGTGTTATTTCTTAACCTCCTGTTTTCTTCTTTTTTTTTTTTTTTAAAAAAAGATGTTTTTAAATTCTCCAAATGTTTTTTTAAGTGCAGACTCAGTCAAGTGCACACTTCAAGATAATGGATAATTTCTTTCAATAGCATAAGACATTTTAAAATGCCAGGAAGCATTACTTTATTCCCACTGCTTGCTCTTCAAAGAGTTTTCCCTTTAAACTTTCAGCAGTCTTTCTCCTTGAAGACTGCAATAGTCTGAGTTCCATCCAAGTATTGATGCGACCTGCTGGAGCAGTTAAGGCTAGAGAAAAGGAGAGGTATTTTCATGGGCTCAGGCCCATTGTGCCCTCCTCACATAGATGACTGGGAATGAGTGCTGTCCCTGCTCATGTCTGTGTCACTCGGGGAGATGCATATAACAAGATACAAAATCTGACCCTAGAGGTTATCCTGCAGCCTTTCAGTTTGTAGGAGGCTTTGTTATCTCAAATGTGTCTGCATCACCAGAGAGCCTGTGCACTCTGTGGAAAAAAGTGATTCACAGATCTCAGAGCCACACTTAGGAGCCTTTCAGCATGTTTAAGACAGTGTATTAAAGTCTGTTAGGCTCTACATTGCCCCCAAGCAATGACTTGTAGGTGTGTGCCAAGGCCCAGAGCAATAGATAGAGAAGACACTCGGAGATGCTATCTGAAGCTGCTACAGTGATGCCTGAGCTTTAGGAAGTCCAAGACTAAACTTCTCCACTGACATGCTATTCCTGCTACCTTCCTACTCTGTGCAGCCTGAGTCTCATATCCTGCCATGGCAGCAGCATACCTCATCAGTCCTCAGCCTGCGTGTTCCACCTTACAAATGCCATCTCCCCCAGCGACACTAGCATGATAGAGACCCTTGTTTTCACTTCCTCTGTTACTACACAGGCCCCAGTGCAACTTCCATCCTCTACCCTGATGAGAACTTTAAATTTGGCTAAAGCGAAACAACCTCCTGAGTGTGGTGTCCCAGGTCTTGTCCGGATGCTCTTTCCTTCCCTGCTCCTGGGGTGTCAGTTTTTATCACATGTCTGGATGCCCCTCCTTTCTTCTTCCACTCTGCCTTCCTAGAATCTCAGAGTTCCTCCTTTGGCTCATTCTTGGAAAGCTCTCAGCCATCTTGTGCTTAGAGCAGTGCTTAGTCTTGACATGGCATGTAGGTGTAGAATTGGCTTTTGATTTATGTTGTTGAGACAAGATCTCATATTACCCAGGCTAGCCTGGAACTTGCTATATAGAACAGGCTGGCCTTGAACTCCCATAGATCTACTGGACTCTACCTCCTGACTGCTGGGATTAAAGGTGTGCACCACCATGCCAGCCTAAAAGTGGCTCTAAAACATCACATATTACTACTTATGTAAAGTAAACTGCAGTAAAGGCTTTTTATAATTGCTAAGAATTGTTTCAAATATCTCAGTACTTAAATTTTAATAAGCAGTGCACATGTCTTCCTCATCAATTAACTCTCCCATGGAGTGTGCTTATCACTCTAACATGAATGCTTAACTGAGTCTAGCCCTGAGTCAATAGCAGTTCCTTCATAGGGACCTTCCAGGAAGGAGCTCCTTGAGGGCTGAGGAGGTGGAAAAGAGGTGTCTCCATGAGCTAGCTAAGCATCCTGTGAATGTCACACCACTCTTCTCTGCTGCCTAAGTACATGCTTCATCCCTCCATTGTAACACTCATCATATTGTGTCTCTAAGATAATCGTTTGAACACATATATGCCTTTGTATCACACGCTAGTCAGTGGCTCTCAACCCTCCTAACGCTGTGACCCTTTAATACAGTTCCTTGTGTTGTGGTGACCCCAACCATAAGGTTAGTTTCATTGCTACTTCATAACTATAATTTTGCTACTTTTATAAATTATAATGTAAATATCTAATATGCATGATATCTGATATGCAACCCCAACGGTGTCTCAAACCACAGGTTAAGAATCATTACTCTGGATAGAAATTTACTTTCAAATTAGAAACGGTTTTTTGTTCATAATTTCCACCTTGCATTTGAAACCTCACACTAGCTTCCAATGGGTTGGTTTTTTCTTTCTTCCTTCCTCTTTCTTTCTGTCTGTCTTTTTTTCTTTCTTCCTTTCTTTCTTTCTCTCTTTCTTTCTTTCTTTCTATTTTTGTTTAGTTTTGTTTTATTTTCTGGTTGTTTCTTGTTTTGTAGTTTTTATTTTTCAAAACAGGCCTTCTCTGTGTAGCCCTTGCTGTCCTGGAACTCATTCTGTAGACTAGGCTGTCCTCAAACTCACAGAGATCTGCCTGCTTCTGCTTAGGGGTTGTTTTCCTAATTTTTTTATTTTTATGCAAATTAAATAGCCAAGTTTAAAGTCTGCATACAATGTGTAAGAGCCATTCATTCTAGTCTAATACAGTGCGTGCATCTCTAAGGAGATAACAGAACTGGTCGGTGATGTTGACAAGGTCAACGCAGGACTTACTTCCTAAGGAATCACAGTCATACTTTACATGAGGATATTCCCTTCTGACAGGAAACTGAAAATCAGTCAATGCAGACAGCTTAGAACAAACTTATCTAGGGTAGTTTGGCCTTTTTATTACAAGATTCTTAGAGAATGTGGCTTTCAGAATGTTCTTATTCCATAATACAGAATAAGGAAGCATTGTTGATCGAGAGCACCTCATTTTCAGAACTACCTACAGGAAGGTAGACTTGAAAAATGGCATAGTCATCCTTAGCAAGCATTACATGTGTATCGATAATTCTGCATTGCAATGGAGGACCTACAGTGGTTAGAAAAAAATGAGATCCATTTAAATTAGAGTACTTTTTACTTATAATGTACTAATAAAACATGGGCTATTTTGTTAGTTCAGGAACTGTACTCACAAGGAATACCTCTACTTCATACTCTCCCCTGTGCTCTGCCTCACGCTTACTGGTTTTCATTGCTTATCATTACAGAAAGAAAATAAATCTCAAGGCAGTCAGTTCTCCCCTATAGTAGCTATTTTTGTATGTGTTTTGATTAAGCAGAGTCAAAACAGTAAAACAAGCTATTTGTTTGTGGGGTTGAGCCAGTCAAAGACCCTCACATCCTTTTTACCACAGAAGAGATTGACATTCACTCCTTGACTCATTTCTTCTAAGTTGTGCTTTCTCATTTCTGTAAGGTTCAACATTTTTGAGCTGCTGGTTTTTTTTAAAGTTTCCCATGTCTCTTCTTGGTACTGACATGGAACTCAGTGGAATCAAGAATTACGTGAGCTTCTATAAGTAAAAGACCTATGACACTGTAGTAATTATAATCTCCTGACGTGTTTATTCACTCAGCAAATATTTGTTGAGGATCTATTGTCAACCTGGAATTCCTTTTCCCCTTTATTTATATAGATGAAAATTCTGCCTGCATGTGTGCGTGTGCACACAATTGGAGTTATGGATGGTTTGCAGCCACTTTGTGGTACCAGGATTTAAACTTGGGTTCTCTGCAAGAACACGCACTCTAAGCCACTGACCTCGGATCTGGAATTCTTATAAGTACTTAACTTATAAGAATTATAAGTTAACTTAACATTGGTAGATAAAGCTGACAAAAACTCATTTCTCATTCTACTGATTGTTTCTTTGCGAACCATTTTTAAATAAGACTCCCCATAGTAAAGTAACGTCAGCCACCTTTAAGTATAAATCATAATTTTTACACTCTTAAAAAAATATTATGTAACATTTTTATCCCTTATACTAAAGTTTTTTAATTGGATAGAAATAAAGAAAGAACCTTCAGTAGTTTTCTTATGTTCTTTAAGCTGTATGTTTTTCTATGTATTCAGTGTAACCAGGAGCTCTAGGTAGATTTTGTCCTTACTTGTAGATTTGACAGGAAAGGATTGTACCCCTGGGGAAGTCTGCTCCCACTCTTGCTTGGTAGCTTCCCAGTAGAAGCAGTACCTGATAGCCAAGGGTGTATTGGTTTTGTCTAACATACTAAAATCAGAGACTCTGAAAACCCAATAGTTAGAAATACAGTGGTCTTCCAGGGAGAGTTCTCTCTTCTACAGGGATCAGCCACTGTGGGTAAGAATAAAGCATGCAAATATTTCTCAACCAGACCTTTTTCAAAATATGGAACCTCCTTTAAATTACATTTTTCATCGAGAAAATGGTGAGTTGAGGATGAAGAGTTATGTCAGTGGATAAAAACACTGGCTGTTCTTCTGATGTCATTTCTCAACATCCTTATAGCAACTCACAGCCCTCTGAAACTCCAGTTCCAAGGGGCCCCACACCCTCTTCTGGCTTCCACGGATACCAGGCACACATGTGGTACACAGACATACATGCAAGAGAAATACTCACATGTTAAAAATAATAATAATTTTTAAAGAAAATGATTCTATGGTATCTAAACAGTCAGAAACACAGCTATTGTGCTAATGCATTGGTATCTTCATATGCCAGAGGGTCTGGGCTCCTGCCAGCAGAGGAACTTTGGCACAGGAGCTAGGCTGCCAGTAGTTTATGTGTCACTCCTATGAGCAGATGTGAGCCTCTTAATAGCTTGAACTAATTTAAGCTTAATAAAGCCAAACAGCCTAGGGAGTAGAGTCGTTTATGGCTCACCACAGAGCCATACTCAAAGACTTAAGTAAGTAGGTTCTACCTGTGCCCCATACTTTGCTTTGGGGACCTGTCAGTCTCAGGAAAAGTAGTCCCTGTGATCATTTCTCTGTTAGATGCTCAGTACGTTGTTGTTTGAGGTGCATTGTTTAAAAAGAAAAAACTATTTACAGACTGACTCTAATTCCTTGTTCTTGATCTTTGTTCTTAGTGTCCCTGGATAAGTGTTAGTGATGCAGTTTTGATTATCAGTCTTCACAGTGCCCTCTGCCATGCAGCAAATTCACACCAGTCCTCTTGTGATATTCATGCTAACTGAAGGGGTGTGTTTCCTGTTCATCATAACCACTTAGTGAGATTTTTAGTCTGCAGAATCCTCTCTGTTGCTGTGAAATACAGTTATGCCACATTACCAGCACTAGGGGAAAGTATCAATTGCCTAAGTATGTCCTTACTAGATGGGAAAAACAAAACACAATTCTATGCATATGTCCACAGAATTCTATTATCTAATGGAACACTTAAGAACTGTTTGAACCAATGGCCTTGCACATACTCAGGCAAGTAAGTACTCTGTCATTGAGCCATGGCCCAGCCCTGAAGTTCTGCTGAGACAACCTGAAGTCAGTAGCTTCCATTTTATTTATTTAGTAGGAATTGAATCAAGAACTTCGCTCACACTTGGCAAGCAGAAACTTAAAGAAAAACTAAAAGGAGTTTTCATTTTATGTGTGGATTAATTCATGAGCTCCTTATAAATTATGTACCAGAGACACATAGAAAAATAAGCAAAATGCTGCAAACTGTAAGACCTAGTTGGAGAGCATTCAGACAGGCAAAGTGTATAGTCAGTGGCAGGAAGGATTGTCCGGAGGAAATGAGAATTTTGAAGAGAGAACTCTCCCTAGAAGACAGCTATATTTCTAACTATTGGGTTTTTAGAATCTGTATTTCTATTTGGTTTTAATTATATTTCGAATATAAGTAGATATTTAAGCCAAAATCTTAAGAATTAGTAAGATTTTTTTTTTGCAGGTAGAAATACAAGGAAAGATGTGTCGAATGTGAACATGTAGGCTAAGTGATCTGATCAGTAAATGGATCTTCTCATTTATTTCAAAGTATGAGAAAATAATAACCATGGGGGCTCAAAGCTAAAGCTTAGAGACAGAAGTTGTTGCAGCATTGAAGAGCCATCCATGTGTGGACTTCAGCCCTAAGGATGTGTCAGTCATTAGACTTAGGTACCAGTTTGATGTGAAGAGGATCAAAAGAAAGATAAGAAATGGCCCCCGCTGTGCAGTTGGTGAGAAGAAGGCCACCTGGTGGTAGAGGTGGTTAAGGGAAGGAAACCTTTGCAGTATGCAGTGATTTCATTTATCACATAATAAACTGAGCCTTGCTGGGATATAGCAAACAAATTGACTAGCTACAGGGAGAAAATTGCAGATATAAACTTAAAGAAGGTCATTATAGTAGCATCTACAAGGAAATAGAGGACTGTGTATAAATCATTAGTTTCTGTACTTATGGGATAGACAGATGGAGCAAAAAGTAGAAAGAAGCTCTCTGAATGATCAGGTCTTAAGAAAGCCACACGGATTGGAACAGGTAAGAGAAGCAGAGTGATGTTACGGTTGCTTGTCTAGGAGTGATCATCTATCTAGCAGAGCAGAAGTCAGCTCTGTGGGTGGGCAGAGAAGAGAGCTAAAGACTGGAATTGGAGACAATTTTTTCATGGAATTTGGAGATATGGCTCAGCATTTGAAAGCACATACTTCTCTAACAGAGGATATGAGTTAAGTTCCCAACATACACTTCAGGCCACTGACAACCATCCAGTTCCAGGGGACCAAATACCATTGGCTTTTCTAGGCATCTGCATTCACATATGGATACCCCAACTGCACTACACATACACACACACACACACACACACACACACACACAGAGAGAGAGAGAGGGGGGGGGGGGGGAGGGGGAGAGGGAGAGGAGGGAGAGGGAGGAAGAAGGAGGAAGAAGAGGAAGAGGAGGGAGGGAGAGAGGGAGAAGGAGAGAGATTCTTAAAAGTTTTCAGAACTTGCATTGCTAAGGAAATGGTTTTTAAGATGGACAAAAGATAAAAGTTTTCTAGACTGAAGAGAATAATCCAGAACAAAAGAAACAAAGAAGAGGTAAGCGTGGGACTGGGGAACTAAGGTGGACAGGCAGAGTGGAGGACTGTGACAGTCACAGAACACTCCCTGGACGAGTCAGTCCTGTGCTGACCTCACAGATGAACCTCTCTGATAACATTCCCCGTCCCTTGCCTTTTCCTCTCTCCGGGCACCTAAGTACACAAGGTGAAAGACAGGCCACCAAACAAGTGCAGAATAGATGGATTGCTACCTTACAAGCAAAGAACTAATACATGTACAGCTTTCCAGCTGGCCACCAAGATGTCTTTCCAAAGATTAGATGTTAGCCTGGCCATTCTGCCCAGTTAAATAGGACTTGCAACCCACCTAAATAAGACTTACCCCTGAAGCCCTCAGGGAAAACCCAGAGAACCTGGCCAGTGAGGTCAGTATATCAACCCCAGCCAAGTGTATTGGAGATACTGCCTTAATTAGTCAACCTGGTTAACATCTTACAAATGCCTTTCCCAGTTTCAGATCTACTTCCAAAGCCTATTTTTAGGGACTATGCTTGGAATCCATCCATTTTCTGCTTGTATGCTTTACAAAGTGATAAGTATTGGGGACAAATGACAGTAACTATGATAGATTTCTTTCAAATAAACTAGTGAGAGTTCCCAAAGGCATTTGGAAATGAAAATTAACCTGATGAAGTCATTTAGACAACTTAGTATGTTAAAAGTATAGGATTTGTCCACATTGGTTTCTCCTCTCCCAAAATTTCAGCTCTCAAATAAAAAATTTCAAAAATAATTTCAAGTCAGAATCTAGTGCTGAGACAGAATTTTTCTCTCTCTGGCCTTCTAGAGAAACCTCTGTTCCCATGCTGCACCAAGCCATATGTACTTTCCACTGAGTGGGCAGTGAGAAGGTGTCTCCAGTGTACATGGGTAAAACACAGCCCACCACACATGGACAAGTAATGAGAGGACACCGACTCGAAACCCTTTATGCTATTGTCTAGCACGCTCCTTTTCCACCCAGCACGCCTTCCTTAGTTTCCTCTCTTTCTCTTCCCAAAAGCCTTTTCAGAAATAAGTTAAAATAAGAAGTATGGTTATTGGAGAATAATTAGGCCCCCAGGAGAAGAGAGACACTCTGTATTTCATTAATGCCCCAGGGTTGTGATTAGCTAATAATGATAGTGCCTATGTCATTGCATAATTGTTCTGCTGCTCACATTGTTTCCCTGCACTGTTGGAATACAGCATCCAAGCTGTCAGAGACCAGACAGCAACCACGGGCTTCAGTATCGTACGTTTAGTAGATATTTTCTCTGTGTTTACAATTGTTTTACTTCCTAAACCACAAAGACACCACTTTCACGATGTAATTATTTTGTGGAGAGTGGTTAATGAATGCACTGAAGGCAATTCTTGCTCTTTTCTGCTACTATTGTTTTACGTAGCTTAGAAGAAAACTCTTCCTGCCTGGAAAATGTAGGGGAAAGGATCAATATAAGAAACTCTGGCTTTTCCCTGTGAACATTCTCTAGAGTTGTGCTAGATATGACCTACAGATACACAGGTAAAGGGAATGTCTTGAAGAAGAAAAACTCTTCAGTAAAGAGGTAGCAAGTATGAAAGATGAACAAACCCCTAATGCACTTTCTCTGCCTTCCATAGCATATTTGACTCTTTAAAGGATTAAGTACAGGCCTTCCCCAAGCAGGAATGCTGTTCACTCTCCCACCTTCTGTAGAATATAAGAACGCAGCAAGGAAGCTGCTTGGTCTGTTTCCAATGGGTCTTGGGGCAAGTAAAGTCACAAAATGGCCTTGGATTTGGGCCTCCCATCTTGTGCTTATGCACATGAGTAGCCGCTTGCAAGCTGAAAGTAGACATGTATTCGTATCCTCTTCATATCAGAAGAACGAAAGTGTCTCTCTCCCTATTCTTATGACACAAAGACAGCATCTGACTTCATCAGTTTTATTTTTAAATACCTTTACTTTATTTGACACACAGCAGAAACAAACAGTTTGGTAAGTCTTCCACTGAGCCACCGCTTCTTCTGAGTCATTAGACTATAACCCAAAGAGAATGAGTGTCCTTGCCCGTCTAAGATCTGCAAATCAGATTTGCAGTAAGAAACCTGTGTAAGGACATCTTATCCCCCTGCCTCAGCCTTCTATTCATTCTTTTAGCAGTACCTACTGTGTGGCATTATTCTGTGGCTCTAGGAAGTTAAAACAGGCATAAATCTCTATTCTTTAATATGCTTGCCTTCTAATGGGATTTTTTAATACATGGAACAAAACTACACCTTTTACAGTTTTTTTTTAACTCTCAATTTTCCCAGACTCCCAACTGTTTTTCTTTCCCATCATAAGCCAAACCTGACCCCTCTCCATAAACTCTCACTTTCATATGATTCAAACTAAATTTTATACAAAACCAGTTCTAGGGAAATTGATAGACCTACACCAGACATACCTGAGACGAATGTTTCCCACTCATTCATGCAAAAGAAAATAAAGATGATTTTCTGAAATCAGATTTCTGAGAGCGCCCCCCCCCCACAATCATAGTGATTTTAGTGGATTTAATGAGCCCCAAGAATCTCCTGGTTCTGATGTGAGAAGTCCTAACTACTACTTAAAAACAAACAAACAAAACCTTTATCAATAAGTGCCTATAATTACAGCTGTCTGTTTCTAAAACAACCAGGGCAATACTAACAAGATTGCCCAGATGGCCCAAATAGCACCTAACGTCACTGGCTTCTAGGTTTACACCACAAATGTGTTAGTAAATATCCCTTGGACAGAAGACGGAAATTACAAATAGGGCAAGCACGGTGAGTCATAAAACTACATAGATACCTTTGATCCTCAGTGTCTATAGCTGAGCATTGGACATCTTCATTTATGTCTTAAAGTAAGATTGAAAGCTTCCCAAAAGCTGTGCCTTGAACTGTGAGAATTCTGCCTCATTGAAGTGCTTGTTTTGGAGATGGAAGCCACATTTGGAACTAGTAAAAAAATGAAGACCTTCTTAAAGCTGGCCAGAGGGATTGCTGAGGCTGCTGAAGCTAGCTCCAAGGTTTGCAGCAAGCCCTTCATACATGGTTATTTAAGTCTCTGCATTCATGTTTTTACAAGTAGGAGCAATATGTCTCTGGGACAGCTCCACTCATCTTAGAAGACATCTGTCCTCAGCTCTGTCTCTGTATTAACCTGAAATCTATCACTTTGTAATTTCCATCCACTGATCCTAATTTTGATCTCTCTAACTACAAAGAAACCCTTTTTGATGTCAGAACCTAATACTGTTTCATCCCTTGGTTTTCTCTTTGTGAACTAAATATTACATTTTAAATTTTCTCCTTCCTTAACTTTCATGATCATCTTCCTGGATGTTCTCAAAACTACACACACCTCTACACACACATACACATGTACACACAATTTGAGGGATAGTATATTTTTCTCTTTCAGGACAGAATGGTCAAAGGTTTCCCAGCAGTTTTACCTCTTGCTTATGTAGTAGACACCAGTGCCACCTCATCTGATTCTCATGCCCACTTCCAGAAATGAATCCTAGTACTTCTTCTTTGCTAAGCCTCAGTTAAATTGAGATTCCCTTCTATCTCATAGACTGGAAGCAACAGAGTCAAAACCATTAAAGGCAGATCTAGGAGCCACAAGCAAATTTGTTGCCTCTCTAAGTAAATCTTTGCAGTACCCACAAAGTCAATCCAAACACAAAATAGAATTTTAAGTTAAGTGTCAACCTAGTGCTAACCCTCTATAGTTAACGAGCTACGTGTAAATCCACGTTCCATCATTCACAGTGCCTAGCACCTGGTATGCACTCAGAAAGTATTAGATGCTACCATTATTAATGCCATTCCTAATGAAAGTGAGTTCACTATTTCTGCTACTGATTACCACAAGTGTAGGTGCTTCAAAAACATCCTAAAGTTCTACAGAAAAATAACCCAGCACAGTGGCTGGGCTGACGTCAGAGTTCAGCCAGTCATGTTCCTTCAAAGGTACTCAAGCATTCCCTTTTCCAGCTTCTGGCCACTGATTTGATTCATTCCTGGGCCCTGTCTCTATCTTCAGAGCCAGGGACTTTGGGCCAAATCCTTCTCGTGAGGTCGCATTCCTGGAGTTTTCTCCTTCAGTTCTCACTCCCACTTTTATGGCAAAATGTCCTCATTTTAGTGTCAGTCAACTAGCAACTCCGTCTTTAGTTTGTCTTCATCACACAGCCTAGCATATCCACAGCCATATTCACAGGTTCTAGTAATTACAGCTTGGACAATTAAAGCTCTCAAGAGAGAGCACTGTTCTGCCTACATCTTTCTTGAAACATATCTGTCTAGAACCAAAGCTTAGTTGCCTCCGCAGGATAGAAAGAGAACATCTTGGCGTTCTTTATCAAAACACAGTGTCTTATCAGGAACCACGCATCTTATCTCATGAAGTTGAACGTCGATGAGTGCACGGTCTATCTCGCCAGTCTCTCCATTCCAAGTAGTCACCCCTCTTCCCAAAAGCAAAGTGAAAATGATGTTGGGAAAAGAGTTATGGTCCTTTCATTCTGGAAATCTAGGAAAGGGGAAAAGGCATTTATCTGTGGCACAAATCACTTTTGAAAGAAAACAAACTAAACTCTTTATTGCTGAGATTGGAGCTCAAATCCTGGTGTATGCTAAACGTGTTCTCTGAGCTCTACCCCTAGCCACAGATGAAACCTTCTTACCATGGATCACTAATCCTACCTCTCCTCATTTGCTGGTTATAAGAAGATTTCTGTTTATATCTGCATGAAAAAACCATGTGGTCTTTCTGTGGACCCTGTTCACAGCTGGACTTCTAGCTGCCATATGTACCCTTCATGTGTACTAGGTCAATCCATTCAACACCTTAATCATTGCTTTCTTATCCCTAAAGGGAAGACTTCTGACTAATTTACAAATTGCCTTAAAGGATCTACCTGCAATGAAAGAATGTCTGAGAGACTTATTACTCAATGCTAACACCTAGATAGTAGAAACCAGACCAGACACCGGTTGAGCACCAGAGTACACAGCAGCTCTTTTATATTTTTCCTACATCACAAAGGCCTGACTAGGTACTTAGTCTGTGACCACAGTTTTCATCTGAAGCAATAAAATACTGGATGTGTTCTTTACCCAGAACAGACTCTGAAGACAAAGAAGCCATCATGTTCTCTTCATTGGGGTTGGTATTAGGGATTTCTCAGTGTAGAGTTTTTGCAGTAAGGAACAAATCTAATCAGATGAGCAAAGAAATTTTGTGACCATATCAAGGTAAACATGCCCTTACCCACCTCACTTCTCCCATTTGCTACTATCCCTATACAGTTTTCATAAAAGGTCACAGACTGTGTCTGCCATGTGAGCTAAGAAAGACAAGACTTTTGTCTACTGTATTTCATTTTCTTTCCTTGTTAGCCAGCTTGCTGGAAACTACAGGCTGTTGAGTAGGATATAACCTGTAAAGCAGACCTTAAATGTCATATATGACAGTTATCATTGTCCCAACATGAGCAAGGTAAAACAATATTGCTGGTCCCACTTGCCTGCCTTCTTAACATTGCTCAGCAGCCTCCCATCCACAGACACTCTTGGAAAAGCCGCCAACATTTAAACACTACACTTTTCCTGGAATGTTCTTTTTTGCATTTTGCAGATAGGTTTAATGGAAAGTGAGAGACAAGGTTCCCAGTACAGACTGAAGAGAATTTCAGGTGGACAGAGTGCAGCTGCCCAAGATAGCCCGTAGCTAGTCTACTGACCCTGAAATAGGAAAATATGTGGGAAAATGATGGTATTTACTCTGTTTCTGGGTTGTGTTGAGGATCTTCTATATTGTGCATCTGCCAAACATTTAGTTTTTAAGTGATTGACTGAGATAGTCCCTGTGACAAATCTGAATTTAAACAGATAAAGTTTAAAGGACTTTTAGAGGTAATTCCATATGCAATAGAAAGATCTCTTTGCAACTAAGACTAAAGTTAGGACAGATTTTTAAAGTAGTAGCCAATGATACAGCATACATAGAGTCCTCTGACTTTAAGGTACTTCATGCAAGTAATATCTCACAGTTTACTCTGGTCCTGTTCTTTGCCTTCTTCTACTAGGATTTCAAAAATATAGTATAAAATGTGAGAAACTGGATTCAATCAACTTACTATAGTCATTCCCAAGTTTTTTAAAATTAAGTAGAAAAACAAGGTGTAAGCAGACCATTCTTTACACGCTGCTTCTTCAAGGCTTGTGACACAATGGTCCAATGGGTTTAAGGCCATTCCATCACTACTCATATTCCCTAAGCACAGGCTAAGCTCACCTCTCAAACCTAAAGAACCCCTAAAAGCATCCATGAGTCATAGAATCTGCCAGTTCCAGTGCCATTTTCTCTCTTGCCACAGAATGAAACTCTCTGAAGCTGCTTCCGAGTCTACCTCCTTCAGTCTTATATTTGCTTTTATACAGGCAGACAGTGGGCAGCTTCTAGCAACATGTTTGTCAGATGACTAAGGGCCTACATTTCCTCCCCTCCATGCCCCCTCCAAGTTTGTTTTCTGTCCACTTCCCAGACTGTAAGGATTATCTCATGTCTCAGTTTATGGTTTTCCCATTCACTTCTCTTTGTTCTGAGTAGTGTGAGGAAGAAAAAGAAAAATCAAGGTTTGAGTAAAGTCAGACTTCTGATAGGTGCTGTAGCATTCATTAGCACTGGAGATACTGTACTGACTACATTCATCAGGACAAATTCCTTGTACTTTGCTTTGGCCCCAATGAAATACAGGTTTTGTCAAAGTATATTAAGCTCCTTTGCAATGCAAGAGGTTAGGCCAGTGTATTTCTCTTTGTGTTCTATATTAGTCTCTTATTAGTCTAGCCAGTGTACCTTCTTATGGTTGCTGTTGACAGGATATGTGTTTTTTGTTCTTTCACAAACTTATTGATCTACTTCTGAAAGCAGTATGTGTTCAGTGGAAACTATACTTGAAAGTTTGAGCTGTGGTCTTCTCCTGAGCTACTAATATATGGGTTCAGCATTTCCCATGTGAGCAGCAGTAAACCACTTTACCAGTCAGCCACACAGTCACAAGAAGAAACATCAGGCCTCTAAGCTGTGTTGCTGACTCAGGATGTTCAGTCGGGTGGTGTAGCAAATGCATTTCCAATTTAGGATATTTTCCATTTTTGAATGAGATCCTTGTTCTCTTGGAAGCCAAGGAGCATCCATCTGTATTTTCAAGTTGTTTATGTCTCTGAATCTCATGTGGGCCTTATTACTTAGCATAGTTAAATCTCAGCTGGGGATTTTTGTTAAATGCAGTCTGGTCATCTCTATCTTTCAGATAATACTGCTATAAATGAGATGCATTTCGGTGTGTCCTTTTTACTTTTTCTCTTTTGTTGCATGCCTGTTCATTTCTCTAGTCTTCTTTATTTTATAATAAGTGAATATTTACTAATACAACATTTTAACTTCATTAATGATTTTTCATGCTTTCAAATTTTATTACTTTAATGATTATTATAAATTATCTTGTCAGAACATATTTCTGATTTATAGTCTTAGTAAGATAAAAACTGTTTCTCAAATAATTCCTTTCAGCCTTTTACATGTTATTTATTTGAACCGTATGTTTAAAACCTAGCAACATAATATTTTAATTATTTTCCATAATCTTATGCCTTTTAAAGAAACTCAATAAAGGAGAACAAGTAATAAATCTTCGTATTTCTAGGGTATTTATAGACTCCTTATTTACAACTTCCAGTTCTCTTCATTCTCAGTATGGTTTTGGCTTTCATAGAATTTTCCTCCATTTTTCTCTTGTTTGGCTATTGTCAAATACATTACATTTCTTATACCATATACCTAATCATACAGTTATGTACATTTTAGCCAACTTATTTTAGTTAAAAGGAAAAACTTAATATACTTTATAATTAAGTAATCACTTCCTCTCGTGTTGATGTCTAAGGTCTCTTGTTAGAATTTGATTATTTCTCAGGAGACAGAGCTGATACGTATTGAACAATAATTTTATTTTTGTTTTTGTTGTTTTTTGTTCTAATCTGGGAACTCTTTTCTCCATTTTTGGAAGATAATTTTGCTGGATATGATTTTAGTTGGCAGTTTGTTTTGGCTTTGTCTTTTTCTAGTAGTGAGTACATCCTGTTGTAAATGCATTGGTTCTGCTGAGAAGTCAATTGACTCTTACTTGAATCCACTTGTATAGTCATTTTTTCCTTTGGTACTTTGAGAATTTCCTCTGTCTTTGACATTCAGTATTTGCACTTGTGTCTCTGGATATGGGTCCTTTGTGACATTTCAGTTTACTATAGTTAGAATTGTTTCATTTTTGAATATGTCACCAAACTTGGGAAATTATTAACCATCATGCTTTGGAACATTTTTCTAGTCTCTGCTATTGCCTTTGCCTTGTGCTTTCTGTATATGTTAATGTGCTCAACAGTGGACCATAATCCTATGAGCCTGTGTTCACTTTTTATTTTTCTCTCTGGCCTTTAGAATGTGTATATGTTTTAATAGCTTCAAGTTCACTCATTCTTACATTGATTCATATCTGCCCTTTAGCCCTGTGGTGAAATAATTTATTGAAGCTCCTTTTCAGCTGTAGAATTTCCGTTTTTGCATATTCTTTGTCTCGTTGATATTTTTGATGACTAAACATTATTGAATAACTTCCTTTCTTTAAGCAGGATTTCCTTTCGTTGAGTATCTTTTTAATATCTTCTGATTTCTTCACTTGCTAAGTCTTAATATCTGGACCCCTGTTGTCTGTTCTTTTGCTATGTATGGATCCCATTTTATTTCTTGCCTCGTATTATATCTTCTTAACAACTGGGCATTTTAGATTGATAACAGAGCAAATCTAGATCCTAATCTTCCTCATTCACTCCCAGACTGACTTCTTGGTTGCTTGTTTGCTTAGCAGCTTAGCAAGGTTAAGGCAGTAAAGACTCTTGCTCTGCCATGGTGCCCTTAATATCATTCCTCAAAGGCAGAGTCATGAGCTATAAGTGGCGGGTTGCATTTTGTTTTTTGTGTTTTTCTTTCTTTAAATGGCTCTCCTCATTGCCTCTTTGCTTGATCTGATAGGTTCCTAGCTGACATATCTTTCTGTTGTCACCACTCACGGTGTTGTTAGCCTTGGCACAATTCCAAATTGGGGATGGGGGGGGGGGGTTGTTTGGCAGGTTTTTTTGTTTCTTTGGGTGGGTGGGTAAGTGGGGTTTTTTGCTTTGTTTTTGCTGGGGGGTCTTTTGGGTTGTTTGTTTGTTTGTTTGTTTGTTTTGTTTGCTTTTAGCCTCCGAAATCTGTTATGATTAAAGCCAACCCTTGTAGTATAATCTTTGAATTCATCCTGGAGACATGCACTGTCCGAAGGAAGATACACCTTAACTCTTTCTCTGACTACTTCATCAGAACCATCAGCCTACTCAAAATTGCTTACCAAAAATAAATAAATAAATAAATAATGTTCCCAGTAGCACTTTTGGCTTCAGTTTTCCCATCTTTGTTTCAAATAAATGTATCCCCTTTAAAAGAACATGTGCTCTTACAGCCTGTCTCACACTCTAGACAGAAACTGTTATTGCTTCAAAGCTGGTATAGGAACGATGACTTGCTTTTCTTTTTCCTCTAATCTTCAGAAGAGTTTCTGTGCAATGGTCATAGGTTACATTCCTCTTGATTTGCCTTTTCTAACACAGACTTCTAACCTATAAGTGATGATGTGAAGGTAAAAATGAAGCCAGTATTCCCCTAGCAAGCTGTTTAGGGGGAAGTCCTACATTCTTCATGGCTTACTGTATAACTTGTGCAGTACAGAACAGAAGAGAAGAGACTAGAGCTAATTAGAAATGGTGGAGTCTTTTCTTCCTGGAAGAGCCGTAGTCATAGATTTGGAGCTGTGAGGAGGGGAGCCCTGCTGTCTCACTCTGAGTTGGGCTGCTATTAAACTCATCTTTAGGAGTGTGATACTGGGCAGGTGGTACTGGGGAGGAAGGGAACCTGGTATAGATTGTGGCCTAAATGCCAAGATTCCCTCAATGCTTACAGAGAAGAGACTTAGACGCTTTTCTAGGAAGGGGAAAGTGGATAGATGTCCTTGCTTGTCCTTGCAGTTCTTCAGTCTTGTCACTTAAGCTCACAGTTACGTTTGGTTTGGTTTGGTTTGGTTTGGTTTGGTTTGGTTTGGTTTGGTTTGGTTTGGTTTGGTTTGGTTTGGTTTGGTTTTCTAGTATTTATTTCTGGTTTAGAATTCAAACATCCATTATAAATAGTTTCCCACCTTATTCACTGGCACAGTCTTATCCAGGCTTTTATGTATAGACTAACGTCAGATAGAGTCCATGGGAAATATGCCAGATATGCATAATTTAGATGAACTAGGTTATCAAAGAGAACTCCCACTGGAAGGGAAAAACTAGCATGCATAGTAAAATGTTGTTTGTATTTTAGTCACATCAACGAGTAGTGAATTAGTATAGGAAGCTGAGAGGTGAGTGGGTAAGCAGAAGGGCAAACCCAGGAAGCAGCACAACAAAAATAGCTTCAAATACCTTAGAGGTATTTGGTGAAGTAGAAAAACTCGAGCAAATATTTTCTAAGAATGATGGTGCATAAAGAATACAAGGAAATGTATGGCCTACCTGAGGCCTCTAACAGGAGACCATCTCGGAATACCTATGGAGCCCAAAGGCTTCATTGTTAGATGAGGTGACATTAGGAGCTTACAGATAAAAATCCTATCTCAAAACTTACTGCTGAGACATGCTGTAGGTACTTCCCTCTGAGAATATAGCAGTGAACAGGCCTCACATGAGCCCTACTGGGTGATCAAAGCCCTAAATCCACTTGAAAAGCCTCTACTATGTCTTGTCCCCTAGTACTTCGTGTAATCAAACGGACACCATCCCTGAAAAGACCTCAAAGATTTCCAGAAATAATTTTTTAATAATATTAAAGCTCACATTTAGAAATCATTAAATACAGTTAAATCAAGGACCAAGAGTAGGAATCAGAGGGCTGGAAATATGACTCAGCAGTTAAAAGTGTTTGCTGCTGTCATTACCTATGTTAGTTAGGTGATATAGGCCACAAATGCCTATAGCTCCAGCTCTGAGGGATCTAACTCCCTCTTCTGGTCTCAACAGGTACCAACATACAATGCAGATATACTAACACTAACATATAAATAGATAAGCAGTAAAAATCTCTTTAAACTAGCAGAGTCAGAGTTGGACAGTGTATCTAGATCTCCCCAGGGCCTCTGATATTAGAACTATTAGAGCATTAACAGAAGGTAGTTAAACTAATATGTTTATAGAAACTTAAGGGATCTAAGAAGTCAGAATAGCAAATGACTATTGAAATGACCATACTGATGCTTCTAGAAATGTAAACTGTAATGTAATATACAGTGGCTATAAGTCTAAAAGAACTTTACATACAACTAAAGAAAGTTTGGTGAGCAAAATAGTTGAGCATACAAATGAGTCTCCTATGGTGGGACTAACAGAGGATAATGTAAACTTGCAGGGTTGTCATTCACAGTTTTCCCCAGGAAACGAACGGAGCATACTCAGTGTGCTGGCAGAACAGATAGAGGCGGGCTGTTGCAAGGGTGGGAACTGACATTAAGGCCTTGCACATGGAGGCACAGCACCACTGAGCTAGGAGCCCAGCCTCCCATGTGATTGCTTCAGTTACCAAATCCATGTGCCAAAGGGCCTACAAGTCATTTGTGGCCATTTGTTCACAGAAAAACTTAAAGGGAAAAGAAAAATAACAGTTCAGCAACATCACAGTTAGCCTTTAGTGACAACAGGTTTCTGTCCATTCCAATTGGCTCTGATTTTGTGCTTTCTTTCTCCCTTTCTCTGTTTTTCAGTGGCTGCTTCAACCCCCAATTCCACTGCTGGTGCAGCCATGAATTCCTTGACCTCTCTTGGAACTCTACAAGGATTGGCTGGAGCCACTGTCGGATTGAATAATATTAATGCACTAGCAGGTACCATAAACAGTGAGTATTTGCTGCTCTGGTGGACAGCCTTCCCCTAAATTCTCCAGAAAATGGTCAGCCAGAATTGACCAAAAAAGACTATAAAATGGGGAGAACTAAAACTTGGGATGGAGGAGCACATGGTTCACAAGCAGAAGCTTCCCTCTGATTTCTGTTTCTAAACCAACCACATCCTGCCCCCAGCTTCTTTCCACTGTGCAGTATAAGTTCAAATCCTTAGAGTGCCGTGGTTTGACAGATAGTCTCAGGGTCTGAGAAGTTTGGTTTGGTTTTGGTTTCCTCAGCCCTCCTTCAAGGCAGGCTGTTCTAGTAGAAAAATTAGTGAAGTGGAAGTTGGGAACCATATGTCCAGCTAACTGCCAGTCAGCAATAAGAGCTCAGGCAAATTGCAGCTCCCTCTCTGGCCTACAGTCTCCACTGGAAAACTGAAAAATCTGGGTCAAATGATAGTGAGGTGCCCTCCAGCTTGAAAACCAAAGTGTTTAGACAATAACCTAGTCCCCGAAAAGCCAAAAATAAAACTGATTGACAAGGAGGTAGTGCAAGATGGAGGATCGTCTTTATTAAGAACCTAGAGGTATGGAGCATCTACAGTAGAGACTGTCTAGGTGCCACTTTATTGTGACAAGCGACAGGCCTTACACAGACAGCTTACCCATCTACAGTAGAGACTGTCTAGGTGCCACTTTACTGTGACAAGCGACAGGCCTTACACAGACAGCTTACCCATCTACAGTAGAGACTGTAAAGGTGCCACTTTACTGTGACAAGCGACAGGCCTTACACAGACAGCTTACCAAATGACACTTAATTCTGAAACAAGCGCACTCATTTAGAAAGGCAGCTGGCCTCTGCCCACACAGCTAACTGTTCTGTTGTTCAGGTGCATGTGGGAATAGTGCCCAGGCCTGAGGATGAGTCACACTTGAAGATCATCTTTGGTGTGGGCTTTTGCACTAAAGAGACTGAGCGTTAGCCACTAGGAGGACAGCTAACTTGCCTATCCATCCATTTGGTCACCCTATTGCCCAGGAGATCCGTAACAGCCAACAGTGTTTGCATTGTGGACCTAGTTGTCTGCCAGGTAGCCCAAGCAATGTAGCACTACTTAAATTCTTAATACGTGGGTCCTGGCCATTTACCTCACTTTAAGCCATGAGTTAGTACGTAGTTAACTGTTTTACTGAGTGATCAGACCATAATTATTTTAAAGCAAAAGCTGTAATTTACATTTAAAAGTTCAAAAAGTAATAACTTAAGAGAAAAAAAGATTGTATCATCAGGATGGCTTGGCACAGGTAAGGGTTCAACCCCTGGGGCCCCACCTGATAGGAAGAGACAACAAGCTTGCACAAGCTGTCCCCTGACCTCCATAAGCATATATCCCCACTCCCCTCCCACACATACACAGAAATAAATGCAATGAAAATGTTTAAAGAGTCTAAAATGTATCCACATAAAGATTAACTCATATAATCCTGGTAAGAAACCATACTTTAATAAGTAGACAATCTTCGGTTTTATTAAATCTTTTCATTTTGATGCTCTAGGGAGGCCAAAAACCAAAACAAGCAAACAAACAAACAAACATAGTTTTATCTGATCCTGAAGAAAAAATAAAATGTTTCCTTCCACATATGATAGCTCTTAATTAGCATAAGTACATGGCCTGGTAACCTTGTGACAGTCAGAATGTTTTATTCCAGTTAAAACTGCCTCCAGCTTTTACATTTTCCAGCAGCCACCTAGGAGCCTGGAGGCCCGAGTCCTGTTTCTGGTGCAGCTCCTCTTTTTGACCCTGTCCTACAGCAGTGCCAGCCTGCTGCCCTTCACCTGGGTCTCGGATGTGTGTGCATCCATTCCTCATGCTGCTTCTCTTGCCCCAGGACCTAGTTCCCCTCAAACAAGGACTTTGATTTGATCGCCTGCCTGTCCTTGGTCTGCAGAGTCACAGGCCAGTGGGAATGGTTGTCCTCCTCAGCACGTGCTCATGACTGCTGTGTGTCCACACGTCTGTGTCCTGTCCCTCTGTGCCTGCTTTGTTTTGTGTTGCTGAACTTTTCCCATCCTTATTGTGAGAACCCAAGGGGAACTGTGTTGAATGATGAGAAACCACAGCTAGTGCTTGTGTGGGGGTCACATGTCACACAAAGTTTGCTCTGGCAAGGACAACAGTTTCAAATTGAGTTGCTGCTTTTCAGTCTTTGTAAGTGGGTTAATAGAAATATGCATAATTTGTGACAAGAATGATCTTAATTTCACATGCCCCTACCTACCCATCAGTGTAAACCAGGAAAAAATGTTTAATTAAAAATTGTGCACAAATGGAAATCTATTCCTTCTTGATTGTTAAGTGTTCCTAGTTCAAACCTCTTCTACAAACTCAGCATCAACAAGGAGGGAGTTTTACTAATTGTCTCAGATTAAATGATAAGGGAAACCCCTTTAGAATGAAGTATCCTCTTGGTTCATTCTTCCTCAAAAGAGATGATATCACCTGTTACAGATAATTCTGTCAAGGTAATCAATAAATACTTTTTTGGTTCATGACAGCTTACATATTGTTTCCTCCCCAGCTGTGTCCCAGAAATGGTTAGTATAAGGTACTGTGGCTCAATAATAAGAGAATTCTGGTTTTCTGAACAGAACCAGCTATTTTCCGTGAACAAAGCAGCCAGAGAAAAAATAGGTAGATGACACATCTTAGCCTAGACTTGGACCATGTCCCTGCTAGAAGGCCTCTCTAAAGGGTTCACAGATGAGTTGCTAGGTTAAATTGTTTGAAAAACTTACCTTTCCCTTGTATATTATGCATGAAGCTAAAAAGTACAGCCATCTAAAAGTAAAGCCAGAATCAACAAAATAAAGAACATTAGTCATTCAGGACTTGCATCTAGATAGTTTGATTAATATATAAACATAGGTATGTTTTTTATATTTTTGTATATTAATACCTAAATTAAGATAAAAATGCTCTGAGCATATATATCCACTCAGGAGCCTTTATCTGATTTTTTTTCTAAATATAAGTGAAATACATCCTTTCTTTTCTTTGCTTAAATTATGTGATTCTTCTACATGACTTAATAAGTTGTCCTTAAAACTATGATTCTTTTACTGTAAAAAATCATAAAACACTTAGCGAAGAGTCATTTTCAAATTCCTCTATGTGGATAAAAGAAGAGAGGATTTAAGTACATTACCCGAGCTTGCACTGCTCTTTATATGCATTGTGGACTCGTTGTTTGGATCTGTCTTCTGGCAGTTTATGAAGACGAATGTCCTCTGTACCAGAGCACATTGATGATCTTACCAACATAGGCAAACATAGAAGTGCAACTAAATGTATTCGTATTCATCTTCCATCATTTCAGTCACTTTCCCCAGATCCTCATTTATTAGCTTGTAGCTTAGCAGGCTAGACCTGTTCTAATACATTCCTTGCCTTTCCTTTCTTGTATGTGATCTATATCACCTAGACGAGTAGTCTGCTTATAGTCACTCCTTCTAGTTCTGCTTAGTACTGTCTTCGTGGTGCACACAAGAATAGTTGTTTATATTCGCGGTGCGTCTGCCATTTTAACTCATTTATGTTTGTGAGTGAAGACCTCTGAAGAATAATAAAGTGTAACAACTTAGTAGTCAGGTGACATATCAACTCTATTGTCAGGCCAACTACCTAGACCTCTCTTATATAAGTTTGTCAGTACCTTTCATTGTGTCCAGCTTTCTTTGTCTAAATAGCATGAGTGAGAATAGATGACTAGGGGAAATAATTGATCCATTCAGTTTTCTCAAAGAAAAGCTTGATTCTTTTAAATGGAAATATTTTATTCAACTAAACTTTCTCAAATCTCTGCTTCTGTCCAAGGCTTTTAGAGGTAATTAGATGTTGACAGCTGAATTGATAAGTGTTAACTTTGATACCATGATTAATTTATATAGAATAACATCAGCTAATTTATAAGAATTGATCTCCAAAGTTGAAGTTCTCCTCTGATGGTTCTCCAGATGCTTCCATGTGGTCTTCTACCTGTTAATCCCTGAATTTAGCTAACCCATAGCCTCCAAGATTTTAAAATATATTTTCCAAGATAGTATAATTCCAATATATATGTGTATGTATGTATATATATATATGTATATATATATGTAAAGATAGTATAAATATTCTCAATGCATTTGTGTTTGAAAGAACTTTGTCACTCCTCTTATTCTTTATTCAATAAATATTTATATCATAGAATAGGGAAGCTTTAGCCTGGAACAACCAAGCTGTCCCGCAGGTCCATATGTGCACAGGTGCCTGACCAGTTCCCCCACCTTAGCATCTCTACTCCATCTATGTCAGTGCCTTTCTGTCACTGACCCCAAGCATATAAGGCTAGGAGTTGTCTTCTACATGCAGAGCAGCAGTAGAAGCAAGCAGAGCTTCTAGAAAGTAGGTCTGGGTTGGAGCCTATAGTCTAAGAACACAAGCAGCCATGACAGCACACTGCCCAGAGGATAGAGGAGAATGCTGGAGTGTCACCTGATGGAGCTGCAGGCCTCCCACATCTGGTTCTGAAAGATTGGAAGTTCATTCTGTTTCTAATGTAAGAGGTGGAAAATGACAAAATGAGGGAAAATTCCAAGGTACAGCCTAAGTCGGGTCCTTATGTATGGGACTTATGTGGCAGTGTGTGGACACTCCACAGCCCTTATCTGGCAAACTATGGTAGAATGATGGAATGACAGGTAGATTTGGAGGTATTCATTAGAGTGCAGCTTAAGCCTCAGCATGTCAGGCAGCTGGGCTACCCAGAGTTCCACAGACTGCTGTGCACACATGAAACTGCACACTTTGAGGTAGAGGGCAAGTCACTTGTCTTCCAGCATTCCCTCCTATAGAGGAATTGAGTCCACAGCCTGATGGCCTGCATTCCTAATACCTGCTGTGGAATTGAAAGATCCACTCCAGCAGTTCCAAGTCGTCTCACATACTCAGAGTATCATATGCATACTGAACAGTACACAGAAACCATAACCAAAAGGGGAAAGAGAATTACTCTCCAGTCCTTTGGCAGCAATAGGGATGGGTGGGAAGAAAGGGCACAGTACTGTAAACGTGGCTCGGTGTTGTCTGGGAGATCATTGAAGTAATTAGGGGATAGGCTCTCTAAGTTCTCTAACAGTGCTTAAATGCATGACCGCAGAGAAGAGGACAGACTTCTTCCTACTGAGAACCTAGAGGAGGTGCAGTAGGGCCTCTTAGCTTACTGCATAGCTTCTGAATGACGTCAGATTACTTCCTTTCTCCAAGGGGCAGGACTTCATCCTTGAGTTCTACAGATTTTTCCTTATCCAGCTTCTAAGAAGACACTGTTGTACCGCTCTTCAAGGGCCAGTTCAGTCTCCTTTGGGGCCCCACACCCAGAGCATTAGGAGAGTCCTCTCCTGCTAAGTCATGGTCAACTTCCTATCCCAGTGGTGTCCTTTGAGTCTGAGAGAGGAAGTTGTCCCATCAGCATAAGCATATACAGTGTAAACATTTTCCTAGGAATCCCCACTTCCTCTCCTTTCTGAGGACTGCAAGTGGTGGCACTAAAGGGACTGCTGACTTGATGTCCCCTTATCTTTACCGGGATCTTTACTAGCTATCGTCCATCACCACCAGCGTTCCCATCATTTCAGTAAGCTCTTCTCAGAAACAGATCTTTTCTAAAACAGCCTTTTTAATCAAAAAAGAAACCAAAGGCAATTGTGTTACGTAATCCATTTCCTGAATTCATGTGAAAGTCCATACTCCATGAAGCATTGTTTGTTCTGACTGAGTACTCTAGGAAAATGTCAGTCAAGCAGCAGAATAGAGCAGCCAGGATACAAGGACAAAATTACACACTGTCTACGTTCAGATCTCCTAAACTGCTGCCAAAATCCCAACTTACAGACAGTGTCATTCCTGTTCACTAGAAAGCATGGCACTGATTACTATCTGTGCGTGTGTGCGTGTGTGCGTGTGTGCGTGCGTGCGTGCGTGCGTGCGTGTGTGTGTGTGTGTGTGTGTGTGTGCTGTAAGCACCCTGCTCACTTATTCTAAACCAACTAGGTTGTGTTTTCCCAGTTCCTCACATCACCCTTGACTGTGTAGAAAAGTCGTGTCAATGGCACTGCTGACTCGTGGGGTGCAGAACTAAGACCTTGTCTGCTCTGCCACTTCCCCATCACACAGCTTCAGTGTAAATAGTTTCTCTGCTCCCAAGTTAGTGTACAGCAGAGGACATGTGTGTTAGGCCTCAGCCACTAAGGTTTGGTTTGGCTTTGGGTTTTCTTTTCTTTTATATGCCTCAAAGATCTAAGAAGCAGAGGTATATATTTCAAAAAGATCCTGGTGGTACTTGCCAGCAGCACACTGCATGGAGTGGTTTTGTCTGACTGCAGGGCCTCACTGGTGAAGGGAGGGAGAGTTATCATTATTTGATTCTTTTTCTTCCACGTTATTGTGATTTATTTCTCCATATGTATCGTTTTGTGTGGTTTTGTTGTGTTGTGTTGTGTTGTGTTGTGTTGTGTTTTGTTCTTTACTTTGGTTTAATGGGTGTGTGAGCTGCATGCACTTGATGTTGTACTGTGTCAAATGATTCTCTGACTTCCTTTGGAAAGCACTAATGAGTAAGTGCTATTTCTCTTCTCTATTGTTGGGTTTTTTGTAAAGTTGCTCAAATGCTCTCAGGTATGGCGGCTCTGAATGGAGGACTTGGCGCCACAGGCTTGACGAATGGTACGGCTGGCACCATGGACGCCCTCACCCAGGCCTACTCAGGAATTCAGCAGTACGCGGCAGCTGCACTGCCCACTTTGTACAGCCAGAGCCTGCTGCAACAGCAGAGTGCTGCAGGCAGCCAGAAGGAAGGTGGGTATCTGTCTGCACCCAGGGCCTGGCGGGGCCAGCCAGCCACACTTGCATTTGCCTTAGAATATGCCTAGAAGACGGTGATTTGAACCAGCCTTAATCACCTGCTCAGTTTCCAGTACCCATGGTAGAAGTCTCCAGCGTAAGCCCTTTTGAAACAGCTTTCTTTTCATCTTAGATTTTTCACTCATCCCTTAAGTTCTTATCAGGTATTCATAGGAAATTACTTACTAGTTGCTACCATCAACAATGCCTTGAAGGTCCTCTCTTCAGTCAGCAGGAGCTCTCAGTCTCCTCTCCTCATAGAAATTCCTCAGTAAGAGGCTACCATTAGACTCAGTCGGCTGTAGGGTAAGAATGTCTCCTCTCCTGAATTCCCTAGGGTCTTGAGGTCCACATCCCTTGAAGTTGTACCATTGCCTCTCAGAAAGCGAGAGTTCTGACTGAGAGAATCCAGTTAGAACTGACTTTGACTGTGGGAAGGATGTCTTCTGGGACAGGGAGTGATGAATCGTCTGGTGGTGCTGCCAGTAAGGCAGGAGACATTTCAGAAAGCTAATCCTGAGAATGAACTAAAGCTACTTATATAATGGTTAATTACTTACTCCAAATAAGGAAACTTTGTCCTTCCTCCTTTTGATTCTTTTGTTTTATGGGTTGGTTGGTAGGTTGGTTGGTTGGTTGGTTGGTTGGTTGGTTGGTTGGTTGGTTGGTTGGTTGGTTGGTTGCGATAGGGTCTCATCTACAGCCCAGGCTGCCATTGAATATGTGCCAGTCTTACTGGCTCCGTCTCTCAGGTGCTAGGGTATAACTACAACTGTACAGCACCATGTACCGCGGTTTTACTTCCTTACTAACCGAAGCTGCTGTAGAGCAGTCAGCAACTTGCTGTTCTCTTCCTGACTTGTTCAGAAGATGGAAGAAGACTATTCTTGTTCTTTTCCTTTTACCTTCACACCATAGTTACGAACTGCTTCTGCTCAGATATTTATATAAAGAGTCTGGTGATCTGTAATCTGATATCATGGTTTTAGTCTGCAAAGTTAGGACTTTTAAGGAGATACAACTTAAAAGTGTAAAAAGAAAATAGAAAATACATTTTCCTTTGGCAAACAGCATAGAGGTCTTCAAAAAAGAAAAACTACATGAGACCTACGTTACTTCTCATTACTTCAACCTCCTTGCCCCCTTCCTCTTAGCTGTGACATCTTTTGTAGGTTTCAAGCATGCACAGCTATTTGGAGAACTGTGTTTTACTGAGTGTTTGAAAGGGACCCCGCATTATGAACATCACAAAGCCATCTTTGTTTAGTCTCTATAGGGTCTGAGAGCCACTGAGAAGTAAGCCCATGGAGGATACCTGTAAAGAACAGAGCTAAGACCCCTAGATGGCTCTATATTGTCAGGTCTCCCATCCAGCATGGCTATACAGGACAAGAGGACTGTGTCACTCAGACATAGTGCCTCAGCCCACTGTTGTAAGCTTTGACTAATAAGGACAGGACATCATGATCGCCAAGTCCTAACTCCAGTTTAGGCTCTAGTTTAGGACTCTTTATTTTGGTGCTAGTGGTAGCTTTTGGTTTGTTCATTTCGTTGGCTTGGTTTGTTTGTTCCTGCCCCCATCCCTGTCTCTTACTTCTCATACCTCTCTTGATCATCTTCTCATCCAGTTAGTCTAGCTAAAGAATATCATCCATCTGCCATTAGTTTAAGTAAAATGTAATTTAAAATGCAAATTATAGCAAGAATGGGAGAGAACAGGTCTACTACTCAGTGGATTTACAGATTCCCTAATCCACAGCTCTGTCCTTATGCTGATCTTTGGTCAAAGCTGAAATGTACCCTGAAGGATTTAGTTGTGGACTCTGGTGTATTTTTCCACCACAGGAAAAATGAACCTTTAGACTTGACAAATGGTTTAATATTTCCATAGCTAAAATTTGTGAAAGGTTGTAACATTCCTACAGATCTAAATATGAGGAAAGCCTATCACATTTCATGCCATCGTGAACACTCTCTAGCCACTCCCATCTCCCATCACTCATACATCCCATCTCCCTCCTTTACAGAAGGCAAGTTTTACATTCAAAGTAGTTGCAACCCCCAGGTACCCAGTAAAAGGACGCCCAGCACTGGTGGTTTGGTGAAGCTTTGTTCTAGCAGATAGGTGCCTCTGGGCCTAGGGGTTTGTGCTACATTGGGCACCCTGTGAGGAATACATAATGCAGCAACAGCCCGTAGGGACCAGTAATACAACACAACTGCCAGTTACTGTGTGCTGGACAAAGTAGACAGATAGAAAGGGTGAGTTGTAAACAGGTTTGTATTGCTTTTTAGAGATTTAGGAGTGTGTGTGTGTGTGTGTGAGAGAGAGAGAGAGAGAGAGAGAGAGAGAGAGAGAGAGAGAGAGAGAGAGAGAGTGTGTGTGTGTGTGTGTGTGTGTGTGTGTGTGTGTGTGTGTGTGTGTGTGTGTTTGGGGGGGTGGAGGTATCAGCTATACCAGTTGCGTGCAATAAAGGTTTTTTGATATGAAACTGCTTTTTTTCTCTCAGTTTATGAGAGTAAAAAAGATCAAACTACTTCTTGGTAAAGGGATGTCAGAGGAGAGGAATAAGGAAGATGTTGGAATTTATATATGAAAAAAACAAAATAACAAAAGGACCAAAACCTCTTTTTGTCTATCTCACTGGCCATGGTCTCCATCTGTCTGGCCTGGACATATTCAGAATGTATATAGCCTTCTGGATTGCAGGATCATTCAGCACTCAGTCTGCCCTGTTCATTAAAAGTATACTTACTGCTCAGACTTCAGGAATAGCAGCACTCCCTATAATGCATTGGGCTCCATTAATCCTTCTTGCAGCATTCAAATCCTTTGTTTAAAAGGCACATTCAGTCTGGAGTGCACATCTGACCAGCCTGTTCTAAGGTACACGTGATGCAGTAGCACACAGCACACCCATTTCTAGCATTGGAGTTCTCAGTCTACCCATATGGGACCAGAAAACAGTTAAGGCATAGTCTCAACTATAACTGTCTGCCTCTAAAACAGGCTGCCTCCCTAGAGCTGGATTGTAGACATATCCATAGAATCTGTAAGCAATACAGTGATATTGACATGTTTTCTAGTAAAGAAGAAATAACTACATATATGGTTTCAGTAAAGTCTCATTTTTTAAGACACTTCCTTAATTTTCTAGGGGCAGAAAAGATGTACCAATTCATATATTTTTGCAAAGTTCTTTTAATTCTCATTTTACTTAAGTGCACACACACATAGATATCATTCCCATTGTAGGAATTCTGTAAGAAGATCATAGGAGCATGGCCCCTGATCTCCACAGGGCAGGTTCTCTCTCCTGTGAGAGCCAGGTACAGAAGTCACTTTTCCAGTTCTGTGAGTTCCTGTCTTCCAGCATCCATGAAATATCCCAACTTTATCCTCTCTGTCAAATGCATCTTCTTTCATTTCTTTCACACAGCTATTGTGTAGATTAGTCTTGAGTTCAGTGAGAAACTTGAGAAAACTAACCTTCTAAGCTGTAAAACTAAACAGACCTTTTGCCTTCTTCCTTGGTTTGTGGAGTTTGCATGAAAGGGGAAAGCTTTGTTTAACTCAGTCTTGGAGAAACTCTTGTGTGCACCAAACTTACTCCCAAGGCGACTTCTCAGTGATATAAAGGCCTGTCAAAATTGTAAGCCTGTCTACCTTTCCACCTAGCTGTTGACTCCCTGCCAGTCATTCGACAGAGATGATTATTAGAGTGTGTATGCACAGATTTGCCAAATCAGACCTGGCTAGATAACCGAGTAAATGACTGAGGATCTGAGCAGCACTGCTGCTCTTGTATTCATTACTCTAAATTGCTGCGTCTGCTTAGAATGCAAAGGACGCTTTCTTCCACTTCAGGAGACAGTTCACACATAAAACATGGCCACCTAGGAGTAACCTGTTCCAAATTCTATCCCTGCCCTGCCCCTGCCTTCACCTTTCCCCCATGGAGATTATGTGTAGCCAAAGTGATCCAATGATTCTCTATGAAAAAGAAGCTACATGTAGCATGCCCCACCCCATCCCACCCCACTCACCACCAATGAGAACATTTCAAAGGATTAGTGTTTTCCTGAATATCATGCCGGTGCCTAAACATTATCCATCTGTCCATTCTTCATTAGAAAAGCCAAATAGCTAGCTACCTATTACTGAAATATTCCTGAGAGGCTTTGGGGACTAAGACTTGGGGGATACCTTACTCTGATTTTTTCTTCCTCTTTAGGTCCAGAGGGAGCAAACCTCTTTATTTACCACCTTCCACAGGAGTTTGGAGACCAGGACATTCTGCAGATGTTCATGCCCTTTGGAAATGTTATCTCTGCTAAAGTCTTCATTGACAAACAGACCAATCTGAGCAAGTGCTTTGGTATGCAAAAGAAACCTAGCTAAATATTGCAGGTTTCCTAGTCAGGAGCCAAAATAGGGCCTTCCTTATGATGGTAGCTCCTGACCTTCTAGTTGCATGTACAGAGATTTGGACAGAGGTGTTTAATCAGAAAAGGGGGAAGAGCCATACAAAAGGGGACAGTCCCTTACCTTAGGTAATATTCTATACTGCAGTAGTAAAGTGTTTTCCTGTATATCTGGTTCCATCTCACCATAGAGCAGTAGTTGTTTCTTTAAGCCCTGCAGATGGAGTCAGGAATGTTTAGTCTTGTGCTACAGACAAGCACTGCTAACACTCTGCCATGAAGTCTTACGCCTCAGTTTCAAATAGCTCACACACTGGATCAGGGCTTGTTACCCAAGCTTACAAGTGTCCCAGTCATAAGAAGGATATAGCCAAGCTGCTGCCACTCCATCTCTGTGAACAGGGACTAGCAGTTGATGTATGCTATGCTTACAGAGAACAAAAGCATCATGGTGGTGTTAGATCATACAGTTGGCCAGGACTGCATGAATATGCACAGAGCACAGGAATATTTGGGTATTAACCAAACACTCCCAAACACCTAACTGTCTGCCCTTGCAGCCTTTTGTCCAGAGAGAGCATCACCTTCTTCTTTTTTTTCTAACATAGTAATGAAAACTCATGCCCTGATGTTTCTATACCACAAGGACAGCTTGTTAAAGCCATGACTTATTTTTCTGACTGATTTAGCCCCCAAAGAAGTTAAGAATCCAGGGTGCTCAGCGCCTTGCTTAGCAAGCTCTAGCTCAGGGAGAGTCACAGCATTTTGCTGATAGCACTCCTACAAGTTACTAATTCACATTGTGGGAAGTAGTATATGATTTTAAATAAGATATGGGCCGAAAGAGATAGGAATGTATGTACTACAAAGAGAAATATAAAGTAGGGTGGTTCTCAAATAGCCAGAAATTCAGACTTTATTTGGCTGACTGCTAGATAACATTTTGGTTCCTACAGCTCTGGTGCTAGGCTCTTTCATCATACAGGAAGACCTATACCTCAGGGATTAGAAGAATTAATGCATCAGCCATTTTCAGTGACTGTTTTTACTCTAGGAGAAAGGCTGTCAGCCTACACCCACATCATGTCTGTGGTGGGACTGTAAAGATGTAGGAGCTGAGGAGCTACATGAGAACTAAGCTGCCACACGGACGCATGCGTGTGAGAGCCACAGCATTTGGAAAGGTTTCCTGTGCAAGCCTTTTTGACTGACAATTTTTATAGCTGCATAACTGTTCTAAGTTTATTTGGAGACTAAAAGCAACTATACCACGAGGTATTTGTGATTTGAGGAAACATTACCTTGAAAAGAAACTTTGTCAATCCACAAACTACTTAACCAATATGTTCCTGATAATACACGCTGTAGCTGTGAGAATTAGGGATGTATTTTCAATTTGTCTTAAAAGCTTTGCCTCCCAGGTCTCTCAGTGAGCAGTCTTAGCACTACCCATTCCCCCCCCACCCCCAGTTAGTTACTAAGCTGCTTGTTGTAATAACCCATCCTTCGTCCATCTCACTCCTGACCCATTCCATTCTCCAGTCATCTTGCCACTTGTACCCAAGACCCTGAGAGAGGGAGGAGTCACACCAGATGAAAGGCTTGGATCTGAAGCTACTCTTACTGGGAGTTAGAGTTAATAAAAATGTAAACAATCATTTTTGCAATTCAGCCTACCTATGAAAAGCTTTCTTGCCTTTTTATCAGCTGAGAACTCTGCTCAAAGTGTGTTTACGTCCTTTGCTCCCTCCACTGGTTTGTAAAAGAATTTTCTGTTTAGCTTTAAACTTTAATAGTATTAAGTAGATGAAGATGCTAGGATCTTCCAAATTGCTGATATGTACAAGTGAAATTCAATCTCTGGGATAGCTTCCTGCCTCCACTCATGAAAAGCTCACTGCTGCCTCAGCATTGACCAAGCTATGCTGGTACTCTCCTGACTTGCCTCCCACTCTGTTAAAGTCCACAACCAGAATTCTCTCCTCCTGACTCTTTGTAGGACATCATTTGTTCTTGTTCAAAAACAGACATGCCCTGTCTCTCTGATGGTGGCTTATTGCTGCAGATTCAAATAACTGGGGTATGCAGAGACTCTTACTAAACCCTGAGACAAAGAGAAGGCAGATTGTCTTTCCCTAGGTTTGTCTAAACAGTAATTCCAAAATGTTAAACTAGTATACACTATTCTAATTCAGTTAATTCAGTGGTGGACTCATCCTGAAGCACCCAACCCTATGTAGACTGTCTATGAGTATATATAATACTCACTCTCTTCTGAGGATTTTTCCCAAAGGACCCCTGGCTGTGGTTGGGGTGGTGGGAGGGGGGAAGGATTGTCAAACAAACAGGTGTGACTTCAAAGCACTAAATAGAGGGACAGAGCTCACTAGAGAAACTTAGCTATAGTTCTGTGGGGAGGCTTGTGTCCTACATGGAACTAGCTCTTTCATTACTTGCCATTCACACACACACACACACACACACACACACACACACTGTGCATGCACAGGACAGCATAAACCTCGCAGAGTCCAGCTCAGATCCTGGGCCAGGCACATTTCAGCATTGCATTCACAGGATGCCTATGCCGGCCAGCTCCGCCAGCCCCATTTTCTACTTGGCTTCCCTGACCTCCCTCCTTCCCTCCTTCCCTCTGTTTTCCAGGCTTTGTGAGCTATGACAATCCAGTCTCTGCACAAGCTGCCATCCAGGCTATGAACGGCTTTCAGATCGGCATGAAACGCTTGAAGGTGCAGCTGAAGCGCTCCAAAAACGACAGCAAACCTTACTGAGCCTAGCCCAGATGCTCCCTGCTCTTACTTTAGCTTTCGTAGGGTAAGTCCCACAGCCAGCCTGTCCTCAACAGGGAAGGCAGAGGAGGGACCACAATGCCAACTGCTACCAAGAGAGACGGTTATTTTTACAATAAGGCCTCCATTTCTTCCACTCATGCCCCACCCAGTCTGCCATAATTAATACCTGGGCTACCTTGTTTTTACTGAGTAAACCCCTCCTCCAGTTGTGCCACTGTATTCTCCTTTGTTCTGCAATTTGAATATCCTTACTCTTTTAAAAACATTGTTTTGCTTTTTTTAAAGAAAAACATATAAACAAGTAAATGACACCTTGAGAATTTGAAAGGCAAGCAAACACTAATGTGCAGTTCCAACTCTGAACCACTGGTGCCCCAAGAGCACTGCCTGGAGCACTCACCCCTCCTTGCCCACCCGCCCACCCAACCACCCCTCGGAGGGCCCCACCGTTAGAGATGACGTGGTGGCCCAGCAGAGGGAGAAGCCAAGAGAAGCACTTAAAACTCCACAAAACACCCTCCCACTACATTGGTTTCTTTTAATATAAGTAGGATTTTATTTTAGGGTTCAAAGAAACATGACATTTATTGGTCAGATTATTACACTGGTTGTCTATTTTGTTATTGTTTTATTTTGTTTTTAGAAAGGATTAATGTAAAAAAAGATTTAGAGATCTGTTTCTTAAAGCTACAGGGTTTAAAAATAAAATAAAAATGAGTGAAAATACTTGATGTTTCTTGAAAGATAAATTTAATAATAAATAAATACATAAATAATACATAAATAAAAAAGAAAGCCACAGGCCTGTAAATTTTATTTGTAAAAAAGCATTTCTATTTTTATACAAAATTTTTACTGCCTCAGAAATAATGGAAGTTATTTATTGCCTATTGTTAACTTATTGGGTATCTAAAGAGCAGTTCTCTGTCTAGCTAGAACCTTCTGAAGTAGTCTCGAGAGGAATTGTTCTAGGAATGGGCTTTTTTTCACCGTTGAACCCTAGACCTAAAGTTCATGCTTTATCCTCTTGTCGCTTGTATTGTCTGATTATTTTGTTTGTAATTTCCATTATCTAGTTTACAATTCAGTTGTCTTGACTTCCCCATATGTCACCTTTGTTCAAACTGGACCCTCTCCTCTGTCCCTTGCTAGTCCTTCACCCCAAAACACCCAGAATCCATCCCTTCTCACTCTCTCCAGATGGATTCTCTTGGGGTTTCATTGTGCTGTGGAAAAAGAGTGTAAGAAATGCAAATTACGTGAATGGCTCATAGACTCCCTGAAGACCTAAGATTTGCATTAGTTTTTCTCCCCTACCCTTAAAAGTGATGTTGTTGCTGCTGCGTAGACTCTGTGTAACTTCTGACTCTTCCTTGTTTTCTCCCCAGACATCTTCATGCCCGTTAGTCATCGTTTGCCTAGCATGTCCCTGTGGCGTCTCAAAAACAGTTTCATCGTCCCGTCATTGTTTCTGATGTCTTTCTGACCTCACATCATATTTGGTTCTCCTACTGACCTTTGATCTAGTTTTGACCTTTGAAATTTGCATGTGACCTCATCTAGCTATGAATTCTGGGAAGTCAATGTGAAAAACATTGCTGCATTCATGCAAGACTGAAATTATTAGACAAATTATAGAAAACAAAACCTGTGGCAAAAATGTTTCTTTCTTATTTTTTTTTTTTCTTTTCATAAAACAGACTTGAAAGTATTACACAGGGATTGGCATTCTGCCCGGTCACTGGTGACAATAGCAATATGTGTCCAGGGACACAGAATGTTGGTTTCTAACAGACTACTTCCAAAAACAGTTTGAGAAAAAAAAAAACTGTCTGATTTTAAGTCTCTAGAGGTCTGTAATAGTTTTTACATTTTTCAGGCAGTGTAAAGTTTTTTGATAAGGCCATTTTAGGTGGCTCACTTTCTCATTAAGATATATATAGAGAACCACTTTTTGTAGATTAGTATAAGAAAAATATTTACCCTGTTTTGGGGCAAATGCTACCTATTTGTGTCACCTTTTGCTGAACTGACTCACAGTTAGACAATCCATGGTTTAATGCACATGAAATTACCTATATTTTATACTGTTCCAATGTACAGGAGAAAGGTTACTGTAAACTGCGTCATGTTGGTGCTTCTGTGGATTAAGTTGTGGTCTCATCACGAGTCTTAAGGTCTTAATGTTATTTGTTGATAAGACAAGCTTAGAATTGGTTTACTTAAAACAAAAAAAAAAAGAATTAAAAAAAAAAGTTGTTTGCTTAAAAAAAATAAATTTCATGTGAAAGAAAAAAACAACTATTCCAGAATAAGTTTTGTGTTGGCTTGAGAAGCATCGGTGTCACTTTTTTTTATTGTGAACTATTAGATGTGTTTGTGTTCAGCAAAATGTGATCTGTTTTTGTTTTTTCTTTTAAAGAAAAAAAAAAGTGAAAACTATCTAGTGCCAAATTCCAAAGGTACTTCCTTCCTAGAGCTTCGCGTGTTTCCTGTGAGAAGTGATTTGATAACATGGTATTTTATTATGTGTTTTGTATAAATCCCTAATATTTAAAACAAAAAAAAAAAAAAGGTTACAAAGTTTGTTAACTTGCTATTCCGTGGTCTTGTTGCCTGAAATTGTTATTGTTTGTTACTTCTCTATGCTGTTTTTTGTAAGACATTGTATAAGTGCCGTGAGTCACTTTTCTAACCACTCCACATCAGTGCTGTGACGGCAGCCCTCACAATGTATTCTCTGCATACTATCTGGAAACCTCTAAGGTGAGAAAGTCCTGAACTTTTAACCCTTTCTACCCAGAGCTATCTGGAGTGTTGGTAACTTTTATACTGTCATCCTTGGGTTTGGTTTTGGGTGTTTAGATTTTTCCCCCATTTGTGTCCTCTGCGTTACTTTTGTTTTTTTCAGACACCCACTGACCCAAAAGAACTCTTACGTCTTTTTCCTAAACCATTTTTTATTTTATTTTATTTTTTATCCCCCCTCCTTCCTATTATCCTGTGCTCCTTAAGCTTAAGTGTAAGAGTTTGAGTAGAGCCTGTGAAGGTAAAAATAGGTAAATCTTAGCCCTACACAGCCCTAAAGATGAGGTCTGCGTTTGAGATCAGGTCTCACAGTGTGTTCTAGTACACAGTATCTTTATACACCCTGGAGTTAAATGGCTTTTTGGAGGTCCAGTCTTTCAAGAAATTTTGCTTTTGTTAAACACCCCTGTGTAATGCTGAATCAGCCTTTGTGCTCGGGATTCTCAGATTCCTGTAGACACCTGAGTGTGCAAGGTGTCTTCACGAAAGCCCTCGGACCTTTCCCTGCCTCTCTGGGTTTCTAGGGTTTTCTGATCTTTAGGTGAACACATTTCAAGTTGCTGGCCATGTAAGAGATCAGCGCTGCTCTTCACCACAGTTACTAACCAAATACCAGGACTAGCTCCTGCTGTCGCTTTCGAAAGTGCCATATTCCTCCGAGTCTGGCTTCATATGAGCAGATGTCTTGTTTTGACAGACCCCAATGTCATACCTACTGTCCCAACACACATCCAGCCTCTGGAGAAACATACCCTGTAAGCTTCTGGTCTCAGCTCCTTTTCCTTCTCACCCCGACCCCATTTGATTTAACATGTGTGTGATTGGGATAGCCCTGAGATGGAAAGGATTAGCTTCTCACAATTGTGTGTGATTGGGATAGCCCTGAGATGGAAAGGATTAGCCTCTCACAATGCAAAAAAAAAAAAAAAAAAAAAAAAGTCTCCTCCTTCCAGCACGTGCACTTCCAATGACATGATTCGTGTTAGCCCACACCTGTTTACTACTGCCGGGGCCTTCCTTCATCCTTGAGGGCTATTTTGTACTTTCTGCAGCACTCAGCTCACTAACAGTGATCACACACATTTCTCAGTCTCTCTATGGTGGTGTGTAGGTACACATGTAGAAACACAAGAGAATACCAGTTGTATTTCATAGACCATCTCGTTCAGAATCTATTCATTTACCAATGACATAAATCTCAAAATAAAATCTTGATTTTTTTTTTTCTTCATGGAAGCAAACTGCCCTCCTTCCTCTTAATCCACCTGCGGTCCCCCACAGAGGCTCGGACCAGGCAGGTACTTTCTGTTGAGTGTTTCTGATTTTGCAGGCAACCAAGACAGTACATTGAGGGGGAGGTTTTTGGTTTTGCATGTTTCATTGTTAGAAAGATAGCCTTCCTCAGAGACAGACTGTCCTTTATCTCTCAGTATCAAAAGGAAAAAGCTGCAAGGGTGCACAGGGCCTGTTTCCAGAAGACAAAACACAGGGAAACTGCATTTTCAAAAATCAAGTGTAAAGCATAGACTTTTTAAAACTCACTCAGAGAACTCTGATCAGATGGCACCTCCACGGTGTGACAAGTTCATCTTTCCTTCACCGCAGGGGTTCTAGTTCCTTGGCTTGTGCTACTCTGGAATCATTTACTGTTTCTGTTTTTATTATCTTAAGTGCTAATTAAAAAAATAATAAAACTTTAAAAAAATGTAGTTTCATTACCTTTTGAATAATGTCATACAAAAATGTATTTGTGTTTTTGTGCTGTGGGAATTGTTGTTTGTAGATTAATAATACCATTTTGTTTAGAACTACAAAATAGTTTTTAAATATTGTCTGAGAAAAGCCAAAGTTAATGCAACCTAGTGGAAACTGTAAGACCATTTGAGTATTGTTTCTGTTTTATTGATGCATCTGGATTGTGTTGTTTGATGGAATTTGAGCCAAAAAACAAAAACGCAGGCTTTCCTATTTCTACAACTGATTGTACTTATGCATTTTGTACCAGTGGGATTTTTTATACTGGAGATTAAAAAAATGGAAATTTTTGTGGCTTACTCTTGTGGGCCCCCTGACAATGACTGATTTCAAGTTTGATTTCCGGTTGATAGAAAGAAAGTTGCTTTTCTTTTAAGAATTAAAAACTTTGGCTTGATTTCTTTTTTCCCTTTGCTTATATCTAGCATTAGAATTTTGTCTTAAATACAGCGGTAAGTTTCACTCTTTATTCTGTACTGTGCAGTTACACAATAAGATAATTAGATTTAGAAGTACTCAGTCACTTTAAGTGGATAAATGTATTAGTTAAACTTTAGGAGTTTGCTTTTTTGCTGTTTAGATCGAAGTTTTTTCTGACCCTTCTGTCCTCATTGTGAACATAACCGTGTAGTTGAAACAGTCAGACTTATTTTTGTAATGTATGTTATTGTGTGATGCGGTTTTTTGCTTCTGTCTCCAATATTAAACCATTTTCCTAATACTTGTTTCTCTCTCTGCGTGTTGTATTGTTGGTAAGTCATTCTGTGTTGGTGACACATCTACACAACCTCACTGTTGCACGTATCTGTTCTTTTCTATATGTTGTGTAAAGCGATACAGTCGATTCCACCTAAGTGAATATCTGATTTGGGAAATGAAGAAACTGTACACCCCACCTCTGGTTCATGCACAGCCTACCCCTGACCGCTGCTTCCAAGACAGTACGCCTTTCCCTCTGATTCCTCTAAGGACTGCCTACAGGGCTGCACTTGGCAAGGCATTTTATGGTCTTTTGACCACACGTGTTCTTTCCTCTCCCCTCCCTCATATCCACAGTTCCTAACATTCATGAAGTCTCTCCTGTAACCTTAGGAGGAACGGAAGCAGTAGACCCAGGGCTTCTTCAGTCTACCTTCAAGTATGAAGTCACAAGACTACAGTCAGGGTTAGAAAGGGGTCACCCTTATAAAAGAGACAAAACCTCAGGGAAGAGTAAATATAAAACTACCTGGTCAACAGGGGGCGGGTAAAAAGAGTTTAAACTTAGGTGTGTGCTATGTCGATCAATGGGTTTGTATAGAATGCATTTCTATAAGCTAATCAATTTAATCCAGGAGTAGCTTCAATTATTAAAACTCACAGGTATTCAATGACGGAGGTGGGGGGACTTCCGCTCAAGTCCTTGCCGTTAGTTTGCAAAAGGGAGCTCAGAGTGCTGTAGGTCTGTGCTCCACACATACACACACACCCTGCCTCCTGGGGTAGACACAGGATAGGAAGGAGATGTGCGCCCACTGCCCCTACCCTCCCTGCAGTGAATACCACAAGCCTTCCCTGCTCTACTGTCCAGTTGCTCAGGAGCCTGGCTGCCCTCAGAGTGTGTTTTCATAGGTTCCATGGCTGTCTGCTCCCTTCTCACCCCTGCACTGAAACGTTAGATACGGTGCCTGTGACAGGTCATGCCAGGTCACCCTGGGCCTGGTGCCAGCGAGAGCTCTGGCTGCCCACCCTCTGGTTTCAGCTGGCCCCTCAGGCCCACTTCTTCCATCAGGTCAAGCACCATGAGCTACCAAGCAGAAGAAAGGTGGCTCTTTCCCTAGGCCAAATACCTCACTGGGAATGAGTTTCAGAGCCCTAAACCTATGCTGACGAAAGCTGATTTCTAGTGTTACATGCGCTGTCTCAGGGCCTGGGCCTGGTCAGTCGCCTCTGAAAGGCTACTACTTCCACTGGTGAGGAAAGGTCGCTAAGGTGTGCTTTCTTTTTCTTTCTTCTCTGGAGGAATGGGTGGCAACAGGGAGGGAAGGCCTGGGAAAGAGGATGATAAAATTCATTCCAAGATGTGTTTCTTTTTGAAATACAAATATACCATTCAGCACAGGGCATGATGTTCACACACAAAAAGACAAAGTGGGTTTTTCTACTGAAGACACAAAGGCTCTGTTCTGTAAGCACTTGTAACTATAAAGTCAGCCGCTACTTAAATTCACACTCAGTGTTGGTGTGTGTGTGTGTGTGTGTGTGTGTGTGTGTGTGTGTGTGTGTGTGT
>JANHMN010000006.1:48003379-48088369 GCA_030674055.1 Rhabdomys pumilio
TTTTTTTTTTTTTTTTTTTTTTTTTTTAGGTTTTTCGAGACAGGGTTTCTCTGTGTATCTCTGGCTGTCCTGGAACTCACTCTGTAGACCAGGCTGGCCTGGAACTCAGAAATCTGCCTGCCTCTGCCTCCCAAGTGCTCGGATTAAATTTCTTGATTGGATCATTTGAGGTGGGAAGCCCCACCCTAAACCTAGGCTACATCTTCCCTGGCAGCCCACATAAAATAACTTGGAGGAGGGAAGCCTTTGCTTTTTCCTGCTTGCCCTCGCTCCTGCTGGCAAGTTCATCTACACTTCTGCTGACACATCTACTTTGCTGGTATTGGGATCTACATTGTTCAGATTCCAACAGAGACACGAATGAACAATTAGATGATTCTTGGCCTTTCTGTTGGAAGGTAGTCATGGAGGTGCTAGCCAGACCATAGCCTGTAAGCTACGTTAAAAGAAAAAAATCCTTTTGATGTATCTTCACTCTGTCAGTTCTGTTCCTCTGGCGAACACTGGCTAGTTCGTGCACAGAACTTCCTGCATACCAAGTCAAGCACTTTGCCAACTGAGCCAACAACTTCAGCCCCAAGAAAACGGTTTCAATGTCCCTTGCCCTAAACCCACCCAATTATGCAATCAATTCTTCCCCCAGCTCCCCCAAAATAACAAAAGATAGAAATATGGAGGGGTCTCCACAATCAACAGCCAGAAAGGAGTGGGGGCACCAGACAGAGAGGCTACCATGCTGAGAAATGAGTCAGTCAGCCTCCATTCAAGCAAAACAAGAACAGGGGCATTGTTCGCCAAAGAAGCTGAAATTCCTCCAGAAAAAGGAAGCTCCACAGAGGCCATACACAAGAGTCAAAGGATCTGCTGACTAGTGTTTCCTTCCCCATACACCCAAGACAATGAGCCCCGCAGAGGCTAGCCCACCTCCACACTCAAAACAAGTCTTTTTTTCTTTCTTTCATGACAGGATCTCACTGAGTAGTTCAGGCTGGCCTCAAACACTCAGTCTTTCTATTTGTGGTGTCAGAGTCAAGCCATGACAGTGGTATGTGTGATGTCGGAATTGAGCTGTGACTCAGTGGTGTCAGGGAGGAGTTGTGTCAGTGGTATACAAGCCAGCAGAGTTGAGCTGTGACCACGCATGCGTGGTGGTTTGCTGAGATAGCTGTGACCATGCATGAGCAGTGTTGGCTTGTGCTAGCATGCTGTGGTACTCAGCCCATCCCACCGCTCTGCTTCATGGCGAGTCCAGGGTCACTCAGAACTAACCATCTGTGAGCTAAACACCACAGATCCTTGCTCCTCTGCAAGCCACAGGGGTTGAGGTGGGGAGCTGCGGTGAAGCTGTTTGCTAAGGGTGAGTGAAGGTGGACGGACACACAGAAATACTGTGGACTGATGGGACACACGGATTTCACTCATCTCAACCTTGGCCACCTCCCCCACTCAGAACTCTAGCGATGCTGAACTCACTCCTTGCTGACAACCATCTTTCTGCCCATCTGCCACCTGCTCTCCCCACCCACCACACTGGAGTGTTTAATGAAAGCAGCTTTAAAAGAAAGAATAAGGAAAAAAAGTCCAAATAACAAAGAATCGTATAATTACTCTGCAGCTCCTTGTCCTTGGTAATTTTACGCCTGTGTTGCTATAATTACACATTACATTGAGTTACAGAGTCATGGTGCTTATGTGGCCAATCAGTGACATCTGCAGGATTTTCAAATGGGGGAAAAAGGAAAAGAGATCACAGAGAGCCTGGGTTGCAGTGCTTGTGTTGGAATCCCTTCACCCCTTGGCCAATGCAAATCCACCACAGACTCCCCGTCTTTGTTCGCCTCTGAAAATGATCTCCAGACTCCTGTTTCTTTCTCTACTGAAGGCCACCCTCCTCTGTCCCAGATCCTTGCCTCAGCCCTCCATGGCTGTCCATGCTCCATGTAGCCTCTGATTCTTCTCTTAAAAGCAAATCAGACAATACTACCCCTGCCCAACTTCCTTCGCTGCCTTCTGACAACATTTGGATATAATGTGAGTGTCTGAGGTTTGCGTGTTGAAAGCTTGGTCCCCTCTGTGGTGATGGTAAGAAGGAAGAATCTCAGGACACAGGGCCTTGTGTAAGGGATTAGAAAGGGACGGGATTAGTGAAGGTCTGAGAACGGGATGAGCTCCCGGAAGAATGGCAGGCATTACAAAGGAGCTGCCATCTCTCCTGCATTCCTCCTCTTGGCATCCTTGCACATTCCACCATTACAAGGCCATGTACCATGAAGCCCTCACCAAAGCCAAATAGATCTTGGCTCCTTGCTCTTAAGTCTCCAGAACTGTATCAGGTGTGTGTGTGTGTGTGTGTGTGTGTGTCCTCAAAAAGAACCCAGCCTCCAATATTTTGTAATAGCAAAAGAGCAGGGCTATACTAAGACAGTTTGCCATTGTCTACAGTAGGAGGAGGAGGAGGAGGAGGGGTAGGGGGAGGAAAAAGAAGAGGAGGAGGAGGAGGAGGAGGAGGAGGAGGGGGAGGAAGGGCTGCTCATCATTGCTGATGATAGGAAAGTCTGACTGTGTTGCTCCAGTCTCAGCTCATCCCTCATTCCTAACATGGGCTTCACTCCAGCCTGAGCGTAGGGATGAGGTCCAGGTCCAAACTTCATCATGTGCCAAGTGGCCAGTGTTCTTGCCCCTCCCTGGCACACAGAGGACCTGCAGCAGGCCTCCTTCATGCAGTAACTAAGACTTTCCAGCCCTGCCAGCTCCCTGGCAGAGGGGAGTGGTGTTTACACAACCACATTCTTGAGGATGACAGGAGCAAAGAGGACTAGGTGAAAGGTGAAAGGTGAAAGGTGAAAGGTGAAAAGTGAAAGGAGAAAGGTGAAAGGTACCCCCACCCCTCATATCTTTTCAGACCTACACAAAGGATATCAGAAGCCTCTTGGAATTGGCCTTGACTTCTCTTCCAACCAAGTCCGAGTGAGAAGCTCCTAAACCCCCTGACTCATTAATTCAAAAGACTCTGGAGCCAGTGAACTGCATTCCCATGAACAAGATAGGCTAGGCGGGTGTTATCATGAAAATGAAGTTCAGAGCCTACCCTGGCCACCTGGACCCCTGACCATCAGGATCCTCAAAGCAAAATTGCATGGCACTCTGCCAAACAGTGCCTGGTCAGTCCCTCTGCCTTCAGCTCTGGGTCCTGAGAGCATTACTGGCAGCTGAACACCCGTTTCCTAGACATACCCCCACCCCAACCCTGCCCGTTCCCAGGAGCCATTTCTGAAGAAGATGATGGCCTCTCTCCCAGGGTGCTGGGATACTGGAGGGAAGGAAACCCAGGGTTGATTGGAGAGGCTCAAGGACACTGGAGTGACGTGACCATGTGACTGCTCTGTTAGAACAGACTCTCGTGGCCAGGACTCAAAAAACAATAGACTCGACTAAGTATGAAGCCTTCAACTCATCTTTGGGAGGGAAAGGCTTTATATACGAACCCTAAAGTTGTCCATTCATCTTGTCCTCTCCTGCTGTGCTCTATGAGCTAATGGTTCGTCACATTGACTGAGGTGTTGTTCAAACAGTGACCCCTGGACAGGTGCGTCGTGCAACCCCACAGCAAGATGAGCCATCCCTTTTCCCACCTTAAATAGGCACCACACCTGGGGAAAGGACAGTTTCAGGCTCAGTTAGGCCAACTTTGAATGTTTTCCCTGTCCTGGCTGAGATGACATGGGTCACAGAAACCCATTGGCTTTCTATGTCAATGGAAGCCAGTCTGTATCCCCACTCCTGGGAAAGCAGGTCCCACTGACAGCAACAGAAAAGATATTAATAGCCTCAGTAACCCATGCACCCCGCCGCATCCCACTCAATCCACCCTCTTAATGAGCTCTCTGTCTCTGACAGACCCTCCAGCCACTCAGCCTTCAGCCTCCTGGGAGGGGCAGTGTCTCTTCCCCAAGAGGGCACAGCTATCTGTGGTCTAGTCTTCCCTGTAGAGGAGAGGCAGAAGAGAGCATGTCTTATTAATGACACCTTGCCCTGGTTTCCCAGAGCTGCCACACCTCATCAGCCCTCCCTGATGACTTAACTGCTTCAGCTCCTGGTGGCTTCTCTTTACCTCCATTTGTCACAGGGGGCTTCCCCTGTGTCTCTACTGCATGCAGGGCCACGCCCTTATAAGGACTTAAGACACATCTAATCACATCTTGATCCCTACCTTGGCCAAATCCACAGAGAGCCTATCTCCAAGTAAGCTTACACTGAAGTTGTAGGTTGACATAGACTCAGGAGGAAGGAGGCAGGATCTATAATCCTTAACGTTTAGCAGGGAAACCAAGATGTTCATCACCATGCACCAGAGCTGGAATATTCATCTAAGACCACATAGACCCAGATTCAGCCCTTTTGCGTTGTCTCTAAACTGTGGTCCTTCCCAGGACAGTGTTCCCAGCTGGGGAAATGGCCCAATGTTCTGGCCAGCTGTGGCTCTTGCTCAGGTCTGTGGTTAGGTAGAGTGATGGGAAGGTGGTGGCCTGAATGACTGAATATTACATAAACCTGGATCAGAGAAAAACCCAGAACTATAGGGAGGCCTGCTCAAAAGGCCAGCCTCCCCCATGCTGGTTCTGTGGCATAAAACTTTCTGGAAAGCTAAGCTCAGAAAGGCCCGTGTCTTTGTAGAGGCAAGAGGTCAGAGAAGGGCATCTTCAAAGATTTCTCTTCATTTAAACTACCACTGAGCTCAACCCTATGCAGGACACAGATTCCAGAAAAAGCATGGGGCACTTTGAGCCTTTAAAAAGGGCAGTCACCTGGCTGCCGTGCAGATCCCAGACTGGTGGAGAAGCGGAGGGCTCAGATCCTGGGCTCTGAGACACCACAGACACACAGAGGGAAGCAGACGCAGAGGAAGAATTGTGCTCAGAATAACACAAAATGGAGAAAGGGCAATTCTGGCCAGAGGGACCATGAAAAAGGAAAAACAAAAAACAAAAAAACAAAAAACAAAAAAAGGAATTGGTTTAGAACTTTCCATGGGGCTAAGCACACAAGGATAGAAGGGAATGGCATCTTCAGCTTGCTACGTTTCAGGTGACCAGTGAAGATCTCCTCTCCTCAATCTATGTCCATATCAATATGCCCCATGATCTTTGATGGAAAACTTAAATGCAGTCCCCATGACTGCAGCTTGGAGAGTGTCATGGGGCAAGTGGGCGGTGCAACTGGGGGGATGGTCCTGTACCAAGAATGAGGTTGAGACGTGTCTAGACCCCTAATATCTCATTTGACCCTGGCAGCAGTAAGGATGGCTTCCTCCCTGTTCTGCACCTGCAGCCACAGTGCGTGTATCCTCAAGACCCCACCACCACCACCAAATCACAGGTTTAAGCGCCTGGAATTCCTCTTCATGCAAATGAAACATTCCCAGAACCTCAGTACCAACCAATAATACACACACTCCCACACCCTACCACACCCCAAGATTTATATAGCCCTTATCATCCCCAAATAAAGACAGCTGTAATGCTGACAGTGTCTAAGGGAAGACTTCTTACTCCCTGGCACTCAAGCCAACCAAGTTCCTAAAAACCTACTCTGCCCAGAGAAATTTTGTTCCTTTCCGTCCGGCCTGGGGCACAACTGTGCCTGAAAACCCCGAAGGCAGAAACAGAACCAGGCCTGCAGAGTCAGAGTGCAGCTTGAAGCAATTAACTTTTAGTGAACCAGGAAAAGAAAGTCAGGCTTATAGAAAGAAAAACTTTTACATGAGCAAATATGCACAGAAACCCACACATCTGCACACACACACACACACACACACACACACTTACATTTTTTTGGTCTAGTCCAACCACTCCACAAATATTTATGGACACTTACATATATATACATTTATACTTACAAATATACATATACATGCACATGCACATATACATATACTTTGGTGGATGCAGCAAAAGCCCCCATAAGCAGGTCTCATTGAGCAAGTGCCAGTGAAGAAATAACTCACTTATTCTGGATGAAAAAAACCTCCAACCTTTATTGCTCAGAGAAGAAAAAGGATTTTACCTTCTTATTCTTGTTAGTAAAAAGGCTTCTAAAGAAAAGGCTCCCAAGTAAAAAGAAGTAATCTCATGGAGAGAAAAAAACCTGCTCTCTTTCTCTCTGCTCACTTTCTCCTCTCTCTTCTGCCCTGTCCTTGTCATCCCTTTCAGTCCTTAAACTTCATCAGGACACACGATCACATGGCATACTAAGCATCCTTTTTCAGAAGTTCACAGCGAATTCAAACATAAATTCAAATCATAAATTGAATGAGTTATTACATGTGTTTCCATTAAGACTGGTTATCTAATTAAACATTCATTATCTGTCACTAGCTCCACAGGTTCATTAGGAGTTTAAAACAATAATTCTTATGTCTCAAGTTAGCATGGTTTTGTCAGGCAAATCATCTGCCTTGTGTCTCATTAGTATTGAAATTTTGTATAATAAACCAGATAATGTTTTATATTTTTGTCCTTACACCTTTAGTTATCAGATAATGGTTTTACAACCAGCCTAAAAGGAATGTTTTCCTTGGTCATAAATCTGTTTGAAGTCAGCTTTTCATCTCAATGCAATTAGTCCGTGACACCTGAAGGTTTACGGAGCCCTAATTACAGCCTATATTTATTATAAAGGGCTCAAAATTTACTTGTGTAGATTTAGGAATTCTATAGAATCATCATTAGGAATTATGAAATCATCTATTTGTCTACATAGCGTTACCACAAGAGAGTATATTTTCATTGATCTGCAGAAAATCTGCCCAATTGGGTGGCTAATGCCCAGGGATGATTATATTAATTTGACAGTGACAGAAAAGGCTTATCAGCCATAAGAAGCAATCCTAAGATGAAGTCTCTTTGGAGTCTTGCCTCTTAGAGCTCACCCATCAAAGACCATGCAAAAAATGGTGGGCCACCTTTAGAAAAGTCACCTGCTACCCTTTAGTCTATCCTGGTGACTCCTGACATTGAAAGGCACCATGTGAGGTAGACTCCAAATCACTTCTTACCCTGCAATAACCACTTCCTTCATGAGTCCCTTCTCATCTGTCCTCGAGTGCTCATCCTGCTGGCTCTGCCACGTTTCAGTTTCCATCCACCGGCATGTCTCTAGCCCATGCCTGGATGATGTCCTATGCTACAGCATTCCTTTGAATGCTGATGGCTGCCACACACCTGTGGACAACCCCTGCCTACCCTACCCCTGCTATGTCCTTAGCCTGGATGGCTGTTGCCTCGGGTACCACACAAGGCTCTCTTTCCATCATCCCTGAGTCTGTTCAGATGTCACTTTCTCCATGAAATGCATTTGGCCACCAGCCAAACTTTTCCATGAAGCCTACCATAACCAGTCCTTTAGAAATTAAAACCCAACATTTTCTGTCCCCATAAATGAGTAGTGTGCTTCAAGGTGCTGGCAGGCTCAGTCCGTAGGCCACCATCATTCACGTCATGTGAGAGAAATTTTTTTCAATAGTACCAATCCAACATGAAGGCAAGCCCTCATGACTAATCATCCCCCAAAGGTCCTGCCTCCAAATGCCAACATCTTTTGTGTTAAGATCTTTTTTTTTTCTCTCTTTAAAGTATGAAAACATGATTTGTTTTTGTTTTTGTTTTTGTTTTTTTGTTTTTGTTTTTTGGTTTTGTTTTTTTGTTTTTTGAGACAGGGTTTCTCTGTGTAGTCCTGGCTGTCCTGGAACTCACTCTGTAGACCAGGCTGGCCTCAAACTCAGAAATCCGCCTGCCTCTGCCTCCCAAGTGCTGGGATTAAAGACTTGTGCCACCACCGCCCGGCTTGTGTTAAGATCTTAACACACAAATTTGGAGAGTGTATGGTTTGCCTCTGAATTGTCCTCCTCAGGCACATTTTTTAAGTGTTTGTATCCCCACTAGAGACACTGTTCCTGGAGGTTTTAGGACCCCTAAGAGACAGTGGGTCACTAGGGCAGATCTTTGATGGTTATACCCACCTCTAATTTCACATTAATTCTCTCTACTTCCTGGTCTACCATGATGGGAGCATCCTCAACCACAAACTCCCTCTGCTCTGAACTCTGCCATGCCTTCCCCAACACAGTGGACAAAAACTTTCTGAAATGAGTCAAAATACATTTCTCTTCCCTTAGGTTGCCCCTGTCAGGGATTTGGCTCTCTATCACGCAGACATGAATAACCCAAGCTTCCCTGACACTCAGCCACCAGCCACGCTTTATCTGGTAACCTTGCTGCTCTGTTCAAAGATTAAGACTTGCTCCTTGTGTTTGGTGAAATCTGTAACCAAACACTGATCCACTCTAAGCTCTTCCTGAGAGTGCTCTAGGTAATATAGTGACACAGCTATGACCTTTTCAGGGTCCTTCTGTGACCTACATGTAGGTCATGATTAGAGCCTCCACTGCCTCCTTGAGCCTGGCCTCTAGTCCATGTTCACAGAACACCCCTCTGTGTCTTCTCACAACATCTCCATGAGTTAGGACATATTGGGCTCATTTTATAGAGAGCAAGCAGAGGTTTCAGATAGTCAAGGATGTCTCAAATCCCCAAAGCTGCTCAGTGCTCAATATGGAACCTCAGTCTTTGGGACCCCAGAACCCTTGCTCATGCTGATTCTGTCAATACAAAACCCTAGAATCTACAGGGATCAGCCTTCTTGGTTGGAAACAAGGAACAGACTACTGCAGGGAGGGTACAATTGCTTTACAGAGTATCATGGATTACATTTAAAAAAAAAATCCCAAGGAAAATTTTAATTCATACCAACCAAAATAAACAAATGGGGCTACAACATGCTAACGAAGTCGGGAATTGAACATGTATGAAGAGAGACATCATGTCTAAGCTCCCTGGGTAGTCACACGGCCTGCCAATCTCTGCAGAGGTCACAATGCTCGGTGTGCCAGATGAGAAAATGAAGTAAGAAAGGGACATCCAGGTATCTATCTTTACAGAGAAAGCAAGCTTGCACTAGGCCAGTCTTGAAAAATGGCCCTCTCAGTCCAGAGCCTGGCCCCCACCCTCACATGCTTGTAGTTAAAGTTATCATCTGAGACCAAATCGTACCTTGAATGAATCTGACTCTGGAATGATGACAGCAAAAATACTAGGGTAGAAAATGACCTTAGATATCAGCTGAGCTGCTCACTATCAGCCATGTGTATGTTAGAGTTAGCCAAGAGCTGTGAACATCCAGGACCAGCACTCTTGAGGACAGCTGTCTGGGGCAGGGCTGAGAATCAGTGTGTTTTCAAAGCTCTCACCAAGTGTCTGTGGGGTACGGCCACAGGACTGGTCCAACTGCCTCACCTTAAAGATGAGAATCCCCAACTGTGGTGCTTTAGAAGGATTTTTCTCTATCTGGAGTCATGCAGGGAGCAGACCAGAGACCACAGCAGACAGGGCAGTAGACACAGGAGGCTGCTTGCTCACATGTGGGTAGATCAGCAAGCAGAGTAGAATGAACTCTGACCTCCAGATGATGGGGCTTGCCTCCCCTTTAATCAGACTCAGACACAGACTGTGAGATGATGCCACCCACATTCAGATACCATCCTAGCTTCCCTCAAACAGACCCAAAAGTATACTGCATTAATGCCACAGGCATTTCCTAACCCCAGCATGCTAATCATGGAAATAAACCATCACATTTCAATGTTGTGGGGGATATTTAAAAACAGCCACTGGTCAAGCCAACTATCTAAGCTGCTGCAGCTGTGCCTAGCTCAGTCACCATGTTCTGTGGCCAGAGGCCATGTGTACACACCAGTTAGAAACAGCCAGCCAGAAACACCAGCCCTGCCACCCACAAGATGCCAGTGTGAGAGATGGCTCTGCCAATCTTCCATGCTGTCTCTACAAGGCTGGGCAGTGCCCAGACCATCATACTATCCATGTGGGCCCAGTAAGAAAATGAGACTCTAATGCTTAAATATTAATCAAAGGCTTTATATGTTTGATAATGCTCAATAACAATATGCCCACACAATTAGAGGTGTATGACAATTAACTAACCTAAATATAAGTTGTTACCCAGAACTGCTCTCCATACCTGCATGGCTCTTCATCCTCCTATCTCTCTCTCTTTCTATCTCTATCTCTCTCTCTCTCTCTCTCTCCCTCTCTCTCTCTCTCTCTCTTTCTCTCTCTCTCTCTTCCTCCTCCTCCTCCTCCTCCTCTTCCTTTTTCTCTTCCTCTCCTTAATCCTCCCACCTTAGCTCCTCCTACATATCACCCTTCCTATTAAAATAATAAAAATATTAAAATAATAAAAGAAACTTTCTCTCAAAATACAATTAGAGCACAACTATACCAATTTGTATCAGTAAGGTACAAGATAGACCTAATACCCAGTCCATCATTTTGTTGACTAACCAGAACCTCTGTCATCTCTCCGAACTAAAAGACTTAGTTCTGAACCTGGCTTACGTCCTGGCTTCAGAATGAATGTCGGCTGAAAACCATTCTCTCAAAACTGTTCTCCCAAAGTAAATAGCCTGGGTTGGCTATGAGACTACATGTCCTCAACCCCATCAGAAATCCAGAATGACTGAATTAACTGAAGATATAGGAAGCACAAAACATAGCTCCCAAAAGTTAGCCAATTTATAGAGACCGCTGAACACCTGGACAGTTCCTTACTTCAAAACATTGGAGCATCTGGTCTTCAGTCTTCTGGCCCAGGATCATCTGACAGACCTAGTAATGCAGAATTTTTAAGGGCTGATCACTCTGTCTTGGCAGATATAATCAGTAGACTATTCCACAAGTGTGTCCTTTTTCTGGACAGTAATTTGTCTGTAGATGAAAAGAGGCAATTCTTGCCTAGTGGCTGTCTCACCACAACTGGGGCTGCTCAATTTCTTCTTAGAATCCAAGACAGGGAAGCTGTCAGGAGAAGACAGGTCTCTAATCAAAATGAACATTTATACAGAAGTGTTTGTAACATCAATTCTGTGGACTTCTGACATTTTTGAAAACCAACTATCCATGTAAAGCTATCTGGACTGTTGTTGGTTAACTCCTCTCAGCTATTTTTAATTAAAATCTAGAAAACACTCTAACAGTAAACTCAGAGGCATGGATTTGCTATAGGCCTTTAACTCACAGTCTAACCATCTCAGCTCAGTTTAAAAATTAAAGAAGAAACTGGGTCTAAGCCTTGTACCCACCAATTTTGACTTAATAGCAAAATATATACCAATGAAACCCTTGAATTTGAAATCAAAATAAATTTTGTACCATTTAAGAAATATAACTTTAACTTAACAACTATACAGATTTCTACCAAATAGGTTATGGCTATGTAATCAATTCTAACTATTCCTCCTTGTTCCAATAAAACCATTACTGTTCCCTAGAAGGACAGCCTAATATTAAACACCTCAGTCCCCAAGCCCAGGGAATGGGATGCTGACTCTTCATTAACTTCTTCAAGCTGATTACAGGTATTGAGATATTAGAAGGGGGCAGGGAGAAGGGTAAATTGATAAGCCTCTGATGCTGTCTTCGATGCATCCAGCTGAAATTTCAGAACATCAGAGGTTTGAGTAGGTCTGCTCAGCTTGCTTGATGAGTAGATACCAGGGCTGTATATTCTGCAATATACAATTCTCAAAACAAATTTTAGTATCAAGATAATTTTTGTTTGAATTCTAGAATCTAGTCTTCTGGTGGCCTGCCTCTGTCATATCTAATCCATATAATTCTGGGAGGTAGAAATATCTTAATTGTCTCTCCTGAAAACACACAGACAAAACCTTTTTCCAAAACAATGTATCTTTGAACCAGTAACCAGAAAAATCTTTATCTTGACCTCATTCCCAGAGGAAAATATAACCACCAAACTGCAAATCACACCCATCTTGAAAATAAAATCAATTTAATAACTAAAATACTGTACATACCTATTCTTTATGCCTTCCCTATTTTGCCAAGCAGGAAATGCACCCAGAATTCCCATGGGGCCAATGTTAGACAGAACCCAAGTCTCCTGTGAGGCAATATAACTTTATATCATCTGAATACATCTGATTTGTACTATCTTTCTGTTCGGCCTTCTGCCTAGAACAGTTTTTTATTTATACCATCTATGGGTTTGGCTCTGTACTCCAGAGCAGCCTCCACTTATACACTGTACTCTCTACTTTAGAGCCAGTGACAATTTTCCCTAAATTCCAAACCACAGGTGATAATCCCCTCATGATTCGGACAAATCTGTTTATAAATCTTTCCTAAAAGCAAATAATCCCTATATTTTAACTTTATACTTAAATCAGTAACTGCTCCACAATGGAAGCTTATTTATCTAGCTCTCTTGGCTAAAAAGTATACCTGTCTGTCTGTGGTTCTGTGCTTATCTTTTGTTCTGAACTGCAGGTGAGATTTCCCACATCAATCAGACAAAAACTGTTCCTAAATCTACCTTAAAAACAAATTATCTCAATTTTAATTCACAGTTCAAATCTCTCTGTCATAGAAGTAAGCTACTTCCTCCTATTCTTAACAAAAAGCAACCTGTGTTTCCTCACAGCAGGGGAGCTCAACTGCAGTTTTTTTTTTTTTTTTTTTTTGTTCAGTATTTCCATGCTAGGAGTCATGTGATTTATCTCAGTGCTTACTCACTCACTCTCTTAAAAAAAAAAAATACAATTTTTACTCTCAGGTGAAACAGACTTAAATTTTTAGTGAATTCATGCCAGATGTTGGTCGCCACTTGTTGAAGTAATTATTCAAAAATAGTCACTGGTCAAGCCAACTATATAAGCTGTGGTGGCTCTGCCTAGCTTAGCCTCCATGTTCTGCAGCCAGAGGCATGCCACAACCAGAAACAGCCAGCCAGAAACAGAGATACTTAAAATGGCACCATTCAATCTGGCTTTTCTTAATCAGCCACCATGTTCCCGACTAGCCTAGGCCTGCAGCCAGGAGTGGCTGCGGTATACAGCCACTGCTCAGCTCAGGCTGTCTGTTCAGGTGGTCAGAGACACCAGCCCTGCCACCCATGAGACTCCAGCATAGGAGATGGCTCTGCCAATCTACCATGGTGTCTCCACAATGTTTGGCTGAGCACAGACCATATTGCCATCCATGCGGGCCTGGTAGGAATGAGACTCTAATGCTTAGATTATCCAAAGGCTTTATATGTTTGGTAATGCTCAATAACAAGATGCCCACACAATCAGAGGTGTAACCCAATACCCAACCTAGATATACCAACTACCTTTGACTGTTAGAGACATGCGCACATCTGCTTCCATGTTCTCCTCTCTCTCGTCACTCCTCTTTCTTTTCCTCTTCCTCTTCTTACTTCTTCCACCTTAGCTCCTCCTACATTTCAAGATGCAAAAACCTGTGTGTGAGTCTAGATAGACCTCAGATTCAGTCAGTCTTGACTCTGTACTAACTGCTCCTTGACAGTTTAATGAACTTCTGTGTGATTTGTGCTCTTTCTGCACTAAGTGGGGATGATAGCAACACCAACTGCACATTTGAATCTATGTTGATCAAGTCATCTGAATCATGACACCAGCTCCCTTATAGCTGGGAGCTGAATTCCTTGAGAAAATGGATATTCGGAAGAGCCCAAGTCCTTAATCAAGGCCACATAGCATCGTAGGGGCAGGTCTGGAACTGGACCACAGACCCAAGACTCTCATTTAGCCTATGGATTTCCCATAGATGCTATTTGGCAGAATACCCATATCTGCAGCATCTCTCAGGCCTGGCTGGCTCACTGGATTGCTTTTAATGAGCCCGGAAAATCAACTCCTTGTTAGAACTCCTGTGGGGAGGACATGGAAAGGAGGAAACCACTGTCCCCGCAGCCTCCGCAGTCAGCTGAGCCCCTGGAAGGAGACTAATGAAAACCATGAATCCTGGGCTGCATCAGGCGTCAACAGCTGTGGGGGGTGGGTGGGGGTAAGATGGGGAGGGGGGAGGGAGAGAGAAGAGCTGATTTGCAGCTGAGCAGGAACTGCTTAGCTGTGGATTTAGTGTCCGAGGAGGGACCATTCGTCACATTTATGGGAGAGATAATTGCCTAGGATCGCCCAGAGCAGCAGACAGAGGCGCTGCGGGAAACAGGTTTGGACAGGCCATAGGGGGATGCCTCGAATCAGCAAGAAACTCCAGACAAAGACCACTGTCAGGTAGAAAGGGCTGACCCAACCAGCAAGAGTCTTTCTTCTTATGGTGTCTGCTCATACTGGGGTCACCACTCCCTTTGCTCCCTCCTTATAAGACCTAGCTGAAGGAGAACTAGAGGAAATCAATCAAGCCAACAGTGCAGAGGCAGTGTCAAGAGAAGACATCCAAATGCAGAAATCAAGACATGACCATATTTAGCTGCAGGTGCCGTGTGGCCCTGTCCCTCACTCTCTCTAGACCTCAGTTACCTCTCTCTCACTGTTTGTTAATCTATTTTACAGTTTCATACATGCTTGTAATACACTCTGACTACTCTCTCTCACACACACTTCCTGCCTTCCCAGGCAATCTATAGATCCTTTCCTGTGTCCACACCTTTTTGGTTTATGACCCCCGCCATTGAGTTTAACCAGAACTCCATGTGTGGCCATGGGCATGGAAATGTCCAATGGAGCCTGGTGGGTTCAGCAGTGGACACACATCATAAAATAACAGCTCCTTCTCCTGCAGAATCCATCCGGAAGGAGGAGCAGGGCCTTCCTCCTCCCATGATTGGATATAGACAGGTCCAGTCTTTTGCAGGCCTAGTGCAGGCTGCCCCAGATTCTGTGAGTCCAAGGCTGTGTAATGACTGTGTTGTGCCCAGAATATGGGGAGAAGGAAAGGGAGCTAGTAGTGCATTTTGGAAGAAAAGAGAGAATACTGGAGTAGGAAATCTTAAGTTAGGATAGGGTAAGGGAACAGGGGAGACAGAAACTTAGAGTGGGAAATAACTAATCGGCTAAGTCTGTTCTATAGGGTTAACAAAGCTCCAACTTTCTGAGTTCCGTGGAAAACAGAGAGCAAGGCTCACCCTGGTAGGGCCAGGCAAGGCAGTTAGCAGTTCCAGGCAGGGCTAGCAACTGCATACACTGCTCTGGGCTTCCCAAAAATGACAACTTGGAAAACGCCACCCATATTCCTCATTCAGTTTCCAAAGGGACTGAGGGCAAGCCAACTACGGACCTAGGATGTTCCTCTAGTGGCAGAGATTGTAGGGGGACCAGGTAGATCTGGCTTAAGATACCAACCGGGCACACTAAGACCCTATCCCACCAGAATCGGGGGAGGGGGGAACATTTGAGATTTGTGAACATGGGAAGGGCCATCTGACCAGTTTAAGGATGGCTGTAGGCAGGACCAGCAGGGAGGGAAAGCTGGGGACTTGTATAGCCTCAAGGCAAGAGTTGAGGCAGCAACCCCTGGGAGCTCATCTATCCAGCCTCTGCATTCTCATTAAGTTTGAAAACTGGAACCTACCTTGGATTCTTTCCTCCTCTAAGCAAATTTTAAAAGACTTCAGGGTAGATATATGGTGGACCTGTGCATTGACCCCGGGGAGCAGACAGAGGACACTTGAATCTTCTCACCTTCTAGTGTGGCACCTAGAGTTGTAGGTGGAGCAGGAGAGGGGACCTTATGATAGAGGACTGCTGGGGTTTGACTGTGTCCTCCAGAAATGACATATTGACATTCACTCATTAACACAAGAGTCCTGGGATGTAGGATCTGGGGTGGGGGGGTAGTTCATGAATGAAGAGATGGTGTTGTTCTCTAGGGAGTAGGGAACATGTTCCTCACACAAAGATGACTTCAGCCCTGTCTACCCACCTCGTGTGAGATCTCTTGCCCTTTGGCCTTCTTCCATTGGTTAGAAAAGCAAAATGGACCTTTCAGATGAAACCCTTCCACCATGAACTTCCCAACCTTTAGAACTGCAAAATAGAAAGACACTTCTCTTCATAAATCATTCAGCATTTGAAATTGTGTTGTAATATCATAAAACAGCTAAGGAGCAAGTCAGGCCAGTGTTAGGTGGGAAGAAATGAGATAGCCAGCAAAGTAGAAAGTATGCCCCATGCTTTTCCAGGCGGTATCCCACCAGCAGCCATCCCACAGGTCTGAGAGGAAACAAGACACAAGGTTCCCAGGCAAGGACTGGGAGTAGGGGAGTATCTACAGTCTGATTTTCTTCTAGTCTCACCCCTAAAGACTTTAAATCTGAATATCCTCAGCCCCCATGTACTCATGGCTCAGTTCACTCAGGGGGACCATGTGTACGTCAGTCAGCAGTCACAGATGTATTTTAAGCCTCAACCCCAGCTCCCATCAACCTGAACAAGAGACTCATCATCAGATGAGGCTGTGAGCCATCGTCTGTGGCTAATACCACAAGGTAAAGTCAACTGGCTTCTCCTCATTCTTCGATGGAAACACAAGGAGCCAGCTTCAGGGTTCTATGGGATGTGCCTAAGCACACAAAGATTCCCACAGAGTCAGAGGTGACCTCTGTTACTAGGGTTTTCTAACTGTTCTAACCCTTATGACCCACCACCCCCAGCAACCTAAGTCTACCAGCTAAGATTCACCTCCTGAAGATTGCACAACCAAGTTCTAAACTTGTTTCCTCTGGTCCAACCCATTCACATATCCCTAAGGATCCCACAACTGCCCAAAACAACACTTCAACCAGGAAGTATTCAAACACAGGAACCTGGTTCGAGGCATTTCACATTCAAATCATATTACCCCATGGTCTTGGGGTTTAGAACTTCACAGTGAAGTTTTGGACTGAATTGATTTCTGATAAGGGCCACTTCCAGGTGTAAAAATGCTAGCTTTGATTTCATCTTCATGCGGTAGACAGAGAGGTCATCTCTCCTGTGTCTCCTTTTTCTAAGGGCACAAGTTCCATCTATGGGAGTCCCATAAAGACTCAATTACTGTACCACAGCCTACATCCAAATGTCATCAAACTAGGAGTTAAGGTTTTATCATATAGGTTTGGGTGACTCAGGGTTACAACCATTTAGCCCCATTGGGAAAGAACAGATCTGTTAAAGACTTTTAAGAAAATGTAAGTTAATATAATGCTTACTGCTGGGGCTGAAGAGATAGCTCAGCAGTTAAAAGTGCTGTCTGCTCTTCCAGAAGAGCTGGATTCAGTTCCCAGAACCCACGTGGCAGCTCACAACCATCGATAACTCCAGTTTCATGGGATCTGACGCCCTCTTCTGGTCTCCACAGGCACTGCACACATGGTGCACAGACACACACACACAGGCACAACACCCACACCCATAAAATAATAAAATAAAATTCTAAAATATGAAAAAAGAATAAATAAATCTCTTTCTGTCTGAAAGAATGGGTAAAATGACCTACGAAGTTGGGGAAGTGTATGGCCAGGCAGAAGCAGAGACAGACTCCAGGCTCAACCCAGCAAATTTTGTTTGGAAAAAAAAAAACTGTCACTGTTAACAAATACCCTGAGGCTCCATGAGCTGCCTGAGGACCTTCCAGATCCCGGGTGATTAGGAGAAGTGGGGAGAAAGGAGAAGCCAGAGAAACTTGTTATAAACTCAGGTCTTAAAGACAAGAGTGATGAGGACCTGTCCCAAATAAGAGTGGGGATGGGGGAAGCTTTCACAGTCCCTCCAGTCCAGAGCATGGGGCCCAGTTTACCTTGCTTACCAGTTCAAGACATTGCTGTCAACCTTCAAATATGACAGTATTAGAGTCGAAGTGCATGTATCCTGAGAAACACTCTTTGGCGCTCAGGACAACACAGAGATGTCAGAAAATACTTCAAGGTCACAGGTCTGAACAGCTGCCCCCAGTGACCTTTGAACTCATCCCTCTTGCTCATGACAACAGAGGTGAGATGGGTGTGAAGGTCAGACAAGATGGACCCCCAGCTGTGCCAGATGTCAGGTCCCAAGCTGACCTCCCTTTTTTTCCTACCTAAGCAGCACACTGCCCATGTGCCACAACAGGAGTCAAGAGGGCTCAGTGCTTGGTGTACAGTAAAGGCAGACCTCTTTGAGGGGTAGTGAAAAAGCCAGGGATTTCAGACACCCGTGTCTGAAAGAAGTTGTCCCCACCCTCAGAGCTTAGCAAACTGACCAGCTCGTTGAAATGTACTCCTGCACACACACACACACACACACACACACACACACATATATATATATGCTTTTCTGTGTCTGTAATAGAATATCCTGATGATTCGAGGGCAGAGGGGTGTGATCAGCTGGCCACATCACACCCACCGTAAGGAACAGAGAGTGGTTAACGCCATGTTCGATTATATTTTCCATTTCATGCAGTCCAGGGTTCCCACCCAGTGAACAGTTCCATCACAGTTAGGAAGGGTCTTCTTTCTCACATCAATTCACCTAACCAAGAGAATCCCCGAAGGCATGTGCAGCTGCCCATCCCCCAGGTGATTCTGCATCCTGACAAGCCGACAATTAACAGTGGGTATTGGGCCATCACTTCTGGCCGTAGGGTGGAACCCTAATCAGTGATTTTGGCTTTCTACTCTAACTTCTCCACCTAGCTCCATACAAGCAGAGAAGCAGAGCTAGCTTACGGCCGAACCAAATGGGAAGCAGAGCATGGGTAACCAGACCCCAACAGCCTCGAAGCCAAAGGTGCTCTCTGCCCTTGTTTAGATATACTTTGTCCCTTCTGAAACACGTGTTGTAATTAAATCCCCATTGTGAGGCATCAACAGGATGGAAACACACACATGCATGCACATACGTGTACACACACACAAAGAGAACTTTTCTCTTCACCATTGGGTGTTCTGAGAGATCTCAGGGCTCCGCCAACACCTGGACCAGAATACAGAACTGAAGTAACCTTCTTTGTAACTTTCCAGTCTGTGGTGCTGTGTTATAAGAAGCAGACTAAGAAACTGTCCCTCCATAGATGCTACAGGGATGAAAGGGACATTGTCCAGATATTACCTTATCTGGACATAAGAGATCTCTAGAAGCCAACAATTTAAGGAGTTACATCAAAGACCACTCCCTTAATGGCATTATAAGGGAAGCTTTGGGATGAGTTAGTGCCTGGGTTAGCTAATAGGCAGAGATATGGAAAGAAGTAAAATCTGAATTTGAAGGGATTTCATATTGGAAGGTCTTGTATACCCTGTTAAGCAACAGAGACCTATTCTAGAGAGCACCAGGCAGATTCTGAAGCTATATGGGAAGCAGGTGAACTAGGGCCTAGAAACAAGCCAGAAACACATCTTGTTTCCTACCAGGGACCTTTAGACTCAACCCACCGGGGCTCAGCCTCCAAAGAAGGATGAGAGGAGTTTGCCGAAATAATTAATGGCCAAGACGGTATAGAAACCCAAAGGGAATGGATATTAAATAGATGTTAAATGTGACATGACATTTACAACTACCAATTAAAAATCCAATAATGGAGAACAAAATGTTATTCAGTTATTTCAGCAAAGAAACTTCTTCTGAAGAAAGACTGAACCCAAGATTTGCACGTGCTAGGCAGACAAATCTTTTACTGAGACACATCCTCAGCCCTTGGTTTTGTTTGTTTGTTTGTTTGTTTGTTTGAGATGGGATCTTACTATGTAGCCCAGGCTGATCCTTTCCTCTTAGTCTCCAAATTCTAGAATGGCAAGCATGTCCCATCATACCAGGCATACAAACTCTTATGATGTATCAGTTATGCTGAGTGACATAACCATAGTAATATATGAAAGAAAACCGAGACACTGCCTGTTACACAAAACCAGTCTAGTGAACCCAGCAACCTTTGCTTTCCTGGGCCCTGCATGGATGTTTGGTGAGGATTTTTGAGAGAAGGCACTGGAAAAGTACTTTGTTCTACCTGAAAGAGGAGAAGACAAGCCACCTGGGTTGGGCACCTGGGAAAAGGGAAATGCAGAAACACCCCTGGGAAGAATGACATCAGTAAAGCATCTCAAGCAGAGCTGTGAGTAGCTTGCTGTGACACAAGCCTCCATGTCTGTCTCCCCACAAGGTCTGTGGGTTTTCTTCTCACCAGCATCATATGCAAAGAGACCATTTTAAATTGTTCCCAAGCTGGTACAGGGTAAAAATCGAGGCTGTTCCCACTGCTGGAAATGAAGGGTAAGGGATGGTGGGTATCCAGGGGATGAATCCAATTATCACTGGGCACTGACCACCACATCCCAGACACAGGGCTACACCGAGAGGCAGGTGACCAGTGGGACAGAGCACACTGGGGAAAATTGGTAGAATCCACCAGCACATAGGTCTGTGACCAGCTGAAGCCACCAGCTGCATGCATCCCTGATCACTCCATTCGTGCGATGCTTTAGTTCTCCTGACTCAGCAGGCCAGCAGGGACAAGGAACAAACAAAAGAGACCGAAGTTTATCATAGAGGAAACACACACACACGCACACATACACACACACACACACACACACACACACACACAGACATACACAGACACACACGGACACATACCATATACACACATATACACACATACATGGACACACACCACACACACACACACACTATACACACACACCATATACACACATACACACACATACATGGACACACCACACACACACACACACACAGACACACACACAGACACATACCATATACACACATACACACACATACATGGACACACACACACACACACACACACACACACTATACACACACACATACATGGACATACACACACCAAAAACACACACACTGTATTTTTTTCACTCTACATTCTGCTCTGGAAACCCAGCTGCTCGCCCTGTACATTAAATGTAGGCTCATTTTTTTAAAAAAATAGAAAACACACCCATATCTATAAAAGCAACTGAAATCATCTGAAAAAGACCCCCTGCCTGTCCCCCAACCCCCCTGCCTGTCCCTAACCTCTCTGCCTGTCCCCCAACCCCCCTGCACCCCCATGACGTTCCCAAGCTTGACACAACCAGCAATAGAAACGGAAGACTGTAATTAAAGCGAGGCTGACTGCGGCTGCTGTTCAAATTAAACTCCTTTAAAAAAAAAAAAAAAAAAAAAAAACATTTTCAATAAAGCAAGGCTAAACTCAGCATGCCTTAGTCATTACTGTAGCATTTCTCTTCCAGAAGGATTAACAAACACCAAGCATAGGGCCGAAAATTTTTGATCAAACAAAGTGTTTTTAAAGGCTTTCTCCTGCCCCTTGTTCATTAACACTGCACCACCGCGATTCAATGGGTTGTGTAATGTAGACAGGCACACTCGTGCTGTGTCACTTGTACCTGGCGAGGACAATGGAACCTTCTGTGGGACTGAACATGTCTTTTAAGATCGGTTGGGGGAGCCTTACATAGGAAACGGTAGCTGACAATGATCGCCTCTGTGTATAAAAACAAGCGCTTTGGGTTCCATTGTGAGGGCAATGGTATTGAATTTGGGAACACAAGAACAGTGAGGTGATGCTCTCCAGGAAGCTGAGCTGGGTTAGGGAGCGGGTCTGCTAGGAAACCCGGGAGACCTGGACAGACATGGAGGAGGCTTTCCTGGAAGCGAATGCCAGGGTTCCTGAAGAAGCCCAGCTCTGGACACCACTGTCTGCAGCCTTGGATTCTTTGTCCTGGCACAGGGCACTTGGCTCTATAAAAGAATGACACGAGAGGGAGAGAGAGAGCAGGTGGAAGGGAGACTAGGGAAGGAGAACTGAGGGGACGGGAAGGTTGCAAATGAGTGTGGTCTCACTCAGGAGAGACCAGCTCAAACCAGCTTAACTGAAAGGGGGCATCATGTTTTCTCTAAGTATATGACCTAAGAGTGGAAGGGAGACTGGCTGGGAAGAAGGGTCCAAGGGAAAGGAGAGTGGAACACCAGGGGAGGTCAGTGGGGGACATATAAAAATAGGCACTAGTTCATGTGCACATGTTACATACAACATACCGATATATAGACAACATTAAATTCATAATGACATGAAGGGGACCCTGCAGGTGTCATGCAGGGAAGCAAACCACGAGGAGGTCAGGATGCTCAGGATGACCTCGTCAGCCTGGGTAAGAGCTGGAGAGGTCTGCCAGCTTATTAAAGCACAGTAAAGTTTAGGGAAAGATTCCAGACAGCCACCATCCCAGCCATCATCCGACAGCCACCATCCGACAGCCACCATCCGACAGCCACCATCCGACAGCCACCATCCCCATTCCAAGTGTACAAGAAAGCGTAAGGTGTGACTACTTAGAGACCCCTTGGCAAAAGACTTGTGACCACAAGGGTGGGTTCTATAGCCAAAGGGCCTGGACTCCTTCGAGGTCTCTGACTGAGATAGCAGAGATATCAGCAGGCCATCAAATACTCCTTCTTTCCCCACTAAGGATAGGTCTGATTAACCTAGAGCCAAAGATAAGATAAAAGCAGGGAAAGTCTGGGATAAACATTCTGGGGGATTTGGGTGAGCTCTGCTCCATAGATAGCAGAAATGTCACCAAGTCCTTAACAATAATCTACTCCCAGGTGGGAAAACAGGTATTTTATCTCCTCCGTTGAGGAGAGGTCCTTGCAATGTTTAACATTCCTAGTTTTTCTAGTGATCTGTGGGCAAAGAAGATCTTTGTGTCTCCAACATCAAAGCCCACGGCAAAAACAACAATGACAACAAAGTATTCATGGCACAGGAGGAGGGATGGAAGATCCAAGGAAACCTACACCCAAGGCCTAAGGAAATTTCTAGAACAGGAACTAGCAAGTGTCCCCAAACCCAGTGCCCTCTCAGTCTCTTCCCTGTCCTCATCCTCAAATACCCCCCATCCTCCCTACTCCAAGGGGTTTCAATCCTCTCTCCAGAGCCACATTCTTCTCTCAGTCCACATGGACATGTATAGAGAGCCCACAGTGCACAGACAGCTGCAGGCAGAAAAACCCAGACCATGTCAGAACCCTCAATCAGGTTCCCGGAAGTAGGAACTGAGCCAGAGCACATGCGCACACCCGGTAATAATAATAATAATAATAATAATAATAATAATAATAATGATGATGATGATGATGATATAATAGGAGGAGGAGGACAAGGAGGAGGAGGAGGAGGAGGATAAAAACATATGGGGCGGGGGGTGAGGCCCAGGAAGATAGAAGACTGTGTTTCTCTTCCCACTCTGAGGAAGTGTGGTGGGTGCTCGCTCCCACATCCTCTGTGAAAGAATAAAATGAGGGAAAGTCTGGCATCAGCCGACCTCCTCTGAGGTGCCTCTGGCAACCTCTGGAATCGCCCATCATCCATCCCTTGTTCAGTAGCTAGCACACAAGAACAGCCTGTCAGATCCTCGGTACCCACAAAGGGGGCGGTGTGCATGAAGTGAGCAGTCCCCTAGCTCAGGGGACCCTCCCGTGGTGTTTCCAGATGTGCTCCCTTGATTATTCTGCTGGACACACAACAATTCCTTCCAGATGCCAGGCCGGGTGCAAGGTACCAGCAGTACAGCCATTGACACAGCAGATTCAAGATCCCACCTTCACAAGACTTGTGAAGAGCACACTGAGGAAAGCTGTGGCCATAAGCCAGGAGCACGGAGTCTTGTATATGGAGAGTGGGGTTGGGGATGTGTCAATGGCAGCTCCCTTGTCTGAGTGGAATTGAAACAGACTTGGACACACATGTATTACTGTTGCTTAAACAATGGAAGTATACTTCCTCTAAGTTCAGGAGGCTACAAATCTCCAGGCAAGGTGTCAGTGATTCTCTCCTTGGCTTCTCGATGTTGTCTTTTTCTCTTCCATGCATGGTCCCCGTGGTATGTGTGACTATGTTCTAATCTCCCTGTAAGGACATGAGTGAGGAATCAGGTCTCAGCCCACTGACTTCTTTTACAATTTATTTATAGCTTACTCATAATAACTCAGCCACATCTTTGAGCATCTAACTTCAAATGCAACTACATTTAAGGTATGGGGGATTAGGACTTCAACACGCAGATTCTGGAAAGGTCCAGTTCAGCCGAGAAAGCTCTCTCAGGTGCTAATGTAACCCTTGGTTAGAAGGAATGCTGTGGGAAGAAGCAACTAGTCAGCAGAAAGGACTCGCTCGCCAAAGCTGAGGAGCAAAGGGACCCCAGAGTGCACTATCTTTATATGGCTGTGATAAATACCTGACAGGATATCTCAAGAGAAGGAAGGTGTATTGGCTGATAGTCTCAGAAAGCTCAGCCCTTCAGAGCAGAGAAGACATGAGAACCATCAGTCTAAGTTTAACCAGGAAGCACAAAGAGAGGGTGTTGGTATTGGGCCTTTTCCTTTACCCCCTTTATTGTGTCTGGATAACCAGCCCATGAGGTAATGCCACCCACCTCAGGATGATTATTTCCACATAAATTAATCTCTGGAAATGTTCTCATGGGCCTGGAGAGAAAGTATTTGGCACGCAAGCATGAAGACCTGAGTTCAGATCCCCGGCACCTATGTATAGCGCCATGTGCTATGACCCAGTTTTCTGGAGAAAAAGACTAGAGGATCCCTCAGCTCTATGGCCAGCCAGTCCATCCAACAGACTGCTTCACGTTCAGTGAGAGAACTTGTCACAAAAGGTGACTTGGGAAATGACAGAGGAAGGTACTCTACACTGACTTCTGGCCTACACATACAAGGTGGGAGGACTCACACACATACACACAGAGAGGGGGAAGGCACACATACACACACACAGGCACAGAGGACACACACACACACACATAGGACACCCCACACACACACACACACAAGGACTCACACATACATACTCATGGTTGGGTCTACACCTAAGTGAGTTAAAATCTCCTTACAATCACTACACAGAAGAGAGTTTTTTAAAATGAATATGGATGATGATTAAGCTGAGAAAGGAAGAAGGACTCAGGAGTCTGGCCTCCTTGCACATGTCTTTGGGGAAGGTGACATTTTCATCGACACAGAAGCCTGAGAAGCAGCCATCCATACCCAGCAGTGGGGACTGGGGCCCCCAGGTTCCTTCCTACCACAGTTTAATTCATTCTCCCTCCTTCACCAAGCACATTATTTACCAAGCAATTTAAACAAATGTAAATCAACCTTCAGTATTTACCTGAAAGATTCCAAGTCGGTGCATCACAGAGATATTTGCACATCCGTGTTTACTGCAGCGCTCTTCCCAGCAGCGAAGTCCCAGAACCAACCTACCTAGGTGTCCAGTGAGTGAGGGATAAAGAAAATGTGTGCATGCACACGCGCGCGCGCACACACACACACACACACACACACAGACAATCACACTGGATAGCCATAAGAAAAAAATATGTCATTTACAGGAAATGGATGTGACTGTAGATTATTATATAAGTAAATCAAATCAGTCTCAGAAAGCCAAGTGTTCTGCATTTTATACTGAAACACAGGATTATATATGTACAGACAGTGCAGAAGTAGCAAGTGGCAATTGTCTAAGGGAATAAAAGGGGAACAATGGAGGGAGGAGGGGTAAGAAGGAGCTGATAGCAAGGAATGGGAGTACCATGCCAAAGTATGTTATATCCTTGCCTAATGTTACCCAGCTCAGTGGAATAAAACACATATGTAGACCAAAAATATAGATGTAAATAGATATGTACCTTATGGCTGTGTTCTCTGTACACCCTAACTGACCCAGCAGGCTTTTCTGAAGTGGAGTTTATGCCAGACCCAAAGAGAGAACCAGCCATGAAAAGGGCAAGAAAAATAAATGTTGTTCCCAGCAGAAGATACAAGTGCAAAAGCCCTGAGGCAGGAAAGGGTTAAGTGTGCTCAAAGAACCCAAGTGGGCAAAGACCACCATAGAAGGAGAATGTGATACCGATACAGGATTCGAGCAGCAAGGTCCAGCAGGGTCTTGCAGCCAGGCTGTGACTCGGAGACATTTGAACACATCTCGATGAAACTAGAAGCTAGAATATTAATAACAGAACAGGAAAGAGCGCCTCAAGTGAGTAAGGACTTTGACCTTGGGAGAGAAGAGGGGCAGCTCTGTGTTCACAGATTCAGAGCCTGTACTGGAAGCCTACGGAAGAGGTATGTGCATAGGTCGAAGGGATAAATTAGTACAGAGAGGAAATGAGTGATCAGCAATGCGTTTGACAGACACTTTGGCAGGCCTGTTGTTTTGTATAAGGGTTGTCCTAAGATAGCCACTCGTGCCCCTTGGCTATCTGGTACCTGCAGCAGCAGACTGAAGTACTTATTACCATGTGCAAGTAGGCCACTGCGCTACCCACAGGCAAACCAAACTTCTCCTGCAGAACATTTCGAATTAGGTCTAAAAGCTGGGGGAGTGTGATTAAGCGTGAAGCCGCAGACCACAAAGCACGCAGGAACTGTGGCTGAGCCCGGGTCAGTAGGAGTGGGAATAGCAGTTTCGCTTTACAGTGGGGGCTTCTCCATCCTCCCTCTGTTCCTCCTGCTCCTCCTCCCTCCCTGCCCCGGGTCTTCCTCCACACCATCACAGGTACCTCTGATTGTCGCGGTATGCCCACCTCTGTGGACCCTGGGGTCTAGACTAAAGCCCACTAGAATAACTGGGCCATTGAATTTGAAATTAAATCGCCCCCACAGGCCCATCTCTTTCCAGCTAGTGAGCTCATCAGGGCTCGGATAATGGAACAGTTGTTGCCACTAATGGGCCATGAGCGGGAGTGATGGAGGAAATGCCCCTCTATGACTCTGCTACAGAGAGGCAGGAAGAGAAGGTCACTCACAAAACCACCAAAGTTTTTAGTGTTTGAGAAGAACTTTGCTTAGACTAGAGGAGATCTAGAGCATAAAAAATGGACTCACGGGGCTGTGTTTGTAAACAGAACAGACATGCACCCAGGCACCCCAGACACGTTAAATCCGGGCTTCTGAAACCTATCACCCCCAAAGATCCCACAGATAGGAACATGTGAGACTTTTGAGTCAGAAGAACCTTCTAGAAGCTATGGAGGCTACTTGTCAGGAGATGTGGAATCCACTGAGGCAGCCTAGTTTGGGTCTACTTGGACCAAATGGGCCATGGGTGCCAAAACACTCCTGTGTCCTCCCTCCGAGAGCTGTGAGGACTTTGGCAGTGACTATACCACTAGAAATCACTAGAAACAGCAGGGTTTGCCAGAAATGAAAAGGCTTACCAAAATGCTTCTGGGATTCAGTTCTAGGGCAACTAAGACACTTCTGGGTATGGAAACATTTTTGAAAACTGGACTCCCTTGGTGCTACTTCCTGGGCTGCTCTAGGGACTATGGCAAAAAAGGAAGGTCCTTTCTTGCCTGTCACTCAGGTTTACTTGCTTAGAATCCTGATCACCATGAAAAGTGAGATCTAATCAAGGGAAGGGACCAGATCTGAGGGATGGAGGCACAATCAGGAAGCAAGAGTGCCCAAGTGTGAATGCTCGAGGTCTTTCCTGGAGAAATAATATCAGTAGCAAAATGGGCATCATCACAGATCAGAGGGAATGGCGAATGCCTTGTGCACAGAAGGTAAACTGTTCCTGACTGGCCCTGCTACAGTCACACAAGCTAGACCGCACCCCATTCGCCAATTACTGCTCGGGGTTGCTTCTGTCATCTTAGCAGGAGGGGGGAGGGGGGGAGACACCACTCTGGTGCCTGCTGAACACCTTAAACAACATAGTGACCTGTCTAAATCTCCTCCATCACAGAACCTGCGAAGAGATGGCACCCATCTAGAAAACCTGCTATCAGAGAGGCCCCAAAGGGGTGCTTAAGGTACAAGAGTTAACAATGGAGACAGAAACATTTCACAACCTACAGCTTTTGCTGCCTTAGTTATATCATGTATATAGGGGACCAGGAGGGAGCCATCACTATAGCAACTATGGCAACACAGGTAGGATCAAGAGCCCCTGATACTCAGAAACCTCTTCTAGCATACCTCCCCCAAAGATGTCCTAAAACCTACCAGGTAAGGGCAAAAGTGGTAGCTGTTATCGTTTGAACGTGAAATGTCTGGATGTTTGCACAGCATTCAGTATAGATAGTACTGTTTGGGGGACCTTTGGAATTGTGGTCTACCTAACAGAGGTGGGTTTCTAGAGGAGGCTCTTGAAGGTGACATCTTCTGGTTCCAGATCTGCCAGCCACCTTATACCCCTGACCCAATCACTTCAACCATCATGCCTTTTCCACCATGATGGACTGGCATCCACTGAAATGGAGGCAGTAAAACCCTCTCTCTTTCAAGTCACTCTGTCATGTATCAGCAGTGTGACAAGAAAAGTGAGCAATACAGTCACAAAGGAGAAAACTGACAGGTTTTCCGGCTCCCGCCAGCCGTAGGCTTCTATTTTTCAAAGTCTACTTTAGCAAGGGTTCTTAAACCTTCCACTTCCCTTATAGCCCACTGACCAAATGTTGGGGAGGAGAGTGACTAACAGGACAAGGGGAGCCTGTTTAGAAGTAGTTCCTTGGGGCAATGCCAATCTTCATTGTCTGCAGCCCAGTCCACTAGCAAAACACCAAACACTGATCAGCAGCAGTGGCTCCATCCAGAAGAAACTGTGGGGAGTTCACTAAAGCAACACGAAGCAGCCAGAGCACCACCACGTTTCTGTCTATGAAGTCACAACATGCGAAGACTAGCATCAGTGCAAGGGAAACCAACGACAGAACATAGTCAGCAAAACCAGCAAGGTGAACCAATGCCAGAACACCACCCACTGTCTGTTGGGTTATACATACTCTTTCCAAACATCATGTGTCCTCTCAAGTGTCAGACAGTCCAGCAAAACACCACATGCCCTTTCACCAGACAGCTTCCAGGAAAACATTATGTGTCTGTTCTCAGCAAAACATCCCCTCAAGTGTCTGCTTCAGCAAAACACTCTCTCATAAGACAGCTTCCAGAAAAACATCACACGACACAATTGAGTCTCCAACGAAACCAGAACTTCCCACTTGGGTCCCATCCATCATGCTCTTCCAGACCATTACCTCTCCTGATCACCATGGACCTCTGTGGCTCTACTCATCTTCCCTCATCTAGAGGGAAGTCCATGGTTTACACACAGTATTTAAGACTACAGAAAAGGGTTCTAGTGACAGACCATCACCTCTCTGTGAGGCACTACACCATGCTCTATAGAAGAATTTGTCCCACTTAGGGAAACCCAGTGACCCCCAGGTTGCTGTGACCCCTACTTTAGAGGAAAGTGAGGAACAGAGAGGCTAGTAGCTTGCTTGAGATGACAGGCAGTACGGGGTGGAGTCGGGATTTAAAGCAGGAACTCTGACCTCTCTGCTTTTTATGCTCTATGCTCATTACAACTTCAAGAGCACTTGAGAGTTAAGCTGAGCACTGACAAGGTTGGTACTGGGGTTAAGGCGATGGCTCAGCAATTAGTTAAGGACACTGCTCTTCAGAGGACCTGAGTTCAATTCCCAGGATCCACCTAGCAGCTCACAACAATGTGTAATTCCAGTTCTGAGGCATACAGCACTCACTTCTGGCCAGTATGAGCACTGCACTCACATGATGCACAGACATACATATAGGCAAAATACCCAAACATACAAAATAATAAAAATAATTTCTTAAAGAAGTAGTGGGTATTTATTTCTTAACCAAGAATGATTTTACATATGGCATTCATGTGCAGCCACACTGAGGATATTTCGAACAACCATGCCCTGTGAAACCCCTGTCACTATGATTTTTAAAAGGAAAAGTTAATTAACTGATCTTTTTAACACATAGGGACATATATGCAGGGGATGGACTGCTGGGCTGTCTTCAGCTGGCTACACAGGTCTCCAGCCCACTTCCTCAGCTAGTTCAGCAGCAGCCAGCTGTCCTCAGATGTCTACCAACTGGCACATTCGGAAGCCGGGATGAGTCAGGCTCCTTGTTTTGTTTACCAAAGTATCTGGATTCAGATGCTGTCTTTTCCTCAGTGGGTTTGCAACTTTATGACATGAATAGAACACCTGATCCCTCCTAATATCCAGGCCTCCAGCAGTTCACGCTCCCATGTGCCCATGATTTCACAGCTCCAGCCTGCTTTGGTTATCTCAGAAGCTCTGCATGGGCACCTGTGACCGCACGCATTAAAGATAAGAAATCCCTAAGCGTTTCCTCCCAGGAGTTAGCTGCTGGAAGAGACAGAGAGAGACAGGCTGGCTGTGTGATGCTTACAACTTGGAACAGGCTGTCAGGAACTGAGCTGTGGTCCTGCACGGCTCCCTGATGAGCCACACGACCTTGTATCTTGGTCTCCAGCTTGGAGATAGATAGGGACTGTAGACTGAACTAACTAGGCTCAAGTATTACTACAGGAGTCCAGGAATGTAGGGTGAATCCCTGGTGCCCAAATTTTCACAAATGCCTAAGGCCCACAGCAACACTGCATAGAGCCTGTGACTCAGTGCCATCTGAGTTCAAGAAGGGGGCTCTGCCAAGGAGCTACACTTTTCTTTCTGGTGCAGAGTTCCAAGGTGTGTAGCGCTGGATGGTTTGACCACTGCTGGGCTCATCCTGTATCTACTTGGTTGGCATTGAGCTAGATGGCTTTGGTGGTTGACATCTGGCTAGAGGTAAGAGGTTGATTTCATGGTCTCTAGACAATCTCAAGATCAGGAAATGTATCACATTAAATTCCAAGTAGAGCCGGTAAGACCTGAGCTCAGATCTCCAGAGCCCACATAAGAAGGACACAGTGACATATACCCATAATCCCTCCTTTGGGGAGGTAGAGACAGGAGGGTCCCTGGTTTTGTGGGCTAGCCAGCCTAGCCAAATAGACAAGTTTGTGGTTCATTAGCTCACCCTGAATCAACACCTGAGCTGGAGAGCAATTGAAGAAGACAACCAATCTTAATCTCTGGCTTCCATATGCTCATGCATGAACAGTCTCACACATATACACACCACACACACACACACACACACACACACACCACACACACACACACACACACACACAAAACACACACACACAACACACACACAACACACATACACATACACACACATGCACATACATGCACACACATGTTTATATACTCACACACATAAAGATATCTCACACACACTCATACCACACATACACACACATGCACACTTATACGCATGCACATACATACACACACATATATACACTCACACACATAAAGACACCTCACACACACACCACTCACACACACACCACTCATACACACATATACATACACACACGTGCACACATACATATACACATGCACACACATATATACTTATACCACTCATACAGACATATACATACACATACATATACACATATACAGTACATGTATACATGCACATGCATACATATATACACACGCATACATATATACACATACACAGAAGTGCCTTCACTGGAATCTACTTTGGATAGTGCACACAGCCGGCCTAAGCAGAGGTAGATGGGCCCTGGCTCAGAAGAACTCACTTGTTCCAATGCTTTCATTCATGACTCTGCCCTAAGCAGGGAGACAACTACAAAGAGAGGCCTCCCAGCACCTCCTGGTCCCATCTGCCCAAAGCAGTCTTTGATGGCCCCTGGCCCCCTGTAGAGGGAATGTCACCAGGACCTCCTGAAATTCATGTCTGCCAAGTCCACTCTGGCTCTGGCTCTATTTCATGGCCAGCTTCGAGAAGCATGCTGTCGGCACATGCCCCACTGAGAGCTGATTTCCAAAGTAAGCACAGTGAAACCAGTATCCAGGTAAGACCACAGAGGAAGCTGAACGAGGCGGGATGCAGTTGCACAGGCTGGGATGTGTTCAAGGTGGTAGCCGCTGGGTTTCAGTAGCAACAGTGCAGCAGCCTGGGAAGCCACCCTGCCTCCCCAAGGCTGAGCAGAGGGAGGATTCTACAAGAGACCTGGACCTCCTGGCCTCCTGCTCCCCACTGGGTACATCATATCCCATAGGCTCCCAAAGCAGGGTGGTCTCTGCCTTCTGTTCCAGTTCTAGTCAGGAGCCTCGCAAGATATGCTCACTTCCAAGGTAGAGTGCAAGGGACCTAGAAAATGCCCCGGTAGGAAGGGCTCTCAGGATCCTTCTTGGCCCTGAGACCTGATATCCTTTGATTCTGAGAAGAGGATTGGGAAGCCAGCAGCTCGGGTGACTGTGGACACAGATCTCTATTCTGATGGAGCCTTAGCTGGTCACCAGTAAAGATGACAATCATGATACCCCATGATGGCCAAGGCTGCCCAGTAGCATGGCTGTCTGTCCACACTGCTTTAATTTACAGCTTGTCGGGGGAATGAGCTGCAGAGTGAATAGGTCTTTGCCATGCGAGGGACTGGAGCTCCTATGTGGAGTTTGTCCCAGGGTCACAGGAGACAGTGGGAAAGGCTAGGTACAACCTGTACCTTTTAGTCTGGTCAGGAAAGGAGGCCAGTGCTGGCCCTGGAGAGCCCAGAGGAGAAGTGACTGCTTCTGCCTGCGGGGATCCAGAAAGATTCACAGAGGAGGTGACATTGGAACACTGAGCAGATCATTAAGACTCAGCAATCTTCCCAGATGGGCTGAGAACATCTCTCAGCTCCTCAGGGCAGCTCCCCTGCAGTCGGGACCTGGCTCTGCGGGAACGGGGGTCATGCCAGGCCACTTTGTTGGTAGTTCCCTGATGAGAGGTGAATAGCTAAGATTTGGATGTGCGCCCTTTTATTCCTTACACTTCCGGCCCTGGCCAGAGCTCTGATTCATTAATCCTTGCCTTCTGTAGATGCATCCCATACCCACTGACTCTCAAGTCTCCACTGAAGGGAAACTGGTGCAAACATCAGCCTTTAGTTTGATTTTGGCTTGGTTGGCTTTTCATCACTAATGATGGAACCCAGGTCTTCATGTATGTCAGGTGTCTTAGGTTTTTCCTGCTGTTAGCAGACACCATGACCAAGGCAACACTGATAAGGACAACATTTAATTGGGGCTGGGTTACAGTTCAGAAGTTCAGTCTATTATCATCAAGGTGGGAACATGGTAGCATCCAGGCAGGTATGCACAGGAAGATCTGAGAAGTCTACATCGTCATCTGAAGGCTGCTAGCAGAAGACTGGCTTCCAGGCAGCTAGGATGAGGGTCTTAAAGCCCACACCACAATGACACACCTACTCCAACAGGGCCACACCTTTTAATAGTGCCACTCCCTGGGCTAAGCATACACAAACCATCACATCAGGCAAACACTTTACCACCGAGTGACAGATTCTGTCTCACTAAGTTGCTTAGGCTGCTCTTGAATTCACTCTGTAGCCCAGATACACTATAAACTCGTCATTCTCCTGTCCCAGTTTCTTGATTACAGAGATTACAGGCCCAAACTACATATTTTAAATACATATTTAAAAACATCCCCTGGAGGACAGGAGGTTGAGGAAGGAGAGATGTCATTTCAAGGTCAGCCTGGGATATTAAATAAGACTCAGAGTTATTATTATTATTATCAAGTCATATTAATTATATTAATATAATTATAACTACATTAATAGTATATATTAAAACATTAATTATTATTATTAACAAATTATATTTATATTAATTATATTAATATAATTATATTGGTAGTGTATTATATTAAAATATTAATTTGTTTATTATTATTGTTGTTGTTATTATTATTATAACCTCTGCCATTTAAATTTCACAATTTTGAACTCATGGCCAGTCTTATTCTATCCATATTTCCTGTTTTCCCAGTCTGTGCCCCAAATATCATATTATTTCATCTATAAATGTTCTAGTATAGTCACCAAAAGATCAGGTTTTTAGACCGTATCCCTGGTACCAACATCATTCCTTCCACAATGAACTTCCCAATATTATCAAAGACTCAGTCAATGAATCCTGCCATCTGGGTTTACCAATTGTATCCCCAAGACACCACTTCAATATGTTACCATTTTTTGAATTTCCTGAAAATTGATATGTAAGTTTGAATACTCTGATTAAATATGGCTATTTGGGTAGGAAACTTCTAACACAGGGAGATATAGTGACTTTCCCTCTATCAGAAGGTGCAGTTGTTTGTAACTGCTACCCTGGGATCACACACAATCCTGAAGTGTGCTAGACAGGCGTTCTATCGGTGAGCCATGCTCAGCTACCTTCCTGCATCCCTGCACATCAGATCTGGCTGGCTCTTGGGGTGATGTTTGTAGACACTTGCAATGCTATTCAAATCCAGTCCGTCATTAGAGGTGGCAAATGGTGATGAGTTCACTCTACAGTTCTTTCTTTGACCAGCTACCACATGAGCTGCATACAGTAAGGTTCAGCAAATCTCTATTTGTACTGCTTTAAATTTCTACTGTGTGTGGTGTGTGCGTGTATGTTTGTGTATGTATTTAAGGGAATATTGCTATGGTGTCAAATATAAAAGCAAAGATGCGCTCCTGGAAAGAACTCTGAAGAAGAGAACCCCAAAGCAATGGCTTCTAGTCCCCAAGAGAGGAGAGCCTTGTTCAGAGACTTAAGCCTGCCCTACAGAGTCACAGACACTCCTAGAATATCAACCACTGTGCTAGACAGCCTCCTGCAGCTTTCCCAGAAGCCGGGGTCTATCTCAGCGTCAAGCCCACAGCCAGGTCTTGACTGCTTTACAGGACAGGAGAAGGAACTTGTATCATAAACAAAGCTCCACTCAGTGTCCTCAGTGCTTCAGCACGAGTTTCCAAAAAGTGAGCATCAGGAGGGGTCGTTATAGCCATCAGGTGGGTTTAGGTTGACGACAAACAAAAACCCAAGTCTTTAGGTGTAAATCACATGCTGCCCCTTCACACAAAGGCATCACCCAGTTCACAGCAGCTTAGGCCAAGCAGGGTGGAATGAAGATTACGAGTTCGGGGCTGGGAGATGGTTAGAAGGTAAAGTGCTTACCATGAGGGCACAAGGACCAGAGGTTGGACTCATCCACATAAATGAAGGATGGGTGTGGCAGCCCACCTGTAATCCCAGTTCGTAAGAAACAGAACAGGTATTTTAGAGCAATCTAGTGACGAGGTGAATCAATGAGTTCTGGAATCGATTGAGAGAACCCATTTTAATACATGCGTATATGTATATATGTATATGTAAATATGCATATGTACACACATACATATATGGTGGTGAGTGATTAAGGAAGACACCCAAGCCAATATTGGGCTTCCATGTACACATACACATGTGTGCCTGATTAGATACATATACACTCATACATGTACACTTATGTGCACATGTGTATATGCATTGTACACATACATACCAAAGGTGGGGGGAGCAATTCAAGTAAAAATAAAGCCTTGATTTCTTCCTGGAAAATTGAAGGGCACAAAAAAGAGGCAGGTTTCACCAGGGCCAGGCCTTCTGGACAGCAGCCAGGCCTCTTGCAGAGCACTGACCATGGAATCATAGAGTGTATCTCCCTTCCATTAGAGGTCACATACCCTCTGGGATCCCAGGAGACTCTATAGCCAACCAGCTTTGTGTTTCAACTATTTTTAAATGAGCCAAAGGCCAAGATTCTCTCTGCTTTCTCAGGAAAATTACCCTGTTCATGAGAAGTGATATCACCACATTAGCACATCTAGTCTGTGCTTCTACAACACAGAAGGCTGGGAAAACCTCAGAAACATGGCCACCTGCCATCTCCAGTCTCGTGGAACCAGGAGAGCCACACAGAGTTGCAGAAGCATGACAGTGATTTGGGTCAGGCCAGCAGGGCATCTCTTGGGGCTCACTCTGGATACAGGTAGTTTTTCCTTACATTCCACACCCTAATCCCTCAACTTGGCTCATTCAAGACTAACTATGGTCAAGACTGGTTCCTTCTTGTGTTGGGTAATTTGATAGCTCTAGACGTCTCTTTCTTATCCACACTAAATTCTGAAAAGCTAGTAATGCTAACAGCTCTGTGGAGGTCTAGAAGGACGGTTCAGCAGTCAAGAGCACTTGCTGCTCTTCCTGAGGATCTGGGTTCATTCCCACCACACACACACACACACACACACACACACACACACACACACACAAATAAAAATTATTTAAAAAAAAATAACAACTCTTGTATAGACAGGGGAAGATGGAAAGGGAAGGAATGAAGGGGGGGCAGGAGACAGCCTGGGGCCAGTGCAAGGTGACGATTGGGAGAGAACAAAGACTGGTACCTTACAGCAAACAGAAAGGCTCTCCCGGAGAGCAGCAGCAATAAACAGGAAGCTGCTCACAGGCGGGCTGATGCTCTGGATAGTATTTCTAAGTGGTTCCCCCATTTCCCTCTTTCCTCTCAAGCTCCCTTCACAGCTTTCGCTCCATGAGGCCCCTCTCGAGCACCCCCACTCCCCAAATAGAGGCTCCCAATCATCTGTAACTCTAGTCCTAGGGGATCAGACACTCCACATCTGTCTGGGCTTCTTATTGTCCCATGACCTACTTAACACTGTGAGTCTTTCTCATCCAAGCTGCAAAGGCCTGGACGGGGAGCCAAGTAGAGCTGACAGGCAATCAGCTAGTGCCTACCCAGAGACCTTCAGGGATCCTTCTTGCTCCCCAAAATACCTAAAATTATATTGTATGACTTACATGTATAACAATAAATACATATTACACACAACATTCTCTCCGATCTAAAAGATTAAGGCTATTTTTTTTTCATTTTGATTTTAGAAGAAGTGAACATCAAAACACTTCCAAGAGCCCATTTACAGTGTCTTGTGACAATGCTCTACCTTAGAGTGTGACCCTGAAAGACAGTGGCTGGCCTCAGGGAGCTGAATATCTGAGAGTCACTGTCATGAGCTCAGCCCCCGCTGTACTGTGAGCTTTTAGAAACCCTGACTCCAGATGGTACCCCAGCTGGCCACGGAACCCCAGGGGACATGACCTGGACATTAGCAGTCTCCTACTGCCTACTTGGTTCAAGGGTTTGATCAGAGCTGAGAATCTGTGGTTCTCACTCCCAGCTAAGCAGTTACCTGAGAAACTTCACATACATACAATAGTAGTAATTTTAGGGCTGGAGAAATAGCTCTGACCATTTTTCCAGAGGACCCAGGTTCAATTTCCAGCACCCACATGGTGGCTCCCAACCATCTGTAACTCTAGTCCTAGGAGATCAGACACCTTCTTTGGACATCTGTGAACACTGTAGATAGATAGATAGGTAGATAGATGATAGATAGATAGATAGATAGATAGATAGATAGATAGATAGATAGATACAGATTCAGGTAAACATATATAAAATAAATATAGTCTTCTAAAAAAAAGAAAACTTAAAAAAAAAAAGGCTTAGGCCTGAGATCTTGGATCCGTAGCATTGCAAAAACAAAATAAAAGCTTAAAGTAAGAACTAGATCAAAGCTCATGTCTCCTTCTTTCCCCATCAACCCTTAATGACAAATAAGTTCTCAGGAAGGGGAGGGGTCTCAGGAGCCCTGTCCTTGACTTCATGATGGGACACCGACAGACTCCATCTTTTAAATTATGCTAAGATACAAGAAACACACACTGTCCCATCTTGACCACCTAAAAGTGTGTTGTGTAGGGCAGCGAGCACTTTCATGCATCCATGAAACCAACATCAACATCCTTCCCAGGGCCCTTGTAAAACAAAAACCTCTGCTTCCATTATTCAATGTCGTCCTATGCCCTCCTTCCCCAGACCCTGGCTGCCACTCCAGACTCCAGGGACCTCCTGTAAGTGAAATGCCACAGTGTTTGTTTTTTTGCAATTCGCTTTATTTCTCTTGGCACCCTATCTTCAAGGATTATTCACATTATGGCCAAGTATTAGAATCTTCTTTTTCTAGGCTAAAGAGTAGCCTGCTGTGTGGCTAGATCGTCCTGTGTTTCACAGGTGGCTGTCTCTTATGTACTGCTTCATGGAAGCATCCAGAACCACAGAGGCACATAGGAGACACCTCACTCTAAAGGGATGATTTCAATGAAATAATCTACCTGGAGCACTCTTCCAGGTAATACAAAGCCTTTTAGAAACTCACGTTCTAAATCCACTCATGCCCATGAGACTGTGGGGCTTGGGAATGTGAGGCCATGTTTTCTCATGTGCTCATAGAGGGCTGAATAGATACCACTAGTCATGATTCGGCGTTACAGGCACTTCTGAGTTTATACCTGTAAGATGCCTGCCCCTAGCTGACCAGAAGTCTGTCTGAGGACCCACGTCTAGGAGCCAGGTGGTCTCCCCTATGACTTTCTGGAGACAGACAACGATGAGAAGTCCCAGCTTGTTAGCTGGCCTTGGTGTCCTTGGTCTTACTTACTTGGGAATCCTCTGCTTTCCTCATAACAGAGTCAACACTAAGAAGACAAAAGGCAGCAGTGGCATCCATCAGCCTGACATAAACAACAGAGAAGAAAATGGAGGGGCCGCTAACCTATGACCCTCACAACTCTCACTCCATACCTGCTGAAAGCACAGGGCTTTAAATGGGCCATTTGTCATTCCAGGAACAAGAAGCCACTTGCAATGTCTCTTTGAACAGGTTACAGGATATTAAGATTTGGTTGTCCAAAACATAGGCAGCCAGCTCCTTTGCTCTCTCCCCTCTTCTCCTCTTCCCTCCTTCCTTCCTGTTTGCATATGTGGATGTGAGTGTGTGAGTGTGAGTGTATGTGTGTGTGTGTACATGTGGAAGTCAGAAGAAAAGTTTCAGGGGTTGCTTTTCATGAGCAGTCCACCTTGTCTTTGCAACAGCATCTTTAACTTGCTTGGGGCTTCTTACCTGGCTTGGCTAGGCAGTGAGCACAGAAATCCTCCTGCCTGCTTCTTCCCCAGTACTGGGATTACAAGTACTCTGCATCCTGCCTTTTTACATGAGTTCTGGGTATCAGACGTGGGTCCTCATGCCTATACAACAAGCACTTAGCCAACTGACCCAATGCTCCTGCCCCCAGGACCTATGTGACCATTTCTTGTCACATGTTCATGGCAAAAAGCTGGTGCCCAAGATGGCCCTGGTACCAGACGTAGTCTCTGCTGCAGCACAGAGGCATTGGCAGCTATTGTGAACCCCTGGGAGGGCCATGAGGGAACACAGGAAGGAAGGAAGCTGTTAAACCTTTCCACAAAAGAGCCAAGAACAGTTAACCTCTGAATGGAGCCTCATAGTCTGAACATTTGATGGGAGTTTGCTCCATCCTCTGCTGTCATATCTGGACAGCTCAGCACAGCAGCCTTTGACACAAAGTAAATCGACAGAAGAGAGTCGGGGCTTCACCAGCTGGGAAAACATGAGAGTGCCCCTTCAGAGGAAATCGGGGCCTGTCCATTAGCAGGTCAGGGAACTCGACCTGTTAGCATTTGCGTCCTTTCTGCCTCATCAAGACATGTGACACAGGTGACACCCTCTGCTTTCACCCTGACAGGGGAAGAGGCCGGTGATATGCCCACCCTCCTGCTGAACGGTGTTTTGCAGATGAGCCTAAATACCACAATAATTACAATAAGTAATAAAAGGCAAGTCACCGTTACTTCTGTCTTGATACAAAAGAGGCAAACAATGTGGAAACTGGAAACATCAACCAAGCGCACAAATGAAGTGAATCACACAGGACTTCCTCCGTGAGCCTTGTTCCTGTGAGAATACAAACCCTTGGGTCCCTGTGAATGCTTACTCGCGTGTGTGTGTGTGTGTGTGTGTGTGTGTGTGTGTGTGTGTGTGTGTGCGTGTCTGCAGAGACGTCTTGATGAGCAAACACTTTGACTTAAAAGAGAAGTCAGCTGTCAGGATAAGCCAGGATGCTATGAGATTGCACATGTTTAAAAAGATGGTCTGGTAGCTTCCACATCTTCAGTAGGATTTTCCAGTGCTCCACAAAACAGATTGCAGAATTTGTTGTAAAAGCTGGGAAATGCTTGCAGACCCTGTGGGGAATCACAAGATGAAAGCCAGCAACAGAGACTAGAAAGCACTGTTTAGCCAGCACAGAGCCCTGGGCCAGGGGCCAGGGACAGGGACGGTGTCTTTTCAGGACACCCATGGGCACTGGTTCATGTGGGTCAAGGAATCAGGTCTCCTCACAGCCTTTTCTTAGCCCATTCCAGATCTCTGGCCCAAGAGAGGCTAATCCCAGGTCTCTCAGGAGATTGTGTCAGGGAGGGAAAGAGGAAAGGGGATGAGTTAGCGCTTGTGGGTTGTGATTCTAGACACTTCAACACTTTCTCCCCAGCTCCTCCTGGTCATGGCTGAGGTGACAAGAGGGGACAACTGGAACCTTCAGTTCATTGTATTCTCTCGTTCTCAAAAGAAAGAAGGGGATGGTGGGGGCGGAGGGCAAGAGGCAGTGGGAGCAGAACATACATTCAGGCATCAATCATCTTCTCAAACACAGGAACGTGCTCATCTTATAAGATTAGGGACACCATGCTGCCCCCCCCGAGGAGCTCACTCTCTCTCTCTCTTACTGCATCATGAAGAAAGGCTTGGGAAGGGGCTCACTGAAGGAATGCTTGCTTGCCTTGCGCATGTGAACCCCAGTTCAGTATCCCTGGTGCCAGAAGGAAACTCCTCTCATGCTAGGCACACAAAGAAAACAGATCACAAAGATATTTTTCGAGGCATTAAACAGGCCTCCTTATTGAAGAAGCACAGCTTTATTGAGGTATGACTAATGTCTTTATTTATTTCTGTGTGTGGTAGGTGTGTGATACACGCACATGACTATGCATGTGTATGCACCCATAAATGCATGTGTGCTGATGTCACGTGTCTTTTCTATTGTTCTCATCCTTATCGACTTGATACAGGGACTCTCACTAGATAGGAGTCTCTGGACTCAGTTAGGCTAGCTGGCCAAGCACTCTGGAGATTTGGCTGTCACTGGTCCCCAGGGCTGGGTTTAGACACACAAAGCTACCACCAGCTAACTCTCCAAAAGCAAGAGCTTAATTAAAGTATGGATGACTATGGACACATTTGCTTTGTCAGTGACAATCCAAGGTAACAGACACCATCTCCATCACCTCAAAACTCCTCGTGGATCCTTTGTGGGTTTATTGTTTCATTTGTGTGTTTGTTTGCTTGCTGTTGTTGTTGGTTTTTTGAGGGTTTTTTTTTTTCCTTTTTTTAAAATGATTTATTTAATGTATGCAGCATTTTAGCTGCATGTACGCCTCAGGCCAGAAGAGGGCATCAGATCTCATTATAGAATGTTATGAGCCACTGGTTGCTGAGGATTGAACTCAGGACCTCTGGAAGAGCAGTGAGTGCTCTTAACCTCTGAGCCATCTCTCCAGCCAGGCAACTCTTAAGGTAAGATCTGCCCTCTTCATTTCTGTTTCTCTTGAGAAGAGATCTCAGTGCATAGCTCAGGCTGACCCAGAAGGCCAAATCTTGCCTCAACCTCCCCAAGTCTTGAGATTTCAACCATGTGACAGTACACCTGGCTTCCTCCTAATTGCCGTACTATCAGCTACACAGGAAAACCCCAGACATTCTTCAGCTATACAACTGGAAGTCAGACCAACAGGGAGTAACCCTTGCGTCTCATCCTCAGCCCCAGGCAACCACCCCTCTATTCTGCACTTCTGTGGATTTATTTAAATACTTTGGACAGCAAGGCAGGATCTATCTCTCTGTGAGTAGCTCATCTCACTTAGCCTCTTGACTTCCATGTTCTTCCAACAAAAACATCCAGGCTTCTGTCTTTTTAAGGGTCAGCTAGCTCCATGGTATGTGTGTTCTGCACTGCCTTTACCTAGTCACCTCTCATGGACTTGTACAACACCACATCGGTCATGGGGGGACAAATATCTTGTCAAGAAAGTAAGTTTAAACCACATGGTGGTCCTCGCCTTTAATCCCAGCATTTGGAAGGCAAAGACAGATGGATCTCTGAGTTTTAGATCAGTTTGGTCTACAGAAAGTTTCAGGACAGCTGGGGCTACACAGAAAAAATGCTGTCCCCCCCACAAAAAAACCAAAACCTCATATCCTCTCTATAAACACACACACACTCACACACACACACACACACACACTCACACACTCACACTCTCACACACACTCACGCACTCACACACGCTCACACACTCACACACACTCACACTCACACACACTCACACACTCACACGCACACACTCACACACACTCACACACACTCACACACACTCACATACACACACACTCACACACACACTCACACACTCACATACACTCACACACTCATACTCCCCCAGGACTGGGGTTGTTGGATCACATGGTGGTTTTGTGGGGGGGGGGTTGTTTTGTCTTTTGTCTTTTGTTTTTTGTTTTATAGTCTCCGTGCTCCTTTCCACAGTGGCCACAGCATTTTCCATTCCCACTAACAAGTGTCCTGTACATCTTCAGCTCCACTTGCTATACTCAGCATCTTCCCAATGGCCACCCTAACTAACACTGTACTAAAAAGCCCGGCCAGTGCAGTTGCATAAGAAAAAGAAAGCAAAGACATCCACACTGTGATGGAAGAAGTAAAGCTCTATCTGGGAACAGGCAGTGTAGCCTAACGCCTAGAAAATCCTAAAGACTCCGTCAAAACATCGCTACAACTAATAATAACACAAACAAATTCAGAAAAACATATGTAGGATACACTGTCAACATACAACAGTAAATGGCACCTTATACATCGGCAACAAACCATCTCAGAGGGAAATGAAGACAATCCAGCACATGGCAGCATCCAAAAGAATTCAATACAGAAGGCAATATTTTCAAACTCTTATCTACAAACTCTATCTACAGACTCATCATAATCTTCATAAAAAAACCAATGTTAACAGAAACACAGTAAATAATCCTATATTTCATATGGGGCCCAAAGGAGTCAAAGAAATCTAGAGAAAGAATATCAAAGCAAGAAGCAATCACTCTTCCTGATTTCAAAATATATTAAGCTCTACAGAAAACAAAACAGCTTTGTTTGTCAGTATGGTGGCACCTGCCAATCAGCCCACAGTTTAGAAACCTGAGGCAGGAAGATGAACTGAAGGCCACCCTGGGCTACATAGTGAAGCTCTGCTTCAAACCAGCACCAGCCAGTATGGCCTGGAATAAAAGGCCATACTGGACAGAGATGGACCAGTGGTAAGGCATTTGCCACCAAGCTGGCCAATCCAAGATAGTTCCTGAACACACTCAGTAAAGGGGAAAACTGATTCCTGCAAGTTGCCCATGGACATCTACATAGGAACAGAAGCACACACATGCACACACACTCTAAATAAAGAAATAAACAAATGCAAACTTAAAAACATCATTTACAATAAATAATGGGATGGTAGAGTGATCCATGAAATGAACTCACAAAGCTGGTCACCTGGTCTCTGACAGGATGCTGGGAAGTAGTCACTGGGGCAAGGACGGTCTCTTAAACAACTGGTCTTAAGGAAACTGGACAGTCAAGTGAAGAAGGGTGAAGCTGAACATCAATTTTATGTCATTTCTCCAAAAATTAAATCTACACTGGATTAAAGATCTAAACTACAACATACAGAAACTCCTGAGAGAAATGACAGGGAAGAAATGTGTCGATTTTGCAATGATTTGCAATGAGCAAAAGAGAAGCCGGACTATGTGAGACGGAATGTTGCATGCGGAAGTGTGAACAGCCTGTGGCATGCGAGAAGATATTTGCAGCCCGCCTAGACTGTCAGAAATATACAGGCACTCCTTCAACACAACTGCAAACAGTGGCAGCAAACACTGCATAAACACCAAATAACCCTGTTCACAAGTGGGCAAAGGACTTGAATAAAGACCTCTCCGTGGGAGGCATGTGGACGACATACATGCAGATGACAAGGTACCGTGTAAATAATATACATACATTATTTAATGACTAGGTATTCAACGCCACCAAACCCGAGGAAATGCTAATCAAATGGTATTTCTAAAGCATAATACTTAATAACTTCACATTTCTCGACCTTGTGGGTAAATACCACAGTTTTTAGCCTGAGGTTTCAGTTATCAATTTATCTGTTCTGTGACAGCTGGGAGGTCTCTCCTGAACCAGTCCCCGTTACCATAAGTGTGATGCTCAGATCCACCAGTAGAGGGCAGGAGAGGGATACTGTGCATTTTACTATTTGGGCTACATTGTACGCTGTTCCTGCTGCCCTGCGATTGGTGGTACCTATGCGTGGCTGAGGTGTAGAGAACACCTTGCACACAGGTAGTAGCCTCAGGGCCTCGGACCTCCCTAATGACTACTTTGCTGGAGATAACCCTATACAGACACTAGAATGCTCCAAGCCTCAGGCCAGTAGCAATGCCTCGGCCTCTGGATATTGAATACACTCCACTGGCTCATTGTTGAATGTTGGCTGTCCACCTTGTAGGGGTGGGGTCTTGCGGGAGCAAGTAAGTCTCCTGGTCATGCTTGTGATAACATGATCCTATTTGCACTTTCCCTGCTTCCTGGCCTCTATGGTGTGCTGTATCCTGTTTCACCAAACCTTCCCCACCATGGTAGACTGACACTTCCCAAGCCATGAGTGAAATAAATCTTTCTTCCCTGGTACTGTGTTTGCTGGTCTGTCACAGGGACACCCAGCCCCTGCATACTCTCTCAGCCCTAGGAAGCCCACCAGGATTCCATACTTACAGCTAGCTGCCTTCTCTTGCTGCTCAATAATCCTTGATACATGTCTGCCCCTTGTTCAAGTCATTTTATCATCTCTGCCTCCTGACTGAACCCACACGAACATTCCAGCAAGGACTGTGTTTCAGTTACAGTGGATTTGATGTTGGACATAAAAAGAAAAACTAGAATAAAGTGTGTACTTATTCAAACGGCTGTTAGGTACTGGGCAGCTCTAACGAGGGCCTCGGTCACCGGGGAGCCTTGCTAACAGCTATGAGATATAACTCGGGCAGCATGCAGTCCTGTGGCAGGGACTACTGTGGTCCCTGTTTGACAGGCTGGATTGAGAGAGGGCAGGTAAGGGCTCAAGGTGACGGTAGACAAGAATTCCTGGTGCAAATCAGATCAGCACTGTGCATGTCTCCTGGCACCTCGTGAGGGTGAGACAGAAATGTTACCAATCCCTCTAAGCATGGGAGCTGAGACTCCTCATCACAGGAGACGGCTGAAACCTCACATTGTAACTAAGAGAGAACACAGATTCAGAGACGGGAAGATGAAGGTCCCAGAACTCAGAGAACTCAAGATGGACAGTTAACGAAGTTCAGATATTGAATCTGGAGGGCTCTGTACAACACAGTTGTTTCTATTGAGAGAAAGGGGCCCTTCCAAAAACAATGGAAAGAAACAAACAGACAAGTCCATCCATGTCTGTAAAGAACAGACATCCTCTGTCCTGCTATCAAGGGATAGTTCGTTATATTAGTCAATTCTTGTCACTATAGATTGTAAAACGAGTTAACCCAACATAAAGCTCTCAGGCTTCTGGGTGATTCTGTGTCTTACCTTCATAAATCAGAAACAATGAACTCACCTTGGATATGGGAGACTCCATCTACTGGGGCCTCCTGCCAGAGGCATCTTGTTTAGAGTGTGAGGCTGAAGTAAGAAACAGACGCTGGCAATTACACAGGAGAATGAATGGTGGAGGGCCAGAGAGGAAAGGACACAGCCTCCCTGATTCATCATTCGAGGCCATTCCACTGTCTCTACACCTGCAGTTTCCCCTGTACGGAAGCTAGAGACTGCTAATGTTCTCTGTTCGCGGACATAACAGAAGTTCTTGCTCCCTAACCAGCACAGAACGGGGTGGGCATGGGACTCTGAGGCTAGGAATCCAACATAAACGTGCAGTCTGGGTCTGCTCCTTCTGACGACAACAGCCAGGACCTGTTTTGTGCCTTTTCTCTTGTCTCTGGAATTGCTTTGCAGCTCTTCTTTCATGTTCACATGGGCTCTACACACACACACACACACACACACACACACACACACACACACGTGTGCTTCCAAATTCTTCTTTTTCAAAGAACATATGACAGCTTCTCTGCACTATTAACGACTTCATTTTAACTTCTTATGTCTGGAAAGAATCTCTCTCCAAACAACCGTATGCCAAGCTACTGCGTTTCAGACACCAGCATAAGAGTTTGGAGTAATACAAGCAAGCCATTAAGCAGGGAGTTAACAGCGGCCCATCATCACTGAGAGTTATACTGAATGGATGCTATGGGACACATACAGTGCTCCCCACCCCCACCTCCAGTCAAACCTAATGTGTTTGGAGATAGGCCTTTCAGGTAGCTGCAGTCAGCAAGGCCATGTGGGAGAGCCCATAATCAGATAGACTGGTGGCCTTGCAAGAAGAGAGGGAGTCCCCAAACCAAATCAGCCAGTCTCTCAATCTCAGATTTCCAGTCTCCTACAACTATGAGAAAGAAATGCTCGATGCTCAAGCCCCTCAGACTGGGCACTTGGGTACAGCAGTCTGAACAGACTTAGGCAGAAGAGACACAAACTCCCAAGAAAGGAGGCTGCTGGCTTTGCCACCACTCTCCCTGGAAGAGAATCTCTGGGATTTGAAGGAAGGAGACTTGGCAATTTATTCACAAGGCATAGATTGAAGAGACATCAGAGCAGGGGCACTGGAGAGGTGAGAGAGTGTCCTGGCGAGGTCTATTTTGCACACTGGAAAAGAGATCCCAGGGGAGCCTGGAGAAGTGTTTGCACCTTCTCCCAGCTCTGTATGGATTTGTAATTGGCTGCCAGAATGTTCCTGCTGCCTGTGATGGGTCAAGGCAGTGTGTCTTCCTGGCTGCTGCAGAATTACACACCCTGGCCTGGTGCAAAATGCTATTGCCACAGAATGGTCACACCTCCCTCTCCCTTATGGGCATGGGGATGGTGGCAGGACAGGAAGCAGGCAGGAGCCTGCTTCCCACCTTTGGGGGTCATGCATTCCATTAAGCAAGGATGTCTAATAAGTACTTCCATGTGTATTTGTCTTTAAATGAAATGTGTTTGCGGCTGTGCCAACCGTAGAGCACACTCAATAATGCACATGCCCAATAGTAATGTTCGGTGTAGGAGATAGAGATAAATATGAAAAAGGTCAAATCCGGGCTTCTCATTCCAGGGAGCTATCCTGTTCTCATTCCAGGGAGCTATCCTGTTCTCATTCCAGGGAGCTATCCTGTTCTCCCAGAGGCACGTGCTCTCTGCTTTGGAGATTTCTAATTTCCAAGACATACTGCTCCTACAACAAACTCTGAGTTAATTAAGCTGCTTAGCATGCTCACGAGTGTCCTTGTGCTTCAGAAAAGGCCACCTTCTCACCTTCTTTTAAGGGACTGCGTTGGAGCAAACCTGGGGAATTAGAGAGGCGGTGAGAAAGGTCCCTAAATTTTGGCCTTTAGAAGCCTTTCCTGACAGAGTAGAGAGTTGTTTTAATACCTGCCTCCCCAGGGTTTGTGAAGATTGGACTCTTCAAAGTAATTTAGCACAAAACGGAAGGCGGATAAATGACGGACAGTCTGTTGCTAAGCTTACCAATGATCTGGACTAGTGGGACTTGTTTAGAATGCCCAACCTGAAGAAAGGATAACATTCCAGTCCTTATGCCAGCCTGGCTGAGTGGGAGGATTCAGAGATACAGACATCGCCTCGTTTCTGGACAGTAACAATTACAGGGAATTACATCCCAGGTTAGAGGAGGCGCAGACGGTGAACTGCACCTCACTGCGTCTCCCCTTCCTCTTAGAATCAATGGAAACCTTTACTAAGGAAAGCTGGGTATACGACCTGCCGATTAGAAAATGTACTCCCCAGAACTCAATGCAGTTAGGTGTGACTGGCTAGATTCTGGCCCACAAAGTGTTTTGTGTAAGTTACAGATCATTTTCAAGAAGAAACTTCTTACTCTGCATTACTTCTGTCTCCATGTAGACATGGAGCTATGATGGAGTGACTCTAACTCAATCCTGCAGGCAAAGAAGACATTCTGTGGCTAGGAGGCAGTGTGGGCATGAACCTCGGGTCCCCAGTGACCCTGTGGGGATGGAACAACTTGCTATCTAAAGCTCCTTCGCCCTATCCCACTGAGTGCCTTCCCTCTCACTGAGAATCAGACTAGAAAGAAGTGGACCAGTTTGCCTCTTGGGGTACAGGATTCCAGACCAAGAGGAGTCTATGTGGGCTGGATGGACAAGATCACACTGGATCTGGATAGAATCACGAAAAGGAGCCAGCTGTGGAGAGGGGTTGGTGGGTCATGAATGTGACCGTGGAAACCAACTGGACCAGAAACCTCATCATCACATAAGATCTGTTCATCTTTTAGATAAGTTTCCTTCTCAACGGCCTTTCATTCGGGCTCATCCTAGGCTCCCTGGCTATGCACGCGCTGCCAGACCAGCACTGGTCCTAGGGTTATCAGCACAGAGGACACTGTAGCTACCCGAATGTGCTCTGTTCATTTTCAGTGGACATTGCTTGCCCTGCCCTTCCTTTCTTCCTTCCTGTGGACCGCAACATGAATGATCGGCACAGTGGACACTTTCTTCCAAAATGGGGCTGATATATACCAAGAGACAAACTAGCTGCTTCACATTGCCCGAGGAGATTTTCCTTATTGTCTCATTTTGGGTCAGCCTAAGGCTCAGCGGAGCCACGAGATAGAAGATGCTGTACTCCTGTCCACGTGTAGATTGTCACTTGGAGTTGAAATTCTAATGAGGTGCACTTGAGCTTGTTCGTGAATCTTGCCACTAGGGGGCGCATTGCAGACCAGCATTTGCCAGAAGCAAGAGCTGAGCTGCTGTCTAGCAAACTACTCTCATCTATCTCGGTCCCTAACTCTGTAAAACCTGGCTGAGCCCTTGACTCACTCACTCAGCTGTTTCTACTTGCAGATGACAGCAGTGGCTCTTGTCCTCACAGGTGTTTGTGAGCCTCAGGTAAAGTCAGGATTGCCGTAAAATTCAGAGACCTCTTAGAGGAGTGGTGGTACCTGTGGGCTTGTAATCTGTGTACTCAAGAGGCTGAAGCTCAAGGGTACTGAGTTTGAAACTAGCCTGTCTCCAGGAAAAGAGGAGGTGGAGCAAACTCTACAGTTGCTATGGCAGCAGATTAGTTTAGCAATCACTGGGTAGAGTTCTGAGAATTCTTTGCCCTAGAGTGGCATGTTCCAAATTTTGAGCCAATGGGAAAACAACAACAACCAAAACAAGACAATAAAGAAAATCTCCTCGGGCAATGTGAGCCAACCGGTTTGTCTCCTGGTATCTATCAGTCAGACTCATTTTGGAGGAAAGCCTGCTGAGGCATGCGGTGGGTGGGCTGTTGAGGATGCTTAAGTCCCCTTCCTCTGTTGGGTTCTTCCAAACACCACAGACCAGGGAATTGCTGAACCCTTGAGTAAAGGTGTGCTGATCACCCCACATGAAGCTACTGCTGCCCAGGAAGCCACGGGGTCACGTGGAGGTGGCACTAGGTAGAGAGACACATGAGAGTCACTGTTGCTACCTTGGGTTCAGCTTCTCTCACATGCCCTGCTGGATCCCAGGAAGACTCTGGGTCCTCAGTGAGCATTCATTTCCTCCACTGTGAAATAAGGCCCCTTGCACAACACCCCAGCACCCGAGGAGTCGTAAACACAAACATCACACTCACAGGACAGAAAACTTCTCAGTATACACCATGCCTATCAAAACTCGACATAGGTTCCCACTGTTGAAGGGTTGGCTTAGGCCAGTCTGGGGAAAAACGCCTTAAAGGAATCCAGTCTTTGGGGAGCCCCACACTTCTTACCTTCAGAAGTAAGAAGTAGGTGTGCTCGGAGAGTCATAGAGAAAAATCTCTATGGAGGGAAGGAACTACTCTCAAATGCTGTAAAACTTCACAACAAGTTCTGCTCACAGGAGAGCCTGGGAGGCAGAGCTCACCTCCAGGTTTTCAGAGCCTCCCTTGGCCCAGGACTGTCCAGTCCAATCACCTGTGTCAGCACATGCCACCATGTGAGAAGCCCTCCTGATGTCTGCAGCATCCCACCCTGACCCCCACACACACGAGTCCCCACCCCTTAGCATCACGTGACTCCAGTCTGGCTCAGCCAGAGCTTGGCTTTTTACTCAGAACATTGTCTGATGGTCAAGAAAACAATATAAGCCAATTATAATAGATCTACAAGGAAAATAAGAACACACACACTCACACTCACACACACTCACACACACTCACACACACACTCACACACTCACACACACACACTCACACATACTCTCACTCACACATACTCACACACATACTCACACACATACTCACACACACTCACACACTCACACACACTCACACACACACCACACACACAAGCGCCTGGGGTTCACCTCAGTAGCATAGGAGCCCAGATGAGGGCAGGGCACAAGTGACTGACACAGTGCCCTGGCTGTGAACAGTGATGGTATCCCAGGGACAGAAAGGCAGCTGGTCTCAGAAGGGAAACACTGGTGTCTGCATGGGAGAAGACTCTCAGGAAGTCCCCAGCCTCTGCCAGACTGCTCTCACCCAGAGCAAAGGAACAACCAGAGTTTAAGGCAAGTCCTCTGAGGGGAGCTGTCTGTGTACTGACGTAATTCTAAGCCGGAAAAATATGGAGCATATGGAACGCTTCACGAATTTGCCTGCCATCCTTGCGCACGGGCCATGCTGGTCTCTGTAATTCCAATCTTAGTCTATGTGCTGCCGAAGTGAGCACCACAGTTGCTTTTCTAAGGTATTTCATCACACAGACAAAACTACAATGAATTTTTTTAATAGACCCTTTGAATGTTTCGTATATGGGCTCATGCAATGACGAGGCAGGAAAGGACACTTGCTACACAAACCCGGCCGAGGTCAAAGTGAGAGTGCTCTCTGGAAAGTTGCTCTCTCATTTCCACATGCGTGTCACAGTGCACACGCCCGTACTCATACATGGAGATATACACTCACATAGGGACGTCATGTGTGCACATGTGTACACACACACATACCAAGAAAAATATTTTTCAAGTTATTAAAAAATGTGGTGTGATATGTCTACATGTTCACGTGGGTGTGCGCATGGCATGCAGGCAGATGTGTGTGCACGTGTGGTATATGGGGGACAGAGGTGACGTCACCTGTCTCCCTCCGTTGCTTTCTATTTTACGTTCTGAGGAAAAGGTTCTCTCCAAACTTGGAGCTCAGCGATGCAGGTAGTCTAGCTGGCCAAAAAGCTCTATGAACTAGCCCCCCCATCCTGCCCTCACCCCTAACTCCCACCCCACACTCCAACCCCACATCTGCAATTACAAACATCCACTGTCATACCTGACTTGGACACAATGATGGGATCTGAACTCAGCACTTCAACAACTGAGCCATGTCCCCAGTCCCTAGAAAATACACCTTTTGAGACATGTAAGAGTTGAAACCCATTTAAATGCATAATAATCCCTGTTCCTGACTTTAAATCATTTTCAACACACATCCAGTCTTGTTTGCCTATGTCATCTTCTTCTCTTCTCACCCATAATTATTCTGGTACTTATTTCATCTGTGTCTTAATCTGTAACTCTAAATGATAGACTCTTTAAAAAACAGAACCGTGAATTACCAGACCTCAAAACAATTTAATTCATGACAAGATGACAGAGACCTATATTCTGTATATATTTAAACGTTATAAACAGGGAGGGTGGGTAGCTCATAGTAAAATATTTGTCATGCAAGCAAAACTCCAGGCATAATGTCATGAGCTTGTAACCCCAGTGCTGGAGAATCAGAAACAAGAAGATGGCTGGTGGACCTAGCTTAGTCTGTGAACCCCAGGTCCCAGTGAGAGACCTTGTGTCAGAAAACAAAGTGGAAGCCAGGAATCCTGCGGCACACACCTTTAATCCCGCTTGAGAGGCCAAGGCAGACAGGTCTCTGTGAGTTCCAGGCCAAACAGGGCTACATGGGAAGACCGAGTCTAAAAGAACAAGGTGAAGGGCTCCTAAATAATGAAGCCCTGGGTTGACCTCTGGCCTTTACATGCACGAATGTGCAGCTTCCCACTCCTGGCTGCTCACCCGCGCCTCCACTAATGGATGTGCATACAGTTAACAGTAAAGGTTATGAACTGAGGCAGCGAGTTCTTCATCAGAATGTAGTCGTTCTTCAAACTTACACCCCACTTACACACTGAAGCTGACTTCCAATGCTGAATTCTTGGTTTCTTGGAGTACCACGGTGGACCCTGGCATCCTAGGACAAGCTTGTCTCTGTCTTCCCAGGCTCACGGTTTTTTTCTCACCACAAGGAGCCTTGCACGTACATACTTAGGTCTGAACTGAACACATCTGTGGCTTCCTTAGCTCCCCCCCCCCCCGCCCCCGCCCAAAAAGGGAGGTGGATTTGGGCTTGGAAGCATCAGGCAGAAAAGCCACCGTCTCACTTTCTAGGAAGAAAGGGTTCACTCACATTGCTTGGCCAGGTGAACTCCCCATCCCACGGGGAAAGGTGGTACTAGAGTAGGTGTAAACAGTCTGTTCTTAGGGTGGCTCTGGCAGGGACACAGAGCCTCTGCAGTCCTGTGCCCTGCACCCCTGCAGCTCCGGAGTTATCACCGCATGTTGTAAGTGTAAGCAAACACATACATACACACAAGTCTCAAGTCGTATGTAGACTTGTTGTGACACAATGATTGGGTGGGGGATGTGAAGGACATATTGTCGCACAACCCATGAAGAAAGAAGGGTCAGATGGAGCCGGCAGTCGCAATGGATCCAGCGGGTAGAAAGCAATGTTCTGTTGACTTGAGATGATTCTGCCAAAAGAAACTAACAGGACTCAATTGACATTAACTCACGCTACATTTTCAGAGTCTCCTAGATGGACCGTAATAAACCAAAGTGCATACAGGAAAAACAGACCTAAATTGAGTTGTAAAATCCATATTCTAGAACCTTGATACGATGCCCTTGAAAGGATGTGCTTTTGTCCTTTGCAGCAACTTAAGTGTTTATGTCCTGGTCCTTCCCTGGAAAGGGAGGCGTGTTCTATGATCAGGGAGCCATGCCCCTAGTCACCCTGGGTCATTTGCTTCAAGTGGCATCTTCACACTTGACTGGCAGCACTGCCAGAGCCCCTCACTCCTCACTTGGGGAATTTCTGTTACCTTCCCCAGCTCCATTCCCCACCGGCTCTTATCAAATAGGAGTGGTGCTTGAGGGTGCTCCAGGCTGCCAGCTCTCCACAGATGCAGCATGCACTCAACTGCCTGCGAGTGAGGCAGAGGCTCTTCCCACAGAATGGGGTGGAAAAATCAAAGGCTGCGTCCAGAGAAGAGATGGGACCAGAAAGATGTGCACTGCAATCGAGAGAGCCAGCCAGGGCTTGTACATCTTTTCTGACTCTGAAAAAGGACTACATTGCCACCCATGTTCTGGAGGAGTGGGAGAGGCAGGGGGAGGGCAGATCCTGGAACACTGTTATGAGCAGTGGTCACTTGGTGACACTTGTCCAGCCAGAGAGGTTGAGAGGTGGACAGAAGCCCCAAGCCAGTGAATGCTCCCTCTTTCCCGCCTTAATCTAATAATTTCTTATGGTTTGGCTGTGAAGTGTTTCCCACAGGCTCAGGCATCTGAGCCTTTGGTTCCAGCTGATGGTGCTGTTCCAGGAGGTTGAACTAGGGGTCTGGCTGGCTGACTTGGGGCTATGTGGAGCTCAAGGATGAAAGGCTGGCCTGACTTCTGGTAGAGTATGCTCCTTGTCTGCAGCAATCATGTGGCTGGCTGCCTCTGTCTTTGTGCCTTCCCCATCACCCAACTGTGAGTGGAAACAAACCTCTTCTCGACTACCTTGCCTCTTCAGGAATTTGTATTAAATACCTAATACAAATGTGTTCATTGCTTTCAAGCTACCATGCAGTTTTCTTGTCAGAACAACATGGCTGGTGCTACTAAACACTATGTTCCTTGCAAATCACTTCACCTTACCTTCCAGTAACAAATGATTCCCCTGTTTAATAGCAGAACTATCCAGAACAATGTCCACCTGCTTAGTCTTATTCCTTGCTAGTCTGGACTGAAAAGGCTTTTCAAGTAAAACTGAGCAGGGGGAGAGGGGACTGTGGACATCTCTTAGTCCCCATTTTCACTTTTCTATTCTTTTGAGTAATTAAAAAATTAATAGAATTTAAAAATGAATAGAAAAAAATTAATAGAATCTTACTCAAAACCAAACACCCAAGCTACCATTTCTGTTCCCTTCACAAAGCTTTCCGCTCAGGGAAGAAGTTCACCTTGTTACCATGGGCAACCAGCAGTTGCCCCTTCGCCCTTGGAGGCCTTCTCTGGAACACAGCATCACTGCTATTGCGAATGTTTTCTGTGGAAGGGGAACACCCCTCCGTATACCTTCAACTTCATCCAAAGAGCTCGGGCCCACCTGCTTTATTTTCTTTCCAGACACATTTGGAACGGAACAGCTGGTAGAACATGCAACGCTCAGCGGTCTCCTCCAAGGTGGTGAGCCAAGGTCAAACCACAGGGCTGCTCTGCCGGGATCCTAATGATGTCATTTGTAGAAACCGTTTACATATGACAGCCACTGGAAAAACTCCTGTGTACTCCAAGGATGGTACACAAATCTCAATCACAAGGATTTCACATGGAGAGACGGTTCTCAGAAATAAACCCAGACCAGCTATTGGTCTGTTGCCTACATTACATCCCTTCTCAAGTTTTACACTCTAGTTTTTTGTTTGGTTGGGTTTTTTTTTGTTTTGTTTGTTTGTTTGTTTGTTTGTTTGTTTTTACATTCTGGCCTCATGCCCAGCACCACATAATGACAAGCCCCTCCTCGCTTTCCCAAGAACTCTAACAATAGCGGTGGCTGTAGAATTCATTTCTAGCCAGTGAGACCTGCAGAAGGCTTCTAGGGAAAGTTTTGCTTTTCTTACTAAAGTGAAAACAGACATGGTTACTTCTACTCCCTGTGTTTTTTCTTTCTGCTTTGAATACAGACATACAATACGGAGCTGTGGCTGCTATTTTGGAAACATGAGATAAAGCAAGCCTTGAAAAGCCTTAGTCTACTTGTATGCTAAGCAAATGCCACACACTGATGGGTTACAAATGACAGGGATTTATTTCTTGTAGTTCTGGGCATGGAGACTTTGGAGGTCAGGGTGTCAGCAGATTTGGTATCTGGCTAGGAGCCACTTCCTGTGTTGCAGACAGCTATATTCTAGCGGTGGGAAGGGAGAGGGAACTCTCTGTAGTCATTTCCTTAAGGACACTATTCTCACTTGTAAGGGCTGCACCCCATAACCCAACATTCCTTCAAACATCCTACTTCCCGTGGCTGTTAAATTGAGGGTGTCTTAACATATGAATTTGGGGGAGACATAGACATACTACGTGTACATAGTTGCCCCCAATATTGTCTATTCCTGGTGGTTTATTCAGCACTAACTTCAAAACTTGGAAAATATGACCTAGAATTTACATGATATCATCATACACAGGTATCATGGAATTCGACTATAATTTCAGGTGGGGGTAGCTTGGTATTGTTGTGAATCCTACCAAGATGACTTAGTTTACATCAAGGCTAATGGTATCTATTGCCCTAGCAGGTACCCACTGGCAGGTCTCTTTTACCTCAGGATATTCAGTCGAGCTTCTCGGGTGATTTGAATATGCTTGGCCCACAGGAAGTGGTACTCTTAGAAGGTGTGGCCTTGGAGGAAGTCTGTCTCTGTGGGAGTGGGCTTTAGAAGTCTCCTCCTGTGGTCAGGCTCCACCCATTGCAGAGAAGAACTTCCTTCTAGTTGCCTGAGCGTGCTAGTTTCTCCTGGCTGCAGGCAGATCTAGATGCAGAACTCTCAGCTCCCTCTCCAGCACCATGCTTGCCTGCATGCCGCCATGCTTCCCACATGATGATAATGGACTGAACTTCTGAAACTGTAAGCCAGCCCCAATTAAATATTGTCATTTATAAGGATTGCCTTGGTTGTAGTGTCTCTTCTTAGCTATGGAAATGCTAAGACAGCTTCCTTCCATGCTGGAGCAGGTCATGTCTCCCTGCATGACCTGAGACACTGTTCAGGTCAGACTCCAGTGAGCTGCTTTGATGCTTTAGATGATGTGTACTGGCTGGTTTTGTGCATCAGCTTGACACAAGCTGGAGTTGTCACAGAGAAAGGAGCCTCCCTTGAGGAAATGTGTCCATGAGAGCCAGCTGTAAGCCATTTTCTCAATTAGGGCCCAGCTCATTGTGGGTGGTGCCATCCCTGGGCCGGTAGTTCTGGTTTCTATAAGAAAGCAAGTTGAGCAAGCCAAGAGAAGCAAGCCAGTAAGCAGCACCCCTCCATGGCCTCTGCAGCGGCTCCTGCCTTCAAGTTCCTGCCCTGTGTGAGTTTCAGTTCTGACTTCCTTTTGGTGATGAACAGCAATGTGAAAGTATAAGCTGAATAAACCCTTTCCTCCCCAACTTGCTACCTTGGTCATGATGTTTTATGCACAAATACAAACCCTGACTAAGACATAGTGTGACACTCTTTTCTCTGCTACAATGCTGCAGAAGCCAGATCAGCCCAACATTCCTAGGAGCCAATGGGCTTTCCCCTTCTCTTCTCTCCTTAAACACTACCTTGATAACTCCAGTCACTTCCATGTCCCCAACTGGGTGATATAATCAGATGAAGTGTTTGTGAACAGTGGGACAGGCATGGTAGTAATTCTATTTGTCAACTTGACTAGCCACCTAGTGTCCAGTGAGCTGGTTAAGCATTCTTCCGGTGTGTCTGTGAGGATGTTTTGGTGTAAGGTTGGCTTTCAAATTGGGAAACTGCATAAGGCAGATGGCTCTCCCTAGATGAGTGACCACCATCCCACCTACTGGAGCCTGAATGGAACAAGAGGTGACAAAGGAAAAATATGTCCCTTTACTCCCTGTTTCCCTGCATAAGCTGAGACATCTCATCTCGTTTCTCCTGCTCTCAAAATGGGACATACATGATTGGTGTTGAATTCTCAGGTCTTCAGACTCTGGCCAAGTAACAATACTAGCCGGTGTTTCTCTGGCAGGTGGAGAGGTTATGACACTTCTCAGCCTCTATCACTGTGTGAAGATATTCCCAACAAAAATCTTTGGTGTGGGAGGGAGGGAGGGGTGTGAGATCATGGGTGTGCAGGACAGATGGCTGCCTTCTTCCTTCAGACCAGTATGTTCTGCACCCTGTGAATGCCGGTGTCTGTCTCTTCTTAGAAGGTTAGCTGTCATATCAGATTATGGCTCATCTAAAGTCCTCAGTTTAAAAGAAATTTCCTCTTTAAAGACATGTCAGTTACTTTTTATCATTATGACCTAAATCCCTGACAGAACAACTTAAGAGAAGGACTTACTTTGCTCACATTTCAGAGGTGTCAGACCATCTGGTAAAGAGATCTGACAGGAAATGATGGACAGAGCAGCTCAAACCATGGCAGCCAGAAAGCAGAGAAGGGAAACAGGAAGAGGTCAGGGCCCACAAACACACTCAAAGGTATGGTCCACTTATTTCCTAAGGAGGTCCTTGTGGGGATATCTCCAAAATGATTGGTTCATAAGGACTGTGACACCATGAGTGGACCAGTTCCCAGACAGATGCATAACATGATGGCATTACTGGAAGGTGAGAAAGTAGGAGGTGGGGCCTAGCTGGAAGAAGTAGGTTATTGGGGTGTACCTTATCTTGCCCTGACCTGAAAATTCTCTTCATAGAGACCTTACCTTCAAATATGTTTCACTCTGAAGTGCTGGAGGTTAAGACTTCAACACATGAATTAGGGCCAGCATAACCCAGGCAGAACCATGCTTATATAATGGACTTAGAATGATTCATTTTTAAGGCCTATGATAGTGATCATACTTGCAAAGTTCTCCTTGCCATGAAGCATAACACCTCCCCGGGTTCCAGGGATAGGCGTCTTAGGGAAAGGTAGGAAGGATGTCTACCTGCCACATTGTGCTAGCACCTTATTATGTTACACACATGCAAGTTATTTTCCTGTTATCTACAATGACTATGACACAAAGCAATGATAAATGACCCAAGTCACCTCAGTTTGCAAATGGTGGGTCAGTGGCTCAGTCACTGCCTGACAATGGAGTCCTGTTCTTAGATGCTACCGTATAATAGCTAATCCGTGAAGGAAGCAGCTAAGAAGGAGGTATGTTAGGGTTCTCTAGAAGAACAGAACCAACAGAATGAACATAAATTACATAGAGGCGTTTATTCAATTGGCTTACATGGGTGAGGGTGGGTAGTTCAAAGGTGACATAAACACCCTGGAGAGAAAGCATGGCAGCATCCAGGCAAGCATGGTGCAGGAGGAGCTGAGAGTTCTACACCTTCATCTGCAGGCTGCTAGTGGAAGACTGACTTCCAGGCAGCTAGAATGAGGATCATAAAGCCCACATCCACAGTGACACACCTACTCCAACAAGGCCACACCTTCTAATAGTGCCACTCCCTGGGATGAGCATATACAAACCATAACACTGATTAGAACAAATGGTAAAATCTTAGCTTTCAGATCCATGGCCACATCAGGAGACAGGCTCACCCTGCTTCAGGACACAAACCTGCATCAGAGGTGTCACACTCTGGCCTATGGATTTGCTCATTGTGACTATAGTCCCCATGATACTCAGAAGACAAGACACTGTACTGAGTCAGAGGCATATATTTCTCAGCTACCTTTATCCAATGGCATTTCTGTTGACCATTCTCATGTTGAACCCTGACCCTCAGGGCAGTGGTGGTAGTGAGAGGTGGGGCCTTTGGAAAACAGGTTGACCAAAAATGGAACACCCATGATTGGGGCCAAAGAGAACAATCTCCCCTCCCCATTCCTCCCCACCCCTACTTTCTACTAAATAAATACCATGGGGAAGTTTTTCTTTGTAAGAAAGGCTGTCCTAGAACCCTATCATGCTGGCCTCTGATCTCACACCTCCAGACTCAAGAACCATGGGAAATAAATGGTATGTGTGAGCCACCAGTCAGGACTCTGCCACAACAGCTCACACTGACTAAGACATTGGAGTCCTAACCTGAGGTGTCAGTAGGTCTCAGGTTAGATGCCTGATTGCTGACAAGGTCAGGTCAGAAAGGGCTTGTGTTGTAACTTTAGGTCATGCTTGTCTGCATCCAGATGGCTTTGTTGCCATGTTGTCCTCAGAGGAGCTTTCGAATCACTGGACTGGACCTGATAAACTTCAGGAAACCTTATACAAGCCCTGTACTAGAAGAACAGAGCAAGGCTCTGTGGACAGCAGAGTCATGTAATTAACACATCAAGAGTGCTGGTAGCTCTGGGATATGTATGCCTAGGATGTGTGAGGCTCTAAATGAGACCAGAAAAAAAATCTAAGCCGTCATTCACCATCCAGTCACAATGAAACCAGCCATTTCCCCAAACAGCACTTCTCTTCCACAAACAGCGGCCATAAAATCAGAGGCTCTGAAACTTTAAGAGGCCATAAACCCTTCGGCAACAACACAAAGCTTAGAGAATACACATGAATAAATAAAAGCCAAAAGCTGCTGCCACATCACTGTGCCCTGAAGGACACAGAGCACCAGATTCTTAGAGGGAACAAACAGCCCACTGGGCCCAATAGCATAACATGGAAACAACCCCCCAACCCCAGGCATCAGTTTCTAGAAACCCTGAGCTGAGTCAGCAGCCCCTGGCCTGCTGGACATAGATGGGTGGGCTGCAAAGTCAATATCAAGGCCATTTCCCCATAAAGGGGTGGCCTTGCTGAAGATATTCAGGTGCCCAGACCCTCTAAGAATGGTAAAGGTGTGCATGTGTTTCTGGGACTGCCCACACTCCACGTTCTATGGCTAAACAAACTGAGTTCAGGCGTAGAGCAGTGCTCCTGGGGGATCTGTGTTCTGTAATGTCTGTGAGCAACGCTCCACACTGCAAGCCTCTGGAGCCTTGGCTGATTTCTTTGTTGAGAGCTGCCTACAAAGAGCCTATAAGCCTTGCAGTCTGCTCAGGTTGAAGTTTTGCCCTCAGCTTTAGAAAAACAGCAACAACCACCATAACCACAACAATCCATTCTTTTCCTGTGGAAGCCTAGGGAGAGATTATGTAAAGACCTTTGGTGAGACCCTAATAGGAAGCGGAATGAGTATGTCTCCCTCCGCTGCAGCCAGGTGTGTTAAGGGGAACACAGCCGATCTCCATCCAATGCTTCCTAGGGCTCTTAATTCAGGCTGCAAACCTTGGGAAGCTTCAGGGACAATTTGCCAAAGAATTAGGGGCTGCAAATATGACTCATCTGGTATGTGCTCATCACGCAACTGTAAGGACCTGAGTTCAATCCCTTGCACCCACAGAAAAAGCCAGGCATGATTGCATACACTTGTAATCCCAGCACTGGGGATGGAGAGACAGGAAGATCCCTGGGGCATGCTAGCCAGTCACAGCAGCCAAATCGGTGAACCTCCAGGTCCCAGCATGAGGCCTTGTCTCAGAGAAAGATGGATGACTCCTCAGGAGCAATACAGAAAGTTAGCTTCTGGCCTTGAACTGAGTTTGCATCGCCACAGAAGGCATTTTAATTTTCTTAAACCTCCTCCCATCTGAAAGTACACCTGTCCATAACCAAGTGCCCGATATAATCTAGCAGGGCTCTGCTGAGGATCTAGCTTGGCGGCAGAACACTTGTCATCAAGCATTCCATCAGCAGCACAACCCAAAAGGAAATGTCTGTCAGGCTTGAAAAGATGGCTGCACATTAGAGTCAGGAAGTTGAGGCTGAGCAGAGAGAGGAGCCCATGGAAGCTACTTGACAGGGGCCAGAGCCTGGCAAATCGGAAGTTCTGCTTTAACTGCAGCAGCGAAGTAAAAATAATACAGATAAAGCAGGGTAGGGGGTGAGCCTAGGAAGACCTGGGGGTGTAGCTCAGTGGGCAAGCGCTTCCCTGATATGTACAAGCTCTTAGTTTGCTCCCAGCCCCACAAAGCAGGAGTCATGCTAGGTTTCCTGACAATGCCAGGATTACAGTGGGTGAAGAAGTCTCAGGAATCAGGGCAAAGAAAGGAAGGTGAGGAGCACCAGCTGCGCTGGGCATTCCATCCGGTCATCCTCAGCACGCTCCACTGAAAGCCTCTCTCTCCCTCTTCTGGGGACATATGTCAACACACGAAACATAACCCTTTAAACAGAAGCAGTACAGGGCTGGAGAGCTGGCTCGGCAGTAAAGGTCAGCAGATGCATTCGCTCTCACCTGACAGAATCTCCCTGTGTTCTACAAGCTCTCCTGGCAATGGGGAAGGTCTAATTCAGAAGACTCACTCATCCATTCATCAGTCACCAGGGCGCCACCTTCATCCTGACAGTGGGGCAGGTTATTTCAGATACTGGCTCTGCCCATGGACTTGAAACCTCCAGGGAGCCATGTGAGCTTGATACTTTCCCTCAGTGGATAGTTCTTGACAGGTCACAGTCAAAGTCTTGGAATGGCAGTATGAGGGACCACTGACCCAAATGTGCCCACGTCCCCTCTTTACCCACATCAGGGCCTCCAAAAACAGTTCTTTCGAGTATCATCTGGAAAAAAAAACAGGAGGTAGAGATCCTACCTCAGGCTAGAAAGGCCACATCATGGGTCTGCTGGACCCTAGTCAGTGACATCTGCAGAGAGAGGAGGTGGCCTCTGAAGCTGGCTTGGGGACCACCTAGGACAGACCCAGTAAGAGGTTCTTGTGTGACCAGATCAGTGATCATACTTTAACAAGGAGCTCAAATAATATTCTAAAGAATGTGGCTATTTGAGGGGATAAAGGAACTTACCTAGGGCCAACTACTGTCTCTTCATAATAGCACAAGTTCCCTAGAAAGCTGAGCTCCAACAGAGTCTTCCAGAGGACAGGTGGGGCTTTCATGATGAAATGCAGCGCTGCAGGACTTTGTGAGTTCTAATCCCGTAAGAAGAACTTTAACGGGAGCAATCTATTTGCCACCTTCCTTTTTTTCTATACATAAAGCTGATTAGCTACTATTATCTAGAAACAAAGAAAAATTACTTGCAATTATTTTAGATGGAAAAACTAGCCAATTTAGGAAGTGTTTTCTTACCCCACACTGCCCATTAACAGCTGTAAGAAGAAAATGATACCTCACTGACTTAGAGGGACAAAATACATCAGGACTTGACTGAGTCTCAAGAGGAGGTGGGTGAGAAGGATCTACCTTTAAAGAATGCCAGTGAAAGTAATTACTGTTGTCACAGAAATTGTTGTTTTTGACACTGAAGCCCTCTATTGGAGAACACTTAGCAAAGGGGGAAGGAAAGCCACATGACCAACACCATTAGGGAGAACAAAAGCCAAGTGTTGTGGAGTCCCACCTGCTTAAATAATTAGGCTTCGGGCCAGCACCATTCCTGAAAGGGATGCCATATTTTCTGAAAATTTCAAAGATCTGTTGGCCAAGAACTCAAGGTAGGAGAGATACATGAATTCAGACACACACATGTGGCTGACACCCTTTCTACTTCAGGAAAGCCTCTCTTCAGACACAAGCTCTTGATGCTTGGATACTCAGCCTGGATCACGGAAAGAAAGAGAAACATACATTCCTCCACAAGGAACGTGGGCCTAAGAAGCTACTCACAGGCTCTAGGGTACAGCTCAATGGTAAAGCGTTTACCTGGCATGCCCAGAGCCTTGGGTTTAATCTCCAAACCACATACACTAGGGGCTGGGGCATGGGCACCACATGTCTGGTGCCAGCAGAAGCCAGAAAAGGCATCAGATGCCCTGGAACTGGAGTTATAGAAGGTTGCAAGCCACTGTGTGGATACTGGAACCTGAGTCCTCTACAAGAGCAGCCAGTACTCTTAACTGCTGAGTCATCTCTCCAGCCCCTTTTATTCCTTTCCAACTTGTAAGGGAAAGAACCAATATTTTAAAATTTCAGGATCCTATAGCCAGATTTAAAAATAAAACAAAACAAAAATCCTCTTAAAATCAATTTCTAGGACAATGAAACTAGTGAAACAAATACAAGCCTTTTTATTTATTGTTAGGCTGAAAAGATCCAGAAACCAAGCTGTCCTGCTGCTACGAAAGTGTCCAGGAGTTTATTGCTGATTTCTGTTCTCACCTCATTACCAGTTGTTAACAAGTGTATCTCTGAATTGTCTATTCCCAGGGCCACATTTTGAGCAGCTCTGGTCGAGGACAGCATGCCCCACAGTGGTCACATTGATACTTACCTGCTAAGATGTGAGTTGCTGCATGTCCTGATTTCTGTGTGGCCCTCACACTGATCCTGCGTCACCATTTCCAGATCAATAGATCGATAGATTGATAGACTAATAGATAGATAAATGGATAGATGATAGATAGATAGATAGATAGATAGATAGATAGATAGATAGATAGATAGACGGACAGACAGACAGACAGACAGAAGATCAGTAGGATCCTCTGACACAGGCTGAGAAGTACCAGAACTGGTGTGGAAAGCACTACACATTGGGGTTAGGAAATGAGCATTATATGGTAATATGATGTAAGTGCTGAGAAACCCCAGTGAAGAAGAAGAAGAGGAGGAGGAGGGGGGAGGAAGAAGAGGAGGAGGAAGAAGAGGAGGGGAGGAGGAAGAAGAGGAGGAGGAGGAGGAAGAAGAGGAGGAGGAGGAGGAAGAAGAGGAGGAAGAAGAGGAGGAGGAGGAGGAGAGATCCTGTTTATCCTTTACTGAGATCAGTATTCCAATGGCATGTGATCAATGATTGAGCTACACCCTGAGCCCTCACTGATTCTCATACTTCTGCTCCGCGTGCCAGAGTGCGTGCTACTGTCCAGAACAAGAAGGCTTGCTCAGAGCCTGGCCTCTCACGGGAATCTGTCCACAACTCTAGGATTCAAAAGTGAGAAACCCCCCTGCCTGGGTCAGTACAGAGGCTGTGGTGCCAGGATCCGTGTGTGGACCACACAGAAAACACAAGGCTCACTTTCTTGTTGCCCCGGCCTTCCACCGCTCACACTTGGCATTTTGGAATTTGCCTAGCACTTGGGCAGCTTTGAAAGGCTGCTTGGGAAAAACTCACTGCTGTGAGGCCAGGTTGTAAGAGGGAGCGCTTAACTGCTGGCTAAAGAGACACCACTTTCCTTCCCTGGCTCCTTCAAGCCAGTCCCCAGAGTGGGCTTACCCAAGTAGCCAGCATCATGCATGCTAATACACAGGCAGTTTCCTTTTGGGGGAGGGGCTTTGAATCGTACTTGGAAGTATATCTGACTACACTGGGCTTCTCAAGTCCCCTTGAATAGCAGCGTTATTACACAGTTCATTAACTGACAAGGAACTCTAAACACCGTTCACACTGAACTTGGAACCTGCAATCAACCAACGGTGTAGATGTCCCTGAGTCCTGCACGCCATCTTAGCCTCACGGAGGCCACTGGTGACAAGCCAGGCTAGAAAACCATAACCTTTCATAGACTTACACTTTCTCCGACTATTATTCCAATCCAAAGCCACTTTCCTGTCTACCGCTCATCCCTTCTGAGGTTTAGTATCTATAGGTTTTTATTGCTTTATCATCTACTCTGATCTGTCATTAAAAATCTGGAGCTTCCTAGATGACTAAGCAGACGGACCGTTTAGTCTCAGAAAACATATGCATTTGTTTCTGTGATGATACACGATCCTTCCACATCTCAACAATGGTTGCTAGTCCCCACAGACCTCAAGAAATTTGCCACAGACACGGGGCATAAAGAGGATGATCTCGGACTATGCCTTAGGCTTCCATGGGATAGAAAATGTCAGCTAGTCTTTGATACACTCCCAGGAGAAACGAGGAGTCTGACTCCCTTAACCCTGAAGGAGGACGGCCACGCACACCAGCAAGAAGACAGCAGAACACACGTCCACACAAGCATGAGGAAGCCCACAGGTTCCAGGCCAGATGCAGGCTGTGAGTAAGGAAAGCCTACACACAAAGCCATACAACTCAGCTGCTCTCAAACTAAGGCATTGAGGTGGCATGGCAGGTGGGAAGGGCCCATTTTAAGGCACTGCTCGTTGAAGAGATTTGTCACCCAGCAGCAGGTAACTGACAAGTACCCTTGTTAGACAAAGTGGCCCATGAGCCCCTCTCTACTTTTTCCCAGAGCACTGTGGTCTCTCATACTTTCTTAGCCATCGAGGTCCACACAAGATGGAACAAGAGCCAACCTGGTCTTAGGATTTAGCTTGGAATGCCCCATCACTGACTCACACTTGGCATTACTGCTCATACCCTACTTACCAACTCCAATCTTCCTAGTTCAGAAACTTCTAGTCACAGAGACCAGTGAGACACATAGACAACCTGGAGTCTCTGCACCCATCGGACATCCTTCAGCCTCAGGCGCTAGCTACTTGGCACCTACCCTCACAGGGAAGCAGCACTGTGTGCCCAGGTCCTGGGAGTGGCCACAGACTTCCACGTCTGCTCACCAGCTCCCCAAGTGCTCCTGAAGCAGCAGGCTCAGAGAGCAGAACGGAATCAATCGTCTCCCACTGCTCCGCAGGAGAAAAGAGAAAACTCGTGGCTGTTAACAGTGTGCAGACCCAATACCAACCTGGAAACATCGTGGTTAGGACAGGAAAATCAAATAGGCAGGATCTATGTCTGTGGTCATGAGGTCTGATAAGGTTACTAATGAATCGGCTGCCAGTGTGCTTATCTCTGAAATGGAGACGATACCGGTGCTCCCTGCCAGGTTTTCTAAGCCCCACGGTGGCGGCACAGGAAGATTTCCCTACTTTTTCCTTCTTGCTTTCTGGTAAAACATGCCCAGCACTGTCATGCCCTCTGTACTTCCTGTCTACTCTGTTCTAGGTAATGACTTATTAGGTTAGAAAATGTCCAGTCAAGCAGTCCTCCTCCCCTCTGCCCCAGACACCTAGACTCACATTCTACATCCAGCAAAGCTCTTTGGTTCTGAATTCAGAGCTGTATTTAAATACTGGTTTGACCAACTCTCGGTCTCACTGTTCTGACCAAACTACCACCAACTCTTACAACAGTTGACATCTGCTCCCTCCTCTCTCCTGTCTTCTGCTACAGTGGCATCTTCTTACCCATCAGGAGACTCGTGATAGAACGCAAACCATGCTATATTCTAGTCCTGCCATCTTGGCGAAGTCCTCCTACTGACCTCGTGGCCTAGTAGTTTGGTCCCACATTGAATCTCTTGTCTTAGTTTGCTTTCTGTTGTGGGGACAAAACATTGACCAAAACATACTTAGAGAAGGAAACGGTTTATTTGGCTTATCGGTTACAAGCCATAACAGAGGGAACTCGAGGCAGGAACTGAAGTAGAGACCATGGAGGAACTCAGCTTGCTGGCTTGCTTGGCTACTTTTCTTATATAGTCAGAGCTCACCTGCCTAAGGATGGCACCACTCACAATGGGCTGGGCCCTCCTATATAAATTAGCCATCAAGAAAATGCCCCCATAGACGCACCCACATGCCAATCTGATGGAGGCAATCCCTCAACTGAGGTTCCCTCTTTCTAGGTGTGCCAAGATGACAACCAAGATTAGCCAGCACACCTTGTCTCTGCTCCCTGACACCTTCCCATGATCTATTAGATCTTGCTATGGTCTGGATTTCATACATCTCTCGAAGGTTCATGTGTTAAGGGCTTAGTTGACAGTGGATGAACTCTGTGGAAATGACTAAAACATAGGCCTTGAGAGTGTGTGTGTGTGTGTGTGTGTGTGTGTGTGTGTGTGTATGGGGGGCACTAGTGCCTTGAGAGTGTTTGTGTGCATGGGGGCACTAGTGCCTTGAGAGTGTGTGTGTGTGTGTATAGGGGGCACTAGTGCCTTGAGAGTGTGTGTGTGTGTGTAGGGGGCACTAGTGCCTTGAGAGTGTGTGTGTGTATATGGGAGGCACTAGTGCCTTGAGAGTGTGTGTATGGGGGGGCACTAGTGCCTTGAGAGTGTGTGTGTGTATGGGGAGGCACTAGTGCCTTGAGAGTGTGTGTGTGTATGGGGGGCACTAGTGCCTTGAGAGTGTTTGTGTGTGTATGGGGGGGCACTAGTGCCTTGAGAGTGTGTGTATGTATATGGGGGGGCACTAGTGCCTTGAGAGTGTGTGTGTGTGGGGTCTTACCTGCTTCTACACCAATAGATTTTTAAGGAAACTGCCAACACAAAGCAAATATTCAACACGTCTTCAGTGTGGTTAAGGAGGAGGGACTCACAGGACATTGGTTCTTTGCTTCAAATGACCTAGGAAAACATCCAAGCGGATCACGCATGGGTCCTTTATATTTTAACCGGAATAGAGTGACACTGGTCCTGCCTTACCACGGAGGGAGGTGTGGTGGCTTTGTCTTCAATGTCATAGCATTCCTTGGCACCACCACCAGCCTTAGTCCATACTTCCTTTGACCCTAGACACTGCTCTCATTGGTAAATAAAATATCATTCCCCAATTGAGATAAAAACACCTGCCCAAGGTGAAGAGTGCAGCAAAGTTGGGGACCAAGTCTTCTTTCTGGAATGTTTAGGAGACTTTTTGGTTCAGCCAATGCCAAGGCTTCTGTTGAACTCATGACCACCACTCATGGGGGAGTAAATGAGGGAAGCACATGTCCTGGATCTGCCAAGAGTTAGATGCTGTGCAGTGGAGGTCACAGGCCAGCGGCTCCATTCCATGCTCTGGAGTCAACCATAGCTATGAGCCCTACAACCTGAGACTAGTTCTGATCCCGCAAAAGGAGCTTCCCTTCTCCCTCTTAGGGAGAACGTGCACGGCACATATGCTTGGCAAGCTTCCTGTATGATGAAACGAATCCTATAAAACTGAAGCATTTAGTGACACCCATGCTTAATGCACAATAGCTTTTCCTTTTGCTTTCCTTCATGCACTCATTCATCTAACGCTAGTGCACACCCAGCGGGTTACAAAAGGCAATTACTATGCTCCTCCCCCATCTTTCTTTCTCCTCTAGCTCCCAGCCTAATGCTGCCCTATGGAATTGAAACTTGGGGCATTCGGGGCAAAAGAGGTGGCTGGCTCCTGTACAGTTAACACAAAATGCTCCCTTTGGGGAAGTTGGGAGTCTTCAAGTCTGCTGGTCGTGTTGGACATTCTGTAACCTCACATGAATTTTGAATGGATTGGGTGACCTGTCTGGCAGTGGACTTTGAATAATATCCCTTAAGAGGAAGCCACGAGGAAGAAAGACTGAAGACTGACTGGAGCCCTGGGTTCTGTGGGGACAAGCTTGTCAGTGCTGGCACTTCTACATGGCACAAGGCCCAGGCATAGCAGGTGGCACAGACACGGGCTTAATTGATAGCTTAATTAAGGAATTAGGTAGGTTATAACTTCCAACCCACAGCTTGGTTAAGCTAAATTTCATTATCTCCCTTTCCTGTGGAAATGCAGAGAGAAGTAAACAGAGTGGGTGTTGTCCACCTAAGAACTTTTGCTTAAATAATTTGCCCCATCTACATGAAGCTAGGAAGGAAAAAATTATGTTAGGAGAAAACGTCAACACATACTACCTCTGCGACCCACGTTAGCTGTGGTTCTTCACGGATACCACCCCAAGAATCCTCCAAAGGCAGCAATTTACCCTGTTCCCTCAAGAACTTTCTGAATTAATTGCTTTCTGAAGAGAACCTTTGTCCTCAGGAGGCCTGAGCCTGGGAGGTGGCTTGTTCACAAGCACCAGTCTAGAGCCATGCCACCAAGCTCTACGGTTTGCTGAGCATTTTTCAATCTTAATAACTAGATCAAAATACTACTTCTAGAATGTTCCTGACTGGTGTGTTGGCTAGCTAGTTTCTCATCATCTGGCTTCTTGCCCTCTCTGTCTTAGGCTGGGGGTGGGAGGGGGAACGTTATAGAGTCCCTGATTTAAAACTGCATAGAGATGAAGCAGGAGTTGGCAGTGTGCTTTGAATGTGAATTGCCCCCACAGGCTCATGTGTTTGAACAGTTGGTTCTCAGCTGGCAGGCAAAGCTGTCATAGGAGGCTGTGGAATATTTAGGAGGCCCAGAGGAAATGGGCCACAGCAAGGCAGGCACACAGAGCCCAGAGATGTTTCCTGGTCCACCAAGGTGTCAGGAGTCCCAGCTGCACACTTCCACTGCCATGAAAACTTCCATTCCTTCCCCATCATGGTGGCCATGCCCTCTCAAACGATGAGCCCCAATAAATCCTTCCTTCCTAAGTTCCTTGTGTCTGCTTAGTGACAAAAAAGGTAACTGATACAGCTGAGAACCTTGAGACCTGGGTCCTCCCTCACTTGGGCATTTCAGTGGTGCCTCGACAGTCCTGGAGTTGGGTTGGAGAAATAGCCTAATGGGTAAACTGCACTTATGCACAAGCCTAATGCCCTGTGTCCCTATCCCCAGAACCCACACGAAAGCTGAATGTAATAGTTTAAGCATATGGAATCCCAGTAGACCACTACAGGTATGTGTGGCTGAGGCAGGAAAATCTCCAACTACCCTGGCTTACACAATAAACGGAGAGCTGTCCTCTGACTGCACAATCATGCCTCGGCTCCTGCACCGGCAAATGTGCAAAACCATGTGTGTGCACAACACACACACACACATACACACACAGAGCCAATGTTGAGAGAGACCATTTAGCTTTGGCTACTGGGACAGAACTGAGCCTCATGGCACTAGGTGCTACCTGAGGTGTATCGAGAGATCTCTAGCAGTTTTTGAGCTATGAAATATTTTAGACAAAGGTTTATTTGTTTTTTTTAATGGCTTCTTTGTCCTCACATGAAATATCCAGGTGACTAAATTCTGGCCAAGCATGCTGTCCGGCCACTCAGCATCAAACTTTAACCTAAAAGAACATCCAGCTTTCTTTGCAGTGGTCAAAGTCTCTTCCGTAGGCTCTTCATGTTCTCGCCGCCCCTACTTCTCTTGGCTTCAGACAGAACTCATAGATCATGGTGAATCTTTACACTTCCCTTGTCAGTCCTCTGATTAAACTCACACATCCCAGCTGCCATTTCAAAGGCGGCTTCAAGCCTGGATCCCTTTTGTGAAGTTACTTCCAAAAACCTATCCATAAATTAATAGCTAGGGTATGTGTATTAGTCTCTAGGACTTCAGACAGCATACTGATTCTGGGCAGAAGCTTTAGCATCTGGTTTGTCTAAAGAATTTAATTTTCTATAACCACATGTTCCAGCATATTGTACAGTATACACTCTCAGGAGCTCCCAAGCGCTGTGTGGACACTGAGGCTTACCCACATAGCTCTTTGCTGATTCGGGAAGTGGGGTAATGAATCAATATAGGGGATTTTTGTTATTGTTGGATTTTGTTGTTACTGTTTAGAGACAGGCCTTACGTAGTCCAGGCTGGCCTTGAACTCACTCGGGGAGCCTAGGATGACCTTCAATTTCTGATCTTCTTGCCTCCACCTTTAAAGTGCTGGAACTGGTTACAGGTGTCACACCAAGTGTGTGGGGCTAAAGATTAACCCCAGGGCTTCATGCATGTTGGGCAAGCACTCTACCTGCTCAATTTAAGGGCCGTTTGCTCCTGGGTTTGTGCTTTTCTTGGTACATATTTGGTGAAATGCAAGCATATATAACTGTGCCTCAATCTGGTGATATTGAAAATATGGAACAAGTCATATTTTAAGGCCTCCTCCACCTCCTCTCTGAGCTTAATAGCTTTCTGTTGCTTCTGATCAGGGCTGGCCAGCGCTAGAAAAGACCAGGTTCGCAGATATGCTTTTAAAAAGCAACTGCTAGGTTCAACATTGATTTAGCATGGAGCATATGATATGAGATTTTCCATTTTAAGGTCTTCTTATTTCTGAGATATCTGCCTTTAAATCATTATCATTATGTTTTTCAAAGTCTTAAGTCTTTGGGCATCACTCTCTAAAATGCAAAAAGCAAAACTTAAAAGTGTGTCCTCCCCCTTTAAGATGTATTATGTATGCAATGCTTGCACATGTGTGTGCACCTTCAGAGGCTGGAGTGTGGAACTGGAATTATAGGACGTTGTGAGCCAACCAATGAGGGTGCTGGAACTGAACTCGAGTCCTCTGGAAGAGCAGTGAGCGCTCTTAACTACAGAGTCATCTCAGCAGACACAGCTCTGACCTACAGCTTCTGACCCACCCCTTGATACCTCCCGTGTGTGGCTCACATCCTGTCCATCTGCTCAAATGGTCTTTTCACTGTTTGCTCCCAAAGTCTTTGCAAAAAGAGCTTCTCCTAACCTTCCTGACAGCTCACAGTCTCCAAGCCATCCTCACTCCCAATCCTCTGACGTCGTGCTAGTTGGCCCGGGAGAGCAGGCCAACTAGAGTCAAGGAATATTTTTTGTGACATCAGTCAGCAAAAACTCGGATATCATATAACTACCTACACATTTTTAAAAACAGAATTCCTCGATAGGAGTGTAACATAACGTATCCTGTTACTCAGATTCTGTGTTTCTTGTTTTGTTTTGTTGTAGAGAGCAGTGCAAAACATCCTTTAATACGTATGGCTTGACCCAATAACGCAGTATGTAGATTCTGATGCTGGAAATACCACATTTTAGAATGCCACTGTTGCCAGCCACTTACATTTCAGGTCTCTGCTGAACGAGGATTTGGAGCAGCTTTGGTAAAAGTGTTTCCGTGTAGGCCCATCTTCGTTAGCTACTCTACTATTGACCCATTTCCCACGGGTTATTTTGCTCATCTAAATGGTAAAAATCCTTTAACTGATAGTGACATTAACCCCTTCCCTAGAGAAACATCTACCCTGTCTCACTGAGTGCCCAAGCTCCAGTCACTTCCAGGAAAATCTGTGACATCACTAGCCTGAGTCCAGCAAGGCTTCAGGAAACCGGAAACTCCCAAGTGTGCTCCCCAAGCCCAGTCTTGCTGAATAGCAAATTCAAGTTACCGTGTAGACTTAATGGCCTCTAGGTCACTGTGCCAAACTGACAAATGCAGATGAACACCAAGACTCCTTCTCAAAGATGTCTACACTAAGGGCACCACTCATGGGCACCATTATTCATGCTGCTCCGGTAAGTCTGTCTTTCCGGCTTCAGCGTTGCAGTTTGTGCCCACACCAGCACTCGACAGCTGCCTGACCTCTCATGGTTGTAAGCCTTCCTCTGCCTGCTCTCATGGCTCACCTAGCACACAGCCACTCCAAGTCCCATCTTTTCTCTCAAGAGTCATCTATGGGCCAAGGTGATTGCTTTACGGCACTCATGGCTCTGGGTACCACTCCTTCTTGGTCCTTGCCACAGAAGTGGGTAAACACATGATTGCAGGTCCTCCCACTCACCAGTGCCTTCTCCCCACTTGACACTCACGGTCCCTGCAGACGAGGCAAGCAGCCTAGAGTGGGGGCACCCTGCCCTCGGAATATGGAGCAGAAAGAACTGTGTTCAGACTCTAATGCTTGCCACTGGGTACACATCTGAAAATTGAATCCCAGAAGGTCTCCGCCACCTGCCAAGACTGCAGCCACAGATCAGTACCAGAGCTCATTAACTCCCTCAAGAGGCCCCAGCTGTCTGCAAGCAGTTGCTTGCAGCAGCATTACGTTTAGTACGTGGCAGAGTCCTCCCCACCCCAACGCGTGCACATGCACCCTCTCCTTGTCACGGGCTCCTCATGCACTGCTCATGGTGGCAACATTTAAACAGCTGCTCTACCAAGTTGATGCTCATGTGCAGTCTGCCCAGTGCTGCTGCCTGCTTTGCATTCTGACTGCGATTTCCCCCAAATAAGTCAAGGCTGCATTGCAGAAGGTTTAATCATCAGTGTTTAATACTTCTGAGTACAAGAGGGAACTAGACCAGAAGCAAGGGGCAACCCGGAGAGCCTTGAGAAAGCAGCAGGCAAAGCGATCCCTCCTTAGCACTGTCTGTCACCTCCTCTTCCTCTTCCTCCTCCTCCTCCTCCTCCTCCTCCCCCTCCCCCTCCCCCTCCCCCTCCTCATTCCTGGTTCACTTTGTTCTTCATTACAGTAACTGTCCATCTCACTCCACCCAAACCTTCAAGGGGCCTGCCACCTCCTGTTTGTGCCTGCAAGCAATGTGATCTGACTGTGGCTCTAAGGGAGACACAGTAGGCCAGCAAGCACTCCCCCTGGTCAAATCCAAACAGACTTTTGCAGCCCCACATTTGAGGGTAGGTCTGCTGCATTGTATGCCACCAACCCAGCCACCATGCGTGAGAGGCTGGCGGCATCTCAAGTCACACCAGCTCTGCTTCTCCTGTCTTATATCACATGCAAGTTGCCTGCCTTTACCCCTGCGCTGCTCACTAGACTCTCAACCCCAAGGGAACAAGGTCAAATCCCTCCTGGCTCAAGCCTAGTGCTGTAACATGTAATTACGGATAGCAATGTATTAGTGCATGACACCGAACCAAACACTTCCAACCAATCAACTCAATCCTAGGAAGTAGGAAAAAAACCGCAACAATCAAAACACAAAAACAAAAGCAAAACCACCACTTCAGTTTAGAGAGAAGCAAGTAGGTCAGAATGGAAGCTTCATGAAGACAGGCGTCTGCAACATCACGGTGTCTACCAGGACTTAGACTAGCAACTGACACAGACACAAAGCTCAAGCCACCACCACTGTTAACTCCCATCACTCAATCAGATGAGGACTGTCTTCTCTTCCGCCCGTACCTCTCAAATGCCCACATTAAAGCTAAAGACAGTAAGGCCAGAAAGGAAATTGGGACTTGCCCAAAGTCACACAACCATCGGACAGCAAACTCAGCCTACCATGCAGACCTGACAGCTTCCAGCTCACACAGCCTGACTAACAGACACACAGAACACTGCTGCCTTTTCTCATGGGTGACTCTGCCATGTGGGCGACTGTTCTGCTTGGCCATCTTCTTCAGAGCATGTACTCTCTGGTGGCTTTGGACCCCTTATGTTGGCAATCACCAATGCTCTCTGGATAACTAAATGTCTATCAGATGATGGCACCTGTCAAGTCCCAATCCTCAAGTCCCACAGGTCCCAACAGAGGTTGCTTTGGCACTAAACTGAAACTGACTCATGAAATCTTTTGATGGGATGCTGGCCCCAATTCTCCAACTCTCCCAACACCCTAGAACTGTAAGCCAACCCTAATCGTCCTCTCCTTCAATGGTAGAGCAGGTTTCAAGGCTCAGGGTGTGTAGAAAACAGCCCTGATGACAGAGAATAAAACAGCAACAGTTCTAGAGAAGTTCTCGTAAATAAACAGACCAAACCCACAAAACATTGAAATTACAGCTCAAAAGAGACAGGTGTTCCATGCTTGTACATTACAAGATTCAGGAAGATGTTAGGATGGCAACTGTCCATGATTACCTATGGACTCAAAACAGTCCTCTCATGTTCTCAAGTGTGGAAACACAGTCCCTGTGAGTTCTAGCTGCTTAGTATTGATTGTCCTAATGAAGGCAGGGCAGGGTCTTCTCACTGATAAGGGCTTCAATAGCTGGGTTGAAAAGCAGAACACTGGCGGTAATGGCAATCTGAAGGCTCTGTCTACTTTGCAGGGGTGGTGTAAGTGTCCGGGATTGAGAGGGTCGCACCTCCTTTCTTGAAGCTATTCAGCTGTGACTAGCAGAAATCTCAAAATGCAGACAGCTGATGACGCTGCTGCCGGTGGACTTCTAACTTTCCTGACTTCACTTTTTGAGCTCCAAAACTTCTGACCTACAAAGAATTTTAAATGCTAGTTCACTAGTAGTGTTTGAGACTATGTGTACAGTCTCCACCACTGAAACAAGACAATCAAAACCCACAATACAACAACCCTGTGCTGAGCTAGATGGGAGGTGCATGCCTGTAATCTCAGTGCTCTGGCGGCTAAGGGAGGGGCACCTCAATTTCAAGGTTAGCCTAGTCTACATAGTAAGATCAGGCAGGGATATATAGCAAGACTCTGTCTTCAGAAACCAAAGTAACAACAACAACAAAGCATTTTTTAAACATCCCACAGTAGAAACATAAGACAACTTGGTGGACATTTTTCTTAGAGAGAGATTCAAGATGACAGCATTAAGACACAAGGGGAAGATGCTTCTCTGATGCCTGCCTTTTACCCAAGATATGATTTAAGTGGTCTGGGGTGAGACTTAAGAATTAAAAACAAACAAACAAACAAACAAACTCCCCACTGAAAACAAAAACAAAACAAACAACCCACCCCTTAAGTTCACTAGTTAAGTAAAGGCCAGCAGGACTCCTTCTTAAGACTGGCTGCTCTGCCTGGAATGTCCTCAGCAAACATTTTCTATAAATATATTTTAAATTACTTTGTCAATATTACTTCTCTTATTATTTCGTTTATTTAAAAATAAATTTAAAATAAAGTTGTATAGTGGCAAAATAATTTTAAATTAAAATTTCCTACTTGAAGCTAACAGAGATACATCTTATAGAGGGAAGACTTTGCTGCCATTAGTAACGCTTAAGCCAAGGAAAGGTGACGTGGTTCTAACACGGCCTCGAGCAGAGCACTGCAGCGTGTGCAGACGCTGCTGGTGAGCACGTGGCACATCTGCTGGGCCCCGCAAGCCCCAGGATGCAGCACCTGCCACGGGGAGGCTGCACACAGAAGACACAGAACAAAATATACAGATTACTTTTAGCATGTTAAAAACAATCACATCAAAAAGTATACAGATAAAAAAATGCCATAGATGACATAAGAAAATAGTGTGTCCATATATATATTGCATATATATATATATATAATCTACATTATTTACCACTATGATATATACTTTCTGAAGAGACATAGATGCTGCCATCATGAGCTAAACTGTACAGCTTGGTTCCTTACAAGTCACAGGTCATACTTTAAGAACTGAAATTAATATCCTCAATATACTTGTCTATGTACATTTATTTCTCACCTTCCACATGACCTAAATCAAGAGCCTGGTTATTTTGTCAGGAGTTGGGAGTTTCAGTGTGGTGTTCACCTTTAATATACTGCATTTGCTTCTACACTTAATAACATCATTACCACGTTAATTAAATTACATTAGAATCATTATGTACATAAAAATATTGTCACGTTTGCTAGATAAACACTGTTACTTTCATGAAGACATATTCTTGTACTTCAAAAGCTTAGGTCCCCACCATGAAGCAGTGGGGGGCGTCACTGCTGGACTTTCTAGTTTCTGATATTCAGATACGATAGGGTAACGGTGGACGAGCATTTACACAGACACAGCCATTGCTCTTGGAGAACCCAGCACTTTGTCAGTGTCTTGGTGACAGTAGTGTGTGACAGCATAAAAGGATTTTTTCTTTTTTTTAAAAAAAAGAAAACACGAACTACAATTATTTTTCACTGAAAAAAAATTCCAAAACTATGAAACAAACTACCTTCATCCCCCCCCCCTTTTTTTTTACAAAGATCAAAATTCTAGATGGTTATTAATCATTAGGGTATTTTTCCCAATTTTGACAGGGATAATGGAATGGCCCAGTAAGTGTAGCAGTATCCATCCACTATACTCTGTGAAGACTGAGTGCCAGAAAAGACTGTGTGAATGGTCCCCTGGGGCCTGCTAGAACAGGAGGCAGAGTGAGAAGCAGCCTTCCTTTATGGTTAAAGCTGCTTTCCAATGACTGTGAAAAGCAACCTTCTACTGCCTAGGGCACTTCGAGGTCTGACTTCCAGCTCGCTCTGCAGCCAGTCCCTAGCACCTAGCCAGAGCCCAGGGCACAGCAGCACAGAGACACTTGGAGATGAGGGGACAGGTAACGTTGTGCAGCCGCTCACTCTGGCTAACTGACCCACATTTAGGCACCATCGAGTGGTGAGATTTTCTTCGAAGCCTTTAACTTTCAGGAGGAGACAAAATGGCAGCAATTTTAGGAGAATGACACTCTATAAGGAGCTGGATTCATAAAGTCAGGACAAATTTTAGTCAGTTTCAGTTTAGAACCTCGGTTAAAATATGTTGGGGCAGGATGGGCAGAAAGGGGTAAAAAAAAAAAAACCACTGTTATTCCATGGATCTAGATTAAAGGTGGTTTTAAAAACTAACATGTATATGCACAGGTGCTTGCCTCATCTATTCAAAGGCGGGGTCAGCCCTCAGAGTGTCTGCTCTATAGTGTCTCAGTGCTGTTTAACAGTAGTCAGAACACAGCGGGTCTAGGGAACAGCATAGAGAACCTTGCTTGTGTGCAGCCCTGAATGCTATTGCTGGTTCCAGGTTACTCTATTATAAAGGTTCAGCCAGGATGCACCGCCTCCCTCTTCTTCAGCAGCCTCTGCACAGGATGACGCATTCCCACACCCTCATCACTGACACACACTGCGCTGCGCAAGTGTTCACAATATAAAAAATACTGCTTTGGCAATTATAAACATAGCAATCTGGGCATCATACGGATTCTATTCTCTTGTCAGTGAGTACAGCCACATCATCACAGCAACACTGATTCTTGAACAGAAAGTCCCTCTCGATTTCTGTAGTGATGTGCCGAAGTGGGGGGTCCTGCATATGGGTACCCAGGAGGACTGGCAGCTTCCACAGCTGGTGAAGTCTTATACCTCACCGGACTGTCTACAGACACTTCTGGAAGGCCATGGTCCTGAAAAGGTATGTGCTGAAAGGCTGCGTATTTTGGTAAATTGCTTAAGTGGCTACGGTTAGCATCCTGAGTCCATGACTGACCATGCATCTCGGGTCTGTATGTGTGACTAACTTCTGACCATTTTCTGTTCTCTGGCAGATAGTCCACTGGAGGAAGGATGAACTTTCCATTCTTTGGTGACCCTGAACTGCCATACCGCCTGGCACCGATGTCGATGGGAAGGACTTCAATTCGACTAGAGGGCAGAACAATAGGAGATGGACGGCCATAAGCTTTCTCTGGAGAAGTGTCAATTGAAAGAGAAGAACCGTAAGGTCTCCTGGAAGAATTAATTTGAGGCCCGGGGCTGATCTGTGCGGACACAAAGCCACTGTGTGCAGTAGGGACATGTTTTGGAGAATTTCCACGGTAGCCAGGGGGGTTGCTGTAGGAGGGTGGATATGCAGTTCTGAGGCCCTCCTCTTCTAGCTGGGATGGGTATCGGGCATGGCTGGGAGGCTGCACTTTAAATGTAAACTTGTTGGGTGCTTTTGGTGGACTGGGACTTGGCTCAGGGTGCTTCCTTGGGCTGTGAGGGTGAGTCCGCTCCAGTACCTCTTCTGCAGACACTCCATGCTCACCCTCACCCCCAGGCACGTTGTCATACTGGGAAGCGTTAGAACCCCGCTTCCCATCTCCCCCATCAAGAGCCTTCATCTTTTGTCTTGAGTTTGACAATCGGGTCTCAGCAGAACTTGGGATGGTGACGGGAAGAGTGGGAAGCGCTGAGTGACTTTTGTCTTCAACGGCAAATTTAGCAGTTCTTTCAATAGCTGAGGCATCTGATGGTTTTCTCCATTTGGGCATAAATTCCTTCCTGATGTTTGAAATTGCATTGCTATTTTGGTTAGCAGCTGCATGGTTATAGTGCCTGGAACTGTCCTGTGTACCCGGGGAAGGTTTTCTCTGAAAATCTCCCTCATGCTTCAGAGTTTTACTATCCTCATCCACGGACTTGCGTCTTGATTGCCCGACTCTTTCTGGTGTGCCATTTCTGCGGTGATGGGCAGGAGAATGTTCATGTTTCTTGTGAGGCGATCCATCTTCTTTCCTGCTGCTTATTTTGGGGCTGGGCCTGCCAACACTTTTTTGTCCGTTGCTCAGATGATTAATACAAGCAGCGTTAGACTCAGGTGGAAGCTGCCCCAAGGGTTTCTTTGGATATTCATCCTCCTTACCTAAAATGAATGATAAATTCATCAGTAAGACAAATATATGAATGATGACTATCTAGTCTAAAAGACACATCACGAACAACTGTAGGTTATCTTGTGTGTGTGGAAGCACACAATTTCACACTGACAAACATCAGTGCCTAACAGGAAGCCATTTATAGAGAAAACGACACTGAGACAGAGCTAACTTCAGAACCTAAGAAGGCACTGTGCAGGTAGGCACAGCTCACAGGCAAGGGCCACCAACGGCCTAACACTCAATGCTTGTACTTTCTTACACACTGTGAAATGCTTTCTAAGCAAAGGTGACACTCATTAAACAGCTGGTCGGTGGTTGAGGCTTCACATTATGTTGCTTTCATGTTAGCACATCTCAACTAACACAGTTTTGAAATCAGTAAAGTCTTTGCTTTTAGCTTCAAGCAGATCTGTCAAGGCTGAAAGTCACTTGGTAACTTACCCTAGTACAAAAGTTCTTCCCAGATTGTTATTATCTTGGGTATTCCATAGTATAAATTATTGTTTAAAAGAAAAATATTCTCCAACTGAAAACAAACATCCTAACAATATCCTACTTAAAAATGTAAAGACAGAAAAAGAAATTTAAAAATAATGAAAACCACATTAGGTAATTTATTTAATTAAAAAAAGTTGTGAGTGTGTCTGGCTGGTGTGTACGTGTGCCACCATGTGCATGACTGGCACCTGGGACTCTGAAGAGAACACTAGATCCCCTAGACATGGGTTCAGAGGGTTGTCAGCTGGGAGGCAAGCACTGGGAGTAGGAGCCGGGTCTTCCTAAGCAGCCAGTGGACTTGACAGAGCCATGTCTCCGGCTCACTTACTTTTATATTCTAAATGACTAACACAGAATTGTGAGCAGTTGAAGGCAGGTGTAATAACATGGCCAGTTAGCAGAACGTATTTTAGATGCTGTATCACAACATTATCAAATTACCATGAAAAAAAATTAAACATTTCATTTGCAAAAACTGAAAAATGTTCTAACTTTTATTATAAAACATTTGACCCTTGAATATAAGGTTTTATTTTCTCCCACTACGCAGTTAACAATATCTCTACCTGATGCTCACAGACTGTGACCTGCAGGGGATGTTGTGAGCAGGAGATGGGACTTCCTCGTGGCCCCAGTCACCACCGTCTTGCTATCTCTTTTCTTTTTTCTTTTCTTTGGGGTGGGAGTACTATGTTTACAACTCTTAGAATTCCCATACTGTTTGTTTCTTTATAGGGATTTTAGTTGGTATATAACAGCTATAGATCCATTTCTTCAGGGTTATTAAAGAGTGACTCAATGTTTTGGTGTGCTGGCCCAGAAGGCTGCCAAGCTAAGGACTCAAGTTTGATCTTGGAGCCCACATCATGACACAGATAATAAACAGATGTGGGACAGCACTTGCTTAGCGTGTGGTAGGAAGGCCCTGGTTCCTATCACCGGCATCCCAACCCAGTCCAGTCCCATCCCATCCAAACACAAACAGGAAAATTAAAGTGGTAAAAATAATTTAAAAATCAGAAGTAGGGTGGCACAGAGCAGGAAGAAGAGCCAGAAAGAATAAGATGCTCTCTCTGAACAAGGCAGACAGGCCCCAGGAGAAGGCCAGAAAACTGACCCAGTCACAACACAGGGTACCATGAAGAGGACCAAGTAGCTTGTCCTGAGCTAACTGGAAGAAAACTCTAGAGACTTTTCAACAGATGAGTTATAATCTGAGGTATAGCACAGCCATTATTTTAAATGGTGGTATAAACCTAAATTGTGGTAACAATAAGGAACAATGCCAACAGTCACAGTTGCTGACATCATTAATCCCTAAATGTCAGTCATCACTCAAACACGTAACACAACATTGAAATAGACACATGACTTCATGATCTTCTAGGGGAGGAAATTGAGGCAGAGATGGAGTTGCTCAAGGGTTCATAGCCAGCACGAGGCAGACGCAGAGCTCAACCCAAAACTGAGGCCAGCACCTGTGCCTTTCCCGGCACTCTATGCTGCGGAGGCAGTGAGACACTTGCTTTGGACACAAAGCAAGTGTCCAAAAACTTTGATGTGAAGTCCATCTGCAGGCAAGAGAAAGACTTAGGTGGAAACTCTAAACAGGTGCAGGAAAGTTTATTTTCAGTATAAAGAACAAGAAAAGTTTCTGCCTCATGCTTTACATTTAAGTAAGTAGAGAAGTATATCCAAGGAAAAGCAGCTGATATGACATTCATCTGACATTTGGTGTGAGTCCAGCCTTTATCTCTCCAGCCTGATGGATACACCTGTGCGTTGTGTGAGGTTGAAGGACATGAGGCTGGAGAGATGCTCAGCCTATAAGAGCACTGGCTGTTCTTCCAGAGGACCCACATTCAATTCCCAGCACCTACATGACAGTTTACAACCTTTGCAAATGCAATTCCAGGCAAGCCAATGCCTCCTCTGGTCTCTGTGGGCATTGCATGTATGTGACGCACAGACATACATGCAAGTAAAACAACCAAACACATAAAATTAAAAATTAACAAAATTTACAATTTTTTAAAGGAAAAATTCTGCAGATTTCATTTATTGGATTAATAAGAGCAGCGTGTACAGAGGGGTACAATGTCTATGCCTGTTCTAAACTATCCAAGAGAAGCTCTTCCCACTACCCCATGGCCTAACATGTCCACTGCCCTAGTGGCTTCTCCTTTCGTATTCCTTCAGAGCAGTAGCACATGCCCACACTGGCAGTGGGAAACACTGCGTAAAAATACCCACAGTTCACAGTTAAGAAAGTAGAGTCTGAGGAGGAAAACCACACACAAAATTATATAATATATAACTATCTCCTAAATGGCAAGCCCTCATTAGGTACCTATGTGTAAAAGGCACATGGCCAATATACTAAATGCACAAACCCTTTAGAGGACATGGCCTCTTTGCTCCAGTAAAACTTTTCAGTAAGGAGGAAGCAGACAGGAATATAAGAAAAGTGCCTCCTAAGATTATAAGTACTTAAAAATCCATTTCTCTAAATGTTAAAAGCAGTGAAGCACGCCAGCCCAGAGTGTTTCACAGCGAGGGAGGGGCCTCTCTGTGTTAGGCCGGCAGGCAATGCTTCCATGTGCCCGGTTCAAGCAGTGTCTACTCGCTTCCTCTTTCTGCTGTGCATGGGAGCAGGCTTAGGGATACTTAAGGCATGACTTGTGTCTTAGTTACTCTTCTAATGCTGTAAAGAGACACCACCACCAGAGCCACTCTTCAAGAGAAAGCACTGGGCATCTGCTTACAGTTTCAGAGTGTTAGTTCATTCTCTTCATGGTGGAAAGCAGATAATCATGATGCAGAGAGCAGGCAGAGAGACAGTGACTGGGCCTGGCCTGAGCTTTTGAAACCTCGAAGCCCACTCTAAGTGACAGACTTCTTCCACTAAGGCCACAGCTCGTAATCCTTCTCAAACAGTTCCATTAACTGGGGACCAAGTATCCAAATATATGAGCCTATGGGTGCCAGTCTCATTCAGACCAGCACAGCCTGCGACAGTGGCATCAGCAGAAAGCTTCCAGAAACACTGGCTGACTGATGCTAGGTTACACCACAATTGTATTGCTCCCATGAATCTCAGCAGGGCCACCACAATCAAAGTTCATGTGTCCTTATATCTCTAGTGAAGGTCTTGGCAAACATGTGGGAGGTAGAGCAGAGAAGACCAGAAAGGAAGCTAACCAGAGCCACGCCAAGCAAAAGATGGAGGTGGACCCAGGGTACGAACATTTGAGCCAGGCTCCCCCCACAGAAACAGGCTCTAAGTCATGTCTCAAAGGTCTCGCAGTTCCAGTGGCCATAACTCATAGTCTCTCTCTCTGTCAAGTAATCTGACCTCTGTTATGATGAAATTAAGAGGAAATGCCAACATGATTTCTATACAGCGGTGATTTTTTTTTTTAATGTACACAACTTTTACTGGGCCAAGGAAACACTGTGTGTATCCCATTGGAGCAACAAATGTCACTACCCGTTATGTTTTTATGTTCTAATAAGTATTTCCTATCAGAAAAGTGGATTTAAGTAAATCTGTGAGGACTCAAGACAGATATACAGACACACACACACACACACACACACACACACACACACACACACACGGTCTCTGGGTGAACTGATGTCCTACATCCTTATTCCTCCCAAGCAACTATGTTCAGAAGACTGGAGCACAACTGATGTAAAAACAGACGCATTCCGTCAATATGTGGGGCATTTCTACAGCATTTACTGCCCCCAGCCCCTGCTTTCAAATGGAGACCATCCTCAGTGAACAGAGGAATGTGGTTTTGCACCTCTGATGTTTCTGCTCAGCTTCCTATCAGAAATGCACGTTTCCGTCTTCTTCCTGAAAGCACCGGTGAGCTCCAGCCACGTAGTAGCAGAGCTTTGTGTGAGAACATCGTATTGGCGGCTCTTCACCCTCGTTCATCACACGAGCCCTGATAATCTTCTCTCCCCACACACAAGAAAGAAAATTAATACAATTGAGGACAAAACCAAAATGCTTATTTCTTTTTTGTTTTTGTTTGTTTAGCATTTTTGTTTTTAAAAGCTCCAAAAAAAAAAAGGCAACAGTAGTCTAACTTCCAAAGAAGGTAAAAGGGTCCCTTTTTCTCTCTCCTCAGGCCTGTCCATTTCTGGTCTTACTCAGGTCTCTGTCACCACCCAGTGGACACTAACTCTACTACAGGGTGAAGGCGACCTGCCTCAGAGGCATTAGCAACTCTTTGAACCCAGTAAGAGATGTAATTACGAAGTCCGTCCTTCTGGTCCTTCTGGTGAGCCTTCTACTACTTCTAGATGGCAAGAACACAGTTTTCAGCACAAAATGGAACTGACTGACACATACAGACATGATAAAGAATGGCTCAATACCACCAAGTACATTTTGTGCTAACCTTTCTACTATCTCAAAAAAGACTAGGCCGGCAAAAGCCTGCCTGCTGTGTACCAGCACGCCATCAGCGCTGACGATGCTGCAGGTGCTCTCTGCACCTGAGGACACACACTAGTGTGTGTGCTCAAGCACTAGCCAGGTGCGTGCAGAAGCCTTTGGTTCAGGCACTAAACAGAGGTGAGCAAGTTCCCGGGTTACGGGGATCCTGTGGGCAGGCCGAGAAGGCATTAAGTGGTAATAATGCCTAAGTCACTGTGTAAACTAACAGCTTAGGTCAGACGAACTTAGAGACGACTGGCAGGTGAAGCCCAAGAACTAAATGTTGAAGAGGTGTATATACAAAGGCAGATTAATGCCATGAGCCTTTTCCTCTGTGCTCAGGCAATCTCCGATCACAGCAGCAGAAGCTACTTTTGAATAACAAATAGCTCTGCTCTGGAATCACTCCTAGAATCAGCCAAAATGCCTATCATTCAGCAGCTGAATGATCCTGGACAAGTATTTAACTTTGAACCAAGGTTTCCCCATCTGTAATCTATGGATTAGTAATAATGATATATAATGACAACGAAAATCATTCACGATTCTACCAAGTAATAAATAAAAATAACAAAACTGTCTATCAGACTGCCTCAGATAGAAAGGCCAGAAGTACACAACAGAGAAGAGGAATGGGCTGGCGTCTAGGCTTCCTGTAAGATCATCAAAAGGGCACCAGCCCAGAGAGAGCAAGCAAGAAAGCAGAGCAGGGACATGCTCGGCTAGGGCCACCGTAGGAACCCAAGAATCCCAGAGTGGATGCCCACTATACTCCCAGCCCCACACTTATCAACGTATTCCAACACCTGAAGATCCAGACTTAAGCATAGAAAAGTTTAAAGGAAGCAAGTACCTGATAGATGTTGCACTTTTAATTAAATAATCTATTTTTCTATTATTTACATTTTTAAAATATTTAAGAGTATTTGGCTATAGTTGTATAGTTGGCCTTTTTGGTACCAATTTAACGTATGTAAAATAGTTGGTGATTTGAACTTTTGACTTTAAAATGCATAAACAGATAGCATTGGTACATATAGGAAAATTAAAGATCTAGCAGTCTTAGGGATGAATAGGGCTCCAAGTTATTTTATTGGCTTGTTCTATTTCATAGTGCGAGGGCTTGAGCAAGAAGCCTTGGGTGCTGGGTAGGTGCTCCATCACTGAGCTGCTGCCCAGAAGATATCAGTTATTTCACATCACCGAGCTGCT
>JANHMN010000006.1:48100375-48161228 GCA_030674055.1 Rhabdomys pumilio
ACACACACACACACACACACACACACACACACACACACACACACACAATCACATCTGGGATAAGGGGAATATTTTAGAAATTTCTTAGTATAAAATAAGTACATACAAAGATCATGTACGTAAAGGAAGCTATGGAAACTACAGCAGCATAATTTAGGGAGACTGCTAACGGTCCAGATTTTTCAGAACTGAAGGCCAGAGTCCTGCCACACAGCTGAGGTACTTGCTGAGGGAAAGGTAATGAAAGACAGTATTTACAAACACCCTGACACGGAGATAACTGTGATAATTACTAACACTTTTCCCTTATATATTGGTATGAATGCCTATATATTAGTATCTTATTTCTCTTACCACCTTATATTAGCAGTATTAATAGGTAAAGTATTTAAGGGTGACTATCAGCAAAGTACTTGTAGTCTACTTGTGGTCAAAGGGTTAATGTGTTTTCAGTTTTAAGCACAACAGTTGCATCACAGTACACAGATACATCATTTTGTTTTGGCCTGACATGGAACTCAGAATGGTTTAAGGAGAGGTGTGTGAGCGCCAAACTGACAGGGACAGGCTGCAGTGGTCAGCCATAACAGTCAGCAGCCAGGCTACCATTCCTTGTTATATTAAGCAGTGAACTATCCAAGCAGTGACCTAACTGTGATAGGTTTTACACACGTGATCAATTCACTGTCCATAGGATTTGAATTGGTGAAATTATCCAAAACTGACAGAACTGTGTGCTTCGAAGCCTGCCACTTCCTGGTCAAGCCAATCTTAATACTATCTCCTACAGTTTCTGTTTTGCTGGTTGGACTCTGGAAGATACAGAGATCAGCAAAACAGTCCCTTTCCCTTCACACATGGACGCAGTGACGGCTTGTCCTCCAGTGGAACACTCTGGACTCCGTACATTAACTTCTGGTTTAAGTCATCTTTTTTTTCAGGTTCCACTTATTCATGAGGTCATCATTAGGGATATAACCTTATTACTAACAGTTTTCAAATGGATGTAAGTTCTTACTTCTATAAATGGCCTCAAACTTTCAATTCTCCTGCCTCAGCCTCCCTAGTGTCCACAAAACATTTTTAAGAATTCTAAGATCATAAAATGGCCCCTTACCAATTTTATAGCATGTACTATGTCAGTGTTTTGAAATGTTAAATGAAATTAGACCCCAGTTTCAGTCAACATGAACTCAAATGATCTGAAAAAATCTTCAGGACCTAAAAAAGGATTATAATCCAAACAAGACATTGGAAGGGCACAGTTTACCTTGAAGACTGTAATACAGACCATTACACATGCTATCCACATCTTGTAGTACTAAGTGTTACTTACTTAACGCCATATCTGTCTCTAAACATGATGTGGTCCCTGAAAGTGCGGTTCACATCAAGGTCTATCTGCCTGATATCAGGTGAACAACCCCGTGCTCTGTGCTTTAATTTCTGAAGAAGAAAAAGAAAAGAAGGTTTATGAAAACTGACCGCTAGAAGTCAACAATAAATAATAACATAATCCTCATTAAAACCTTTTTTCATTTATATATTAGCAGGCAAAGAAAGATCTAAGCAATATAAACAGACATACAAAAACCCCTTTCCTTTCTTTCAAAGCCCCCTCCCTCCCTCCCTCCCTCCCTCCCTTTCTCTTCATAGGATCGACGGTAGATTTAGGGCAGCGAGCTTCCAGAGCCTGCAGGACTACTATGGTGAGCCATACACTCTATGAGGAATTCCTTTTCTCTCTGGCTATTTTCTTTCCTTGAAATTAGTGACTGCGTGATTTTCTTCACTTTCCACATGCTCATAAGGAACTCAACAGTAAGTCTGAAGCACACTGTACAATTCTCAGGACAGCCTAGCAAACACTGACCAGTTTCTTTTTTTCATGTCTTGGTTTTATTGAGACTTGGGTCTCACTATGTAGCCTTAGCTGTCCTTGAACTCACTACATAGACAAGGCTGGACTTGAACTCACAGAGCTCTGCTTGCCTCTGTCTTCCAAATGCTGGAATAAAAAGCATGCACTGTTGGGAGCCGACTTTTAGCAGAAAGCGGCTAGAAAGCAGCTATCAACTTTGCAGCCATCTGGAGCCATATACCCTGATGAGATACTTGGTTTTCAGGAGCCTACAACAGCTGAAGCACACTCTGATAAATATCTTGTTTATCCCACATAGCTTGTTTTGCTGTTTAGTGACCCCAGCTGCATAGTGCACATGGTAAAATGTTTTCACCTGTGTTCTCCTGCGTGTGCTTATAAATACCCAGGATTTCCTTGTAATAGGGTTAAGAGGAGTAAGTAAGAGTGAATATGTGTTAGTAGAGAGTCAGGAGGAGTCAAAGAGGGGAATAACGGAGTAACCAGACTTGACTACAGACCCTCTGGCTTGTCTCCATTCTTCGAGTCTTCCCCCTACTCTCTCTCTTGCTAAACCCTGACCTGTGGACCCGAGCAGCAGCGCAAGCCAGGCAGGCAGAGTACGGTCCCCAACATTTTGGCGCCAAGCGTGGGGCAGCTCGGGACACAACAATGCACCACCAAGCTTGGCCTAGTGGCCAACTTTCTCCCAGAGCAGCCAGGCATGCTTCTGCCAGGGTGGCTGGTTCTCGGGCTCCTCCCTCTGGTCGTAGGGCTTCCTTTACCATGTGCTGAGCTTCCCTTCGCTCTGCTCTGAGCTCGGGTCCCTGATTCCTGGGTCTGACATTTCCCCTTTCTTGGTATATGGCTTGGCCCTGGAGGACTGCATTCTCCAACAGATGCTGTAAATGGTACACAGAGGTAAAGGTTTGGACTCCTTGACGACCGTCTGGTGACTTACACTTTAAATGACTGAAGCTGTTTGAGAATTCTAGACTGAAAGTATCCTTGCTCACAGGCACTGCTTTACCCGCCCTGGCCTCGGTGCTGCCACTGGGATTCTCATTCTCTCTGTGAGGTTTCTTCCTCTCTGAAAGTTGGTGGGAGCACTCTCCATGTCTGGAAGTTGGTGGGAGCACTCTCCAAGTCTGGAAGTTGGTGGGAGCACACTCCATGTCTGGAAGTTGCCCATCTCTTGATCTGCGTTTATTCTCATCTAGACTTGGGCACTTTCAGCCTTATCAATTCCCTCCTCCCCCCCCCCCCCCCACCCTGATTCCATTCCTCTTCTGGAGCTTGGTTATTACAGTGTGGGATCTCCAAAGCAATCAGCTCATTTTCTTGATTTTTCTCTATTAGTGCTCATATCTATGTCTTTAAATTTTATTTTCTAAAAAATTTCTTCAATTGTTATTTTCAATTAAGTTTTTAGTTCTAATATATTTTTATATTCTTAAGTTCTTTGTTGTTATAGAATGCTGCTTTTTATAGCTTCCTATACTTGTTTTATGGATGCAATATAGATTTCATTTCTCTGAAGATATTAACAACTATCTTTTAGGTTTTCTTCTTCTTCTATAATCTGTTTCTTACAAGTGTATTTTTCTATTTGTTTTTACTCATCTCCAATTTAAGTCCATTCCTCAAATGACTACTAATATTTTGTTATCAGCTTTTACTTGAAAGTAAGACATTAAACAAAATTGTGTGCCCAGCTGGGCGTCCCAACAGTGATGTCAATGGGGACAATGGGGATGTAGCAGGAAAGTTGAAGCGTGGCCATGGGACTCTAGTGTTGACCTTCTTGTACTGTCACATTTCCCAGACAATCTCCTCCCAGCTCTTGTTGGGACCACAGGCATTTGACGGATAGCATTCTTGGGTGAAAACTAACTGTCCGGAATGTCGGGTCTTATGCTCCCCTGCCTGTACAGCTAGGACAGCTGCTGCTTCACCTTCTCCCAGAAAGAGACCTGCAGCCCTGGTCCTGGGTGGGAAGGAAACATGGGGGCTCTGCCTGCTTCTTCCACAGACTTCCAACCACCAGTGTCCAGCTTTACCGTTCCTTGTAGAGGTACACGCAGGTGGCAGCTACCAAGTCCTGAAGAAGCATAAGATATATAACCCGAGCTTCTCCAGTCTCCTGCCACCAGCACAGGACTCGGCTCCCTCAGGTTTGCGTGTTTACTACACGCCTGCCTGCACTCTGCACTTCAAATGGAGGCAGTGTTATTTATTCTGGTTTTCTGTTCCTTAAAGGTTTGCCTTTCAAAACTCTCCTGTCAGTTTGGTGGAATCCTCCTTTCAGGAGGAAGGACACTAAAGCATGACTGTTTCCATTGCCCATCTTTAGCCAAAATGATGATTAACATTGACAACTTACACTTACCTATGCTTAAGTATAAATAACCATCCAGAGAAACATGTTCATATGGATTCATTTATCATATACTGGAAATATAGATTGTGACTAAAATCAACCCCAATAAATAAATAAATATAAAACATGACTTTGCCCCCTAAGTTAAGAAGAAAAAAGTGGAGTAAAGCCATGGAGTAAAGCCATGGATATGTCTAAAGTCATGGAGTAAAGTGGATATGTCTAGAATAAGATGGGACTGCCATGTATGTATATACATGTTGTGTTGCTAGCATGTTTTGAGGTGCCACCTTCTACGGCTTTTTGAAATACTTTAATGGGCTGGGGAGTATGGCCCAGTGGGATAATATTTCTCATATTATATATATGAGAGGACTCAAGTTTTTTCCTCAGCACTATAAAATTCCCCAAAGAAAACATGAATAGCCACAGTATGTTTGAGGGGTTTGAAGCTATACAACAGTAATCTGTATACATTTGTTTTTTAAAATATCTTTTATTGTTAAGGAAACGGTCAAGTACAGAGGCCTTGCTTATTCTAAAGGCCTCCTGGTAAAAACTGAGATGTCAAAACATAGGAAGAAAATGTTTTAAGACATGACAAAAATGTCTTAAAATAATATTTAGCTAGAGAAAAGAAGACCGAAACATAGCTATAAAACTGTCTTTTCTCAGACATGCAAATCACAACAAAGACCTTACGACAGAAGCAAGGCCAGGTAAGTAGATAAAAATTTACAGGGCAAAAATATCATTCATGTTTGCAAATGTTTATAATCTAATGCGCAAGATGCAGTGAAACAAATACAGCCCTAACCTCACCACATGTGAACACGCACATGGAAAGGAAGTGAGCGCACTCAGCCACTAGACCCTAACCTCACCACATGTGAACACGCACATGGAAAGGAAGTGAGCGCACTCAGCCACCAGAGACAGGCTGATCTATATTTACATATCGCTATTCACAGTGATTTACTAATGAATGCTTTCACTAAGAGAAGAGACCTAATGAGCCTATAACCAAGGCAGCAGCAGAGCAGAGGGCACTGAGATGAGCCATCCATCAGCAATGTCTCTGTGGGCTTCTTCTCAAAGCTCAGCTGTGGAAATCTTGTGAGCATGCTGGACACACTCCGCATTTTAAGGTATGCTGCTAAACATAAGATAGACAGATACAAATGTGACGTAATTAAATGAAAAAAAGGAATTCTTGCCTCAGAGCCAGAGCTAACTAGATTTTAAATGCCGTTCTTTGCTCACCCTGGGAGAAAACTTACATCAACCTTACAAAGCTCGGGTTCTTTGTCTGTTACATGGAAATGATAATTGTACAGAAAAGAGTAAAACCTGCCTGGTGCCATACTGGCAAGAATGAAGTAAGATAATTCCTGTAGAGCATTCAGACAATGTCCATGAAAGAATTAAACAGAGGTCAGCTCTCCTCAAGGTCAAACAGGGAAGATGTTTTTAAAATACAGTACTATGATGTCTCAATCCCAGCTGGAGGAAGGGATTCAGAAAAAGCGTTCCAAAGTGCCTTGAAACCCAACCCTACTTCTCCTGAACAACAAAAGCGATTTCTTTTTGTTATTCCTCCTGTCCACTCAGTCAAGGCCTTTGTTTTGCGGTCTGAATGTCAGGCACTACCCAGCAGTGAACATCTCCTCACAGACAGCAACATTCCTGGACACTGCATCTATGTGCTGCTCAACACCAAACAGGTCTGTTCCAAGAAGGGATACACAAGCTTCAGGTGCCATTAAAGGACTGTACGCACATCCCATGCCAGACACTATCAGAAAACACCTTGGTACATTAAACAATAACGAACCAGTTCACAGAGACATGTAGGCAGAAACTTTTGGAGAGGAACAAGGAAAGAGTGATTGGGAAAAGAAGACACGATTAAATGATGTCACGACAGGAGCTGTAGTGTTGAAGGCAGTGAACTGTGCAACGAGCCTGGGAGCTCGGACACTCATTTGTTTTGCTGTTATTGGGTTTACTAAACTACTGTCTTACACTAACTGCTCATAGGATGACTTTATATAGGAAAAGCACTCCAAATAAAATGTATTAGGTTGAAGAATATCCCCAAAGTTTACAGCTACTCAGAACCAGTGCATGTGGCCTTATTTGGAAACAGACTTTGAAGACACCATTAAGCTCAGATGGTTCATTACAATAAAACTAAGTTCAACAGCTGGCATCCTTCTCAGGCAAGAGACACAGACACACATGTGACAAGTGACAAAGGAAGCAGAGAAGAAGCTACAGAGCTGCAAGCCGAGGAACACTAACAACTGGGTAGCCAGCAGAAGCTGGCAGAAGGCCAGGAAGGAGTCTTCCTTCCGCAGCCTTGAGAACAGCTATGCCCTGCGACAACACAGAAGGCTGCTGTGGCTTGTAGTCCCCACATGACACCTCTTGGCTCTAGCAGCCCCGACAATGAATACAGTACGCAGGTAAAAGCACTTTGTACTCTCGGTATTTTCTATGTTCCTTCACTAGGTATTTCCTGGGCACCCACTGCCCACGGGCACACTGTCCTGGAGTTAAACTGTATGTACATGTGTTCTCTCAGACATACTCACTTTGAACATGGGCTCTACAACCTCGACACTAATAATAAATATCTCATTAGTAGTCTAAAATAATTCCAAACTCTGATACTCTGAAACACAAACTCATTGTCTGTATGAAGTCCTGTATTCTCATAAAGCTGGTAAGATCTAACGGCTGCCTAGCTTGCATTTGGCAAGCTTTCATCTGAGTTCATCCATGGAAAACTAAACTAACAAAACACACTCAAGTGCTTTTACAACTGGCTAGGTTCAAACTGATTTTTCTTCTCCCCACATTTGTTCTGTTGTAATTCATCCTATTTATTTTCTATTCATTTCTACTACTTCTATTTATGCTATTCTATTCCATTCATTTTCTAAGAAACATACCTTAAAGCCTATGACTCTAAGAACTTTAAATGTAACTTATTCTTTTCCAAGGTTGATATAAACTTAGGTTTAGAAAGAGTATGGCTGAAATGGTAAGGAGGTATATTTAATTATTATGCAAATTAATCAAAGTATTTATCACTCAGCTAAAGGTCAAACTTTTTAATTCATAAATAATAAAATAGAGATACCAAATTGTTTTGGGAACAGATTTTTCCTTATTCAGACCTACTGAACAACCACATACAAGCAGGTGCTGGAAAATGAGGTTCTGTTTCTGTGTTCCCTCTAACATGATCCAAATCTCCTTACTAATAGAACAATCAAGTGTAAGCCAGTTTTCCTTATGGATCACCATCAGTGACTAAGGATACTGGCTGATGCTGATGATACTTTTATTTAAAATCTGAGTTGACTGGCACTAACAAAACAAACCAGTAAGTGTTAAAATCTCAGTAGAACATGATCTCAATGCAATGTCAAGTGATAGGAGAATATCATATCACCTTAAAAACCGGAATTACTTTGCATTTTCGTTTCAAAGGCATAGTTGGTTTAGCTACTCACACTATAAAGGTCTCTTGTTTCTTCTTTCATTTTAGGGATCTCAAGAAGCAGGGCCCAGACTTCACCTCGGAGCTGGAGTGGAATTCCTTTGTAAATTCGTCGATGAAACTGGTTAAACAAAAGAAACCAGCCAAGGTTACACAGTGACAGAAGCTCGGTCCCTTCCACTCAGTACCTGTCAGGGTTTTTTCAGAATTCATGATCATTTTTCAAATAAATTTTAATTAGTTAATTCAATTAGATTCTGTCACTTCTGTGTTCTTAGATCCTAAAGGCAAAACATAATCACTGAAGGAAAAAATAAAGAACTACCAAAAGAAAACAGGAGGAAACACAAAGACAAGTCAGGAGTCCTTGGTAAATCGGTATGCTTGACTGTTACAGAAGTGCCCTGCATGGTTACAAGGGCAGAGCCATACTACCTGGTGAACTGTAAACATCTCATTTATACATTCCTTTGTTATACACTACCTTCCCCCACACAGGTAGAAGGGGAGCCAAATACCTCTGAGGTAGCCAAGGCATTTTAAAAATAAGCTTGTGTGTGTGTGTGTGTGTGTGTGTGTGTGTGTGTTTGGGAGAGGTTGGGTACATGTGTACAGACCCATCTTACACATGGGTAAGCCAATGCCAAATGATACCGAGGGTGTTATTTAAAATTCCTCAGGTACTGTTTACTTTCATCTTTTGAAGCAAGGCCTCTGATGGACGGGTACTTGCCAGGAAGGCTAGGCTGACTGGCCAGTGAGCCCCAGGGATCTACCCTAGTTGTGCCTCCCCAGGACCGACTGTAAGCTTGAGCACCTTTGAGTGATCTGTCACAATAACGCCAGGTGTGGAACTGTCTACTTGTACCATCCTGTGAGTGCAACAAGGTTCTGGATTCGATAGTACTTCTAATTTTAATACTCCATATGAAGAATGCTCAGTCTGCTCAGTCTATAACAAAAGCCTAAGGAAGGGGGTATCAGGTTGTCACTGTTAAAGTAGGAGGAAAAAAGCAAAACAAAACAAAAAAAAAAAAACAAAAAACAAAACAAAAAACAAAAAACAAAAACCCGCCAGAAAGAAATAAAAACACCTAATGGTCAACAGGCTATCCAGGGTTAGATGCTCAAAAGAAGCTGACACACTGTCAATGTCCTCTCCCACGGTACCAAGTAGCCCTGGCTCTCCATTTACTATACATGAGCATTCACTATACATACCAACTTTTAAACTAGTTGCTATATGTGTATGTCATTTAATTATCCCAACACCTCAATTGTACATATATGGAAATCAAGTCATAAACAAAATAAATAATTTGCCCAGTGATAAGCCTAAAATGTTGGCAAATATTTAAAAGAAGGAAGAGCCTATGTAAAAGCCCAGCGCAGTAATATGTGCCTTTAATCCCAGTGCTAGGGAGGCAGACAGGAGGGTTGCTGGCTATCCACTCTAGCTACGTTGATGAGCTCCAGGCCAGTGGTGGAGAGCCTGTGACCACAATGAGGTGAGGGCTGGAGCTCAGTGAAGAATGCTGGCCTAGCACGCACAAGGCTCTAGGTTAAATTTCTAGTTTGATCAAAACAAATGACACAAGTCAAGCCTTGACCTGAGACTGGCTGCCTCGACAATGGGAAGGTGGCTCTGTGGGGAAGATATGCAGTACAGTGCATCTGTGGACTGAGGAGCCCGCCCCTCAGATGCTGTGGGTGACATGCTTGGCCACTTATATGTGCTTGCTATGGCTACACATTTTCCTCCATCTTGGTGACTATAATGTAAGTTTTAGAAATTTTGTACAACATTAGGCATTACATCAAAGCAGTTTCCTGACCAAATGGCAATGCGGTCTCCATCCGCTGACCTTTCAGTTAGTGCCACATTGTTAGTAATTTCCCATCACAGTCCCACGATGCCTGTGATGTAAACATACATCTCACAAACATCTCAGGCCCACAAGGAAGGAGACACAAAGCTCCCCCTCATGGAGGTAGGCCAGCACGGTGAGAACACAGGCAGCACAGCCCTTGGAAGCTTCAGCTCTAAAACTCCAGCTATTCTCCACCATGTTTGTATTAAGACATTTTTTGAATCTTTCTGCATTATTACCATGTAACAGGGACTCCAATGAGAAAACATTCTTCCCTCTTTTTGGAAAAAACAAAAATAAAATGCTGCGTTTTTATATCAGTGCAATTTAATGCCTGAGTTGAAGGGGACAATTCTTTTAGAAGGTGCATTCTTTTCCACACCAAATTGGACTATATATATTATCAAATGATTTTACCACCATAGTTATGGGAGAGTGCTTTAAAATTATACATCAGAGAAATAGTTCTGCTAAAACCCCTCTTAATGGGAACTGCATTAGCCAGAGTTGCTGTCAAAGTAATAACCTGGCAGAAAGAAGTACTCATCTCTACAGAGACTGACTGACTTTGACAGATGCATGTATACTGGAGAATAGCATAAAGCCATATAATTCTACAGATACCTTATTAGACTGAACGTGAGACTAAAGTGTAGGTGTGATGTTCAGAAACGTATCCTGTCGTTATTGCCTGAGCGATCTTTCCACAAAGGAGAAGGAGCCGTCACCGCGAGCGGATCTGAGGCCGTGTGCTATTAAACAGGGGCACAGATGCTGCACCTAATTCTCCATGTTGAAGTGATTTCTTTTAAAAATATCTTAAGTTCTAAATCCAATGCTAAGACAAAGACTCAACAACATAAAATGAACTTACTTTGATGCAAAATAAAATGTAAGAATTTGACTTTACAAAGAAAAGCCAGTGACATATCTCTGTGAGACATCCCATAACCAGGAGATCTCCACAGTTGTAAGTGTCCTATAATGGCAGGACACCGTCCTCAGTAAAAATCCAGGAGTCCTATAGTAATGAACTTTGCTGAGCTCCGATTTTCCCACCAGCAGGACACAGCCTTTCCTGGGCCCTTTACCGATATGATCCTTATTATGTAGCGTATTTATCCCCCACAGCACTCGAAAACATAGGCACTACTGTTGACCTACGTTACAGTTATTAAGCGATAGGCTGGAGTGTAAAACCAGAATATTCTGCCAGCTTTACCTTACCCTCTAGGCTGCTTTAATAGTCAGAACTATTAAAACCCAAGGAATTGATGTTCTACAGAATTCTTGTTATGTTGACATACAAGAATTTGTATTAATACAAGTGTGTATATGGGAGGGGTAATTTCACGGGAACAGTATAAAGAAATACAGGCCAGTGAGATGTTCAGCAGGTAAAGGTGGCATGGCCACGCCTGACAACCTAACTTCAAACCCCAGCGCCCATATATGGTAGAAGAGCACCGACTCTTCAAAGTGGTCCTCTGACCTCAAAATTGATACAGTGTAATATATATGTGGCCATATACATACACACACTAAATAAATGTAATTTTTAAAATTTAAAGAGTAACAAAATAGAAAAAAAACCCTCTAAAGTTGGCTATATGTTTTGCTATAGGATTTTCCCATTTTTAAAAACCTTGCACAGCTAGCTAGCATTTATTAGGTGTTGTCTATAGGCCAGGCTAGTGCTAGTTTCCCTAGGTTATCCCAGCAGACCCCTCAGAGTCCCATCCCTTTAAAATCACAGCTGTGTCCACATGGAGGAGCTATGTGCAGAACCACCTTTGCTAAGTCTGGAAAGTTCACTCTCATGAAGGGGAGATGTCAGTGGTGTGCAAGCATAGGACCAAAACCATTTTCAAATGATGGACACAATGTCACCTTTCGCTTCCACTGTGACTTCTGCACTGATGGGAGAGAGAGATGGCATTGAAGCTCTAACCACTGGGCACAGACCAAGGCGACAGGGCTATCCGGGTTACTACCGTTACTGTACTTTCTACAGTGTTTTAGAAAATCAGTCTCACACAGGAATGTCCCTGAGGCAGCACAGAAGGCACTAACTGAATAAACTCTAAGCTCGTGGGCACAGGTTGCAGCGATAAGTTTGTATACTCAAATACAATGGTTACTCAGAAGAAAGGTCCTTCCCTAGGCTTCTGAATGATAATTTGCACCAACTCCTTGATCTCACAGAGCACCATTATACTTGAAAGAACTACCTGACTGCAGTTCTGAGGCTGTTCAGGTTTGGAGCTGTATTTGGCAGATATTTCCTTACAATAAATATACTGTGTGTGTTGCTCCTGACAACATCTGGCCTTTCAAGCAAAGAAGAAACTTGAGAAGTGCGCCGAGGCACTCCTATGGCCATGTGAGCACAGCTTTATTTATGTGGGCTCTGAGGATGCAAGTCAGGTCGTCAGGCAAAGGCACCATACCTGCTGAGCCATGAGTGATCGCTCTTAAGGGACCTGAGTTTTCATTTTTGTGTGACTCCCCCACCCCCATCCCTCTGCTTGGTTTAAAACTAAGCATGGACTCAGTGCAGAGCAGGAGGGTTCCTGGAAGCTCTGGAAAGGAGAACATTCCTGCTTCCAGGAGAGTGTTCAGAGTTCAGCTCCTTCTCCTCCTGAGCAATGGGATGTGGATGTGCAGCCTGGAACTACAGCAATGACTCTGACCTCAGAGGAGAGCCAGAGCAGAGGCAGAGGAAGCCGGGACCCAGCGGAGCACCTGAACCCAATGGCACTCTACCTCTGCACCACGCAGGCAGCATAGCTCAGACTGCTGGAACCCTCTCAACTGGGAAGGCTACTATTTCCAACAGGAAGACTTCTAAGATCAAACACTATGCCTCACTAAGCTAAAACCTCACCAGTGAGTACAGAGGTAACCTTGGAATACTGAAGGACATAAACACGCCCCATGGAGAGGATGCCATTGGGCATCCATGGAGAGGACGCCACCGTGCATTACCTTCTCCGTGTTCTTGTACCTCTCCCATCTTTTCAGCATTTTCAGCCACTTGGAAGTCCTTTCGATTTCCAGCTGCTTTTGCTAAAACAAAATTCAAATCTAATGTTACTGTTGGAAGTTTCTTTACGTATAAATCACAATGTAACAAAACCAAAGAAACAGTTTGAGGTTTCACTGTACCAGAGCTGTGCCTAACTTGTCTGTAGGTTGGCTGATAAGGGACTAGCACAGACTGCACCGAAAGCTGAAGCTATGAATTGTACATAATGCCTCATGAGTGAGAAGACAGTGAAGCGGCGTGTTTGTGGTTTCTAGTATTTTAAAGACAATCAGAAAAATTCTATGTATACTACAAAATATTTTAAAAGAAAAATTTGAAGTATTTTGCAAAGCAAAATAAAACCTATGAATTTCAATTCTCTTTTATTTAATTTTACTAAATTCTAGCAAATGTTGGCTAAGTTTTTTTTTTTTTTTTAAGAATTCAATTTAGTAACTATGTAATTAATATGTAACTAGCTCCATGGTAGAGAAACAATATACAAAAGTAAGTCACAGTTGTCACCCTGAGACTCCTTATGGGCTAACACAGGGAGACACAGGCCATGGCAGGGGCTGACAGGAAATAAGGCTGGTGGCTAGGTCACATGAAAAACTTATCAAGGACCCTACATGAGGAGCTCAAAGATTATGATAGGATTGTCTGGTGCTGTGTGTACATGTGTTTCCAATACCATGCAGCACTCTCTCTAAGGAGCTGACACAAGAGCTCTAAGAAGGAACAAGACTACCATGGGGGATGTGCAGCATGGTTAATCATTGAGGCAAGTTACCATAGAAAACGCTTTGTTCCTCTTTTTCTGGGGTTCCAGGAAGGGAAATACTTTTTCTCTAAGTATCAGGGCCTGAGAGTGTAATAACTATGTGATAAAATAGAAAGAGCAACCTGCCCAGGAAAGGCAACAGCTCTACAGACTCTGCTCACACTCAGGGTGTGTGCTCCCTGCAGCCTCTGGGGCAGGCCTGCAAGTAAGGACGCAGACATAGAGCCTGCAGGACAAGTCTGTAAGCACAGAGGCACTCAGAGCAGGCGCCTATGCTCTGCGGTTACCCTCTTCTCTCGCCAGCTGCCATCCTGTCTTCTCTCTAACACAGGCAGCCCTGTTTCCTGGAGGAAAACTACGGCTCCTCACTGACTGGGCTCGCTCCAGCCTCAAACAGGCAGGCGGTACACTGGCAGATGGCACACCCACCGCCAATAATTTTAGATCTGAAAGCATACATTCCCCCTAGGAAAATCCTGAATTTAGGAAAAGATTCTCACCAATGAGAATGTTTTTACAGAACTTACCTTTAGGTGTATTCATAAAATCCTGTAATTAATTTGTAACTCTTTAAAAGTTTTTATAATAAAAAAAATCATTTGTAAGCAAAAGAATGTTAATTCCCATTTTTCAAAAGGCTAAACAGTCCTTATTATATTATCAGTGATAAAATGATGCAGATTGGTCCAGAAATATGCTTAATTTTAAAACTCAGTGGGGCACTGAAATCTAATTCATGTCTTACTAAACGTGACTTTAGAGAAGGTCAACCTGTGAAGAACCAGAGACTGCGTTGTCGCTATCTGCTGTGTTGTCACCCCACATCCTTCCTCTGACTCTCGGAAGCACAAGCCCCTTCTCTACCAACAGGAAAACACCCAAATACACAAGCCAGCAAAGATGATCACACACAGCCAGGGCAGCCAGGCGGGACCCAGAGGTCTCCTGCTAACTTTCACTTTTATTACTATGAATTACCAATAAATCACTTCAGGAAGTAGTCATTTTTTAAAAAATACATTTTGTATATTAATGGCGTTCTGGTGTATCTGAAGACACCTACAGTGTACTCATACATAAAATTAATAAATAATTCTTTTTTTAAGAAAGAAAAGAAATTATACCTTGGATAACCTCCTACTGTAGGAGTTTAAACTTCTGTTAGGTGAGCTCTACATAGTGCTGACTCTGCAATACCGTCATTTTGACTACACCAGACTTGAATGCCCCTCAAAGCAACCCTCTCCACCAACACCAGTCAGTAACTCACAGTTAAAACCCACTTTCTTACCAAATAAACGGAAGCTGACTGTTCCAACAAGTATTTTGGAGAAATAAGTGAAAACATATTTGACAACTGTGAACTTAAGTGCCCCAGAAAAACAGGCTACAGAGCATCAATAAGTCATGGGTTCATTTACAACAAACAAAGTAGAATACAACCATGTAACAGGATTCCCACCTGAGGTGGTAATACTTTCAACTCAAACCTGTCTGTCCTGGACTGTGTTCTCAACACATATCATACTTCCGTGACTCTGACCAAGGTTTGTTATTTTTCTGCCTGTGGCAAGATATTCAACCACACAGGAGACAAAGCTCAGAGTATAACTGTGAGGGAGTTCTGGATTAGGTTAACTGAGGTTGGCTGGGGTCTGAATATGAATAAAAAAGGAGAAAGTGATTGGAGTCCCAGGATTCATCTCTGCTTCCTGTGGATGCCATGTGACCAGCTGTGTGTGTGTGTGTGTGTGTGTGTGTGTGTCTATAATGATGCTGAAGACTGCACTCAGGCCTCACACACTGACCATAACTATGTTATAAACCCTCCATTAATCCCCCACAGTTATGGAGCTTAGACAACTTTCTGGTCGGTGATCAAGAGATTCTCATACTCAAGGAGGGCAAGGAATCTCTGTGCCTCTGCTCCTTACCCCATGCACACATATTCCATCTGGCTGCTCCTGAGAGGACTGTTTTTTAGTAAATGGGTCTAGTAAGTGCAGCACTTAAGTTCTGTGAGATGCTCCAGCAAACCCAAGCAGACATGTGAACCCCTGATTTGTACATCATAGGTTAAAATCATCTGGGTTTGAGAAGTCTAACAGTGGGGACATGAAACCTGAAGAGGCCACCTCCTATAGCCAGGCAGGACCCCGGTAGAGGGATAAGGATACAAACACATCCATAAAACTTTCAACCCAAAATCTGTCCTGTCTAAAAGAAATGCAGGGACAAAGATGGAGCAGATCCTGAAGGAATGGTCAACCATTAACTGCCCCAACTTGAGACCCATCCCACAGGCAAGCAGCAATCCCTAACACTACTAATGATACTCTGTTATGCGTACAGACAAGAGCCTAGCATAACTGCCCTACCATAACTACCATAACTGCTCTACCCAGCAGCTGACTGAAACAGATGCAGAGACCCACAGCCAAACAGGACAGAGGTCAGGGACCCTTATGAAAAAGTTGAGGGGAGGATTGAAGGTCCTGAAAGGGATAGGAACCCCACAGGAAGACCAACAGAGTCAAGTAACCAGGACCATGGAAGCTCGAAGAGACTGAGACACCAACCAAAGAGCATACACAGGCCGGACTGAGGCCCCCAGCACATATATAGCAGAAGATTGCCTTATCCTGCCTCAGTGGGAGAGGATGCACCTAATCCAGAGACTTGATATGCCAGGCGGGAAGATACTCAAGGGCGGGGCCACCCTCTCAGAAGTGAAGGGGATGTGAGGGCTCTGTGAGGGGGACTGGGAGGGAGCGGCATTTGGGATGTAAGTAAGTAATTAAGACATCCAGCTGGGCTCTCAATCTGCTACTAAGCTGCAGGTCTGTAACAACTGTCTACTGGAGGAACTGCTTGTTTACGGGGAGAAACTCCAACAGCTGAGGTGCTCCATACTGTGTAAACTATGACAGTAGTACACATTTTGGTTTCCTCCCATGTCATACAGTAAGGGCATGCGAGTAACTTGCTGGGAGTCACCCATGCCTGGATCTCACCAGCAGAGGTCAGGAGAGGATAAGTAGTACAGGAATCCTTGCCATTGCAATATGAGGTCACTATCAGTAAGCCTTGAAGCTGAGGAAAATGAAGGTATACTTTTAGAAGAAATAGAGGAGTGGTCAGATAGCCGAGGGAAAAACACTGGCCAACCATCAAAGCTGCCGACTGGAGCCTGATGTCCAGGACTCGCACACTGGAAGAGGAGAACCAGCTGCTGTAAGCTGTCCTCTGACCTCTACACCCCCGTCCATAGTGGCACATGTGCAGATATGCATGTGTGCACACCCAAAGAAATAAAATAAAAAATTTAAAAACAGAAGGCTTTCATATTTTATATACTATGCAAAATATTGCACTGCATTTCACAGCTTTATCTATGAAAATTTATAGTTTTATATAACCTTTCCTCCTTATTAAAAACATCAATAAGCTCAAGGAAATAATATAATCCATTATTAATATTGTTCTCTACAGTATAAATATAATGAGTGTGTTTGTTTATTTGTTTAAGTGCCTATTTGGGGGAACCCAAATCATTCTGCAAACACCACATTAATCCTTTTATGAGGCAGGATTACTGTCCCTATTTTAAATGGGGAACGGCCTCCTATAAAATAACAAATGGGCAGAGCCATGATTACCTGACAAGACAGGCATTAGTACACTACACTTCCTAAGCACCAAAAAGCACAGCTTCAGTTGCATGCTTTGCAGAGTGTAAACTTCAGCAAGGCAATAATTTGTTTTGATCTAACTCAATGAAAAAGTAGATAAATTTTTATTACATGTCTGTCAATGGTAGCGCTTGGCCACTATGTATAGGTGGACAATATACAATGCTAGTTTCTAACCTTAGTCTACTTTGCATGAGTCTATGTTTACACACACACACACACACACACACACACACACACACACACGTATGTGTGTGTATGTATGTATGTATGTATACATGCGTATACATAAAAGCAGGCCATAGACCTAGTGAAATAACAGGCAGAGTCAGAGCCACATGTTACCAAGCCTGATAACCTGAGTTCAATCCCCAGTACTCTGGTGGAAGCAGAGAACCAGCTTCCACATGTTCCACATGTATGCTGTGAATACACACCATACACACCACACACACACACACACATTTATGTAAACATGCACAGGTGTATTCACATCAAATGCAGAAAAAATATTCAAGAAAGTCATAAAATAAACAAATGCAATGGGTGAAAGCACCTCAGAGCCCTCCGTCACCCCAGGAAAGGGCTGGCAAGTAACTATACAAACATGTCCTCATTTTAATGCTTTTGGTTTGTTTGTTTGTTTTAAATGGGGAGGATTTCACAGTGTAGCCCTGGTGGCCTGGAACTCTCTGTGAAGATCAGGCTGACTCAAGCTCTACCTATTCTGCCTCCCAAGGGTAAGGCATGTGGGAAGTCAGGCATAAGAACGGTAGGGTTGAGTGCGCTCAAACCCGGGGATTCTCAGAACTGAGAATGGCAGGAGTGGAGCTCTGCCCTGCCTGCCTCTACCTGCACTGCAACATGACACCCCACTGAGAACCGTGGGCCTGCGCATCACCAGCTTAAACACCTAGCATCCGTCCTCCATGCTAATAAGATCTAGACAGCCCCCCCATACACCCCGCAGAGTACAATGAGCTTCTCTTCCTGGGTATTCCCACAAAAGGTATTTAATCCCTGGTTAACCCCGAATACAGTGTATACATTCACATCCACAAACAAGTAAACCAGTATGAAGAAGCAGATCAAGAAAGGCTTTCACCTTAAAGAGCCACACCTAGAACTCCTCAGGAAGGTCTTCTCTCCTCATGCCCCTCCATCATCTTGGCACTCACTCCAAATCAAACAGGGTTCTGCCCACCCCAGCCACAGTTTTTCCCCTCTCTGCCTGGCACACGGATGCCCAAAGGGAAAGGTGGACCTGTGGACCCTGTTCCCTCTCTCAGTGCTTGGCACTAAACTGACGGTGCTAGGGTACCAGAGAGGAGATGGAAAGCACTGTGGACTCCCAGCTTTGGACTTTGCCCTGCCTTCTCCAGGAGGCCTGCAAGCTGTGCTCCAGGCACCCCCAGAGAAACAAGGCTCGGTGGGACACTCAAGTGCTTTGATTAAAGGCACGTACCACCTCCCTTGGCATTTTAAATAAATTATTAAGGTATACACAGATTATTTTTATTGTGATTCCCAATTATATTAAGATTTTGAACAAGAAATTAATTAAATGCACACTTGTATTGGATAAGAATTTTATTATACAGCTGAGTCTTATAAAAAATTTAAGTAAACTTACTTTTCAAGTATGTACCCTTTGCTAAACTGTCCTACATTTCTTTTTTTATTGGCATATTCCTTGACTTGTGTATTTACTGGCTTGAAGACTCTAAGGCTTTCTCAACCAAAAAACTACAAATAGTGAAGGAGGAGAGAGAAGTCAATACTAGATTAATACATTTTTATTTCGCTAAATCAACTTAGCTTTGTTTAAAAATGAACAATTTAAATTCTCTTCTCCCTAAGCTTTCACATTTAGGACACTGCAATGCGTGCAGGCTCTCCAGCAGCTTGAAGTCAATGTTCAGCGTTAGAATGAAGGTGGGCTGGGACCCTAACAACCTAGTGTGAGGAACAAAGTAAGAGCTTCAACACATGCAACACATGAACGATGCCATGAACAACAGAGAAGAGAGAACAAAACAAATAAAATGAGGAGGAAGAAGATGGAGAGGAGGAAGAGGCAGAAGAGGGGGAAGAGGAAGACGGGGAGGAAGAAGATGTAGAGGAGGAAGAGGCAGAAGAGGGGAAGAGGAAGATGGGGAGGAAGAAGATGGAGAGGAGGAAGAGGGAGAAGAGGGGGAAGAGGAAGATGGGGAGGTAGAAGAAAAAAAGGAGGAAGAGGAGGAGAAAAAGTAACATCATGGGGGAGAAGCTCCCAATTTTAGGTTAGATGACCTAGGGCGGTCACATTCTGTGAGTGACACTTGGATAACTTCTTGGAGAACGTAAAAGGGCTGAGCCTTGCAGCTACCATGAGGACAACAAAACCCCATGAGAGAAGAAGCCAGTGGTAAAGCCTTGCAGAGGGACTCTGGTCCATGCTCACACTCAGGAGAAACTCGGGGAACCAGAGCCAAGAGCGAGATGCCTCCACGCTCTGAGGCCCACTCTCAGCCCTTCCACTTACTGTGGATGGAACAGGTTCCGGTCAGAAAGTGTTATGTTCTTAACTCGTTCTAACAGGATCATTTAATTGAATGATCCTATTCATTCAATTCAACGGGTAAGACTATGAGAGGGAGCAGACTGAGGCAGGAAGACAGGAGCCCCAGCAGAGAGTGCAGGGGACAGGGCAGCACAAGTGGAGATGAGGCCGAGAGACTGGAGTCTGGAGGAAGGAGCTCCAAGTCACTGCATAAGGACACCTGTCTAAGGGCCAATCTGAGGACCAGTATTAGGCCAAGGAAAAGATCAACATTCAGAATCTAAAGTATGGTTTTTTTTGTGGGAAGGAGGGAGAGAGGGAAACTACTATAAGTTAGAGACTATCTGTAATGGCTATAATGATTTGAGCCGAAAGAAAAGATGGGGTGAAGAAGGAGGTCCTGTGGTGGTGTCAATGGGTCAGAAGACTAAGAAAGTCAGGACACAAGAAGTGACAGGCAGAGGCTTGTTACTCAGCTATGCAGCTATTAAAGGTCCTGTCAAAGTCTCTTGGCTATGGATATTACCAGAGGACCCAGCAACCTATCAATCGCCTGCAGGTATCCACAGGTATTTTTCATATACGGAAAATAACAATTCTGTTCACATCTTAAGGTTCTGCAACAGTTTTGATTTTCAGAAAATTTTTATCTTAGAAATGTTCCTAAAATATTTTTAAATTACATTTTTAATTTCACCTGTACTGTCTGAAGCTCAGCTCCCTTCCCCAGTAGAATACACACAAACAAAATCCCTTCGCTTTCATTTTCCAGTTCATTTTGGAAGAGAAAGGGGAGCAGGAAGTTCTGAGCAACTGAGACTTCTAGTCCCTACTTCTCACGCATGCCCAGATGGAAAACAGCTCTTCACTAAGTACAGTGAAGAAATGCTTAGAGAAAAACTGACAGGTTTACTGTGTCACTTGTCTAAGTCCTTAAAATGCTAATGCAGTGAACTGACCACAGGGAATGTTTTAGTCCTTTCTTGTAGGAAGTTGAATAAAATCTCATGGACAGTTACTTTCTCAGAGCTACTGGTCTAAAGTGGTGCATTATTATCCAGAGGGTTCATAAGATCACTTGGGATGCGTGACTCCTAATGACTCATTGCTGTACCCACAGATACCATAGCTGTCAAGTCTCGCCAGAGAAGCTTCATTTTACAGTGGGAGGTGGTTAACAGACCCACAACTGTTCAAGGTGTGGAGAATAGGAATTATGTCCTAAATAGAACATCTATTCCACATCCTCTCCTCCAAGGCTCAGATACAATGATGGAAAAGTGTAAGCGCCAGAGACAGTGGGTATTACAAGGAAACTATTTTCTAACACAGCAGGGCAGCTGTACCTATTTGCTCTCAGCAGCTGTGACAGCATGCATAAGATCTGCACAGGTCAAGCCAGACAGAATCCCAGCATGGAGAGGGAAGCGGGCAAGAAGCCACGCCCAGTTGCTGGCTAGGAAGCTATTGGCAGCTGATAGCTGTTGAGAAGGGGAGAGACTGTTTTCTTTAAGGGCTGACCACTCTCTAGTAAAGGCCACATATCCAAGAGTATATAGGCAGCCAAAATTTGATGGGTTTAAAAACAAAGAGGACTCAAAGCTGAGTGGCAAGGAAGGAGGGAGGAGTGACCAAAATACACCATGTGGACAACTCAAAGAACTAGCAAAAGTTGAGAGAAAACAGTCAAACAAAAACCATCAATGTCACGCATGCCTACTCGATATGGATGGACAGACAGATGGATGGAAGTTCCTGCTACAGAGGCTGTTTCCTACAGGTAGAACCTGAAGTGGGGTTGAACATTTTAGAGTGCTATGCTTTTCCTTACTTTTAAAGAAAGATGAGAATTTCATAAATCCTCCTAACCCCACTTCATGCTTATTTTAGTTTCTTTCGTAAGAGTGATACAATTATGGTCAAATTCTAACAAAGCCATCTGCATACAATACAGCACTCAAAAATGACAAGAGTAGATTCAATTCCTCTTGAGGCAATCCATCAATAACTACAAACAGAGAGCCGCACTTACCCGGTCGGCAGCTGCATTGTGGTACGGGAGCTCTTCCTCACTGCAGAGGACAACAAACAGGAATGGTTGGCATCAGAGCAGATAACTGTATCCTATGTAACACCTGACTCTTAGAAAGACACATGCTTCATGTTTCCATCCCACCAAACTCAACAGAAAAGATACCTGGTCTATTGTCAAAACATGCCTCAACTTCAAACACAGTGGTCACTATCCTACAGTTCAAATTCTGTCTCACTAGCAACAATCCGTCTACACAAAAGTCATGTAGCTAGAGGCTGCCATACTGAAAATTTCCATCACAGCAGAAGGCTCTGTTGGAGAATGCTGCCCTAGACCAGGGTTCAGCCACGGTAAACAGCAAATGTTTTAGGCTTCATGAATCACACACATAAGTCTTTCTTAAAACATGACCTCTACTGTGCTGGTGTGACAGTTCTCACAGATTAGGTAAAGTAAGATCCACAGAACTTCTACAGAGCCAAGTGGCAAGCTAGACACTTAGGTTGGTCTACTATCCAGTGTCCTGGACCATCATCTTCACTCATGGATCCAACTACTGACTAAAATAAAATAACTACTTAAAATTAGCATAAAGAAAAAAATTGGAGCCAGGCCTGGAGGGCCAGAACTAAAACCCCAGCTAATCAAGAGGCTGAGTAGAAGAAAAATATAAAACTCAACAACTGCCTGGGTATCAGTGAGCTCAAAGCCTATATGGCAACTTAGTGAGACTCTGTCTTGAAATTAAAATGTAAAATCAGAGTTGGGAGATCAGGAGAGTCGGCTCAGCTTGTAAAGTGTTTGTCACACAAGGAGGAGGACCAGAGTTCAATCCTTAGCAATTGAAATATAAACAGAGGCATGGTGACATTCACTAAGAAGAAAGACAGATCTCTGGGGCTGACTTGCTGGCCAGCCTACTCTGACTGGCTGAGTTACAAAGTACAATGAGAATCCTAGACTGAAGGAAAAATGATAGCTTCTGAGAAACATCCAAGGGTGACCTCTGGCTTCTACATGCATGCATACACACATGCAAACATGTACACACATGAATTTGCACATTTGACTGAGTGTGTGTGTCACTCACACAGACAAGCACACAGAGATGCTGAAGATGTAATTCGGTGGTAGGATACGGTATGTGTCTGGCATAAGTAAAGCCCTAGGTTTAATTCCCAATATCAAAAAAAGAAGAAAGAGGGAAAAGAAAAGGAAAGAAAAATTGGCTTCCAACGGTCTGGTGAATTTAAAAAAACCTCCTCCCCTTTAATCTGTAAAATAAAAAAAACTTTGCTGTCAAAACTTCAACAGTGTTTTTTTGTTTTTGTTTTTGTTTTTTTTCAATATAGAAAAGCACAAAACCATCTCTCTGGTTCATGTATGCTATCACCTCTAACGCTGAAGTATCCTGAGTCTCTTGTATTAACTGTTAGTAGTAAATAAAGTATTGCATATAAGCAAAACTGATTTCAGCAGCTTTCTCAACAGTATGGATGTTTTGGCGACAACATGTGCATATTCTTGCTTCTGTTTCCTCTTGAGATCAAGTGGTACCACTTTTAAGAACATGACAGATTATTAATCACAAGCCTAGTATTTTCTATGTCATTCTTTGTTTCTCTGAAGAGTCCTTACATGAACCATTTAGCCACAGCAATGAAACTGACAAAAGTGGTATAAAGACAGAAGAGAACTTAGAAAACCCAAATCCCTCTTTTCATAGATAAGAAAATAAACATTTCCATTTAGTCGCTGAGCCTACCACAGAAATGTTTGCTACAACACAATCCAGTGCATCTGCATTATCTTCTGCTACTGCTGGGGTGCACACAGAAAAAGGACAGCGGCTGAGAACAGTTTCAGGAAAAACTGAAATTGTAAGGATTGATTCAGTCTTCAGACCTCATAGATAGATGACAGAGCATGACTGGGTCCTCTCATAGCTTATACCTAGAACTCCCCGAAACTGAATCTGTTGTGTGCACACTTATCTTTACAGACCTTGTACTCAAGTCGCTGTGCAGGCATATGCTGAGGCTCACAGCCATCTGAGATCAGAGAATGCCAAACAGATGTGTACTAAAAGGCATGTCTGCTTATGCCAATAATGTCTATCTTTTTCTTTTCTTTTCTTTCTCCTTCCCACCACCTATTTTTTTTTTCAAGACAAGGATTCTTTGCATAGCCCTGGATATCCTGGAACTTTCTCTGTATACCAGAGATCCGCCTGCCTCTGCCTCCCAAGTGCTGGGATTAAATGTGTGTGCCACCACATTGGCTCTAATAGTCTGTATCTTGCTACTCAAATCTCCTTCAAGCAGAAAAAAGGAAGAGAGCAGAGTCAGAATACAAAGATGAGTATTCGTCCAGGTCAGCAAACCATGGTCATCCATGGGTCAAATCTTGTTTGCTGTCTGGTTTATAAGTAAAGTTTTAATAGAACACTGTCATTCTTACTCATTTAGTACTGCCTGGGATCTAGGGTTGTTCTCCCCTAGAGCATCAGGGCTGAGTCACTGTGATAAAGACATATGACCCACAAATGCAGAAAACGTTTAATATCTGGCTCTTGCTAACAAATGACTAGTATCTATCCCTTGCTTTAGAGAATCAGACTTTGTAGGCACAGGTGGAGCTACTCGAAGACAACACTCAGCTTGACAAGTGTTGAGGTGTGGTCTCTTGCTACTATTATAATGCTAAATACTGGCCCCCAAGGCCTGGTTGCCCCCAGGGACGAGCGAATAGCAGGTAGAGCCAAATGATGCTAAGTAACCTTGCTGCCCAAATTATCCATGATTAAATAAATCTGTGAATAAAACTGCCTACAGCCTATAGCTAGGCAGGAGATGGGAGGTAGAGGAGGGTTCCCTGGAGAAGATGCCATGGGTTAGGTAAGTCATGAAAATATGGCCATGATGGTTGGCCAACTAGAGTTAAGAGCAGCCCAAATAGAACATGGCAAATTATAATTTGGTGTTATTGATGGGGAGTAGATTCTAATAGCTTAGAGGGTAGATACCTACCCAGCTCTAGTGCTGATTAAGGCTTATTATAAATATAAAAATCGTGTGTTTTTGATCTGGGAACTGAATGATAAAAGGTGGGGTAGAAACCCCAATTGAGATTAAATACTTTCTACAACAGACAAGCAGCTCCTTCTTATTAATAGTTAAGTAAAACAGCAGTAATCAGGAGAAAAGGAAGCCTTGGTTGGCATGCTTTTACCTGGATTAGGCTTTACGTGTACTGCTAAGTATGAGACTGTCATCTCCCAACAATTCATGTGGAACCTTTTTAAAATGTCAAATAAACATTCACTTGGAAACCTATTTGTTAAAGTAGTTAAAATCAGCTAAGTTGTATATATTGATATGGTTCAATTTTGGTTTTGAAACAAATTTTATTTTAGATTCAACCTAGTTAAAATCTGTGTCTAAGATTGGTAAGAGTTCTGCCACTTTTCTAACCAAAATGGATAACACTGAAAGCAGGAGCCCCTTCTCTGTGTCTCTTACAGACCTATATAGCCACGGGAACCTACAGCTGACTCCATTACCTTTTATAAATACATACATTTGGACAAGTAGTTGAACATCTGATGCTTAGTGTTATCCGACCTCCTCTATTTTTAGTACAGTTTCCTTTTAATTCTCTCTTCTATTAAAAACTTGTGACCTAAAAACATTATTATCATTACACAAATACCAGACATTCTTTGTGCAGAAGACTATGGTGGCTAGTTTTTGCCAACATTTAAAGTTCTCCAAGCTCCTAAGCAAGCTCCACTTTCCATGTGCAGCTGCAACTGGACACAGGCTGGTCTGGCAACAGCTTTATACTCACTGTGAACTCTGTCATCAAACCAAGTCAATCCTAGACTGTGTCACTCCTTTATATATCACAGCAACTTAGTTAATATCAGTGAGTACTCAGCAGATCCACCAGGCTAGGAGGTTGTGTGTTGAATTGAATTGTATTGACAATGAATTTAAAATCTAATTTCAATTGCAGCAGCAATCCAACCTTACACACAGTTAACTAAGATAGGAGAGGTGCTCTTTTGACAAAAAGTAATATCTAGATGTTCACACCAAAATTTCTCTCCAATGGTATGATAAAGTCCCATCTACTGTGGCAAGCAATAACAGCCATCAGCAGCAAACTGAGGAAAGCTTCTCGGAGAGTAGACACTGTAACAGACACGGTCTCTAAAGCCGAGCATCACACTGGAATGCACTTCTCCAGCACTGTTTTCCTTTGTGCTTCTGTTTTGGGACTCCAGTATAAAGCAGGTTTTAAGACGTGAGTGGTGTGACACCACAAGAACTGGTACCTGACATTTTTTTTTCCAAGATATAGTCACCTTTGCTCTCTTAGTGCGTATGTTGACAGAAGAAGCCATCTTCAAAGGTATGGTCCCCTTGCTGTCTTAGTGTGTATGTTGACAGAAGCAGCCATCGTCAAAGGTATGGTCCCCTTGCTGTCTTAGTGTGTATGTTGTTAGAAGCAGCCATTGTCAAAGGCATGGCCCCCTTGCTGTCTTAGTGTGTATGCTCATAGAAGCAGCCATTTCAGCCTCCTGTGTAGGCACTTCACAGCACTCGCTTGCCCTGGATTTCTCTCATTAAAACAAAAGAAGGTAACAGAGGCAGCAATGGCAGCACGACTCTGAAGTGAGGCCTCCCCTAGACCCTATCCTAGGAGCTGACCTGTCAGTCAGCTGAAGGCAACTTACTTGAGCACTTACAGGCTCACCATCTAGAAGCCAGAGAAAGAGTAAATGCTTACAACACTGCCTGGCATACAGGAAATACTCAATATTAACTAAGATTATCAAGGTAAGTTATTGATTGACTTTTCCCCCCACTACAGCCAACTAGACCTCAGCCCAAACTCGAAAAAAAAAATTTAAATTAAAACAAAACAACAAACAAACAAAATAAACTACAACATTTTAACTGACAGATACAAGTTTGGATCTTGGGCAAGAACTTGCCTTAAAATGACTTAAATTTGTTTCAACTGGCAAGAAAGAAAGTTTAGGTAACTAATATACCCTTTAGGAAAGTAGGGGTTTCTTAAATGCATTTCATACTATTTACACTACAATTCTTAAAAACACATAATTATATGGATGGAATGGTCAACATGAACTGAGTTGCATTCCATCTTCCAAATCAAGATCTAGGACAGAGCCTAGAAATCTTTTTTTTTTTAACTTTTCTAAAATGCAGACAAAATCTGTGACCTACTGAGCTTAAGAGAGTTTTTACTCTTAAGTTGTCCTTCAACACGTGACTCACATCCCAGGTCTGCACTTGACTAAAACAAATGCCATGGCTTCTCACCACAGTTGTAGCAGTTCAATGACAAGAGGAGGGAGATGGAGAGAAAGGGAGAAAGGAGGAGGAGAGGGAGGAAGAAGAAAAAAGGACGAAGAAATGAAAACAGCGAAGGCAGAGAGTAGTGGACAGTGACTGGACCCTAAGCTCTGTCCTCTAGTGAGGCTCAGTCTCAGACAGCGTCACACAGGCACCAGCTCGAAACGTCAAAGGAGCTTCATTCCCATATCTGACTTCTTCAAAGCCTGGGCGCATTTACAACATGGAAGGAAATTCTGATTCTTTTCTCTAGACGAAGTATGAAATCATTATCTGACCAGAAGCCAGCCAATAGGCAAGATGAACACATGATTTAGACAGTACTAGGACCTAACTCACCCAATGGACATTAGCTTGCGGGACGGCTTTATGAGCCAACATCTTTTAACTGAATTACTAGTAGTCTCCCTTGCTCAAGGCTCTACGAAGTATAGGACAGATAGAGTCAATCTTGAGAATCGATATCAGGATTGCATTTACAGCTATAAGGAAGATCCATTAGGCATTTTTTTTTTCATTGTTCAATCTTAGGTTGTGCAACACTCATTTTCTAATTGCTAGTTATTTTAAAAATTCACCCGCCGCAGTGGTGGCGCACGCCTTTAATCCCAGCACTTGGGAGGCAGAGGCAGGTGGATTTCTGAGTTCGAGGCCAGCCTGGTCTACAGAGTGAGTTCCAGGACAGCCAGGGCTACACAGAGAAACCCTGTCTTGAAAAAAAACAAAACAAACAAACAAACAAAAAATTCACCCATATAAAATTATGTTTTATAATATTTTAAAAATATAAATGTTATCTATGCACATTTAACTGTTAAATTATTAATATAAGTCATTTAGGCACAAAGGTAGTACAGGTGACATTCTTAACTACAGCTCACTTTTAACCAAGGCAGTTAAAAATGCTACAAACAAAACGTATAGTAGATGATTCCTGGAATTTTAGAAAAAAATTTACTAAATTTAATAACAGATAACCAAGGTAAGATTATAACTAAAAAATGACAGCTTTCAATCTGTGTGACTTACTGTAAAAAGCCAAATCTATCGGTGACTTTGTAAACAAGATAATCAGCATCTTCCCAGGGCTCGATCTCTGCTCCTTCCCGTCCCTGAAACAGAGGTAACGAGAGGGAATTTACAACACCGAGTAATGTTCTTCCAGTGAGAAAGAGCAAACAAGTGGCATTTTTTACCTCAACTATTTCTGTCAGTGTAATCACTGCCCCTTACCAACAGCTGACATAGGTCCTTCTCTATCAGAGATGTTCTGAGGGAAGTCACTGGGGACAGAAAGCTACTGCAGGAGAGACGGATACACCTAAGTTCTAAAATGAACTCTGTAAACAGGCCTTTGGGAGAAGGCAATGCAGTTGCAGTTCTGTCCTCCTTGGCTTGGGTTCCCAGCTTCATCAGCCCTCAATCATTCTTGCCAAAGTAAAACACTGGCTTCCAAATGGGTGTGGTGGCACTTGCATTTAATTCCAGCTCTTCAGGTGCAGAGGCAAGCAGATCTCTGAGTTCCAGGCTCGCTAGAGCTATACAGCAAGCCTCCCCCACCGCCACCCTTTCTCTCTCTCAAAACAAGTAAGATGTGTCAGACTTGAGAGCACTCTTCAGTCTGTGGGACTGAGCACTACACAGCAATGGCTCTCCTGCTCTCTGGCCTCCCCTCCTGTGTGGCTGTCCTCTGCTGATCCCTGGCAGTTCTCTTCAAGCCCTCAACCTCTCTATACAATTGCTTTTTCATAAGTGACCCTTAACTGCTGGGGTGCACTTCCAGTACCACCTACCCATGGGCAATACTGATGAGTTTAGACACCTAAATGCAATCTCACCCCTTCAAATTTCAGACTTGTGGACACTTCCATCTGAGTGTACTTTATAATGCTGCTCCTATGCCTCCCTTCCAGTAGACTATGACCATCCTATGGGCAAGGACTGTCAGGAACCAGCTCTGTATTACTTATTCACTAAGGCTAACTACATGTGAGTGAATGGCTGGGTAGAGGGAGAGGGGTGACTGCAGGTATGAGGCAGTGCTCCTGGCTGCTCCCCCATTGGCTATGCAGCTAGCTAAGTTATCCAGGCTTTCCATGGATGATACTTACAACTAACACAACACTGGGAACTCTGGGAATGTGATTGTCTGAATACTGTCTTTGTGCTTTCCTAGAGGATGGGCACAGGCCAAATGGCTATTTATAATTTCATGTTCCTATTATTCTTACAAAGTATCAAAAAAAGATATATGACCATGTTCAAATGATGAAGACATAGAGGATGACACCTGCAAATAAATGTTAAAACCTATTAAAAGAGAAATAAATAAGGAGACAAACTGTTGATAACAAATTATTGGTAATCTTTTACACCAAAACCAAGGAAGACTCCATGCTAAGGTAATACAGAGGAAGAAAGGGGAAATCGTCTTAGGTGGGAAAGGGGAGAAGGGGATGTTTGTAAAGGCCACAAAGAGAGAGATGTGCAGTTTATAAACAACTCCCTGCTGGCTAACTCTCTTAGAATCAGGAGGTGCCATGCAAGCTACTGAGGGAGAAGTCATCAGCAGTCTGAGCGGGCTATGAGCCCTGTGAGCTATGGTAATGAGCAGCCTGGATAATGACCAGCCTGTCGAATGTGCCCATGAGTGCTGTGAGGAAGTCCTGGCCACATCTGCAGGACACACTCCATCATCACCAAGGCTGAGTGAGGGCAACTATCTAGAGGCAGGAATCTAGAGGCAGGGATCATGAAAGAAAGCTGCTTGCTGACTGGCTTCTTGGCTTCCTGGCTTAGCAATCTATCTTATATAGCGAAGATGACCACCTGAGGAGTGGTACCACCCACAGCAGGGTGGATCCTCCTACATCAGTGAACAATCAGACAGACTCACAGACAGGCTCACAGACTAACCTATACATTTCTCAATGAAGGCTTCTCTTTTCAGATAACTCTGGGCTGTGTCAAGTTGACCATTAAAGCTAACCAAGACAAGGGCACTTCACAGTGAGAAACACGGGCCTGGTGAAGTAAATCTCACGAAGAATTCACAGCCGCGGAGCTCATATGCCCCACGGGTGAACGTACAGCATCACGCTGCCCTCTAAATACACATCTCTCTATACCCCAGATGAGAGCAGCTTCCAGTTCTCAGCAGAGAAGCTTCTTTGTGTAGCAGACAGCTATTAACACAGGAACTCACTATGGGTCAAATACAGGGAGTCAGTCAGTGTCTGAGAAGGGCTCTATCATGAATGGGCTCCTCTATATTATTCCTCTTCTCTTCCAAGGCTCATGAACATTGTGGAAGAAGGGCCAAAAGGCTGTTAGAGTCGGAGGTCAAGGAGGAACAGGATAAAACAGTGTCTTCTGAGTATAACTAAAACCAGTGTACTCAGGAGCACAGCAGTGGTGGCTGCCTGCATACTGTCCAGTCAGTCAGCATTTCAGCATGTAGAAGGGAGTAGGTCCTAAGCCCCGACCCTGTGCTGAAGAACTACTGACAGATACTGACAGACAATGTATGTTGGGAGAAGAGGAGTCAGTCTCCTTTAGGGGCGTGGTCCCTGGTAAGATGAACATATCCCACCAAGGCTGCAACTCATCTGTGTGCATGTATGAGCAGCACAAACCAGACTTGGTGGGAAAGAACAGGAAGGGAGAAGGAAGGAAGGGAGGGAGGGAGGGAGGGAGGGAGGAAGGAAGGGAGGGAGGGAGGGAGGGAAGGAGGGGGAGAGGGAGGGAGGGGGGAGGGAGGGCGGGAGGGGGGGGGGGGGGGGGGGGGGGAAGGAAGGAAAGTAGATAGGCAGGCAGGCAAGCTAGTTGAGAGCAGCAAAAAGAGGTGCAAAGTGGATCTGGAGGAACAAGAGTGAATATGATCAAAATACACTGTATGCATGTATGGGAGTCTCAAAGAACAAAAGTATTAGAAAATTGAAAGTAAATCTCATTATGACATATGGGCAAAATGTTAGTTAAAATTGAATTTATATGAAACATTCGCAGACCACAAATAAAGTATTCATATAAGATTATTTAGTTCTATATATTTACATACTCAAGTATTTATTAAGTAGCTGCTATGAGTCAAAAATTGTTCCAGGTATTTAGAGGAATAAATCAGACAAAATTCCATAGCCCAAAGAGTTTCTATTCTAGAAGAAAAAAGCAGATAACAAGCAACATTCATCAAAACACTGAAGTTCCTGGTATTTGGATGACGATAAAGAGTGTCACTGGGTAACACAAGAAGAGAGGAGCTGCAGATCACATCCAGAAAGGAGGATCCGAGGAACCGTGTCAAAGAGGTGGGCAGGGAGGCCTTGGGAAATCCAGGACACAAGTAGGAACTGCAGGAAGGAAACAGCCAGTGCACAGACACAGAAGTGGGAGTGGGCCCACGTGGTAAAAAGCAGCAAAGTAGGGTGTGGGGGAGCAAAAAGGAGGGAGAGAGGGAGGGAGGGAGGGAAGGAGGGAGGGAGGGAGGGAGGATATTCAGAGGGAAAAAGAGTTGAACTCTATGTTCTCACAAAGAGAACAAACTTCCTGTGATTTCAGCTCTCCAAAAAGCAAGCCCCTTTCTATTTATATGAATGTTTTAATAAACACACTTAAAGAGTAAATATAGATACTCACTCTGTCATATTTAGCAACTATTTCAGCTCGTTCCTGAGCAAGTTTGAGTGCTACATCCTGGTCCGAATCTGTGGAGAGATCAAATTTAGATGGGCTGTTATCCTGAGAATAATAAAGTTAATCATAAAACTAATAGAACATAAAAGCAATATGGCCTACAACGAAAAAGTAATAAAATCAAAATGATGATTTAGGTGCAGCTTTAGAATACTAACTGATCCATCATGTCAATACTATATATAAAGTCAAAGAGTGTAAATTCAATTAACACAGCACAGACTTCACAAATCTAAGCCCTTGTTGTGGTCTTAATTTCAATGAGATGTGCGCCCCCCCCCCCATACACACACCTCCCAAGGCGTGCTTCATGTTTAAGCATCTGGTCTTGAGCTAGCTGCGCTGTTTTGGGAGACTGTAGAACCTTGGGGACACAGAACCTTGACTGGCAGGTGGGGGTCTGGGGGACGGAGGAAGGCCTTGATCATAGAGCCCAGCTGGCATTTCTCTCTGCTTGCTGGTTTAGCACCATTTGAGAGGGCTCTGCAACAGTTCCTATCACCCTGCCTTCCCAGCCATTCCCCTGAAACCATAAGCCAAAATACACCTCTTTCCTTGGCTGTGTCTGTTACATAGTATAACATTTGGCCACAGTGACAAGGAAAGTAATGCATGCAGCACTCAAGGATCAACTTTGTTGGGAAAATCTTTTTGTACACTGTGTGAAGATGTTTCACTGTCCTTGCTCACCTGCCTAAGGCACCTTCTGATTGGTTTAATAAAGAGTTGAATGACCAACAGTTAGGCAAAGGATAGGCGGGGCATCCAGCAGAGACAGAAACTGGGAGAAAATCAGAGGCGAGAAAATTTGCTAGCAAGACATGGAGAAAGAATCAGGTGCTGGGACTGGGGCGAGGCAACGAACCACGTGACAGAAAGTAGATTAGTATAAAAACGTTAATTTAAATTAAGAGTTAATTGGGAACAAGCCTAAGTTATAAAGCCTAGACTTTCATAATTACTAAAAGGTCTCCATGTCACTAACTTAGGAGCTGGGCCAGGCATAGAAAGGCCTTGCAGTTATACTTTGAATCAAAAATCTGATAGACTAGGAAGGAGAAACTGAACTAATAAGCTGTTAAGTTTTTAAATACCTAAGGATTTAACTGGGAAGTGGGAAGCAGGGCAACGAAGGAGAAGAGAGAGAGGAAGAAAGGGTAAATAACACTGAGGATGTTGAAAGGACCACGGGAAACATTATTTTATGTCTGCTTAAAAATAAGACGTGTATGAGTTGTCCTAGTTTGCTCTCTATCGCTGTGATAAAACATTCTGTCCCAAAACAAGTTGGGGAGTACGTCAATTAGGTGGTGGTGGTTGTTACTGTTGTCGTCTTGTCAACTTGGCACGAACTACAGATAACCAAAGAGAAAATCTCATTGAGAAAAGTCTCCATCTGATCAGTTCACTTATCTCTGCAGCAATTTCTTAATTAATGATTGATACTGGAAGGACCAGCCCACTGAGGGCAGTGCTACCCCTAGGCAGGTGGTCCTGGGTTGTATAAGAAAGCAAGCTGAATTAGCTTCAGAGAGAAAGCCAGTAAGCAGCACTCCTCCCTGGTCTCTGCTTCAGTTCCTGCCCTCACTCCCTCACTGATGGACTGTGACGTGAAAATATAAGCCAAATAAACACTTTTCTTCACATGCTGACTTTGATCTGTGTTCACAGGAACAGATAAGTAGGTTAACAGATGACAGACGGATGGACAGACGGACAGACAGACAGACAGACAGACGGAGGAGAGAGAAATAGATTCCAAGGATCATAATAAAAATAAATGTCATATCCAAATCAGAGAGTGTGGAAAAGGCATTACCAATCAAGGAGAAAAAGCCAGGGCATGGGCAAATATTAGGAACAAGAATCTCACAAGAGCAAAACTAACAAAGCAGCTCCAGTGTGCTGAGTGTTGGCAGACAGCAAAGTGCTACACCGAGTTCTCTAATAGGCCTTGCCACAAATGCTCACAGCACTGAGGGACAAGTGTCATTCTTAGCCCTGCAGCAATCATAAGCATCAGACATGAGGTTTAGCAATGTCAGACAGACAGCTCAGTGACAAAGCTAGTGAAAAGTAAAGATCAAGATCAAGACAGACAGCCCTGACTGGACAGCCAGCCTCTTTAACCACTGCTTCATAAAAATGACTCGAAACACACAGAAGGGCGCAGGCGGAACACACATATCTACTTTGCCCTCAAATCCCATTCCCATGACAATTTAGGGACTCTTGAAGCCCCTCCCATCACGGTTTGGCTATGAATTGTCCATCAGAGACGAGCTGAGAGCTTGGTCCCTAGCTGAGCATACAGTGAGGTGAATGGATAGTGAGGACATTAATCTCACCCCAGGATTAATTCCCTGATGAGTTAACAGGTCCCTAGGCGTGCTTTTCTCTCTCTGCTCCAACATCAGCCATGATGTTCTACCTTGCCACACGTCCACAACAGTGGAGCCAGCCAAGCAGAGACTGAGATATAAACCAGACTGAAGTTGTTTATCAGGGGCACTTTCTCACAGTGATAGGAGAACTGACTAACGCACCCTGAAGACTGGGATTTATTAGGGCGATAGGAGTGAAGTTAAATATAGGGAATGCAGAAGGGCTGTGTGTGCAGAGGTGAGCGACTGACCCTGAACCAAACCCTCGCTCAACCCAGCAGAAACGCAATCCTTTAAAACTGAAGGAGTGGGAAGCACTGTTACGGCATGCTCCCTAGCACATGGAAGGAATCAGAACAAATCAGTCAAGTTGACTCAGAATGGTTATTCCAACTGAAGGGTCACCCAACTGTTTCCATGGCAGGTATTCTACACTGCTCCACCATTACATTGGTGCATAGCTCTACCCCACCCCACCCCACCCCACCCCACCCCCCAAAACCTAAATTCGTGGGGTTGAAGAGATGGCCTAGTGGTTAGGAGCACTTGTTGGTCTTGCAGAGAACCTGGGTTCAGTTCCCAGCATGAACATCCTTGCTCAACAATCTGTAACTCCAGTTTCAGGAGATCCAACCCCCTCTTCTGACCTCCCTGGGCATCAGGCACACACATGGTGCTCATACATACATGCAGGCAACACACTCAGGAACATAAAATTAAAATCTAAATTAACAAAACAAACTAAAATACAGAAAAAAAAATCAGCCTTGATATTACAAAAATAAAAGTTGTTTTTAAAAAGTTGTAAAATAAAAATCACTTTGCATTCACTTAGACTGAACCAACGTGCTGACTGTACCACTAGAGAGAGGTCATTTGCAGCTCAGAATGCTATGACTAAACATACAAAAGTACCAAAGGTTCCTGGAAAGTCATCCGACAGTATGCATCAGAAGTCTTAAGACATACCCTTTACCCAGCAGTCCACCTCCAGGCATTTAGGTCAGTGAACAAGTACAAGTTACTTTTATTAGTTTAAAAAACAGCAAAGTGGGTTGTAAGCTTAACTTTTTCTCAACCCTAATTTTAATAACCATTCTTAAATGCTTTATGATCTCCTCCAGCCACCACTCACCAGAGGTAGTGGGAAAAAAAAGTTATTAGGATATGGCGGAAGTGGACCTATTTAGAAATTTTTCCTTGGAGCAAACCCCATCTGCTTTGTCAGGAAACCAGCAGTTGAGTTCACAGGAGCCAGCACCAGCAGCAGCTCAGCCCACTAGCAAACATTTCAAGAATATATCAGCATCCAGCTCAGTAGTGTTGGGATAGAAAACATGAATCAGCAGTGGTGGCACGACCCGGCGGAAACAGCCAGGTCTCAGCAGAACTGGCATGAGTCAGTGGGAACGACCAGAAGTTCTTTGCTGTGCCTCTCTCAGTGAAGAGAAGATCAGCAAAGACTTGAAACCTAGCTGTGCCAACAGGCCCCTGTCACAGGCCCCTGTCACAGGCCACTGATTCCATTTATACTCCCTCCAAACATCAGTGTCCTCCGTGGGTCTTGCCTGGCCACTTATCTTGCCTCAGCAGGTGAGTTTGTCTTAGCAAAACTGCATGAGTCTGTATCAGCTGACACCACTCTGCCAATCAGTCCACCTGCGGAAGCCACAAGAAGCCACTAGAACACCAGCAGCTAGTATGGTATGTTTCTCTCTACAGAGTCATGATAAACGGAGCTCAGGTAAGCAAGTAAGGCGAGCCGATACACGTGTGGTTAGTGAACCCTTCATGGAGAATCCTTTATCACTCGCCCTTTCTCGGGCCTGCTTTAGCAAACCGTCCTCACCTGCGTCCACTTCAGGACACACTCCTTCACTGGGTGGGGGTGGGGAGTGTTTCGCATTTCTCCAAGTATGAAACAGGAATAAGCACTCTTTCAGCGCAGGTGTGAACAATAAGCACGTAGGATGGGCCTACAGAATAACCACACGCGAGTTGTTCATCAGATGTTTACAGTGAACTTGGACACGGGAAAGTCTGAGAAAAAAATGCACGCCATCCCCCTATTCCCTCTGCCACTCAGCTTTGGAGCAATACACTCATGCCTCTACTGCAGAGGAAGAAAGCGAGTGCACAGAAATTAAATTCAAGCTCGGAAGCTGAAGACCTACTAAGCTCCCGGATTGTAGCCAGAGCTGCTAAACACCTCCTTCCAAACCAACGGACATGTTTTCCTAGGGTATCTTTTACAGTGGGCCTGTATTCCCCTACCACTCCTAGGAGTGCAAACAGATTTCTGACATAAGAGGAAATAGTTTTAAAGAGTAAAAGAAAGAAGAGGAAACAATGTGTGTGAGAACTGCAATGTCAATAATCCAAGAAAATGTGGGCAAGCCACTCTTTATGAACCTTTACTCAGATCACTACCAGTCTAAAGAACTACCAGGAAAACCCAACTGTCTAATAGCAAGCATTCTGGAATAAATGAAAAAACACTTTACTCCAGCAAATAAAAATAAGTAAGCTTTAAGAACTCCCTTATAAATGTTCTATCCTTGTGTCTCTCTCTGGAGAGAAAATTTTATTAACATTAATGAACATATTCTAGAAAGAAAGTAGATTAAAGGCCCAACTAACCTTGTAAATTATAGCCAAATATGCTTCTTTTAAGAGACAATAAGGAAATACTAGTTTTTTACTGCTGAATTTGCAGACATCAGTAACTCACATTGCATGGAGTCATCTATAGCATAGTAAATCTGCTTAAAATGTGTTTCCTGCTCTCTTGGTTTAGTTGATAAGCCTTCAGCATACACTAGATCGCTTATTTAGAACTTCCATTGTGAGAATAATTTACCCTAAAACTATGATCACAAAAAACAAACAAACAAACAAACAAACAAAAATACCAAAAGCCACCTAGTGTCTGTCCAAGTATGCAGAAGTTCGGGCAACAACTGTTCAATGCCACCTCTGCCCCTCAGTGCTTATACACCTGCCATCAGAAAACAAACATTCAAACAGGGTGCTATCGCACTATTTACACTATAACTCAATGTTCCACTTTCATCAGAAATCCTTAAAAATAAGTTTCTCTGGAAAAAAATCATTGCCAAAATATTACATGATTTAAGTACAATTCAGCAATTCTGTTAAAAAGATGTATGTAAAGAAGTCCCTGCTCTTAAAAATAAGACCACGGAGAAAGATGAGAAATGACTATTTTAAACAGCCCCCTACTTTACTAACATATTAGTTCAATACTCAGGTTTACGGGAAAATATCTGTAGGCACAGTTATGGAAGAAAATGACAACTACAGTATTTTTCAGAAGCATTTTAAAATCTGACATAATTTGATGTCTAAATCATTTAAATCTCCCCCAAACTTTTAAGAATAAGTATCTACCTGAACTACATTCTTTAAAAACACACATTACAAGATTTCTAAATTTCAAATCCAATCCCATAAAACATTGAGAGCAAATTGTCTTTTCCTTGTGAATACTTAGAGAGGCAAGCAGTAAGTACAGAAAACAGAATCAACTTTAAAGCACGTTACCCTTGGTTAGATAATCAGGCTGGCCTTGAAAGGAGGCAGCTGTCTCAGTCCTCATAGAACACTATCTACTCCAAGGTCTCACTACTGAGTGAGAGTGTTAGGTGGTACCTCAGACATTCTGCAGCTGGCAGAAAAGACGGCGAGGCTCTACTTAAACTGTGAAACAGGCTCAAGAAAAGAAGCTTGAGACGCACTCTTTCTTTTTCCAAATGGAAAAAGGCCTCACTGTGGTTACTTGGACTATGGATACTCAGACAAAGATGATATTTGTTGAGAGAAAAAAATATGCCTTTCAGGCTGAATGATGAATCCCAACTAGGAGCCATAGCAGCCTACACCCAACATTCCATCTCACAGCAAACAGGGGCTTTACACAAGTGACCTCACATGCCACTCTACAGACCAAATTAGCCACATTCTTAGGACTTTCAACAAGAGTTGTCATGGAGCGTGTGCGTGTGCACATGCACACACACACACACACACACACACACACACGCACACGCACACGCGCACGTGCGCGCGCACACACACACACACACACACACACACACACACGAGCGCACGCAAATTAAATTGAAAAAGAAATAGTTTTCAAGTATATTTTATATTTTAGCATAAATTTTAATTTTTTTTTGTTTTTTATTGGATATTTTATTTATATTTCAGATGCCATCCCCTTTCCCTATTTCCCCTCCCTAGAACACCCCTATCCCATCCCCCCTCTTCCTTTTTTGCTTTTATACAAGTTTTTTAAAATATTTATCAAGGGCTTTATAAGTTTGGTAATGCTCAATAGCAAGATGCCCATACAATCAGAAGTGTACCCAATACCCAACCTAGATATACCAACTATCTTTGACTGGCGGAGACAAGCAAACATTCGCCTCCATGTTCCTCCCTCTCCTCCCTCTCCTCCCTCTCCTCTCCTCTCCTCTCCTCTCCTCTCCTCTCCTTACTCCTCCTCTTCCTCTCCTTACTCCTCCCACCTTAGCTCCTTCTACATATCACCCTTCCTGTTAAAATAAAACTTTTCTCTTAAAATACAATTAGAGCATAACTATACCAATTTGTATCAGTAAGGTACAAGATAGATCCAATACCCAGTCCATCATTTTGTTGACTAATCAGAATCTCTGTCATCTCTCCTAATTAAAAGACTTAGTTCTGAACCTGGCTTTTCTCTTGGCTTTAGAATGAATGTCAGCTGAAAACCATCCTCTCAAATCTTTTCTCTCAATGTAAATAGCCGGGATTGGCTATGAGAAAGCTACCTCATGTGACCTTGACACCTGTAAAATTAGAATATCTCCTCTATGTACTTCACCACAGTGTCTAAGAAGACACCATTACTGTGGTTACACAAAACTGTGTTGCCTATTAATATTCAGAATACATTGTTGGTATCCAAAATAAACCTTAATGTGCACACATACAAAACTCATTACAAACTGAAGTCTCCTTCTTACAAGCAACTAATAATACTAAAATCTCTCTATAGTATACAAAAATGTCATGTTTTGTACACATACATATTATTATTATTTTAATTTATGCATGTGTATTTGTGTAAACAAACACATGTCCACAGAGTCCAAAGACAGTGTCAGGTCCCCCTAGAGCTGGAGTAGCTTGTGAGTTGCCCAGTGTGGGTGCTGGGAACTAGAGCTCAGCATGGGTCCTCACTGCTGAGCCAAACCCACGACCCCGTATATTTTATGTTCTCTTTTCAGTTCGAATAAACCAGAGGCATCCTTTAAAAATGCTGCACTTGACTCTTTATACCTTCCAGTACATGGTGGCAGTAGTGCATATCTACTGTCTAAAGCCCACAGGTAGGAGACCTAGGGGCTTGGCAGCCAACAGGAAGAGGCAGAGGCAGCGAGCTCTGGCTCAAGCTATCTGCTAATTCCCATGCTGCACACTGCACCACTATGATGGCCGAGCTGCCAACATGAGAGACGGGGAGGTGGGAGTGCGCTGTTTACATGCTAAGACTTTAGTGGAGTCACCCAGTGTTCCAAATGTCAGCATGTATTCTGCCAGGCTCTGAATCCAAAGTGTGGATGCTCAAGTAGAACTAGACAGACCACATTCAAAGGACAACTGTAAAGAGATCAAGACAAAGAACCCCAGGGATCACTGACTGACTACTGGAGGCTCAGTGCTGTCTCAACTGGCTTACTCTGAAATAGCATCCAGTTCTACCTCCAGCAAGGGCACCAGCAGGAATCCTCCTGCCCCCACTCCTCATCACTGGCAGGTCCCCTGCCAGTGCATTCCCACCTCCCCATCTCTGGACTGTCAGCTTCACATTACACAATGTCTCCAAGAAATGTGCCACCTCAGGAAAAACTCTTATCTCTTCCTTTCTTCCTCAGCTCATACGTTACTCTTTAAAAATCACTTGGCTTTCCGCACTCTCTGTTATGTTCACTTTGGAACAACAACAGAAGATTCTAATCAAAGTTGGAATTATAAAAATAGTACAAGTAATCATGGGAAAGGCAGGAAAGCCAGGGAAAGCTGGCTATATGAAAAGGCTGGTGTCATAAACCCTATGTCTTCAGAACACTAGGCGTCCTCCCAGACGGCTACATGTTTCCATCCACATTCCACAGTCCTCTAGGTTAATATGCAATAGCTCATATAATGAAAGCACGCCAAAGAAATAAGCCTAAATGCTTTAATACTATCTTTTAATTATCAGTAAATGCTTTACTACTGCATTCAAAATATTTACATTACTGCCAATATTATTATCAACATTCCCATTATGTCATGCTTTAAATGGTTTTAAATATTTTTCATTAAATTTATAGAATGCCTATCTTCAAACAAATTTCCATTAGGAGTTCGGATGCTAAAGGCAAGCAGATGGCGGAGGCCAGGGACCCACTGTTTCCCGTTTCCCCAGCAGTGAGCTCGGCAGTATGGCCAGGGCCCTAAGGGCAACAAGCAGGCTGCAGCTTCTGCTTCTTTAATATTTATCACATTATTGCTCAAAAAAATTTCTTTCCAATCAGCCCTCAGCTGCTCTTTCGGACAGCCTTACCCAGTCCCCACAACTCTCTGTCTGGTCTGAATAAAAAGATTAACAGTTTGTAACAGATGAGATGTCTTTAAGCATGCATGTTTAAGATTAGTAGGAACAGGGTACAATGGCCAATACCCTAAACACATAGCACTTAGCATCAGGTAGATATTCAACACTTCTATAAAAATGTTAGCTTTAACAATTCCTGAAAATACTTCTATAATTTGCTTGCTAGTATCTAGGAAGAAACAAAATAATTTCTTAAAGTCTAAAAAACAATTGCTGACAAGGACTCATAAAGAATCCTCCCCCCTCACCCAAAATATCGGCTACTCAGCTTTACATTGCCTGTTGTCCTAAAGATAACTGGCTAGTGCTTTTGAGCTCTAGATTTCTGAATCTGGTAACTACAGAATTTTTTTTTCTCGAAACACTTCATTTATCAGTATTTGTATATACATATATACTTATACATGTATACATATATACATACATATATGAACAATAATTAAATAATAAGATATATTTGAAAAGTATGGGGGGTGGGAAGAGTGGGAGGAAGGAGAGAAAGGGAAAAATTATGTAAATACAGTGCTCATATCTGAAATTCTCAAAAAGGAATCCAGTTTTTTAAAATGTTCAACAGATTAACTAGCATTCTACAATATGAAAATAAATATGACCTATAATTATGTTGAAGGACATTTTAACTCACTACAAACTTTGAAGTTTAAAATGAAATCAATAAAAATTATTTTTACCCAGCATACTAACAAAAACCACAGTAATATTTTATAATTCAAAGTATTTCTGAGAACAAGAAAATGGATTGTCAGGAGCTAAGTCAGTAGAGCCAGGGGGACACTGTGTGTTATTTCTTTTTTTATTATTATTATCAAATCATAATTTTTACTTTTTAACACAGGGGTTATAAACACGAAAATGCAGGATGTAGAGAAGGGGATGACACAGGAGCATAGGTGTTCAGGGGGAGTACAATATCTTTCAGAACAGGGTATCAGCTGGGTGAAGGTTCAGGGGTCAGGTCAATATAACTCTGCCTATGATTCACTTATTCTTATCTAATTTGGTACTATCCACCAAGGCTGCCTATTTACAAGGTCTACGACTACTCAGGCTGGTAGATTTCCACAAAAGCTGCCTGTTTACAATAGTTTATAGACAACTGTTTCAGTATTTTTCCATAGAGACCCAAGACTTTGTGTTAGCAGGCATGTATGTCAGGCCTATTGCTGATTTTAGGCTTATGGCTGATTTTAGGCCTTCTGTGTATAAATGGGGCTGCCCCTGACATCTCCTCCCTTCTCCAAGTATAGAAGGGATGTGGCGATTCTAATCTTGCCAAGGTGGGGATAGAGGCCTGACCTCCAGTAATTAAAGGGGACCTTGTAATGGCTCCAGTCCTCCTGTCGTCGTCCAGTGAGGCATGAGGGCCATACCCGTCTGGATGGCTTTTTCCTGGAGAGGGGATACTTTTGACATCAACCCCTATGCAGTCAAGCTTGTCCCTCAGGGAACCCAGAAACATATTTTTAACTTTTATTTATATTCCCTTGCAGTGCTTAGCCTCGCAGCCTAAGCAAGAATTCAGACCACCAGACAGAGGGGGTTCTGGGTGGCCCCTCTCTGCTTGGTCTAGGGGCGGGAAGTCCCCTCTTTTAGGTTGGGTGGAGATGGGACTTGGGAGCACCCTGGATAGAGTAACATCCTCATCTAGAGTCTCGTGGTCCTCCATATCTAACTTATGATAATGTATCTGAATAGATTTTGCTATCAGATTATCTATCTGTTGTTTCACAAAGTTAGTCAGCCTATTTAAGGCTCAGGGACCAAAGGAAATAAGCAAAAATAACCTAATTAATGGTTCCAAGATGGAAGGAAGTAGGGTTAACAATCATGGAGAGGTTGAAGACCAATTCTTGTACAAGCTCTCATTTTTCTCTTTCTCTGTCTTTTCTCAAGACCTTCTCTGGCCTTTTTCATGTTCTCTTTAATCATCCCTATTTTGTCTATATAAAAGCAGCATTCTTCTTTAAGGGCTTTATACAGTCTAGAGCTGTACACAGTCTTTTCTATTCTAAAAGAGAAAATCGAGTCCAATAAAATCCTTTGCAATTTTGGGGGATCGCAACAGACAGTGAAACGAGGGATTTCTTCAGATTAGTGACATCAGTCTATAGCTGTTTAATGTCCTTGTTAAAGGCCCATTGGAGGTCTGAGTAGTATAAGTCCAGAGGCCAGCATCAGGATTAGAACTCCTAACAGCAGACATCATGGGTGATTAATTTTTACCTAGAAAAGAAAAAAGAAGGAAATTCTCAGGGAAATTTCTCTTCCCTGGATGTCAATTGTTATTAATTTTATTTATAATTGGGCCTGGTTTTGTGGGGGTATCTATTTAATTCATTAATCTTTTTGGCGGCCATTTAGCTGTGCCTTCTGTGGTATCAAACAGGCATATCAATCCTCGGCCCCATATAGGAACTGGGTCCTGGCCATTCCATTTAAGGGTAAAAGGGTCCTTCCACATAGTTGTGGCATAGTTTTTATTGGTCTCAGCAATGCCAGAGGCAATCAGCAGCAGATTTGCCATGAGCTTTCAGTTTTAGTAAGTTAAGAGTAAACAAAGCATGCTCCTTCCACCCTCAGAGAATCATGAAGACACTATTTAAAGAAACATATTTCTTTATTAATAATTTCTTTTATCCAAGGGCTATTATAAAACAGCCAAAAATTAATCAATCTATATAATATATCAATTAATGAGAGCTTCTTCTATTTTTTGTAAAATTACTCCTCTTTTGTCAATTAATTGTTGAGGGAAATTAGGATTTGCATCTCTCTTGAGAATATTAAACAGAGACATAAGTTCTTTTGTGAAGAGCTTAAAATAAGATCTTAGCCAATAAACATCTCCTGGAAAACTTTGAAAACCGTTTGAAATAAGTAAACTATCTTTTTTTTTTTTTTTTTTTGCCAGATCCATTATCTGTTTTATTATTATTATTATTATTATTGGATATTTTACATATTTACCTTTCATTGTTATCTCCTCTTCCTTTCTCCCCCAAAACTCCTTGTCCCACACCCCCTCTTCCAATTTTTATGAGGGTGTGCTCCCACCATTCTCCCAATCCCACCTCCCTGCTCTCACATTCCCCAACACTATGGATCCAATCTTTCAGGGACCATGACCCTCCACTTCCACTGTTGCCTAATGAGGTCACCCTCAGTTACCTATACAAGTGGAGCCATGAGTTTCTCCCTTTTTGTTCTCAGGCTGGAGGTTTAGACCCTGGGAGCTCTGGTTGAGTATTTTGCTACTCCTCATTAAAAAAAAAAAAAAAAAAAAAAAAAACCAAAGCACCCACACTTTGGTCTTCCTTCCTCCTCTTGAGTTTCATGTGGTCTATGCATTGTGTCTTAGGTATTGTGAGCTTTTGGGCTAATATCCACTTATCAGTGAGTGCATGCCTTGTATGTTCTTTTGTGATTGGGTTACCTCATTCAGGATGATATTCTCAAGCTCCATCCATTTGCCTAAGAATTTCATGAACTCATTGTTTTTAATAGCTAAGTAGTACTCCACTGTGTAAATATACCACATTTTCTGTATCCATTTCTCTGTGGAAGGACATCTGGGTTCTTTCCAGCTTCTGGCTATTATAAATAAGGCTGTTATGAACATAGTGGAGCATGTGTCCCTGATGTATGTTGAAACATCTTTTGGGTATATGCCCAGGAGTGGTATAGCTGCGTCCTCAGATAATACTATGTTCAATTTTCTGAGGTACCACCAGACTGATTTCCATAGTGGTTGTAGCAGCTTACGATCCCACCAACAATGGAGGAGTGTTCCTCTTTCTCCACATCCTCGCCAGCATCTGCTGTTACCTGTGTTTTCAGTCAGCCATTCTGACTGGTGTGAGTTGGAATATCAGTGTTGTTTTCATTTGCATTTCCCTGATGACTAGGGATGTTAAACAGTTCTTTAGGTGCTTCTCAACCATTCGAGATTCCTCAGTTGAGAATTTGTTTATATAGTAAATTACATTGATGGACTTCCGTATATTGAACCAACCCTGCATTCCTGAGATAAAGCCTACTTGATCATGATGGATGATTGTTTTGATGTGTTCTTGGATTCTGTTCGAGAGAATTTTATTGAGTATTTTTGCATCGATATTCATTAGGGAGATCGGTCTGAAGTTTTCTTTCTTTGTTGGGTCTTTGTGTGGTTTAGGTATGAGCTGAGCGTGATTGTGGCTTCATAGAATGAATTGGGAAGTATTCCTTCTATTTCTACTTTGTGGAATAGTTTGAAAAGAAAAAAACTACAGAATTTTATTGGCATTTGCTTACATGTCTCTTCTACTGTTATCTCTGTGAACAAAAGGCCTCCATGCTGGACTCTGGAATCTATTATGTCTCATACATTTTTTCTACTAACAAATGTGTATTTCTGCTTTTTCTTACATATTTACTCAATTTTAAAATTCTGCTTGTAGCTGTCACTTACATTTCTATGGATCCTAAAGTTTAGACACAGCCAGTCTCATCTGTTTCTTTAAAGCAGCACTTCTGATTAGTCACACCCATCAGAAGGCAGGTAGAGCACTGGGGAAAGATGGGTACCTGTGCCCTGTCTGCTCTATTTATGCTCCACCTACTTCCTCCATGCCTTGCTCCCACACAGGACTTCTCAGTCTCACTCTCTCTACCATAAGGCTCCATGCACTCCAAGGTTTCTGTCATCCTTCAGGCCCAGAGAAAAGTCTTCAGGTAGGGCAACACCTGTACCTTCTCCCACACTCCCCTCTCTCCACCTTTCACGGAAGAAGATGTTTAAAGTCAAGGACCTAAAGCATCAGAGCAAGGCTGGCTGGCTCCCCCTTTGTCACTCTGTCTCCAAGCACCTGCTCTATGCTCTTTCTCCTCCCTGCTGATGAAGGTACCTGCCCCATAGGAAGGCTTGGAGTGCCTGGCTGTTTAGTCATCCAGTGGATCAGTTCATTTAAGAAAAGCCAAAAGAAGGAACCTTTTGTAAACCAAATGCCATGTTTTCAATCAGCCAATGGAGGGTATTCTGTCCCTTACTTCTTAAGACTAAATTGAATTACAACTGACTCTCAGAAGCCTCAAAATTAGACTAGTAACTCCCCCACTTCATACAATGACTCACAGAGAAAAAGGAAACGGAGTGATGTAATAATATTTAAACACCATTCCTACTCATGAGAAACATAATTACTAACTGTTGAATATGAATGTAATTCCCACCATTGAGCACAGAGGTGAATGACATGTTGCCAACAGACGGTGTTTATGATACTTACACCCAAGACAAGAGATGAGTCACTTCCCTCCTTTGCCTCGCCTACTGTTGCTGACAAAGTCAGATTATACCTTGACTGCTTTTCCAGCAGGACGACTGTCTAATAGATGGTGCAAGAGTAGTCTGCAACAGCTCCTTATTTGTGGATGTTCCACGAGCTGTCTACTGAGATATTACTACCTGAAAGACACTGCACTAGGTAGGCATTTAACACACATGAGCTCACTCTCCACAACAACTGCTCTGGTAGGCTTATGATTAGGTCTACTTTTCACACGAGGAAACTGGTGTGGCAAGATTAAACAATTCAGGTCATACTGGAATTAAGCTAGGGTGCAGGACTGAAATCCAGGCTGTCTGCTTCAAAGACATGTTTGTAACCTTGCATTTGCCTATGTATGCCACACTATCTTATTATAGATACTCCAAAGGCACTGGTCCTTACAACACGTTCCTTAGAAACAAATATGAAACTCAATCCTCCTGCCTCAGTTCCCGAATGCTAGGTTACAGAAATGTCCTCTCATGCCCAGCCTTTTCACCTATCTGTCTGTACAGTTGTATTCTGGATTCCAATAGATTTCTAATCTCACAAAGTGTCAGTCATTTATGCAAAACGGAAACTACTGGTGTTTTAAAGATAGCAAGAACAACTTACACATATTATTTTTAGGACAGCAACTATGCCTTTCTATTATTTTTTTAAGTTATGAGTTTTAGAATAAACACAAAAGTTAACAAAAAGTTGCAAAACTGACACATAATCAGCTAATGTACAAAGTAACCATTCCTAAAAAATGCTATACTCTTGATTAACAGTGAATCAACTAACTTTACAATTAATTTTCACAATTATGGGAAGATGCTATTGAATCTACTCCATTTCCTCCCTTCCTACAGCTAAAACATTCAGAAAATAAACATGTATGGTATAGTCAACACAATGATCCTGTAAGGACTAACAAAAACCAATGCAGCTGGGGCAGAGTGTGTTTGCAGGGTGTTGCTGGTGGTGTCTGAGCCAGGTCTCACAACATAGCCTTGTTGACCGAACTCATTACTATAGGCCAGGCTGCTCTTAAACTCATGATCCTCCTGCCTTAGCCTCTCAGTACTGGGATCAAAGGCATGTACCACCACTCAAACTACAGATACAAGATAAAAGGAATGTAAGGTGATTCGTAGACTGCTTACTCCAAAAGGAAGCAATTTCAGACAGTTTGGAAAACTTACTTTCAAACAAATATTATATTTTTCTATTGTTTTAAAAATGGTATGTAAAAAACAAACTACACCAAAACTGAAACAAACTGCCTAGTGCCAGCTAAATATGAAGAGAGAACTGTATTGCCATGTTTTGAAATGTGTAAGTATTGGTCCCTGGTTCAAACTAGAGTGTAGCAGTGAGTTTGGGCTACAATGGCTTTGGCTCCTGGAGGATCACACAAATGCACCCTCCCAGGAGCTATCTGGATTGGAGAATGAAAGACACAGACACACACAGACACACACACACAGACACACACACACAGACACACACACACACACACAGACACACAGACACACACACACACACACACACACACACACGCACGCACGCACGCACGCACGCACGCACGCACACACACGCACGCACGCAGGCACACACAGACATACACAGAGAGACACACACACCAGCTAATTTTTAAAATGTCTTGGCTACCTCAAAGGCTGGGTACTCCTAAATCTTCCCCTGCTACCCCAGTCCCAGTCCAGGAAGTGGCCAGTGACCACCCACCCGAATTTACGCATGGCTGGTTGGCTTCCTCTCCTGCAGCTCCCGAGTCTCATCCTTCTCCCCTGAATCATGGCGATTCTCTGTCTCCCTTCTTCCCAGTTCCTAGCCTGAGAAAATCTAAAGATCCCACCCCATCTCCCTTTGCCTGACCATTAGCCTCTGATATCTTTACTGATCAAACAAAAACCAACTGGGACAAGGATGTTCAGCGTTTGGACATGCTGATTCCCTACTGAATCCAAGTGTTAGACCCAATCCCCAACACTGGAATATAATGCCATCAAAACCCAGCAATCTGATAACAGTGAATGGCAGAGAATGAATCAAAGTAACCTTAGAGGATAGAGAGATAGCTTAGCAGTCAAGGGCACTGTCTGCTCAGTCAGAAGACCAGGGTTCTGCTTCCAGCACTCACTGGCTCACAACTGTCTGTAATTCCTAAAGTGCCCTAAACTCAAGCATGGTATCTCAAAATTCTCACAGCACACAACTGTTTTAAACACAATTCATTCAGTAATTCTAAGCAACCTTATACACAAGCATTTCAATATGTACATTGTGTTTATTATGCAATGGTATTACTTACGTCTCATCACTACTATTATGCTAAAAAGTTGTTGTGTTTGGTGGCTTGTATACTAAGTAAGATGTACTTTACATAACAAGTACCAAAAGTGATATACAAATGTGCTGGTCACTCATCAGGAGACCAGACAAATTAAGTTAGCAATGAAAGGCCGGCCTCACAGATAACAGCTGGCATTTATTCTGTATAGTCTAATCTCCTCACATCAGAACCATGACGCAGGTATCATTGCTGGTCATTAAACAGATAGGAACATTATTAGATTAATTAACCTGCAGCTATCATACAGCTTTTAAGTTCCAGAGTGACATTCAGACCAAATCAATAAGGCTGCAAGGTTTTCTAAACCTGTCACGTGGTCTATGAATAAACAAAATGACAAGCAAACAAACCAAGGTTTGTCAAGAAAACTTGTCAGCATTAGCTCAACATTAAAGAAGAGCAAGAGTCAAGGAAATACACTTGAGTCCATGAGACAGGGGAGGGGAAACAAACAAAGCTGCACAGAGAACAAGGCCCGCTGAAGAGCTGCTGCTCCGATCAGCTCCCATGTCAGCCGGGCCTCACCACCTGTCAGGTGACACAGCTCCACCTTGCTCAGTACGCAAACAGCCCCACTGCCCCGCACACTTACAGAAACTTTCAACCCGTACATTTCACATGGGAAAGTGAGACTTGGAGGTAAAGCTACTTGCCTCATGTTATGTTAGTGTGGGAGCCACAGGCTCAACACACATTAGAAAGCACAAGGCACATCTGTCTACTTCCCAATTAATAAATGATATGCTACCAAGAAAACAGCACCCAGTAGCCAGAAAGTGTCCTGGTTGATTTCTATGATCTCAAAACAACATCTTCTGGTTGTGTTCCTACAAGCAACTATCCTCCTCAAGTAAGATGAAAAGCTGAGGTGATTCCTCGGCTCTACTGACTCCACTACACTCTGAGGCAGACGTTTCTAAAGTAGTTTTGCTTCACTGCTATTATAAAGTGCTAAAGTATTTTAAGGATACAAAATGGACTTTTGTGGAATCTGCTTATTATGAACAAGTATGCAAGTTTCTCCAGAAGTTAAACTGAAGCAGCTTGGTATTATTTCATATACCACTAAGTACAATAAAGCTTTATTTTTAAAAAATAACTTACTAGTTTCCAACTGCAAGTCGCTGGGAAGGAAAAAGAAAGTTCCCCCAAAGGGCTTTTGCACCTTATATTCTGTCTCTAATTTATACTCCAGTTAACAGAATTCAGCTCTATAATTATTTTGTTCAAACTCTTCTCAATCTCTCTTATGTATTTATGTAGCACACACATTCTTTGGAGCAAAAATTTATTAATTGTAAAGATCAAACTTTAATGCAGTATTTTTAACATCTCTACTACTGGCAACTTACAGTATATGAATATTGTACAAAGACCTTAATATTTCCCAACAAAGACAGTTTCTGAAAGCAAACTCAGTATCATGCACAAAGCTTGACGGATAGGCATGTGGTTACTGTCTCCCTGCCTCAGTGAAGGCACAGCTACTTCAGACAGCATCCACTTAAACTCAACTTTGATATCACTGTGAACATCAATCCGTATGAATAATTTAAATGTAGAGCAGGAGCGGGCTGTGGCTCAGTAGGTTAAAGTACTCGTCCTACCCAAGCATGAAACCCACATAAAAATCCCAGCTGCACTGGCTGTGTGCTTGTAGTCGTCCAGCACTGCAACGGCGGTGACAGGCAGATCCTAGGTCCCAAGTCCCAGTGAGAGACTGTCTCAAAAACCAAGGTGGATAGCTCCTGAAACATGCCCTAGGCTGACCTGTGGCTTCCATATGCACAGGTATGAACATGCACACTCTCACACATGTGCATCCCCCTACACAAACACATAAATAAAACCAGAGTTGGCATGGACAAACTCTTGACTTACATATAAGTATTTCCCAACTATTGTATAGTGTATATAATACTACTATATCTTCAATGTAACAAGCCCTCATTTTGGCACTGTAGCTTTTTAAAATCTTATTTATTTATATGTGTGTGCTCACTTATCACAGTGGGACTATGGACAACAGAGGATGATAACTTGTGGAAATTAGTTCTCTCCTTCTACCTTGCACGTCCTGGGGATTGGACTCAGATCAGTAGGCTTGGTAGCACTTTTCCCAGCTGAGCAATCTCACAGGCCCTCTTGTCAGAATTTTTGTTGGGTACCAGCAGGGTGGGAAATAAAGTTGCCAGTGATTTAATCCTGAGACAAATTTTGAAAAATAACTATTAAGATAGCTACAATTTATCTAGTTGTATAATAATTCAATGCATTATGCCACCTTTGTGCTTAGACCAGGCAGTGAGAGGAAGCCTGCCCACAGCAGCTGGAAACATAGCCACACTGGCAGGGAAGGACAAAGCCCTGGACTCCTGAAGAAGATGCTTGGCAAAATTGGGCTATGCTGCTCCCTGCGGCAGTGGCTTGTGGGTAGGAAAGTCTGAGGGGGAGACAGCCTGTTACTTGACCTCTTAGCTCTGTGTGTCTTTTTCTCTGGCCTTAAACTCACTCCTCAGCTGAACAGCTTTTCTGCATCTTACTCCCCTTGCTGGTTTTTCTCAAGTCTGTCAATTCCTTTCCTTAGACTAACTCTTCAGAGACGAGGATCTTTGGTGCTTATCGAATCCTTGATATCTGAAGATTTTACATTTATCAATTCCAACTGTGCTGCAGTTTCTAAAGGCAGTGTGTAACAATGGCTATTTTCCTAAGACATTGTGAATAGAAAACCAAATCACTGACCTAGTAAGTCAGCCTCACTGCCCAGCTAGTTCCTGTCAATGTAGCTTTGTTTTTCTTGACTCTATCACAGCATAGAAAGCTGTGGAGATGGCAGTGGGGGTGGGGGTGGGGATGAGGATTACCAACAAAAACTAAACAAAACAAAAAAATACATTAGCCTCGGTAATTTTTAAAAAATTGGATATATTTATTTTATGTGCATGAATGTCTTGCCTACACATATGTCCATGCTCCATGCTCCACATGCCTGGTACCCACAGATATCAGAGAATGACATGAGATCCCCTGGGAACTCAGGTTAGAGACAGTTATAAGCCGCTGTGTGGATGTTGTGACCAAAGCCAAGTCCACAGAAAGAACAAATACTCTGAGTTATCTCCCCAGCCCCACTGAAGTAATTCTGACTAAGGTATTTACTAAGGAAATACAGCACAACCTCTCTAGATTCAATCTATACAAGTCATAAATCATGAATCTCCCCAGAATTTTGTTTCAAAATTTTTATATAAAATCAAATTTCTCCAGCACCTACAATAAATCATCAACATACTGTATAAAACAAAATGGCAGCACAAACATCCCAGCCGGTATACAGAGCTGCTCATGCATACCAACAATACTCCTGAAAAGAGCAAAGACATGCGACCCTTGCCCCACAGTGCTGTACTTTCCTGAACTCCTGACAGGCAAGATTACAAAGCATGGCTTTAGAAATACAAAGAGTTCAGAAATACAGGGCTGGAGACATGGCTAAGGAGGTAAAGTGCTTGGTTTGCTATGCATGTAAAAAGTTGGGAACAACAGATGTGTGCTTGGGACCAGGAGAAGAGACAGGAGAATCCCTGAAGCTTATTGGTCAGCCATTCTAGCCAAATCAGCAATCCAGTGCGAGATTGGCTTCACTCCCTCAAAGAAAAACAGAAGGAAAAACAAACAAAAACAGTTTAGTGTGATGGAGGATACCTGACATTAACATTAGTATGTGGTGCACGCTTGTGCACGTGCGCATGCACATGTATATACATACAAGCATATACCACACATGTATACTAAACATCTAAAAATAAAATATAAAGTATCACATTGACATTGTAATTTATATTTTTAAAAATTTTTACAAACATATTTTAAGCTTTTTAACAATTGTACTGAATAAAAAGATTAACTTTTTCAATTTTCTAATGAGGCTTTATCTAGAAAGCTATAAAACAACTTGAGAGAGAGAAAGAAAGAGAAAGAGAAAGAGAAAGAGAAAGAGAGAGAGAGAGAGAGAGAGAGAGAGAGAGAGAGAGAAAGAGAAAGAGAGGGAGGGAGGGAGGAAGGAAGGAAGGGAAGGAAGGAAGGAAGGAGGGAAGGAAGGAAGGAAGGAAGGAAATTAGAAAGAAAGGTAGCCAACTACAGTAATCAAAATAATCCTGTCCTATCTCTATGAATACCTAAAACTTCCATGGACAGTCACTAGCAGCCCGTCACATAAGCAAACCAAAAGCCAGTGAAGAATACAAAAGATGAGCCTGCACTTGGGAAATGAGTGGGTTAAACTTTCCCAAACATTGTTTAGTAATTCAAATATTATGAGCACCATTTATTGCTGTATCTAACTACCACAAATACAAATATGGATTAAAAATACAGGCTCTCCAAAAGATCACAATCTCCTGAGGGAACTGAGACTGTAAATACTGTTCCTTAATAGAACTAACAGCAAAGTTGCTTACCTACAAAGCAACATGTGACAAAGCTGTACAATAATGGCAGAAGTCACAATGTCACCACGAAAACACAGAGCCCTTTGCAGACGGTCAGCAGCTTCACTGACAGCCACCTCAGTGCTGGCTTGCTCTGCTGCTCTAAAACAACAATGATGTAAATGAAGAGGTAGCCATGATGACCAAGACTATGACTACGACTTTTCTTCTGTGATCAATAGAAAACCAAGCAATAGTTCCTCTTCCACCAGGCCACTAGGGATGGAATACGGATGTACTGAACAGAGGTTAAAAATGAGACTAAGTGTCTACATCACATCTTCTCAATATGTGAACAGAAGAGAAGGCCCAGAGAAATGAACTTGATCACCTCGGTGAAAAAAATGGAAGATTTAAAGGTCACACAAATGTTGACAGGACCATAAACTATGTTATCAAGGGCTGGTTCCAAAATTTAAACTTAAGTATACGTAAGTCAAGTAACTGATCCCACTGTAAAAGCTTCTGGTCAATTTGCCTAACCTAACCAAATCAGAGTTGTTCTGAAGCAGAAGTCTTTGGAAATTTCACTTACTAGTAAGTGCCTTTAGAATGTTGAGATTTTTCCTTTAAACTACTTTGTACATGGTACTGATCTTGTCAATCAACCAGAGTTTTGCCAAAAAAAAAAGCAACAAACAAACAAAAAACAAACAAACAAAAACACAAAAAACAAAACACTGTTTTTCAAGGCTGGCAAGGAATTAATATATACAAAAGCCTTTAATAAACTTACTTATAAACAAATATTATTATCTTTGTTAATAGTAGGTTATTATAACTATTTTTTACCTGTGTGTGTGTGTGTGTGTGTGTGTGTGTGTGTGTATTTGATTGTGTGCATACATGTAAGCATGTATGCATGTGCCTGTGAGGGCCAAAAATTGATATCTGGTGTCTTCCTCAGTCACTGTCCCTTTATTTTTTTGGGACAAGGTCTCTCACTGAACCTGGAGCTCACCAATTTGACTAGACTGGATGTCAAACTAGCATCTTACTGCCTGTCTTTCTGACTTACTTGAATTTGTGGGTGCTGGAGATACGAACACAAGTCCTCATGCTTGCAGTGCAAGTTTTATACCAACTGAGCCATCTTCCTAGCCTCTAAGGGACTGTTTTAAGAGTCAGTCTAGTGCTGCCCTTCAGTTTTTAAAGTAACGATTCACAGTTGACAATTTCACAAACTCCCTTATATGGAAGGCAAGATGACTGGCCTTAAGATACTTAGAAACCAACAAATGTATTCTTTCCCTAAGGAATGTACTTACCATAAGATTTTATCAGCAATAAAGGGCAATGGGGCTATTCTCACAACATATAATACAATCATGTAGGACAAAACTTAATTGAAAAGGAGCTTATTTAAAACTTGAACAAAATTCCAGTGTGAACACCCTTTGCTATTTCAATATTATGAACAACAGTCATTGACTTTTCTCACAGGCCAGGCCTGAAGTCTGGCCCATTTGCTCCTGAAATCAGAAGCTCACAATGTTTGCACATAGCAAGTCACAGGAATGCCAACAGAAACTAACGTTATTTCCTTTAAACGCTATCAAGCACTATAAATCTTTTAGAAAATGTGGTTATCTTCTATTACAACATGCTGTAGAAAGGGCTTTCCTGTGGAATTATGTATGGAATGCATGAATATCAGTAAACATTTGCAAACTTCAGCTCTTCCAAAGTCTAAAGTCAAGAGTTTCACAACAGTCTGACTGGTTCATTTACCAAACTATTTCTGTTCCAGAAAAATTAATCTATCTACCAATTTTTTTACTCCATTTTCTATTTAGCTTTTGCCTAGTTCAACAAAACTCTCAGTAACTTCCCAGCTGCACACTGATGTCAGCCTGGGCAAGTCACATCTTAAAAATATGTCAGGTGAATGAACCTTTACTGTCCAGTGTCACCAGGTACTGTCTGAAGCATACTATAATACTCTAAGTGTATTTTCAAGCATTCTATCACGTATTAACTAAAAAACTCTATATTGTTGTCACAATTATTATTAAGTCACACATGAGGGAAAGAATACACTCTCAAGTTTCCACGTGTCACACAGCAATTGACAAAGCAAGATCTGAATACAGACAGTTGGAATCCAGAATTCACACTCATTAAGCTACAGCTGCCTATTAATTATAAAATAATAATCTTGCCCAGCTTATAAAATTCCTGTGAAGCTCACATGTAGTCAGAGTCATGGAAGCATCTGAAAGTTCTTAAGTGCTCTGTAAATACAAGGTGCTTATTACCAGAGTCTAGGTCATGATTATCTGATGACATTGACTATGGCGTCGTTATCTAAGTGAGCAAAAGAGTTTTGTTGTTTTGGCTTGATTTTGTGTTGTTGTTGTTGTTGTTGTTTTTAAGTTTAAAGGACTGGTCTGTAAAGCTCAACCTTACATGAATGGTGTCCCTGGCATTTAGGACAGTCCTCTCTGACTCTCCAAGTCAATGTGATACCCAAGAAGAGGCTACAATGAGATCAGCACTAAGATTTTCCTGTATCTACAAGCACCACATTGCTCTCCAGTTCTTGGTTGGCAAGGTAATTATGTATATATTAGCACTGACTTAATTCAAACTTCTCAGTTCTCTTATTAATTTTCTCCATCTCATTGTAGAACCTGATATGGTATCATTTTTAATTAAAACTTTTTCATTATGGTCCATGATTCTAGCCTGTAAAGATCTGTGTAAATCTAAATTTCATATCCATACTTTATCTCTATCAAGTGTGTGTGTGTGTGTATGAAAAATAGAAAAATGGTTTAGTTAGTTCATGTTATTATGCCTGAAAAATCTACCATTTTATTTTAATAAAGGAATAATAAAGTCTTATAAAATCACTTTTAAATTTCTTAAAAGGTATTTATTTATTAATAAATAAATAAATAAGTGGCAGAGTACACTTGTGCCACAGTCTGTGTATTGACATCAGAATATAATTGGTTCTCTCCTATCATGCAAATTCTGGGGATCAAACCTGAGTTGTCAGGTTTGGCAACACCTTACCAACACTGAGTCACTTTTGCAGCCTGCCAGCTTGCGTTCTGAGACAAGGTCTCTCCTAGGTCTTGGACTTACAAACCCTCCAAGCCCCAGAGGTAAGTTTCTGTCCACCTCCCCAGGGCTGAGATCATAAGTACCATCACAAAAGCTTTTATGTAGGTTCTAGGGATTCTGAGCGACCTCCTTAGCCCTTCTTATTTTTTCATTTCTTAATGGTCATAAGCTTTCTCTTTCACTTTCAATAACATCCGTTAAAATGCAAACTCAGCTCCCAAAGCCACTTTATTACTTTGTGTATATTCCTTTATTGTTCCTTCTCACAAAAATAAGTACTGGCTGTAGATTCTCTTCTGATTCTTCTAGCCTATGAGCACATCCAGCCCACACTTACTCTTACCATAACGCTGATGTACTTTCCTAAGGATAACCATATACTGCTACTGGAGATTTTCTTCCCTTGTAAATATAAGACATTGCCGTTGCCATTCTTTTACCTGCTAATAAATAACTTGGCAGCTGCAATTGTCCTTGAAGAGCAGTTCCCTTGGTTGTCCCCATAGCCTCCTGACATACACACTTACAGTGAGAATACAAAATGACTTACACATGTATAACTGAGCTCTTCAGTCAGGCTCAAATTCTTACTGGGAAACAAAAGATGGCTACAAATGATAACAATCCCCTCAAAGGTCAAAATAACTGACAGTCATTTAAACAAATGGTTCTGAAATAAACAGGTTATCTCTATTAGGGAAAAATAACTTGGCCAGTACTTTTCAGAGCATGCAAAAATTAGCTTGCAGTAAATCACAAGTCTATATATAAGAATAAAGATTACCAAATTTCTATCTTTAAGGCACTGAGTTAGGCAAATTTTTTTCTAACTAAAATAAGCACAAACTGTAATAAAAAATGACAAAAATAGAAAACTTTGAAATGAAAAATGGACTAGAGAAATCGCTCTGTGGTTAAGAGTGCTGCTGCTCTTGCAGAGGAGCTGGGTTTGGTTCCCAGGAGCCACAGAGTGGCTGACAACTGTCTGTCGCTCCAGTTCCAGAGGATCCTATGTCCTCTTCTGGCCTCTAAGGGCACCAAGCACACAGTGCATATATATTTACATGCAAACAAAGCATGCATGTAGACATAAAATAAAAATAAATCTTCCTAAAATATTAAAACTCCTTTTAGAGATACTATAAAGAAAATAAACAGCAAACCAAAGACTAGAAGATATACGACATCTGATAAAAGTTTTATTTTTATTCAGAACATATAAAAATTCTTACAAATCTATCTATTAAAAAGCAGCAGTCTGGTGTTTTTAATGGGCAAAACTGTATTTGAACAATACATCACAAAAACAGCTATATGAACAGCCAAGAAATATACAAGGATAGTATCACTCACTCATCAGAAGGAAACAAAGTCAAAACTTCACTGAGACAGTCCATAAATAAAGCCAAAAGGAGTGACAGAACCAGGTGATGACAGAGCCAGGGGCACCTCTAACAGTGGTGCTGAAATACAGAATGATCCAGCTACAATACACAGAGAGGAAACTGAGATGCTAATGGTAAACTCTGCCACACTGCCCAGCATCTCGTTGCTAAGTATTTTTCCCGAAGCAATGAAAGCAGGTCCGTGTAAAGATTGTGTGACTGCTCACACAGTCCTAAACCAGGGGCCATCAACGTCAATCAGCTGGTGAGCAGGTCAGCAGACTGCGGTCAATTCAAACTTTGGAATGCTACTCCACAGAAGAGGAGAAGTACTGATAACGTAGACTGACACCAACTCCAGCCAAGGCCCTCACACTGTGTAAGCCCATTTATAGGAATTGTCGAGAACACAAAATTGCAGTGTGAGAACATGTAGCAGCGAGTGCCCAAGGCTGTCAGAGAATACTGACAAGAAAACAAGAATGTTTAGGATTCCTGATGAAATTTTTCTGTATCAGGAAGTGAGAGTAATTACATGACTATATAAAATGACCAAAATTTATCAAGTTGCACTTCAAATGGATTTATCTTAAATTTTATAGCAATAACTCCCCCCCCCAAAAGCTCCTGACAATCACTGAGCATTTTACTACACCCAAACTTCGTGTTTTCAAGAATTTATCTTCTAATCTTCACTTCTAGACTGTTACACGGGCCATAGAAGTTAATGAAGATGAACAGTCCAAAGGTAGTCCCGGGTCAGCTCTGCATGCAGCTTACATCTTCCAAACAGTCCTGCTTTCACGGCCCTGCTTCGGTCACTTACGTTGGAGGCCATCTACTTCCCTATGCTTTTACTGAACGATGGTCCCCACGGACCAGTCACCTTTGGTTCCTTAGGAAATTCACTGACGGCTGACTCCAACCACTTTTCCAATTTTAACCCAGCAGCAACTTCTTCAGTGGCCGTTGTCTGACACCCATTTCTCTTCACAGTTAATCCTGGACTTGACACCACTCTGCTGTGTCCCTGTCATCAAATGCTCGCCCAAACTCACTGCTTGCTGGGCAGCACTTTATTTCTAGTCTGACAAGTGCCTGAAGTAGGACCCTAACACCTAATTTGTGCTCAATAAAGTTACAGAATGGCTCATCGAACCCTAGAGACACAGGTACAGCTGCAAGCAAGACAAAGCAGACTTGAGAAGTTAGTGGCCCAACATTACATGGCTCCTAAAGGGTCAAATTCTGGCCCTTCTGATGCCAAGTCCTAACCAATTAACTATGTGTTAAATGTGTATAAACAGCCTAACAAAAGTCACTGGGTATCTACACCACACCATGTTAAGTCTATACACTCAGGATCTTAATTCAGATCTCATCAGTCTGAGAAGTATTCACATTCCTTTCTGGAACTTTACTTAATCAAATGGTTTTTGAAATAGCTGTGCCAGCATGATTATTTTACTAAACTGAGATAGAATCGGCCCGGCTGTACTTCCTAGAATAGACACTAACCGGCTACAATTAAATTTAGTTCAGTCCTTATGCAAGGGATGTACATCTCCACTAAAGTAAATAATGCAGTACTTACACGCTCATTCGATTAACAGGAGACTTGTCTCGATTGAGATTAGCAGGAGTCTGCTGTCTCACTGTTCTCACACACTACCAGCTCTTACTAGACTCCACTCCCTGCCGTGACTCAAAAGCAGAATGCAAGACATACACAATGTGTAAAGATTTTTAATGTGCTCAGAAGCATGGCATATATATATATATGCCAATTAAAAGAAACAAAGACTATCTATGTTTAGCAGTGTCAGACTTTGTACAATGAATCTATTCACTGAGGAGAAATGAAACCTGGAAAAAGGAAAAGAGAATAAAAGAGTTTTGAATGACAGTGAATTTAAACCAATGACTCAGAATGAGTCATCCTTAAGTGTATGGTGAAAAACTAAGCAGATACTACCATAACCTGTGATATGATCCTCACCCTCTACAAAATAAGCAAACGCTGCTGCTGTGTGCTCAATTACTGTCCACAGCACGGCCATAGTTTTGCCACACGTATAACAACCATGTGGTTTAAAGACCAATCCTTACAGTACTGCCTATGGATAGGAGTGGTGGAATTTTATATCCTGGATAACCAGCTGCAACCACAGGCTTGCTGAAGTTAACTAATGTTTTCTTGGATGAGAAAAAGACTGAGAAAACTTTTACATTGGGGTAACACAATTTGCATCACTGCATACAATTCATAAACGGCAGGCCCCCCTCATTACCTGTCCACCATAGCGTTAGCATCCCAAGCGCTAAACCCAAAACTAATGTCATTTTAACATCTTTCCCTCATACCTATACGTGTAAGCTCTCTGTGTTCCATTCAGTCATCCCTTACAGTCTGTATCTGTCTCAATATTATATAAACCTTCAACCATATTCTGGCCATAGAATTCAAACATTTGTTTAATTCAAAGAAAGATTTTGTTTTTCAAGACAAAGATTCAATAACTGACAAGTATAGTCTTCAGAGATCGTGCGGTAGATGTGTCCCATACAACTTGTCAGTAATAACCAACCCTGGAATCTACGGCTTTAGATATCATTTCTCTCACTAACATGAATTTCCATGTTTCCTTGTACAAGACTGAAGGAGATGTGATATGGACAAGAATCTCAGGAATAATAGATAACGCACTCAAAAACCAATGCTATGAGACTACAGCTATATCCATCACTCTCAGAAGAGCACAAATCCATGCTGTCTGTCAATCAAGAAAGGAGAGAGGAAAGGGAAGAAAAAGAGAAGGGAAGTGTGGGGAAGGAAGACCAACACCAGGTAAGAGGTCTGTTTAATAACTGGGTCCAGCACCATCACTGAATTAAAAACTCAAGTTGACATCAAATTAGATTCAACTGGAGACAAGAGCAACTCTTTCAATAGATGTGAAAACATACACACACACACACACACACACACACACACACACACATATATATATAATATGAAGAAAAAGGAAAGGGACAGAGAGCACAGGTGACATTTGAAACTTAGGAAACAGCATACTTCTACATATACACAACACACTTCTACACACACACAGCACACTTATACACACATATAGCACACTTATCCATACAGCACATTTATACACACACAGCACACTTATCCATACAGCACATTTATATACACACACAGTACACTTATACACACACAGCACACTTAACATGCACACAGTACACTTATACACACATACAGCACACTTATCCATACAGCGCATTTATACACACACAGCACACTTATACACACACAGTACACTTATACACACACAGCACACTTATACACACATACAGCACACTTA
>JANHMN010000006.1:48161238-48213922 GCA_030674055.1 Rhabdomys pumilio
CACAGCACACTTATACACACATACAGCACACTTATACACACATACAGCACACTTATCCATATAGTGCATTTATACACAGAGACAGCACACTTATACACACAGACAGCACACTTATACACACAGACAGCACACTTATACACACAGACAGCACACATACACAGACAGCACACTTATACACACAGACAGCACACTTATACACACACAGCACACTTATACACACAGACAGCACACTTATACATACACTTATTATTAGATCCCAGAAAGGAAAGACAAGTGGAGATGCAGTTTTTGAAGAAGTAACAGAAACCTCAAAGGGCAACACAAATATCAACTATATCAATATTAAGAACTCCAGACACTTTGGGAGAAAAATTTGCACAAATTAAAGGGCCAAGAAGAAATCCTAAAAAGCAGCCAGAGAAAAGCCAGCTACACTTCTGATAGGTGTGAGGGGCGGGTGAAGATTTCTAAACAAAACTATGAAAAAAGACAGTGAAACAAAACCTTAAAGTACTAAAAAAAAAATTATTAGCAATTTAACATTTCATTAATTCTGAGAAAATCCCTCAAAATTGAAGGAAAAAACATTTGCAGGTAAAAAAGAAATAGAGGGGCATACCCTGAACAGTGAGCTCACTCCTCCTGGTTTTCTGGATGTCTGTATCTGGACACTTGTTAAAGCACCCCTGACAGTCTGGCCCTGTGACCACTCAGCACCACCCTCTCCACCCTGGATGTAAAAAGTCAAGTCCCAGTCAGTGTGCCTCCTCCTCCAACAATCCATGCTCCTGGGAATCACTGTCCTGATTCACTTCAGCTAACTTGCTATAAATAAGCCCTGTCATTTAATCCTAGTCAAACTCAAAGTATCATACTTAACTATAGTTTAAAATCTCAGTCTCTGTTTCTGCTACAAAGCAGGGCAAGCATGGGCATTGATTTCTTAGAGGGGTGTTTGTTTGTTTGTTGGTCAGTGTTCAAAGAGCAATAACTATATTTAAGCATAAATTATTTTGCTTAATATTAAGAGATATTTTATAATTACCTAGATGACATATTTAGTTCAACTGTTAACAAAATTTGATTTTAAAAAAACCAGCTGGGCAGTGGTGGCACATGCCTTTAATCCCAGCACTTGGGAGGCAAAGGCAGGCGGATTTCTGAGTTCGAGGCCAGCCTGGTCTACAGAGTGAGTTCCAGGATAGCCAGAGCTAAGAGAAACCCTGTCTCAAAAAAAAAAAAAAACAAAAAACCAAAAACCAAAACCAAAAAAAAAACAAACCCCAGTTACTTTGCAGTAGGTGATAGAAAGGTGCTAAATGCTCAAGTAACACTGTTCAGTGGTGGTGCACACCTTTAATCCCAGCATCCAGGAAGCAGAGGCAGGCAGAGAGCTCTGTGAGTTTGAAGCCAGCCTGGTCTACAGCATGAATTCCAGGACATCCAGGGCTACACACCAAGAAACATTGTCTCAAAAAACAAACAAAAATGTTCAATTAATGAAGGTACTCCATCTAAAAACATAGACTGTGTGTGTGTGTGTGTGTGTGTGTGTGTGTGTGTGTGTGCGCACGCACACGCACATGTGCACTTGTTCACACATATACCTATATAAATATACTATGTTTACAATACATATATAATACACTATAACACACAAACTGAATTAGAAGAATTTCTTAAAATTATAGATTAAAATATTAATGTTTCAGAGTGCTTAAGTTAAAAAGCAGTATTTACCGACCCAAATAATTTCTACTTCTTACTCATTGGGCACATGCACTTATGTATACATACCCACATGGAGACACAGACACATATACATAATTAAAAAACAATAAAAGTAAATATTTTTAAGTCAGAAAAATTTAACTATTAAAAGAAATAAAAGCCACTTAACCTAAATTTACTTTGATCACAGTGTAGGAACCTGAATATTTTATAGGCACTGAGTTACTAGGAAAAATATTATACTCATGTGGCAAGATGCTAAAATAAAATTCCAAATAATTTCATCAAGAATTCTTAAAGTATGGGCTAGAAAGATGGCTCAGTAAGTAAGAACACTAGCTGTTCTTCCAAAGGATCCAGGTTCAAGTCCCAGGACCTACTCAGGAGCTCATAACCATTCTTCACTCCAGTTTGAGATCCAGAGCCCTCTTTTGACCTCTTCAAGCACTAAGCATGCATATGGTATACAGACAGACATACAGACAAAACACTCATAAATGTAAGATAAAAATACTTTTTAAGAAGAATGATTGTACTTCATGCATTTAAAAAAAAAATCACAATGCTGGAGAGATTACTCAGCAGTTAAAAAATACCTGCTGTTCATCCAAAGGACCAAGTTTGGATCCCAGCACCACATCAGGCAGCTCACAACCAGCTGTAACTACTGTTCTGGGTGTCTGATGCCCCTGGCTTCTGCAGACATCTGCATATAATGCACATGCACATACCTACATGAAGACGCACACCTGCACATAATTACGAGTGATAGAATAGTATTATTAAAATCACGTTGATGAGCACTTTGATAGCACACATACTAAAACTGAAACCATACAGAGAAGATTAGCATGGCCCCTGCCCAATGATGGCATGTAATCCATGAAGCATTCCATATTTTAAAGGCAACAATCACACTGGAGCCAGGGAAAATGGCCCAGCAAGTAAAGCTGTTTATCGAGCCCGAAGACCTGAGCTCGATCCCCAGAGTCCACACGGTGGAGAGAAGGAGCCAACTTAGGCAAGATGTTGTCTGATCACTATACGCAGACTACGTGTACCCAAATAAGTAAGTAAATGTTTCTAAAACTCACATTGTAGAATGCTTAGCTCTCTAATCCAACAGCTAATGCATGCTTATAAGACAGTCAAGTCATGTGGAGATCTATCTAGAAAAGTGTCATCTCTGACAGCCCTGTGGCAGCATGCCTGAAAGAATTGATAGCTCTCTGATTGGACTAAAGACCTGCTCAACAAGACCGAGACCATGAATGGTACTAGCTAACTATGCAATGTTAGTGAAGTCATAATCCCTAACAACAAAATATACACATTTGTCCTTATACCTATAGGTAAGTGTAGGCTACACACACACACACACACACACACACACACACACACACACACCAGCCAAAGAAACTTCTCTTTGCAACAAATGAAAACCACTCCTGAAAACTACAGGCAATTGATATGCAGAGTTGCAGAGTCAAGCCCAATGGATATAGCTACAAAAGACTCTCTTACCTAAGGGTGTGGTCGGGGGAGAAAAAACTGTAAGAGCTAAAGGATCAGGGCATGGCTGCAAGGCTTGTGACTCCTAGTCCTGCCGAAAGCCACACCCCTAAATTCTGACCAACACGACTGTGAGCTCAACAAAAAATGACATCAATGAACATGCCAGACTGAGTGGAGAAAAGCCCATGAGGCCTCAAGTGTACACAAACAACTATAGGCAACTGAGGAAAGCTGGAAACAGAAGATGCTCCTCCCCCGGGAAGAGCACACCAGCTGGTGGTACAGTGCCAAACAGTCAGCCCTAAAAACATACATACAGGTAGCATTAGATGGAATGAACAGTCTATAGTTGGGAAAATATAGACATATTTATATACATGCAATAATGATTAGGTCTAAAGAGAAAAGCAAAGAGGAAGGTTATAGGGGAGGACTTGGAGGGAAGGAAAGAGAGAAATAGTTTAAACAAATTATAATCTCAAATTTTTTTAACTTAAAAATAAAGTACAATCTTATTCCTCTCCTTTCTTCCTTTCTCAATCCTACTCCCCAATACTAAAGGTATTTTTAAAGCTTCTTCTCCTTTCTACATTCCAAGCAGACATACAGCTATATCATATTCACACCTGCATAACATATAAACACACCCATATGAAGGCATGTGAAGAACCACACTATCCTTATTGCTTTACAACTGTTCAATTTCTCAAAGCTGTCCACAGTTACTTCTCCAGGAATGTCCGTCTGCATTACTTTCCCTCACTGTGGGGCATGCTATAGAACGTAAACATCTCTCCTGGGGCAGCCTCTGTAGAATGGAGTGACTGACACACGACTCGGGGAGGGGCTCAGTGCTATATACACATAAGAACCTCTTTATAATGCTGAGCCACAGGCTAAAAGTCGGAATCCAGATGAAATAAATAAATACAGAAACAAACAAACAAACAAACAGAAGCTAAGGAGATGGCTCAGCAAGTGAGGGTGCTTGCCACACAAACCTGATGACTTGAGTTTGCCCCCTAGAACCCATGTAAAAAGCCATATGAAGTGGCAAGCATCTGCTATCCCAGCACACCTATGGAGAGATGAGAGATGGAGAACTGAAACTCAAGGACCAGCCAGCTAGCCTGGAGTACCCCGAGGGACTGCAAAACAAGAAGGGTCCTGCCTAAGCAAGGTGGAAGGAGTCAACTCCTAAACAAGTATCCTCTAATCTTCACACGCTCACTGTGGTACATGCACGCCTGCATGCATGTCTATGTCGCACACAGACACAGACAGACACACAATAAATAAGCTTAAAATAAAAAAAAAATTAAAGTTTACCGATTTGTTCTCTTACCCATAACACACAATGACAGCAAACATCATTCGCATCTTTTAACTGTGGTCAGTCTCGGGCAGAAGACATTTCATTAGTGTGTACCTGAATTGTCAAACACTGTAGATTCCTGTCTGATAGTCACATTGTCTTCTCTACTAATAAGAACCCATATCCTTTTGACAAAAATCTTGCAAAATTTAAAAATAATAATAATAATAATAATAATAATAATAATAATAACAATAATAAGCCGTTTCCCAGCACCTTTGCACAGGTGCAGTGGATGGTTTAAGAAAAAGCACCTCCTTTCCTTAGACCAGTCTCACTCACTCTAGATGGTTTTGTTTGTTTGTTTTTCCTTTTTCTTCTGATAACTTTTAGACCTAAGGATGCAAACGCAGCAGCTATCCCACACCCACTGACAAAGATTTAAGTTGGTTACTTAAAATCACTGTATCTGCCCTACTGAGTCCAATAACCTTTACAGTTTGAGCTATTCACTGAGACGTTAGGTTTCTTGCATCTACATGCAATTCCAACACTTCACACCATGGTCATACTTATGACACCAAGCATCTTCTCAGGCAGGGAAAGCCATGAACACCTTTTCTCTAGGTCTCTGCCATCTCTACCCGATCCGCACTCGGTCTTCTCAGTCCACAGAGAACTCTTCAGTGCACAGGAATTGGCTACACTATGGCGTACAGCCTTTACTTCTTCAGTCAAACTCCAAACTTCCCACTTCCAAATTCAGGTTTCTTGTGGTAATCAGCACACATGAGAACACTGCTGCCCACTAGATGTGTTCACAGACACGCCCAGACACTGAGAGAGAGAGGTCAGCAGCAGGAAGCAGGGACTGTCAGAGCCGCTACTCCAAAAGACTGCTTCACTGACATTTTGGATTATGCATATTTCAGAAAGATAAGGGCCTTCATATAAAAAATTTCAAGGAACATTTAAACATTCTTAAGAAATACTTTACACTAATCGATGCCATAGTTTTAAAACCCAGCATCTATAATTCGTTAATGTCTCCGGGAACTGCAGTGATGAAACCAGCAGATGTTCAGGTAATCGTCATGAAAAGCTCCCCGTGACTAAGTAGCATAATAACCTTTATTAATCACTGCATCTGGTGTCTGCCAAGTGGGAGAGAAACAATACTCAAACAGCCCATTTTCAAAGGATGACAGTTACTGGAATGAAGATACTTCAGCACATTTAAATGGCATTTAAATTATATTGTGATAGTGATGTAAACAAACATTTATTCATAGCCCCAATTTAAATAAAATAACTCACTGCAATCCAAATTACTCTCTGGAGAATGTTCATAATGTCTACTGGGCAGTCTGTTTCAGTAATAAAACAGTGCTAAGGAGTGAACGTTCCCAGTGCTTGGGCAACTGACAACATTTACCAATTGTCTGTTACTTGTATGTGTATTCATCACTGATGGTAAACTATAGAGCAGTAAACACCAGGCAAGCTCAGGCAAGGATCACTGCATTCTCTTCAAATTTACTTGCTCCAACACTCAAGGTCAAGGCTTAAAAAAAAACAGTTCTTTGAAAAAGACACTATAAATATACATGCTATAAGGTAGTATGTGGACATATGTTCAAAAAGCTACTCTAAATCATCTACAACGGAGCTTGGTATCTCTGCTCCTCCACGACCAGCTGTTTCCTACCCTACCCGCCCTTACAAAACCCTAGAGTCAGTGTCTCAGTGTCTCTGAGGTTCAAGGGTCTTCATGTGCAAAACCACATATTCAGTGTGTGTCTGCAGTTTTATAGTAACCCACTCTTCCCCAACAGAATGTAAGGTAGCACACACAATGTGTGCCTGTTCATATAAGCTATCTCATGGCAGCTATCAACACTGTTACAGTAAGCCGATGTGCTGTATCATACACCCTAGGCAAACATCGATCTACAAGTCTGTTTTATGGGCTTCTTTCCCACGTGCATTCAATAGCCCACAACCAAAACTTGCTTGTTACATTAAGTGGCATTCATGTCTGATACTGACTGTGTCCTGTGTTCCATTCATAGCTAAATGTCCAGGAGATAATTTAAAGAAGTAAAAAGCCAGGACCAAAATCCTGTATTCAAGTATCATCTAGAAGGTGCTGACTGTGGTGACTTGCATGTCATGGTGTTGTAGGGAGGTGAATGGTAGTAATCAGAAATGATCTGGCCCCTCTCCACTGAAACACACAGACAGAAGCAAAGATACTCTGCAGCACATTTTGGAGATGTCATCACAGATGGTGCAATGGGTTTGAGTTCGTGTCAATTCAGAGAGTATTTGAACATATGTACCTTTGATATCAACAGAAATACTGGTTACCTTTCAAAACCTAATGGATGGTTCTTCTACTCAACAAGCACACCCTGAACACTTACTATGCGCATAAGTAAAATGCACATTCTAAGGGAGTTTACACACTGTCTAAACAGAGGAACCATGAGCATTAAATATTTTCAAGCAGAGGCAGCTATGAGCTGAAATCCAAGTAACAGGCAGAAAGCAGGCTAACAAAGGCACACTTTCTTTCCAGAAGTTGCGTACAGATAGGAATCCTTAAGGATGGACAGAAACAGTATTCTAAACTATGACAAGTGTGAAAACAAAACACACTTAGCTCTCCTTTCATCTGAATGAAATACATTTGCTTCTTTAATAAACATGTTTTTTACTGCATGCCAGGTGCTGCTCTAAGCACTTTACAAATATTGACTCACTTTCTCACAGTTAACAACCTTATAAGAATATCTGCCCCCTTTTCACCATGAAGAAGTTAGGGAATACCCAGAAACCTTGTATGTACTAAACTTGAAAGGCAAACCCAGACAGGCAGTTGAAAACAGCATCTATGTGTGTACTGTCAGCTGACCACACTGTAGGTACTGACACACATGGTATGCAATGTAATTGAAAGATGGACATCTTTCTGTCTTGTTTAATTTTAATTATTCAAATAACCACATGTGGCTAGTGGCTGCCACATGGAGAATTCTCATGACTACCCAGCACTGCCTTACTGATCGTCTAGAGAGGGGAAGTCTTTCAGGTCATCCCTCACAATCAATAAGCATGTAATCAATTTAAAGGTAACCCTTTAAAAATCAAAGAGTTCTAAGCTATGACTGACTGAATACTTCCTGCTTGATTTCAATGCTGTCCCCTTCAAAGGCTCTCTACCATGGTCTACACAATGGCACATGAGCCAATCAGCTAATAAAAGGCTTGTTTACTCTGAGAAAATATTTTTCTGAGAAAAAGAAAAGATCATATGATATGAACTAGATCTATTTCCTGAATATAGCCTTAATAAAACTTTTTATCAACTAACTTTGCCTAAAAACACACACAATTCTGACTTCAAATGTTCTATTTCTAAATTTAAAAACAAATTGCTTGGCCTTGAGTTTTCAAAAGACAAGTGAACGGGGGCTATCCTAGGGTTTCTATTGCTATAAAGAGACACCATGACCACAGTAACTCTTATAAGGACAACATTTAATTGGGGCTGCCCTACAGGTTCAGAGGTGCAGCCCACTGTCATCGTGGTGGGAGCGTGGCGGCGTCCAGGCAGGCAGCACTGGAGAGGGAGCTAGAGGTCTACATCCTGATCACAGGCAGCAGTAGGAAGAGAGACACTGAGCCTGGCCTGGGCATCTGAATCCCCAAAGTATATCCCCAGTGACACATGTCCTCCAATAAGACCTACTCCAACAAGGCCACACTTCCTAATGGCTCTCCATAACCATTCAAATGTGAGTCCATGGTGCCATTCTTATTCAAATCACCACAGAGGCTGTCACAGAAATTTATGCAACCACTAACCAGGAGGCCCATCAACCACCTAAGAGATTGGCACAACAGACACAACAGTGGAGCAATAGTAACAAACTCAACAAAATGCTAACAGCAGGTCAGATGTCATCCTTACAGGGTACCAGCCTGACCCCAGCCAGTCTTTATAGAGAATCATGTCCCACTGGACGCTCACACTCTTGGAGACCCCAGCGTTACCCCTACTGTTCAGAACCTGATGCACACAAATCCAGGACTAATGCCCCATCTGTCTGCCCAGTCTGTGCTCTTCAACAACCCTATGTTGTCTTTCCTGTTTCATAATCACTCGCATAACTGTGCATCACTCAGCAGTAAACTGTTTCAATTCCCAAACTGGTTCATATTTACACAAGTACCTAACTTTCTGAGACTACAGAGAAGTGTTTATTCACTGCATATACATGTGTGTGTATAAAAAGTAAGCAGAGTCAAGTGAGCACTAGGAACTGCTAGTGCTGCCTACAGGGGCACTGCAAAAACAAAACCCTGTTTTCCGAAACAAAGTAGAGTCAGGTTTATGAGCTCTGTATGCTAGGGCCGTATGAGATCTTGGGAAACAGACATTCACAGACTTGCATGAAGTCACGTGATGACAAAACAAGATCACAGATCATCAATATCCCCACCACCACATCGCAATGGTCCTACTTGATCCTCGTTAAAAATGTCAGTATCAGCACAAAGCAAAGTTGTATAGTTAAAAGGCTTTATTTATTTACATGACCCTCTTACTTCTTGTCTTAATCTTTATTATTTTGGATACCATATCACTTGGAATTCTTTGATGACAAGTGTAGGGTTGATCCATGTGCCTTAGTATCACTGGTCCAGAAGCACAGGCTCTGTCTCTACCTCCCCCACTGTACTGCTTCCATCTTCATGTTTATATCATGGCTGCTGCAACTGGAGCAATAGCACTCACATTCCAGGGCAAAGAAGGCTATCACATAGCAGTACAAAACATTTCAAAGGCAAACTCTCCCACACAGCTAGAAGGGATTGGCTTATAAAAGCTAAGAATGTCATCAGATAGCATCTGAGACTTAAAAACTTCCCCACCTCTTTAATATACCTACCAAGTATTTTAAACTTGCCTTGATTTATCAACTTCTTTGTTCTGAAAAACTGCAAAACTTCATGACACATGACACTGCTTCCACACTGGGACATGGAATGTGGGTTAAGTCTGTGTTCCCCCATGATTATTCAAATGGCTTCAGAATAAACTATCTTATTCCCTTTAAGGTGAAAACTGTGGATTTTCTGCATCAACCAAAGTTTTCATCAAAAGAACTAATGTTTGTAGAGATAAACATACTTAGCCTGTGTCCTACTTTGCTTTCTGTTGCTATGATAAAACACAAGTCAGATCCAACTTGTGGGAGGAAAGGGCTTATTTGGCTTAAAAGGTCCAACATTAGGAGAAGCCAAAGCAGGAACTCAAGGCAGGAACAGAAGCAGAGGTCACGCATGAAAGAATTACTCACTAACTTGCTTCCTTATAAAATGTCTGTAAGTTTTTATGTTAAAATTTTACAAACATGTTCTTTGGAAAGAAAAGAGTCTGAATCACTCAGATTCAGTCACATTTAGCACATCTCTGACAAGCTAGAGAAAGATGTTCTATTCTCAAAGGTGTTTAACCAAATAGGCAAGAGGTTTTAATCGAGGAAGCAGGCCCTGGACACCCATAGCTCCAGAACTCATCTTTAATGTACAATTGAACAGCATGCCGGTTTGACTGTTCACTCTGCTCAACAACAAGGATGCTACTAGCATTGCTGGCGTGGCCCTAGAAGCAGATGCAGACCAAGGTAAGCATTCTGAGGAAACTGCTGGTTTATTTGCTGTTGAGCATACTAAAATATCGCTTGCCCCTTCCACTTCCCTGTTCCACAAGGCTAGACTGTTCTCCCCTATCCCTGAAGGCTGTGCATCAGAACACATCACCCACTAAGTTACTCTGACTAGAAAGACTTCAATCAAGACTGACCTAAGGACTGTAGCTCACTAATCACTGAACTGCAAAATCTTTCCTTGCCCAAGATACTCTAAGCCACTCCCTAGCATCCTACAAGCCTGTTTACAACCCTGTACCAAAAGAAAACTTACTGAAGACTTCACAAACCATTTGTTAAAATTATTTCATCTTCAACTCTAATATCCTAGTACAACGTCTTCAAAAACTGTGGGGATGATCTTCTGTGTTCTGTGTACAGACTGCTTTGTAGTACTCAAGTGCAGACTTCTATCCCAGCAGAGATTTGAATATTGTTATCTGTACAAAGCATCACCAGTCTCAGCGTTCTGTAGCCATTTTCTCCATCACCTTCTGTTTGGTTTAATGAAGAGCTAATGGCGGATAGCGGAGAGGGCAGGTCGGACTTCCAGCAAAGCGGAGAGGGCAGGCCGGACTTCCAGGAAGAAATGGGGACTCTGGGACCAACTCTGAAGGAGAGGTAACTAACAAGCCACATGGCACACCTTAGATTAAGTAAACAGGTTAACTAAGTTATATGAGCTAGTTGGGAAATAGCATACGCTAAGGCCTGACCTATAATAAATTAATACATCTCTGTGCCATAATTCAGGAGCTGGCAGGTCAGAGACGGTTGAGCGATAACAAACTCCTTTTTCTATCTTATTTGCTAATGTTAATGTGATCACAGTATTTAAAAATACTACAATTCTCTATATCACCCACATTCTCATTACATTAAAAAAGTGTCATTTTAAACTTTTTAAAATATTTATTTTAATTGTGTGTGTGTGTGTGTGTGTGTGTGTGTGTATGTGTGTGTGTGTGTGTGTGTGTTCCTCCACTGTATTTTAAACTCTTATTGCCAGTGTCTCTCAGTTATCTACATCAGTGGTTCTCAACCCTGGGTCAAGACCCCTTTGGGGGTCAAATGTCCCTTTCTCAGAGGCCGAATATCAGATATCCTGCATATCAGACATTTACATTACAATTCATCACAGTAGCAAAATTACAGTTCTTGAGTAGCAATGTCAATAATCCTATGGTCGGAGGTCATCACAACATGAGGAACTGTATTAATGGGTCACAGAACTAGGAAGGGTGAGAGCCACTGATCTACATACATGATGCTTCTTTCTTAAGAGGAGTGCATTGTTTTTTAAATGGCTAGCTAGAAAGCTGCCTACTTGGCAAGAGTGCCTTCTACTCTTATAGGGGACCCAAGTTCAGACCCCAGCACCCATGTCCGGCAGCTCACAGCTGCTCCAGTTGTAGGTGAGCTGATGCCCTTCTTACCTCCAAGAGCACCTGCACGTATCTATGTGCACATAGCCACACAGATACACACACACTTTAAAAATAATCAACATGAGTCTTCTCAAACAACCATTTCCTTTAAAATGAGACAATACAACAGCATTTTGCAAAGGAATAAAAGTAATAAATATTAATGATGCAATTAACACAATTAGAAAAGGTCTAAAAAAGCTTCTCAGAAGAAAATTTCTTTATAAACTTTCTTTCCCAGGTAGAGAAAAGTCTACCTGAACCAAATCATTATCTGAAAACAAAGGCCACAGTGTTACGTTAATATGACATATCTTTTGGCAGTATTCTTTCTATATTCACAATGGTATTTCCTGGTATTTAGGAGATAACACAGACATACTTTCAAAGACAAGAAAAACAGTACTAGGGTTAGAGAACTGGTTCAGTGGCTAAAAACGTATGTTCTTGCAAAAGGGGGGTTGGCTTCTAGACCCACATGGAGGCTCCAGACACCAGACAAAACACCTACACACACAAAATAATAAATCTTTAAAAATATAAAAAGTAAAAAGGAGAAGAGGAGGAGGAAGAAGAAGAGGGAAGAGGAAGAAGAAAAAGAAGGAGATGGAGGAGGAGGATGAGGAAGAAGATGAAGAGGAAGAGAAGGAAGGAGAAAGAGGAAGAAGAGGAGGAAAAGGAGGATGAGGAAGAAGAGGAGGAGGAGGGAGGAGGAAGAGGAGGAGGAGGAGGAAGAGGAAGAAGAGGAGGAGGAGGAGGAGGAGGAAGAGGAGGAGGAAAAAGAAGAAGAAGAAGAGGAGGAGGAGGAGGAGGAGGAGGAGAAGAAGGAGAAGGAGGAGGAGGAGGAGGAGGAGGAGGAGGAGGAGGAGGAGGAGGAGAAGAAGAAGGAGTCGACAACAACAACCTATGACGACAACCAGGATTACCCTCTGCCCTAGGTACATCCCAAGTAACTGCAATTAAAAACATAAAAACTAGGAGAAACATTCCAACCAAAAGTTCTGACTGTAAAGGTCAAATTATAAATCTGACATTTTCAAACAGATTGAGAGTACATTAATTATATTCTCCTGAAATAGTAAACATAGTAAGAATTTTTTAGTGCTTTATTATTAAAATCCTACCATTTAGAGAGGAACATGGTCTACTTCAGAAAGAAAAGAGAAAAGAGGGCTGGAGAGATGGGTCAGCCGCTGAAGGCTAAGCTCACAACCAAAAATATAAGAAGAGAGAAAAGAAAGCAGGAAACAGGAAGTAAATAATTACAAAGGAGCCTAAATAACACAATCACATCCCAAAGGAAACGATGACTGTTCCTCTGCTTTCTGAAATGCAATTCTGTTTGATCATGTAAATACCATGTTCTATGGTAAGAAAAGTAGTAAGACAATTTCCATGGGTTATGTCTTTTAGCTCTACTGTTCTGCATATGACAGGACTGCATATCACGGTATTACTTTACAGCGAGCGTTGTTTCAAATCCGTTCACTTGGAATATTTGGAATCTCATAATCTTTATTTTCAAATGCTAAATATGCCATGTTAAAATGTTTTTAAAGTCTGCATTTAGCATCATCTGAGATATACTTTCATTAGCCAACTCTATAAAAATAGAATGCTCTAATACGTAACAAAGACTCAAATGAGTTGACTAGCACATACACATGTTACCCACCTGCTAGCACATACACACGTTACCCACAGACTAAATGAGTGAAAGAGCTGTCGTCACTGATGGCCTGCAGATGCTGAAAGCCCATCCCTGGTTATCACTTTAGAGGTTTACTACTCCAAACATTCAAAAAGCAAAAATAGGCAAGTACTTCTTCTAAGCATAGGTGATTCGCTCATATTAAGACAGGTAAGTCAGGCATGCAATTTAAAGTAGTTTACTATATATATTCCAATATATCTCAGGCATATGTTCTAAGTACATGACTCATTTACATATAATCAGTGATGAAGCATATAATCTTAAACAGAAAAAAGTGACTGTTCACTAAAAAAGACAAACTTACCATGCATTGGTCAAGTTCTTATTCCTATTATTTTATCAGCTATTCACAGAAATAAGAACCACCTGCTTCTGCTCTATTACAGCAGACTTCTAGCTTGCCCCTTCTAATTCTGCTGCGATTATATTTTAAGATTAAGAGGATTACAGTAATGATTTGTCTACCACCAAAATCCCTAGTGCAAGAAGAGGATCTCTGCGACGTGAAAACACTGTCACAGCAGAATGTAATAACTTCCTCTTGGCCTCTGTACCTATTAATAAAATAATATGCTTCTAATTTTGTGCTTCTTAGAACGGGATACTGAGCATGCTAACAATCATGCCATGCCACACTACCTGGTCCTTTTCAGACTCTGTAATAATGCAGGAAGGTAAAAGCACACATGAAATCGGAATGTTTATAGCTGTTCTTCAGCTCGATCCTTATCAAAGCCTCTAAGTGCCTCAGAGTGCAGTGCTCCGGCTGTTCGCCCTGAGGACGGACTCCTACCTTCCCTTGCTGTGGCCGCCTTCTGTCTTGACGGTGTCACCAGCTCCTTTACAAGCTGCAAGACTTGAATCATTGCCAGTTAACAAGCCAAAGGCTCCAGCTGCTTCCAGTAGAGATCCAACAGGTTTCATCATCAGGAGCTTAATGCATTTCTGCGTCTGAAGGCTCAAGCATGAGCACAGTTCAACTTCAGAGCAAAGGAAGCTTTGCCTAGCTACGACGAAGCTCGGGAGCAGTTAGCAGAAAAAAACAACGCAAGAGCCACCGGCTCCTCTTCCTGAGCATTTCAGCGTATGTGAGAACGCCGTCCTCCAAGTCCAAACTGTACTGCTGTGCAAAGCGTACACACCAAACACTACACACCAAACTGAGTAATCTGTAAATCACTAAGCACAGCAAAAAGCCACGACAAGAAAAACCAAGTCTATGTTATGAATTCTCAAACCATATCACAGATGCTATGTGCAAATTTTTAAGTAAAACCAAAATACCTTGTATCGTCAAAGCTTTAATACTTTCTTCCAATTTCTCAAAAACCTTATATTTGAATCAGAAAATGTAGATAAAAATAAAAATCTATCTTGCTAACTCCAACCTCACAGATTTGCATAAAAGATACAGAGCCTCAAAAATATCCTATAATTCCTCTCCCCTCCCTCCTCTCTCTCTTCTTCTCTTCCCCTCCCCTCCTCCTGACACCTCTGAATTCTCACTACATGAATACAAGTCTAAGTTCACATACACACAGAAACTCCCCCAAGGAGTCTACTAATTCACTGGTCTCAACCACAGAGACATGGACCAGAGAATCATTGCTTCTGCCATGGAATGGCGTCAACAGCAAAACTGCAGCAACACTCAATGAATATTTAATACCTGTGCTTCACATTCTGTTTATCACACAGCCCCTCTCAAAGGGAACCTCCAGTAACTAAGGAGAAGGCAGGGAGGCATCCGGGTTAACACTGCTAAGTGCTGTGTTTATTAAAGTCACTCCACACCAGCGATCCCTTCCCTCTTGCTGCATCACCAACTTACATGATTCTCTCTCCTTCCTATGTCTCATGTTGATATTTTTAACATCCTAAAATAATGGATCCCAGCGAGAATCAAGAGCAGTTCCTTTGCCTTCAGATAGAGAGTTGATGACTTACTTGCTTTCCCATTCTTCAACTGAGGTACACAATGAATCCACAAGGTTAAAGAAAGAAAGAAAGAAAGTCTGCTTTCCCTACCACTATGGTTCCTCTGTAAAACTGTATAGCTTTGGGATTCAGAGCAGAGCCTTCAGCTCTTCTGAGAAAGCCTCAGCATGTGCATATACATCCACTCACGACACAGCCACCATCTGGTGTGAATGCTGAGAAAACAGCACTACAAACCTATGGAGGCAGGAAATGGTTGTAAAAAAAAGAAAGCACAAGGCAACCACCTCAACTGCTTGCTAGCTTTACTGCACTCATTTGAATTGGTGCATTAAAGTCCTAGGGTTGCAGACAGATCTCAGGGGAAAACTGCCCCAAGCACAAGGCCCTAGGTTGGGTCCCCAGCTAGAAGGTCAGTAGGAAGTGGGCGTGAGTTGGAGGCTAAACCATTCAGAAAGGTCAAAGCACCTAAAACTAAATGTGGCCTTTTAAGTAAGTCCCTTCAAAGACTGGATAGAAACAAACAAGCCAAACCCCACTCCTACCATCACTTCATTTCTTAGGGCAGTTTTGAACAGGAAATAGGCATGAAACACAAAACATCTTTCTTCTGGAAAAGAAGGTGAACAGTAACCAACTTTCCCTTTCTCCCTCTTGGAGATCAAACCCAAGGCCAAGAAATTATTAAGCAGATACTTTATCCCTGAGTCGCATGTCCAGCCCTGAAAAGTTCGCTCACTTCCAACATCCTTCCTTCCACAGCACTGCAGGGTATGGCACATTATCCTCTCAATAAACATGTTTGATGAAAAGAATACAGAATTCATTTTTCCATAAATATCACTTACATTATCCCACCCCACTGGCTTAGTTTTGATTTGAGATGAAAATCGTCACCACAACATACTACCAAGAACATTTAAAAAACTCTCTTTCAAATGATCCTAACATTTGGTAAATAAAGACTAAGGGCCTCTGTTCTCGAAAAATGTCATGGGAAATGCTAACAATACAAGGATAAGTAAGCATAGAAGGTACAATAAATATACAATGATTCCAGCACACACACACACACACACACACACACACACACACACACACACGGACTGGGGAAAAAAATATAAACGGCACCACTACTTTTCCCTCTAAATAAGTGTTTCTCAGCCTGTTGGTCTCAGCCCTCAAAGGACTCTTTTATAGAAGTCGCCCACGACCACCAGAAAACGCAGATATTTAAACTATGATTCTTAACCTAGTAAAATCACAGTTATGAAGTAACAACGAAAATAATTTTATGGCTGGGAGTCACCAGAACATAAGTGTAGTGGCTGAAGGGAAATGGCCCCTAGAGGCTCTTAGGGCGTAGCACTATTCAGAGATGGAGTAGGTATGGTTTTGTTGGAGGAAGTTGAGGAAGGCTTTAAGGTTTCAGAAGCTTAAGACAGGCCTAGTGGCTCAGTCTCTTCCTGCTGCCTGCAGATTCAGATGTAGAATCCTCAGCTACCTCTCCCATTAGAAAGGTTGAGAACCACTGCTGTAAGCAGCAGCATTACAGAGAAATGTTTACATTCTTCTTCTGGCTCTATTTTTACAGTAAATATAATCTATTGTTTCACTATTATTTCTTCTATAAGAAGGAAACACGGTGTGTTTATAAAGTTCATCATCTTATTAAGAACTATACCTGCAGTGCTAGCCAGCACTAGGTATGCATGCTCAACCCTCACCTCCCAGGGAAGATGTGCCCACTGCTGCCTCACATGGGAGCACTACGGTCCCAGAGCACCTCACTGCATGACTGACTGACTGACAGACTGACATACCTGTTTATGTATGTATTTATTTAGGACTTGAGGCCTGCTCCACAACAATGAACTTCATGCCTGGTACTGTAACCCTGGTCAAAAGCTCACGGTTGAAAGGCCACAGACTCCTGGATAAAACTTGCTGTTGTTATTTTGCTGTGGTCAAGCTGTCAAATTGCCTCCTAGATATTTGTTTCTATCCCTGGACGTAGGCTCCGTTGAACTCTGGTCAGAGGAGCTTCTTTCTGTAGTTGCCGGCTATCAGTGGAGAGACACAGAGCTGGTAAAGTGCTGAGGAGAACAGAGTGAGTGCTCAGCCCTGATATGCTCCCCCACCACGGCCCAGGGAGTCACAGAAGGGGAAGCTCAAAGAATCTAAAAGAGGGAGGCCAGGGAGGGGTTCTATAAAGTGCTGTCTTCCTGGCCTGACATGGCTATCACACTCATGAGCTCCCAGCAGCTATGGTTTATCTGCACAAGTCTGTACAACATCAAGCCTACCAAAATCCTAGCAAGATGTGTAGATGGTCTCTGAGCATCATGCCTTACTGAAAAGCTAATGGCAGCTGGTAGCCACTGTGGGCCCTAGAGAAAGTGTTCATTTTTGAAGATGTGGCCAAAAATCACATTTCCGTGGACGACCTCACACCCAGGCACATAAGGGAAGCACCAACTGGGAGAGACATGATAGGAGCTGAGGGGAGGAAATAGGTGGTAGTAACAATTATAGTAATTGTCTCTACATGTTAAAAATCTACTGGAGCTTAGAAGACAGAAAACATATTATAGTTGCCTTGCAATAGGCCACCTGCAGAAGTTGTGAGCTGCTGGTTTCTGCAACAGAGAAACAATCCCCGTTACCCAGGAGTTCGGATCTGCTTCCTACATCAGCACTTGTATTATCACCCCCCAAACCAGGAACTTTCAGGTAACCCCCAAAGTGTTGACTTCCTTCTTCTCAGCATCATTTCCAAATCCCAGGAAGGAGACAACAGGAAGAGAGAGATACCATGACTGGAAACAAGAGCACCATCTCCTCTGCCCAGTCACACAGACTGACACCATCCATCTACTTTGTTCAGATGGAAATACTGGGCAAAGACATTTCAGGTGAAAGGGTCGATATCAGATCGATATTAACAGTGAATGATAGAAAAAACAGCTAGACGACGGAAAGAAATCTTTTCCTAATGCTTCTCACTCATCAGAAGAAAAACAAAAGAACAACACTAGATCTAGTCTCTCGTTAATCACTCCTCTCATTCATTTATTAAAACAGAATCATAAATTTTCACTGGGCATCTTGTTTGACCTTAAGTATGAAAAGGTCCAAAAAATCAGTGTCCTACTAAAGAGAACACGCACAGCAAATAATGCTGTCACTAATTCAACCAACAGCACAAATTCTTAAGGAATTATAAACTAACATCATAGGTCTGTCTACTCTTCCTTTTGTTACTATGTATCTTTCAGAGATTTTTCTTATTATAAAAATAACACTAAGTTCCAGTGCAGAAAAATCAGAATAAAAAAAGAGCCAAAGTCAAGAAACAACTTCCCATGTGTGCCATATGGAAATAAGCATTATCTAACAACTCTCTGACCTATCCGGGTACTTGATGCTATTGATTTAAACATGCTCGTGTTGCACACGCTCCGTCCACACAAACGTGCTCCTGTTGCACAGGCTCCATCTGCACACTTCTTCACATCATCTTTACGCAGTGATCGCAGCCCAGGGCCCTGACCTGTGCTCTGCATGCGAACTCTCCACATCTTAGGAACCCATTATTCTTGGCAACAGTTCAAGTGGCTGTTTCTTTAACGCTTTTTCAAGATACCATTTTTACTTTCCTGGAAAAGCTCTTTAGAATTAAGCTAGTGTCACTTTTCTCCCAAGGAAAAAAAAATGCGCGAGGCCACATTTCTTGTGACAAAAACAATCTGTAGATATTCAAGATGACAAATGGATCACAAATGGGAAAAGAATACTGAAAATCAAATTATAAACCCATCTCTAAGTAATAACTTATGTTGGGTCAGCAAATTAGTTTGCAGACTTTGCCTCTTTATCATCCCACCGAATCTTTAGAGGAAAAACATGTCATTCTGCCCTAGAATTTCAAAAATCAATCTCTATAAACTTGGTATATAAAATACAACATGGTAATTATAAAAAAATAAAACTTGTGGACCACATCTTTTTCTGTGCCTACAATCTGTAACACTGCATGTTCAAGTAGTGTTTTAATTTACTTGAAAATGAACATTAGGCCTATAGGGAACCTACTGTAGAGTCCATCAAATAAAGATCACTGTTTTCTTGTTGCTGCTGCTGTTTGGTTTTTTTTTTCCCCTTTTTGGGGGGGCGGGGTTTGGTTGATTTCCACAAAAATATATTTCTTTCAAAAAGCATTTAAGTTTGTGTTTACAGCCCTAGAATAAATAATATAACATCACAGATTAGATCAAAGGTTCACATACACATATACACAAAGCATATTAGTGTAACCACTGCTTCCATAAACACCATGAAAGTGTATGTATACACATGGTAACTCAGACATCTCTGTCATCCCCTAGTATGAAATCTGTAGTCTCCCTAGTACATTAATAAGACAGAGTGCGGAGATAACCCAAGGTGTCCTGGACAGACACTACACTAGGCAGGGCCAGATATGTTCTGCAGTCTTCCTTCCTTCCTGAAGCCTCAACCAATCAACTCTCCCTTTTCTATATCGTATATATTACCTCTCCTCTGACCACAAAAAACTGGCCATGTTCAAAACATAACATGAAATCTCTACAAATACATAGACACATTCCACAATCAATTTTAAAAGTGCAAAAGGTATCATCCAAGGTTTAAAATCCATGATTTCTCAATAATCACTTCAGAAGATTTTTTTCAGAAGGCAAAAGACAACATACTGACAACTTTTGGTGCAGTCTAGCCTAATGAATTAATTTTAGCAGAAAGGGTACAGGCAAGTTCACCAGAGAGTCCTTCTATAAAAAAGGTTTTTATCTGAGGCCCTGTAATTGACCAGAAAACAGGAAAATGCTTCAATAAGCCAGGACTCATCAATACCTTTAAAGATAATTAATAATTATACAGTTAATTGTGGAAACAATTATAGAGTTATAACTTTAAATCCCAGATGTACTATGAATGAGGCTATATAAAAATATATACTACTTTCAACAGTATCTGATCATTTGCAAATCAGGAGTGGCTTCTTTACCACAGTGGACTCACAATGACATTTCCCCCTCTCAAAGAATATTTACTTTAGTACTAATAGCATAGTATTTTAAATGGTGCAGAATTAAGTTGAAAAAGATAAAATAGATTACTTTTGATAAGAATTTTTTTTAATGAAGAGCGGGGACTGAAGAGGTGTTCAGAGGTAAGGACACTTGCTACTTTCTCAGTCAGGTCACCTGCCACAGGCTCAAAGGCTTGACTTTCCAGGGAGTGGCACTATTTGAAAGGATTGGGAGGGAGTGGCCTTGTTGGAGGAGGTGTGTCACTGCATCTCTCTCTTCTTGCTGGATTCAGATGTAGAACCATTTATTCTCTAGGACCAAGCCTGCCTGTGTGCCACCATGCCCCCTGCTATAATAACAATGTAAGCTGGCCCCAGTTAAATGTTTTCCTGTATAAGAGTTGCCGTGGTCATGGTGTCTGTTCAGAACAACAGAACAGTAACTAGGTCGCTGTTCTTCAGAGGACCAGAGTTTAGTTTCCAATACCTATATTGGGCAGCTCATACTGTCTATAATTCCAATTCCTGAGGGGTTCCAGAGGTTATGACACCCTCGACGTTTCCATAAGGAGCCATACACATGAGCATGCGCACGTGCACACATGCAATTATAAAATACATCTTAAATATAAAACTAAAAGTAAGAAGTTTGAGTGGACTGAGAATGGTGGTCCACACCGATCCCAGTAGGCAGAAGGCGGAGGCAGGAAGATCTCAACAGCTTAGATGTTAGGCTGACCTCACAGTAAGTTGCAGGTTGCCCAGTTATGAAACGAGACTCTCCAAGAACAACAACAACAACAAAAAAAAAAAAAAAAAAAAAAAAAAAGCAAAGTGAGCTACAGGTGGGGCATCTCCTCACAGGGAATTTGCAAACCTTCTCTTCTAATGCACCTACTTCTGCAGAACCAAACTCCCGATATTTCCTAATCTTATACAGTCTCTAGATAGCAGTTCTTCACACTGCTCTGTCTTCCTGCTTTCATGACGTCTGTAGCTGAGCAAGTCCCCACACGGCCCTGTGGCCTCCTTGAGCACAGGCCCTTGCTCCCACAGATGCACGCTTCCTTCTTTCTATTAACAATCCCAAACTTCTAGTGTCATATCCACCTTCCTTCTTTGTATTAACAATCCCAAACTCTTAGTGTAATATCATCATCCCTCCTAGTTCTGTGCTCTAAAAGACAAGTTTGTTTCTTATTCTCCACTCTATTCTGAAGATCAACACATATAATGGAAAGCCTCATAAAATACACTAAAATAAAAACAGTCTTAAAGTTATTTTTGTTAAAAATTCAAACATCAAGATTCAAAATACTTTTGGAAACTGTTACCGTATAATGTGCCTCAATGTTCTCACCTTTACACACTTGAATTGCTTACTTTTAATACCCAAATGAGTTTTCTAGGTTTTGCTCTACCTTGTATTAAGTTATTAAACTTTAACTAGTTGTACCTATGCATAACTAAGTACCTGACACTTTCTGGATCTTACTTAGGACTCAGAGTCTTCATGCTTATTTACTCTATTTGCAGCTAAGGAAAATTCAAAGGGATAGACACTAGGTTATGAGAAAAGCTAATCTTTAGTGATGCAATCTCAACTTATAGATAAATCTCTGCAACTGTTTTATACAACTGAGACTGTGGTCAACATTATTCAAAATAGCAATTCTGGAAAAAGGAATCTAGTAAAAGCCAAATACTGTCTCTTTTCAAGGTCACCTCATGTTCTAGAAAGAATTCGCTACATTTTTCTTATCTTTCTAATAAATGCAAAATAGACACTTAGTAAAGCAGAATAAATTATTTCCTTATGCAAGAAATCTGAATAATCAGTTAAAGAAGAAATGATAAATGTTACTTCTGAAGAACTCAGTAAGAAGGAAATCCAGAGACCACCGCGGTTCCTTCCTCTGCTTCCTGACACAGTGCCCTGAGCTACAGAAATCCTTTTAGAGACCTGATCCAGAGACATCTCAGAAAGACAGCATAAAGCTATCGCAAAGGATAACGACAGGATCCGCTACTGTGGGTTTACACAGACACTCCATCCACACACACAGCATCAGCTTCTATCATCTGAAGCACGACTATTCTGAAAGACATCATGGCTCCAAGTGTCCGTAATTTGATACAAATCTTAGTAAGTACTAACTATCTGGCCATAATCTTTTATGTTTTTTTTTAACATTTAATTCCTAAATGCTTTCTTCCTGTGAGAAGGAAATAACCTGTGCAGCTACAGACTCATGAACGAAAGGTGACCCCTAACGGCAGTGCCCCTCAGCCTCCCTAATGCTGACCCCCTTTAACAGTTCTCCATGAGACAGAAGTTCATCTATCTCCACCAGTCAAAGATAGTTTACATAGCTAGGTTGGGTATTGGGTTACACTTCTGATTGAGCATTACCATACTTATAAAGCCTTTGATTAACATTTAAAAAAATTGGATAAAAGCAAAATGGAAAAGGGGGCACGGGATAGGGGTTTTCTGGGGAGGAAAAATGGGGAAAGGGGATGGCATCTGAAATGTAAATAAAATATCCAATAAAAAAAAAAAAGAGTTGTTTTATATACTTAGTTTGGGGTTTACTGTAAAACTTGTAAAGTCCATACTTTCTAAATATTTACAAAGAAAATAATAAAATTGCTTTCTACATAAAAAACAGTTCTCCATGTTGTGGGGACCAACCACAACATTCTCTTCGTTGCTGTAACTTTGCTACTGTTGCGAACCATAATGTAAATATCTGGTGTGCAGGATACTTGACATGTGATCCTTGAGAAAGGGCTGTTCACCAGCAATGGGGTCACGACACATAGGTTGAGAGCCACTGTATTAGAGGTTTTAGTTTTCCCGGGACTTCCTATTTTCTGGGCAGCAGTCATAATACAAGAACATCACATTTCCATTTAAAAACAAATGTACAAACAAACCTGGGCCAGCAATATGGCTCAGTGGGTAAAGCCACTGCCAAGCCTGAAGATCTGTGCTCAATCTCCAGGATCGACACGGTAGAAAGAGAAAAAGTTGTCCTTGATGTGGCATGCACACATACAATAGGCAGGCAGGCAGACATGACAAGACATGACATGACTTATACTCAAAAAAACAAAACGCACTAATTTGTAGCTCAGAGCCTAAGAACTAAAAGACTCGCTCACTGTCTCTGGCCAGCCCTAACCTAGCTTACATACAGGCTACAGAGAACTTCCAGTGCAGAAAATTTACTCTTTCCTTCACTCTCTAAAAATGAAAAAAAAAAAAAAAGTACCATAAAACACCACTTTATATCAGTCTGGAGAAGATGGGCAGAGGCTAGGAAGTCGCCATGACAGTCCTAAGGAATGAGACTGTCTCCATGCACACTGATGGTGCATGCCTTAACAAGATGTCTACTGCTATGAAGTGAGGCAGGTGGAGACACGGCTGTCCGGCATCAGACACCTCTTTCTCAGCTGTGCTGTCCAGTCTCTTGATAAATGAGAAGTAATATTTTCAGATAGAAATCCAGTTTTAGAGACATTAATAAAAAAGATGCAGATTTTTCTAAACATTACATCCTTCTGAATCAGACTCCAGAAAAAAACACAAAAATCAAACTTTTATGAAGTCATAAAAGACAAAATAGAGTATTAATTTGAAATATTCGTGCCTCTGAAATCTGACTGCCAAGAGCACCAATAAAATGGACCAGAGAACATGCAGCTGCATCCCAAACAATGGGACTTCCGAAAGTGGCTGGGACACAAGTGTAGAGCAACACATGCAGGTCCCCAAGACCGACGTGCGTTTCCTTACACAGTACAGCAAGGTGTATCCAGGCACACTCCTTATATAAGACATAACTGAATAAAAACCTCACCAGCGCAATCACAACCATCCAAGCTGCAAGGCTTCCAAATGATCCAGTCCAAGCCACACATTTCTAAATAAATACAGGTGGCGGCCGGTGGGTAAGCAGGTGGCAGTGGGCCACCAATTAAAGACAGCAAGCCATGTGCCCTACCCAACAAGGCTAGTCAGTAGCAAAAGTGTTCCATCCCAAGCCTCTGGAGCTCTGGGAACTTGAGGAGGACTGCTACTGTGAAACTGTATGCTCAACAGAATGTAAGCTTCTCCTTAAGAATGAATTGTCTTCCAAAGGGCCATTGCACACATGAACTCATGGCTGCTGCAACTGCATGCACAAGACCTGCACAAGATCAGGCCAGCCAAAACTCCCAACATGGACAGAAGAGGGGCCCAGCCGATGGTCCTATACCCGTGCACACACAGGCAGCAGTGAGTGGGCTCTGTAGGAGAGAAGTGGGGGGCAGAGCTGGGAGAGGGAGGAGAACGGTCTGACCAAAACACATGATATGCATTATGAAAATCTCAATAAAGAAATAATAAAAAGGAATTAAGTGTCACTAATCTGTTACTACAAAAAAATTTACTGAAGTTGATTCATATATCAAACTTGTATATATTTTGCAATACAACGTATATCTAACCTGTTTTTCTTAATGGCAGGCCTATAAAAACTGGTAAATAATTTAGTTTTGGAGAAATAATGTGTGAATGGTTTGCAGTTTTAACCAATAAGTGTAATTTTGGAAGCTGGAAAAGCTACTGCTACTTTAATAATTGGTTTATGCTAAAACTCTAAGTGACTTTCAATCAAAGGAAATCAGAGTCCCACCAAAATATTATAATTATATATAAATGTCTTTCATATAGAAGTATATAAGGAGAGAAGAAAAGAGGACAGGAGAATGGGCAGCCAGAGGGAGGAAGGAATATAAACAGCTGGCAAATCCGAGTCAGAAGTCTATGGAAATTTGGGGTACTATTTTTACAATTTTTTTTTAAGTTTGGTAAAAGTATCAAAAGTAGAAACAAAAACTTAAGTTAGCTACCTCCTAAAATTTAAAAATGTAAAAGATCATAGCTGAATATACAGTGTAAAACTGTATTTGGCTCTATTTAAGTCCACGACAGTATCATATTAAGAGTTACTCACTTTCCTCTAACAAGAAGATAAATGAGCAAAAGACCAAACAGTCCACATGAGCAGCCAGGATCTAATGATGCTGAGACGCAGTGATGGCTGTCACTCCTCACAGCTCCCGCCTTGGTTTACTGCTGTCGGTTTGGACAGGAGACAGGGTTCTCAACAAGGGCTGATGCACACCCTCCCCTGCCCACAAAATCCCAGGAGAGCTCTATGTTAACCGCCATCTACAGAGTCCCCACACGGCTACAACAAATTCAACTCTCACTAAGAATCACTGTGGCAGCGTGAAGACGTGGGCTCAGTGATGGGACAGATAGATACATCAGCATTTAAAGTACAACTCAACTGAGATTTTCTTTTAACTTTCAGCCTACTTCTGAGGTATGCAGCTTTCCTACTTCTAGGTAGACTAATGTTCTAGACAGAACTGTTAGCCCATGTTTACAGGAGCACGTATTACAACTAATTCTTCCATGACCGAGACTAGCAGAACCCCTAAGCTGTCACTGAGGGAACTCAACGATCTACTGGACTGTTCTCACTCCACCAGAAAACCAGCAAACCCTATACCAAATCTCAGCCCCATTTCTTTCTTTGGATAAATGAGAGATATTTCCTATGCAAAAGTAACCAATTTAAAAAAGAAAAGAAAGGAAAGGGAAAGGGAAAAGAAAAGAAATAAACCAACCTCATCCAGTCACTTAGGCCAAAGGGCAGGATCAAACACACCAACATACAACACGTACTCCTGATTGACCCAGTCAAGAGAATAGAACTGACATCCAAACAACTTATAAAACAGCATTGATTTCAAAGTAAAATTTTCTTGATAAAAGTAAGTTACAGTAGAAACTAAAATTTAAAAATAGAGAAAACAGGGTTTCAACATGAAGCTTTGAAAGGGAAAATTAAGTTTAACTTAATTGCTTTTATTTTGTGCTTTTTTGTTTTAAACATACACATCAAAATAATCGGTAAATACTGTTACTGGCATGTATGGGAAAACTTTCCTTGCTATAATATCTATTAATAATCCAAGACACCCACTTTCTTATTTCATCTTTGGTTTTTTTTATATGATAAAATAAACAAACTGAATAACTACAAACTATGCAAATACAAAAAAGACTAACCATTTAAGTGCTAAAATCAAAGCCTTTTAGTTAGCTGTAATCAAGTTGACAATCCACAACGAAATTCACAACTGTCATAATATCATCATAAGTATTCAGCTCAGAATTTCCTAAGATACATGCCAGCAAGAATGAAAGCTGAGTAACACAGTATGTGTTTCAAGTCCTGAGAGTTGGTGCATTCATCCCATCTACTATCTGAGGACAGCCAGGACAGGTGGGGAGACACCCCTTCCTGACAACACAGGATGGCCAGGCCAGCAGTGTTAAGGTAGGCTGTCTCCAACCTACCTCTATTTATTCCATGTGCTGTGCAAAAATTACTATGTTCTTCAATGTGTTTCATGACATGGAAAGAGCTGGGAAACCTGACAGGTAAATCTATTCACATATCTAAGTATCCAGTCTTTCCTCTGATACCTGCATACGTGCTAAAGAAAATAATCAGTAATAATCAGTAACTATGATTCTCACCAAGTCTCACCATCTAGAAACTCTATCTAGATCTTGATACCTTTTCATTTTAGTACTTTTAATTCGGTACCTTTTAACCTTAACTACATTTCCATGTGGTTTTTTTTTTTTTTTTTTTTAAACAAGAATTTCTGTTACATCCGATTCCCACTTCCTGTGTTAAGGACTCTCTAGAAACCCGCTGTAACACTCCTTGGGCTACCTGGATTATGAGAGTCTGTTCAAGGACGTCTTCTTTTCTATATAATATCATCAAACTGTCAAGAAAAGAAAATGTAGCCCAGTCTGATTTAAAAAAAAAAAAAAAAAAAAAAAAAGCTTTTAAAGGTCTAAGCACATGTTAGCAAAAAGCAAACGCTGTCTGAGTAACCAACTTTTAAATTTACAGTAAAAGCATGTGGTTTTCTGAGTAATTTCTCCACAATAAAATCGTAAGTCATGCCCATAACTGAAATCTTTAACACCATAAGCCGTGCCATGAAGGACCAGGGCCAGAACCCTCTGCTCCTGAGTTGTCTTTCACCATGCCCCTCCCAGCTCTCTGCTGTTCAGCCACTCCTGTGTGGAGTCAACCTCCTTTCTCACAATCCTCCATCTACCAGGAGTCTCCACTCCACCCTCTACAGACTTCACAGAACAACACCTCAGATTTCATCTAAAACATAACAAGACACAGAAGATCTATCACAGACTAAGACATGCATATCTGAATATTTATTAAATGCCTAGATGCCAAAAAATTGTGTTTGCCCTCAAGGAGCACATGACCTGACAGTACTGAATACATGACAAGCGCAAATCGGAGGGCAGGGGAACAGGAATGACAAAGACAAAGGCTGACTTTTACAATGACCTCAGATGTGAGGCATGGAGTGTGGCTTCATCCTAACAGTGAAAGCCCACGATGCCTTCATCTTCGAGGCTCCGCTTCTCAGAAGACAAACACAGAAACACATAGTTCACCAAATGCACTAAGACAAAGCACTAAGGTGACACAGCTGTGCCAGAGTATGTTAACACATCTGAATGGATCAAAAGTCACGTGACACAAGGGCAGGAAAGGTGGCAGGAAGTCCTGTCTTGGGGTGGCTGTAAATACAGGCAGAGTCAGCATGCAGGCTCTTCACTCCAGCCTGGAGCAGTGTGGTGCTTTTCCTCACTATTCAACACTGAAAAGCTTCTGCCAACTGTGCTAAAATCACAGCAGAGACAAGATGCTGACCTAAGGCCAGCTGACTTGAGACTGACTCCGTGATGTCTCTAGTGTCACCGTGGGGTTGGGGCTCTGATCCACTAACACAGACCCAATTCTGATCTGTGAGTTCTAAAGCCAGGCAGAGACAATGACATATCTGCTAGGCAGCAGGGATACCAAAGGAAAACATAAAGTCCATGAGAGTATGCCTGCTAAGTTACGGAGTGATGACCATACCAGCAATACCAACAATCATAAATCCACTGCAAACAAACTGAAAAATGTACTGAATGATCTAAAAAGACCTCAAAGTAAGAGATCCTCAGAGACATTAGGATAGTAAAACAAACAATAGTACAATATGCAAAAAAAAAAAAAAAAAAAAAAAAGCTTATGGACATTTAAAAAAGAACCAACTTTAAATATATCAAACCAAACACAAACACTAGCGACTGAAACATTAAAACAGATCGTGCTACAGTACCACCTCCTGGACTAGGCCACCTCCACCTCCATCCACCTCCACCTCCATCCACCTCCACCTCCATCCACCTCCATCTCCATCCACCTCCATCCACCTCCATCCACCTCCATCCACCTCCATCCACCTCCACCTCCATCCACCTCCATCCACCTCCATCCACCTCCACCTCCATCCACCTCCATCCACCTCCATCCACCTCCATCCACCTCCACCTCCATCCACCTCCATCCACCTCCACCTCCATCCACCTCCATCCACCTACACCCTCACAAAGATCTTACTTTTGCATCAACACGATACTGAGAACAGAAAATGAAAACAGAGTTACCTGTCCTCAGAAAAACTCATGCAACAATGATGCTAACAGAACTCTAAAACTACAAATAGAAGTTTGATTTTCAAAAGGTTTTTAAGTTAATAATATCTTGCACCTTCATGGTAATTTTTATGAACTCATGAGCAATTTCACTGGAGTTGAGGTTTCTATGAAATAACCTTGTACAAAGTTCATGAATGGAACTGAAACAGCAAACACAGCTTCCTCCAAATCTGGATTTGAATGCCTCTAGTATTGATCTTGTTTATTCAATGTATCTCAGCCAAAAAAAAAAAAAAAAAAAAAAAAAAAAGACACAGTAGATACTGTAAAAATCAATGGTAACTTTCTGAAATTATCTTTAGTAGAAGGTCTCAAACTAAAAACCATGAGAAAAGCTACCTTAATTCACATTAAGGTAAATACAACCAATATAAATAATATACAAAAAAAGTATAAGCTAACATTCTAAGAGGAAATGTTCACACTATCCCAGAGTTTCCATAATCAAAAAGTCTGTATTTCCAACAGCCATTTAGGACCCCATGTAGAGTAAATCCCAAGTCTTTCTTCATACTCTAAAAGTAAGCACTTACCACAATAAAATCCAGTTCTCATGGGCACAAAGAGAAGTTTGTTATCAAACCTGCTAAGTCCAAGGTAGCCTTGCTTTCTTGCTCTATTTAAAGCACTGAGCGATTGCTGTGGTTTTACATAAATACAATAACCCATGTTGCCCAATGATGGAATTGTATACAATAAAACTTCTCCTAATTACGGTCAGCTACATATTCCCTTTCAAACTGTTAGGATTTCTTCCCAGTAGAAAACAGAAAGCCAACAGACGCCCTGAGATGACAGAAGTAGTCGGCTAATAAGCTAGCACCAGCTCCCTCCTCACACCTAACTCTTTAGGATAAATCACACAGCAAAATGTGTCTCTCCTTGCCTTAAGAGACATGTGCACAGCACTAGGGAAAACCCAATTATTCTTTCAGGAAGTGATAAAAAATAACATGCTTCTGTTTTTGTTAATCAGTAAACACTTATTAACAAGGCAGCAGAAATTAAACCAAGCAGGATACTTACTCATGACTGCAAACGTCTCTGTGTGTTGTTCCAATCCAGTATTAACCCAAAATCTGCTGTCCAGGGTTTCTCAGAGGAATACATATCCTGTTCTGGAAGTAGAGAAGAAAGAAATCAGATTTTCTAAAGGTCAACATTTAAAGTTTCCTAAAAGGAAATTAAAATAACTTTAATTCGGTTTTTTCTACTATCTCTAGAACCCTTACTTAAAAGTAATCTTTTAAATATAAAAGATTACTACTAATCACCATCGGATTCGCAGTTCCCTCTTTCTGAAAACAAGTAACGTCAAGAATTAAAAAGTATTTAGAAGACAACTGCCTTACAGGAGCTTAGTGTGTAGACGGCCACTGCCATACAGATGTTTAGTGTGCAGACAGCAACTGCCTTACAGGAGCTTAGTGTGTAGACGGCAGCCGTCATATAAAAGCTTTTGAACTTGAATCTTTAGTACTAAACTTACTCCTTCCCCATTCCCATCTAATAAGTCAAGACGAGTGCTTTGCCTAGGACAAATAAAGCAAATCATGCCTGCTAAATCTATTTTGATTGCATTCAAAATAAAAATGACCACAGCAGCTACTGCTATAAACTTTCTGTAATGATGCCACTTCCTCAGTATAGGCACAATATTTTCCTATTTAGTCAGTTACGTGTAGCACACGTCCTTTCAAGGCATTCCAAGTATTTTAAAGATATATCTGGTAAATAAGTTGCGACCTTTAGCCGTAGTTCTCTTCACTTAAGTGTAACATAAACTCTGCTTTGTATCAATATGAGTATCAATACTAAAACACACGTGACCCGTGACTAAGATCGCGTTATAGAGCTTCCTCGTTGATTAGCACACTTTTAAATGAGGCAGAAGTACCAGTGGTTAAACAATTACGTGATGCAGGAGGGCCTTCCTAGTTCTAACACATAACGTCACAGTGCTGTGATTCAATGCAAATGTACAGGTGCATAGCTTTCTTCATAAGCAATAAGCTATGTCCCACAATCATGGAACGTAACACTTTATTTTATAAATCACGCAAGAAAACAGAAAGCAGTAAGTCCCTCGCTTGCTATGAGGGCCGAGTCATAGTTTGGGAAGCACTGTTAAAGATTCCGCTTGCTGAGTCCATGCACTGTACTCAGATCATATAAGAAGCACACATTGCACAACGTGGAGATTACATCAGCATGTGCATGCACCAATGGGCCTACACTGTAGTTAGCAGTGGTATATAATCACGGCTCTGCCAGCCTGTCACCTGACCCCAGCCCACAGGTTTTCTTCTTCATCTGGGCATCAGCCAGTGATTACCCTTTCCAGATAACCCAGTTACCTCACGGAAATGAGTAGTGTGGCAAACCCACAATCGCATATAATCCCACACTAGCTTCAGATACACATTCAAAGTTTCTCGCAATAAAGACACTCCTTGATGGTATGAGATTAAGTTTACTGAATTTGATTTCCCTCCTTGGAAACTACGTGATGGAACAGGCTGAATGACAACAGGAAGAGGCAGGAATGTCACAAAAACCCAAAGCAGATACAACATTCACAGATGCCCCCAGAGCCCATGTGTATTCAGACTTGGAGCAGATACTCTTTGCCCAGGGGCTTATGTTTATATACATTTTTAATGTTAAATTTTCTAAACAGTAATATCAACAATACCTTATAGGGTGTAATGTCTCCTTCCTACCATACCATAAGAAGCCAAATAAATCCTTATTCTGGTATTTAAGACATAAAGAATTTTCTCAGCACTAAAAATACTATCTTCAAAAACATTAGGACAGGGACTGGAAGAATGGTTCCGCAGTTCAGAGAAACTGCTGTTCTTCCAGAGGCACAAGTCAGTTACCATGACCCACATCAGGTGGCTCACAGCTACCCACAAGTCCAGCTTCAAGGGATGCGTGACACCTCTGTCTGCCTTCTCAGCCACCTGCACTCAGGTTAACACAAACCCACATGCAAACATATGCACCTACACATAGTTAAAAATAACAATGGTTTCTAAGTCAGGATAATAAAACTCACAAACACTGGACGTACAGACTTTCCATATGAGGTAGCAAACCTTCCCGTTTACAAACGTGCAAAGCATGTGTCAGAATTTAATGTGCGAACCCCCTGAACAACTCTTTTTCCCCCAACATACTATCTGTACTGATTATTTGGGAATTTCACATAATCACCCCATCACACTTATTTCCAGTCCCCCCAGGTCCGCCTCCCACCCTTGCGACCTCCTCCCAGAAAAAAAGAAGGGAAAAAAAGAAAGACCAAGTCCATTTTGTGTTGCGCATGCACGCACTGGAGCACAGTCAAGCTCCCAGTGGCGGTCTGTCCCAAGGAGCAATCCTTAGAAATGTGCTCAGGAATGACACAGTGAGGGTCACCTGGCCAAGGTCCTTCATGCTCACCACAGCTTCAAAACAGAGGCCTGCTACCCGGGCCCCACCCATCTACTTTCAAAGTAGGTAGTCTATCAAATTTTTTCAGCAACCAAGGGGCTTGATAGCACTAGCACACAAGATAAAATATTTAGGCTCCCTTTCTCCTCACCTAGTTACCCTTCCCTAGAGAAGAGCAATGTCTCTTAAAAACAAAACTTTACATACTAGGTATTTTGTAGTATTCGTGCAAAATCCAGCATTTATCTTACTTTTCACATACTGGCTTTGGGGTGGGGATGGGGGTGGCAATATGTCTTCCTGGAAGAGGCACAACCACACCCAATTGGACGCTGTAAGAGCACCAAGTTTGCCTACATTCTCTTGAGCTGCATAGCAGCATTAGAAATGCACACAAAAGGAGCCTGCTGGCCCCAAATGACACAGAACTGAAGAGAGCCCACAGCTGGACCAAACACAGTCAACTTCAGTCAGACACAGCCAAGGCTGCAGATCTATGAGCTAGAAATGTCTGCTGTCAGCCTTTGAAATTTAGCAGTTATTATAGCCAAAGGTGATTAAGCCAGAGATACAGACACTGCTATGGAGGGGAGGAGGGTAAGAATGGCTCAGCAATTAAGAGCAAGTACTGCTTTTGAAGAGGACTGAAGTTTGATTCCCAGAACCCACATCAAGTGCTTGACCACCTCCCGTAACTTCAGCTCCAAAGGAATCCGATACCACTGGCCTCTGGGGGCCCTAGCATTCATATGTCCACACAAATGCACATACACAGATCCACAAGCATACACATAAATAAAAATAAAACAAATCTTAAGACACTAACTTTAAAAACAAATTAACTAAACCAGGCTGTTGTGGCACACACTTTTAATCCCAGCACTTAAGAGGCAGAGGCAGAGGCAGGCTGATCTCTGAGTTCAAGGCCAGCCTGGTCTACAGCAGGAGTTCTGAGACAGTCAGGACTACACAGAAAAACACTGCCTTGAAAAAAAACAAACCAAAGAATGAAGTAAAGTTTCGAGTTAAAAAGACTGCATTCAAAATCTAGGCACACACTAATCATAGGAAACAAATCTAAACAAGCAAAACACATAGAGGATGGAAATTAAGGCATCAAAAATGTAGAGTTGGCAAATAAAGACTGAAAGAGAGAGACGTGGCTATAGAGTCTATGCCATGCTTGTGCTGGGATGTAGCCAGAAACCATCATGAAGCTGAGGGCAGAGTCCAGTCTCAGAGCATTTGCCTGACAGACATAAGGCCCTGGGCTCAAGTCCCAGCACATCATACCAGAAAAAGGAAGAGAGCTTCCTAGCGATCTTGTCTGACTATAAGAGAGATAGAGAGGGAAAAGGAACTTGTAACATGCTGTTTGTCACAGCAAAAGAAACAAAATCCAAAACTCTACAAAAGGAATCGTTACATCATCTGTTTATTACTAAGCATTATGAAGCACTGAAATGAACCAAAAGTACACGTATCAACCAAAAAAAAAAAAAAAACCCTCGGAATTACTGATATATTCTCACTCAAGTATGCTATGGTATAATGACACAATGATATCAGGACACCAGGACACATGAACTCGCTTGTATCACTTACAGAATACAACAAAGTTAACAATGCATTAGTTAGAGATGTCCACACAGTTAATGTCCTATAAGGATGAATGCAGGAATATAAGCTATGGTTCCTCGGGCCAGCAGGGGGATGAGATAGGACAGTCATGCAGGAGGAGACTGGTAGTTAACATTCTGTCACTTAAGCTGAAGGAGGCAACTGAATGGATGTCACTGTTAGTCTTTATGTAATACAGAACACTTGTACAAATCTTCTAATTTACAGTATTCTTTTATTTTAAAAAAAATTTCCCCAAAGTACAGAAAATGTAAATACAAGTAACATAAATATACGAAGGTGCACGTGTAAAGGTGTTAAGTGCAGTTATAATCTCTCAACAGTAATCAAGGGACAGAAGCAGCTGCAGTGACTCACTCACTCCTTAGGAGTAGAGACAAATGTGTGCAGTACAGCTTGACTACAAACCGTGAGATGGTGTGTTCTCAAGTGTCCTGTTTATGAAGGAAGAGCCGATCAGACACTGTCCGTGTACATCTGGCCAACCAAAGACCTGCCATCAGCCATGCTGTCCAACCACCGAGGCCCCCATCTCACCTGCACAGCTGTATAATCCTACATAACCCTTCTCCAGCAGCTCACTTCTCTAAATTACTACTGTTGAAAAGTCAGTGCCCTCTCCTCACCCATAAAATGCTTAAGAAAATGTCCTTCACCACAGCATTAATTACAACATCACAGAAAATTAAACTCAAATATCCGATAATAAACAACTGACTAGACTGTTCATTATTAATAGTCTCTCGTGTCCATGAAGACTGTCCAGCAATTTAAGGAAATGAACGAACACTGCCATGGCCTTTACACACCCTCATCACAGAATCATCAAGAAAGCATGTCAGAAGGTAAGCTTTATCTGACTCACATTCATTTCCTCAAAGGCTTACAATCCAAGACTTGTGACTTCAGTTTTTTAATTTAAAACAGACAATATAAGCTGCATATGCCTTTAACCCAGGACTCAAAAGGCAGAGGCAGGAAGAACTATGAATGTGAGGCCAGAGCCCTGTTCTACAGAGCTACTTCCAGGCCAGCCAAGGCTTCATAATAGGATACTGTCTCAAAAAAAAATTTTTTAAATACAATTTTTTTAAATTTAAAAAACATACAACACATAACTTATTAGTCATGCAATAATCCCTTCCTGAGAAACTGCTAGGGGAGCCAGACAGTAGCCTAGGCATAGCCAACAAAGCTATGAACAGAATACTACCCCTTTGCAACGTTTACATTATAATGATTCTAGTGCCTTCCTTTCTTAATTCAGTCACAGCTCATTAGTCCTACTACATATGCTAAGGCAGATTCCCAGGTAATGTCTAGATGAAGAAATGACTCCAGTTAATACTACAGACATTATTCACTGAGACATATCTCACCCTTGTGGTTACACCATTCTTGGACTTCCTATAAACAATACTCTAGAGCAACGTAGACACATAAAACACAGTACTAAATTCCCACAGCCTGGAATCTTTTCCCAGCACAAGGAAAGTACAGTACGTCTGTCACTGACTCCAAAAAGAGGTTTATTTTGCTCACTAAGTCAACAAAATATTTCCTGCTAATTGAGATCAAAGAGTGAGATGGACTGAGTAGAATGGCTGGGTTCAGCAGTGTGTTTACACGTGTGTGTTAATGAGGTATGAGACAAGGTAAAGTCAATTTCCTTTCCTCAGGTAGAATGCAAATTAGGTTTCCAGGCCGGCTTATCAAACTCCAGTGACTTTGTTTATACTGGTCAACAGGCATTTGAAACAGCAAGTATCCTTTCCAAAGCTTCCCCTTTCTATCAGGTACAGAAAGGCAGGGGCCTTCAAGGGCGGCTTATAACGTTATACTACCATATGCACTGGATGTTTCTATCGTAGCAGAACCATGCATAGTGGTTAAGCTCCACAGATAAGTGAAGAACACAGCATCTTTTAAGGAGTCTGATGATACTGTTAAAATGAGGGTTGCTATCTACGATGAACACTAAAGCAAACACCATGATGGAAAGATTTAAAAGTAGATATAATTCTAACACATATATTCAAGGAATGTTTGATCCATTAAAATTTAAACACCAAAATACACTCATCTGCTCTTTCAGTAAGTATTAATTCAACTCATATATAAAAACTGCCTGAGTAGCTCAGGACACAAGACAAACTTGATCCCAGACATCCTGAAGCTAACAGAAGAAAAGTCAGAACAAGCATGCCAACAGAAGCCAACGGGCAGAAGTATCGGTCAAGGCTTCTGTGGACCCAGGTGCTGTATTGAGAGTGAGTACACTTACGAGCCAAAGGATTCGAGTACAGAGATTTGAAGGGTAGTATGTATGAAACTGGAAGCCAGCATGACAGTGGTCAGCTGCATGCAAGGCTTCACAAGGAGACCACTACATCAACAAGGTCCACTGGACCTCCCTGGGCCTGTGTGTACAAGAGTCAGAGTTAAATTTTCCAGGCTGACTGGCACCCAGGAATATCACGGGATCCTGTGTGAAAGGTGCCCTGGTAAACTAAATATAAAGTTGATGTGTGCATTAATAGTCTTGGTACATTTTTGGTCTCATAAAATAAGAAAGTTGAAATACAATATTGAGTTCTATTTGTAACGTGTTATTTATGACTTTAAGACTAATCTGAATTAAATGAGAAGCTGAGAAAGATTCTAATTTCCTTAGCATAAGCAGAATCAAGAAATCAACTATCACAGTAAATGAGGTATGAGCTAAAACAAACTAGTCTAAAATGCTGCATTAAAGGGGGACAGGGAAGATTCAGTTGACCTGGGGGGAAACTGGCAAAGCGGCTGTTGATATTAATGCATAGTGAGACAGCAAACACAACACTGAGTCTGAGACTCTAGATAATGTCTTCTGGCAATCCTCAATGATGGCTAAGTACTACCTCTGGAGAGAGGGTTTTTGTTACTAGTCAGGAAAATAAACCCCAAGCAAGTCTGGAAAATGACCTTAGAATTCAAATTGATACTAAAAAGTGCTGACAATTATCCAAATATGTTTATTGTTTATTATCATACATATTGTTAATACCTTTAAAAAGAAATTCTTAAAGTCAATAAAAAAATAAAAATAAATAAAAATCCAAAAAGCTCTCTTCAGTAATGAATGCAATAATCTTTAAATGCACAGCACACAACAGTGTTTTGAAAACTGCCCTAGTACTTCAGTCACCCCGTCTACAGAATCTCTTCTTTCCAATAACTAAGCATCTAGCCGGGTATAATAGACAAAAGTTTCACAGGCTGGGGAGATGGCTCAGGGGGTTAAGAAACTGTGCTTGTCTGAAGTTAGGTCATCAGAACCCATGTAAATGCTAGGTGGGCGTGGCATGGGATTACTGGAGCACAATGGCTAGCTGGAAAACAGCAGAAACAGCAAACTGGTTCAGCTGAGACACAGTGCCAGTGAATAAGGCAGAGTGATACTGGCCTTGGACCTTCACCAGTATGTGTATACACACACACACACACACACACACACACACATGCACACTAAACACATGTGAGAAAAAAGACCTGCATTTCCACAAAGGTAATCCAGACCACCTGTCTCCTATAAGACAATGGCTGGCCAAGCAATATACACCACAGGTAGTTCTAAGACGTTAAAAATATCAAGGAGATAAAGTGGCATCAACACTTTGAATAAATGTTTGCTAAGTGACTACTAAAGCTAACTGAATGTCTACCTGTTGGTGAATGACTCCACTTCTAGGGTAGACAAAAGGAAGGGGTTTATTTAGCCAACTAAATACACACGTGAGAATGTTGACAGTAGCTGTATCAGAGCAGCCAGTAACTGAGAACAATCCAAATGCTTATTAGAAGTAGAACGGACTAGGCCACCATTGTGACAATCTCTATCTTCTGATGCTAGTTACTGCAAGATGACCTGCATGAACTTTTAGAATCTTGTCGCTCCCAGTCAAAGACCAGGGCCATTTCCCCTTTCTTTACAGGCGAGCATCTTACAACTGTCTCGAGTAGTAATCAATATACAATGGCCATTAATAGCACAGGAGTGCCAAGTCCAAGTGACATGGACAATACACCTTCTTCGTGGCTCACCCCCAACCTATATTCTTGGAATCCAGCCACACAGCTCATGCGACCAACTCAAGCCACACTGTTAAGGCTGCATCGAAGTGTCCTACCCCTGATCTGACACAGACTCAACCCTTCATACAACAGCAGGCGTGCCCTTCAAACAGCCCAACCTGAAACTGACGGAGACAGACACGAGCACTGCCCAAAGTGCAGAGTCGTGAGGAGGGCAAATATCACCACTGTTTTAAGCCACAATCATAGACAATTGTTTAGGTAGCCAGAGCAACTAAAACAAATACTGGATAATAAAAAGAAACGGCTACATACAAATAAGTAAAATTCACTTGCAGAATACAGTGCTGAAGGAAAGAAACCAAACACAAAACAGTGTATGTTGCATGACCTTGTTTCTTTGAAAAACTAAAAATCTAAAATTAACCTGTGGTGACAGAAAATTAAGTCCTGGGTAAATTCAAAACAGGAAGACAGTACTGAATGAAAACAATTATAATAAAGCTCTGGGGCACCAGAAATACTCTAAGATTGAGCTGAGGTAATTACATTGTAAAAATTCTTATGGATACGCATCTAATACTAGTACTCGTTTATGTAAACAATACAACTTCTTTAAAGGTTCTATCCAAGAACTAACAAGAAACTAAGGAAGGAGCAATCACCATCCAAAAGAAATTAAGAATCCAAAATGGAGAGTGTAGCACCCCGGGGCTTCTTTATCCTAGGAAACTGATGCCTGATCAAAGCAGGTACCTGAGAGGTTACATTGTACTTAAGCAGCCCTGAACACTAAAAGGCAAAGTGTCACGGTGTCAGAAAGACCAAGTGAACTAGCCTCTTGATCACAATTAAGACTTCAACAAAACAAACCCCAAAAGAAAGGACAGCTTGGACAGTAAACTACACCCAAGCATAAACTAGGAAGAAGGGACAGGAGGGTACCTGAGGCTCATAGGCTAGCCACCGTAGCCTCATCAGCAAGGTCAGGTCAGACTCGCTCCATCCCACGCAAGGCAGGTGGGTCCACAGGAAGGATACACAAGGTTCAGCTCTGACATGCACATGGGCCCACGCTCAGTCAGGTGCCCACACCGCCTGCGTAAGTGCACACCCACGCACAAAACAGCAATAACATAATAGATCCAAATTTACATAAACACTGAGAGTAGTAAAATCTACAATCCCAAATTGAAACAAAAAAAAAGAAAGAAAAACAGAAAAATGAAAATGTCATTTTTAAAAACTCAAGGCAAACCAAGAAAGAATTTTAAGAATAAACTGCCCAGGTAAGACAGATTTCAAAACCGTCCTCCATACCTATTCAATGTTTTTCTTTTATGATTTTTATTTCACTTTGTCTTATCTTACTCCATATATACTGAAAAATTGAACTGCCTTAAAACCAATACAGTGAATAGCCCAGCAGCTCCCAAGGAGCAAACATGCATAAACCCTGCACTCATGCTGTACTGAAACATGGCTTCGCCATCCCTGGTAACATGGCTCATGTAAAATTAATATCCTGAGCTGTTTTAAGTGACAGTCTACCATAGCACTCTAGCACGTTTTTTTTTAATTCACTTGTTGATGCAGTAAAAGAAAACTTCCAGGGGGAAAATATGTAACTTCTGCTACACTCCTAACAGTGTCACCAAGACGACATAGGTGCAAGGTGTACCTCTGTCACAAGATAACTAAGTTGTCTATGTAGAGCCAAAACCACTTAGGGACTCACAAAAATTTCCAAGTCAAACTTGATCTGGCTACAAGCAAATGAAACAACCCCAATACTTACTAAACATTTTCTGGGGTAGACATCTAGCTCTTAAAGTTTTATGAAGATCGGGCATGTTTAAATAAGGTAGTCTAAGCCAATGAGGGAAAACAGAATCACAGTAAACCAACAAGCAACAATGATCCTTACAGTCTTTGTTCTAAGAAGAATCAAAGGATATTTTACTCAGCATTTAATCCGAGTTTTACCCAAGAGTTCTAAAATCAGACACTGCAGTGGACAGTCTCTTCCAAGTCCTGTGTGGCTATGAGGATCAAGCGGACTGACTCACTGAGATGACTATGAAGCAGATGATGAGAGACTGGTTCAGGAGCACACGGGCCCCACGGAGAACCAGTCAAGAGGCAGCGAACGCTGTCCTCTGACCTCCACATCTGCCTCCCTTACTCTGTACTGTGTACACACTTTCCCCTCACCCTCAAATATCCTAATTTTATGAAGAAATAGGCTTTGAAGAATTAAGTCATGAGGTGAGAAAGCCTGTAAATGACCCTGGCCAGCCGGGAATGGTCTCTGTGCCTCTAATCCCCACACCGTCTAATCCCTGTATGCTATGTGGAAGTATGCTACAGGTCAGACTCTTCACACTGTGATTCTTAGGTTAACTGCAAAATATGGTAGAAACCTTTTAGAGGGGAAAACGGTTCTCTAATATATAATTAGATCACATCTGTAAATGGAAAATGCTTCTCACAAATTACACTGAAGGGGCAAACTATAAGTCTGTGGTAATTAGTCTGAATTGCACTGGTTACAAAACAAGGATGGTTAAAGTAGAATTAAACTCAGAACCAGAAAAGGTCTCCTCCTCTCTACCCGAAGAAGCAACTCTCAAAGTTTAGTATTCTAGATTCTTTAACTTCCTTAACATTCCTCAATTTCTCAACCCAATTCATTTGCTAAAAGGTTGAGCTCACTGGCTTCTTTCACCCATCTTTCCTGGCTACGAAGTTTAACAATAATCCGCCATGATAGCAAGGCTAGGCCAGTGCAAACTGCCGGGCCCTGCGCCCCAGACTGGATCTGCTGGTTCCTACAGGACACATGGAGAGGATCAGTCGACATACACCCAACACCAAGTCCGACACTTCTCCTCAGGTACCTGTTTAACCAGACCAGCTGTCCTCACTGAGGGTTACCTGCACAACAAAGCACCGTGAAACGGAGTAATGGAGGGCTGGAGAGATGGCTCAGTGGTTAGGAATACCTGCTGCTATTCCAGAGGATTCAGGTTTGACCTACATGATAACCCACAACCATCCAGAACTCCAGTTCCAGGAGATCTGACGTCCTAGTCTGACCTCTGAGAGCAACAGGCACACATGCGGTGCATATGCATAAATGCAGGAAACACTCACATAAAACAATAAATCTTAAAAATATATATTTTAAGGTGAAAGGGTGCTGATGGATTACACTCACCAGAAGCAAGCACAACCCTGAGTTGTAGTCTGGTTAAAAAGTAAGTGGCAGCCAGGCTGTGGTGGTGCACGCCTTTAATTCCAGCACTTGGGAGGCAGAGGTAGGCGGATTTCTGAGTTCGAGGCCAGCCTGGTCTACAGAGTGAGTTCCAGGACAGCCAGAGCTACACAGAGAAACCCTGTCTCGAAAAACCAAAAAAAAAAAAAAAAAAAAAAAAAGTAAGTGGCACTGAGGCTCAGGACCCAGACTCTGAAAGTTAGACAAAGGCTGCTTCTTGAATACCTTTGTGAGAGTGCCCGGATCCTTCAACTGGGGACACCTGTCCTTACAATTAGGGCTCTGTTTCCCTCACAAGTTAATTTACACTGTTATTAGTATAATTTCCTTTTCCATTCTGACTTACAGCTTAATGGCCTGGGGAGAGTACAAACTAAGGCGTGAACAAGACAGCACGCTTACAGTTTCTCCTATAAAATTATGACAAACTAGTTAATATTTTGTTAACTGTGGAATCTTAGTGAGAAAAGTAATGAGACACTGTTCATCCTATGCCAGTTTGCTGATTATTAAGGTGACTTAAAGAAAAGGAAAAAAAAAATTTTTTTTTTAAACTCTGCCCTAGTTCTCACCACCACCACCACCAACAACAACAACAAAACTTCCAGAGATTCAGTATGGGAGGGAATTGGGCACGGGTTATCTCAACTGTACTGTGAAACTCTTCTGAGCTATGAAACAACTGTCTCATAGATCTAATTATATAGGAAGGGAAGGGAGGGAAGAGAGGGAGGGAGAGAGGGAGACAGATCCACAACAAAATTATTCCAGCAAGAATACTTAGAACAGTATCTCTACAACTTCTTCCATTCGTGTTACAGTATTGCCCCAATTCACCGAGCCTTTCCAACCCATAAGGCACAACTCACATTAGTCTTATAACAAAAAAAAAAAAAAAAAAAAAAAAAGCGCATCTGGTGTAGGGGAAATGAGTGATTAGAATCTACTAACGTAGCTTTACTCGAAAATGCCGTGACGTTAGCTAATACCTTGTACGCTCATTTTAAAAATAAAATTCAAAGTATCTGTCGATTAAACGGAGTGTGGCTAGAATAGAGCCCAGAGATCCCGATGCTCAACATTTATTCAACATTTATGAATGTCCCACCATGGAGTGAGACTTCTCTCATTCGCTGGCATTCAAACACCTGCGAGCTACGGTGCTCATCTCCCACAGAAACACCGCGCTCCGGGAGCTCCAAACTATCCAGCAAAACTTTGCAAGGGCGCACGGATTTCCAGGCTTTCCAGCTCCCTCCCTCACCGCCCATCCTCCCCCGGGCTGCTCCAAAGTTCTTGCGGCATCCAGGCAATCTTTTCAGGGAACGAAGTTTGCCTGGGTCCTGCCCACTCGCGCTCCCGCAGGACGCAAGTGAAACTTGCGAGAGACACGTCTCCCCGGGGACCGAAACTTGCACGCGGGGTGGGGGAGGAAGGCGGCCAAAGCGGTCCGCCTCCCCGGGGGTCTGCAGGCAGCGCGGGGCCCTCCCGGCCCCCCGGCCGCCCGCGCGCGCTCGCCCGCCTGTCAATCACACCGCAGACCCCCACACACACGCGCGCGCAACACGGCGCGCGGGTTCTCCCGGAGCCGGCTCCGTCCAGGCCGCGCCGCCGCAGCGTGCCCTCTGCCCGGGGCTGGGAATGGCGGCGGCCGGCTGCCCGGGGCCAATTCCGTCCTGGCCCCCTCGCCTTTAGACCCCGCTATCCCCTCCTGCAGCGGCTGAAGAGAAAAGGAAGTTACCTCCAAGCGGTCCCGGCGGCGGCGGCAGCGGCCAGTCACGGGAGGCCGAGAGGGTCCGGCGCGGCGGCGGTGGCGGCGGCTACCGCAGTGCCCTCCACCCCATTGTTTCCCTTCCAGGAGGCTCCCGGCAAAGCCGAGCCCGGGAACCAGGAAGTTCCCCGGCGCGACACCTCCTGCCGCCGCCGCTATGGAAACGGCCCCCGCCTTCCCCAGGGCGGCTCGCCCGGGACCCCGCCTCCGCGCCGCCGGCCCCGCCCGCCTCACCGGCCGCCAACAGTCGCCGCTGCGGCCGCGGCCGCCGCCATCTTGGCGCGGGCGGGCAGCCCCTGCCTTCCCGGCGGCACGTGCGCTGCTCCCGCGCTCCCGTCGAGCGCGCTCCCGTTGGGCTGCAGGAGGAGGCCGACTGCCCAAGCCCCTCTGCAGGAAGAGGGGCTCCGCGGACCCGGCAGCGCCCAGAGAAGACTCCAGAACTACGCATGGGCTGGGACCAATGCTGCGTCTGACACCTGGGGGCGGGCGACAGAGCTGGGAGCCTTTTGCAGCTGGGGCCCGTCTGCTTGCCGGCCTTGAGACCTTTCCTACTGCTCTTGGGTTTCTCTTGGACTCGGTATCTTCATCCGTGATACCGTACCTGCCTCATGGAGTTGTTCCCTGCACAAGCAAATGCCTGTGTGTGCACAATGATTCTGTCAATAGACTGGCGCTGTTACTGACACAAGGTCACACAGTCAATTACCAAGCATTTATGCCAAATGTTCAGATCAGCACGACTTTAAGTAGGCTCCCGTGTGCGAGAGCCTTTTGCTGCCTAAAAAAAAAAAAAATGTGTTCAGTGTTCATCGCTGACCCATCTTTCTTTAGGTCAGCTTTCTTTTTTGTGTGTGTCGAGAGTTTTAATCTCCACGGTCTTCCATTAAGGGATGATGTAAACTTCCCAACACTATAATTTGCTGGCAGTTAAATGATTTATTTAATAGAAGCTGCAAAGCTTAGGGTGTGCGAATAACTAAAAGGCTTCTGTCCTTGTTTCCAGGAACTAGAATTACTAAAGCTGGCAACTGCACTGCTGGTACTCTCTCTTTCCCAGGCTGGTGAAACCTGACACTCGTGACTGCAGGTTGTGTTCAATAAGGGACAGAAGGGGAGGCAGAGTCCTGGCCCTTCCTCAGCATGCAGACTTTAACACCTGTGACTAGTTGGGTCTTAGATGGCCACTAAGGCCACTTCCATCTCTCATGCTGATTAACCACTTTACAGTGTTGGAGAGGTGGAGCCTTCCAGTGAAACCCAGGGCCTTTTGTACACACACACACACACACACACACACACACACTGAGCTGCATTCTCAGTTTAAAGACATTAACATAATAAAAAATGTATCCTTTCACTCAGGTCTTCATCTAAACCATGTTTAAAAACACTACTTTTGGGTCTTTTTATTATTGTTGTTTTGTTTATTCTGGTATACCCAAAATGGCACAATTGGTTTGATGAAAATCAAGTCAAAAGTTGGATGGATGTGGGAATTTTTTTCAACATTCAAATATTTCTCTGTAAGAAATAGAATTCCCAACTTAGCAAGTCACCGAAGCATTCTCCATTTGGGACAGTAACTCCTGCTTCCAAGTCTTTGTGACCAACACATGCACATATGCTCGTACCTGAAGGTTGCAGAAGTCCTCCAAAAGATGCTTACTGAATTAGATTGCAATGTTTGAGCTACCATCTCTCTAAGATACCTTGGGAACCCCACAGAGGGCCAAGAGAATTCATCCAGAAATGTCACCACAAATACAAAAACTTCAGTGAGTTGGAGGGACAATGCTAGACACACGCTTACAGCACAAACTGAAAAAGTTTCAGACTTTTGTGTGTGTGAAGTTTATATTAGTCTAATACTGTGCTCTGGACTTAATTATTAGCACTATTGGCCCAGCTTCAGACTTAGCAGTCTGTACTATTATGAATATTCAGAAATATATTCCTGAATGAGGGTGGCTGAATTTCACTGAAAACTTAAACAAATAGGAAAGCTTGAGTCTTAGGGTAGTAGTTTAGCAACCCCTGTCCTATAAAAAATACATATTTGGATTAAATTCACCACGATTCTATTCTTGCTAACGTGATACATACCAAGATACCCTTCACCTGGAGGGGGGGATAAAAGTTTACTATCAAAATACCAAAGAAAATGAAAAGAGAGATAAACAGTTTGTATGTCCAATGACAATATTCCACAAATGTCAAACATTTCCTATCACATAACAGAGGAAGAATGACATAACAGGAAGAGTGACATTTGCAGAGGAAGAGTGACATTTGCGTCTCGGTTTTGGAAGTTATGTTATACTCGTGACAATACTTACATAATATTGCAAAAGGTAAAAAGTACATGTTTAAGTTTCCCACAAGATACCATAATAACTAGGGTCAAGAATATAATTTGTGGTAAGAACATGAAAATATAGAACATGAAGAAACTTTCAAAAGTAAACTATCCATCCTTAGCTTTCATCTTCAAAAATACAGATTAAGGGCACTGCTTCTGGAGTCTCCTGTAAACTGAGACTTTGCAGTGTGGATGGCTACGTAGTCCATTTCGGTTTGGGGAGAAGTTAAGCAGGCTGTGCAGTGGAGACTCTGGGAAGCCTCACACGATTTGTCTCACCCCCTACAGTCATTTCTGAAATTCCCTAGGAATGCTCTGTGGACTCAAAAAGTCAGTTCCAATATCACCTTATATAATTCATCATGATAAAAAGGAAAATAAAAAGAAAGCGTATCCGTGAGTATGCATGGACCAAATGTCAATGAAAGGAGCCACAGCCACATGACTTATATTTATTTTTTTTCCTTTAAAAAAAAAAAAGTCCTTTAGTTTAAAAGAGAAAGTATTGATGGCAGAGCCAGAAGGAGGATCACATGGATGGATTATGAATAGCAGAACTGCACATATGATATTAGAAACAGTTTGTTACAACGATCTAGGGTGGTCTTACTTATTGCTGCTCTAGGGGACGTGGGAAGTGCCCCTGTGTTAAGAGCACACATGCCGTGAGATTGGGGAACTTGTCTGTCTTCCATCCTGTTCTGATCTTTGGTCCAGTTTGCTCTCTGGCCAGAGTGAGCTTCCTCTGAATAAATTTAGAAAGAATGAAGAGGGGAGAAGGAGTAAGGAGAGGCCACTGAAAGAAAGGACACAAAGGTGCATCAATGCCCAAGTCTTTATATGTAAAAAGTTTCTCATTTTTTCACATGCTCAAACAGATCTCATAACTCAAAAAGCAAAGTTTAGAAACAACTCATTTTCGACTACAGAAGTTGCCACTCACTATCTCCTCTGCTCCTTGCTCATAGCCATCATGTTCCTGATTACACAGTAAGACAGTTACCACAGTCTGCCAGGAATCTATAATGAGGCTGGATCATTTTTCACATGTGCCACTTTGTCTTCGTAGCTCTGGAGGACTTTCCATCTACTGTGTGCCATACTGAGTGCCCCCGAGTTACCTCCCAGATGCCATACCATTATTTCTAGGACATGTATTTGTCCATCCTGGAACAGGGTCTGAGCACGTGCTACGGCACCAGTGTGGCACTCCTCCGAGGACAACTTTCAGGAGTCAGTTGTCTCCCTCTCCTGGGTAGGTCCCGAGGATTGAACCCAGGTCATCAGGATTGACAGCAAACCCCATAACCTATAGAGTCATCTCACCGGGCCCATTATTCTTTAAGTTTCATCAAACGGATAAAATTTAAATATTAAGATGCACACATATATAAGATATTGGAAAATTAAAATATGATTTCCTGGCATTTTTGTCTCCATTTTAGTGATAAAACATTAGCCTCCATATACATGATTGTTATTAACTTTTTAACACTATGTATGTTGTACGGTAATTAGTTTTTCCAGGAACTTTCCCAGTGAACCATGCCTATCAATATTCACACACTGTTAGCCACTCTCCTTTTATATCTGCAATGGCCCTGTGACTCAGTATGGTGGGAATGAGGCAGAGTGATCTCTAAGGTAAGGACAGAAGAAGCCACAAAGTTTCTACCTTCGTGTACCTCTCTCAGAATTCAAATACTGTCAGGAAAGAAACCCAGGCAGTTTACAAAGAGTACACTAGATAGCCAACCTCACCTGAGCCCACTGCCAATAGCAGCTGACCTCAACTGTTGGCTACATGGGCAAGGCAACTGGACACTGCATGCCTGGAGTCCCTGCTGAACAACACGCTGAGTAACCCTAGGTGGTGACCTTTCAGTTGAGCCCAGGTCGCCCAGGGAACCACAGAACAGTAATGAATGCAGATAGACTTCAGTGTCTTTTGTCACAAACCTGCAGGAAAAGTGCAATAAATTTATAAAGAATGAAGTTCTGGGCTGGGGAGGTGGCTCAGTCAGCAAAGCACTTGCCACACAAGTGTGATACCCAAGTTCAGTCCTCAGAAGCCATATGAAAAGCCAGGCATGGTGGCCAGTATTAAGAAGTAGAGACAGGCAGATGCCTGGGGCTTTCTGACCAGCCAGCTAAGTCCAATCAGGGAGCTCCAGGACAATCTGAGACCCTGTCCCCAACAAAACAAGGCAAACAGCTCCTAAGTGACATTCAAAATTAACCTCTGGCCTCCAGACACTCACACACTGTGCATGAGCCCCCAGACACACATGTGCCCACAAATACACACACACACACACACACACTAATAATGTTCTAAAGCTATATTTAGCCACCTCTCACCTAAAATTTAATAATAAAATATTATTAAAATCTGCAGAAATGCCATGGTCATAGGTCAGGCTATGAAAACAGTAAAAAATAGCATATTCTACAGGCTTCAAGGGCACCTTCTTTTACAGAGACGTTTCTAATTTTGCCTGGGTCTCTGCTTTGAGATGGGATGATGCATGATTGGACTCTGTAAAGCAACATAATGACCTTGATCAAAGTAAATACACAGTTCTTTCAATTACATTTGACTCAGACATGAAATAAGTCCTTGACAACCTACTCCAACTAAAATGAAAAAGACATGAGGGTCTTAAGCAGCCAGACTCAAGACTCTTGAAAATGAGGCTAGAGATAAAAAAAAAAATGACTTTTTGATCTGTCTAGCTTGTTCTGTCTGATAATATGCATTGAAAATTACGGGTTCATAATTCTTAATGTGTAATATTGAAATTCACAAAGGTTTTCAAATCAAAACATTTTTATGTATGTTTGGCAACTAATGGTGACAACTTAACTTTCTTCAGACTACTCCTGTTTTCTCTTTGTGGATGGTATTGGATGGAGCTCTTTGATTTGGTTTCTTCGAGGTGGAAGCAAGCTATGTAGTCCAGGCTGGCCTTGAACTCCTTTTGTAGCCCAGGTTCACCTCTTACCCCAAGCTATCCTTCTGATGACTGACCACTTAGTTATACTTCAAATTTTTAGTGTGTTTGATCATAAGATATCATGCCACACCTAATGCATGGCACTCCAGAAATAATTCATATAGTCCATGTCATCCTAAAATTTAGAGCTTCTGAATTCTGAGCCACCCCTGGTTTCAGACATAAAAAGACTGCGGCACAGAACTACATCAACGCCGCTGTGAAGGTGAGACTGTAGAAAGCACTCAGACAGTCTCTAGAGTCAGAACCCCAGAAACAAATCCTGAGCCTCTGCTACTTGCCAGCTCTGAGACTTGGCATGGCTGTGTGGTCCTGGGCCTCATCTCACTCCTCTGTAAAGTGAGTAAGAGAAGCAGCCTCACAGGCTCTTTACAGAACTAAGTTGATCACACATGCAAAATGCTTAGCCTACTGGAGGGTAGTAAACACTCAACAAACACCCAAACTTATCAGGAAAACTATTCAAATGCAAGGTTTTCCCCCATAAATTGGAAGGAAAATAATATTTCAACAAGAATTTAATCAGAAAAAAATTACTCCAGGTTATTAACAGCAAAATGGCATTCAATATGGGGACTCAGAGGTATTTTAAGTCTTTGGAGTGTGTGAAAGGGTGAGAAAGGTCAAAAATTTCCAGTAATTCCATATCAGCTGAAGACCCTCTGTTAGAAAGCTACTGTACCCAGGTCAGAAATCAAAGTAAATAGCAAATCATCACTGTCCACGTTGTCACTGCCTTGTCTACTCTTCAACATAGCAGCTAGTAACCATCAAGGATGTGTGTTGGTATGCTGGGGTCTTGCCAGCTTCATTCCAAAAATGTACTTCTGTCAAACTTCTCATGCCAGCTGCTTCAAACGAAATGGTGTATCCTTGTGCCTTCCAGATGCCATGGGGTGGGGCTCTATACCTTATCAGAACTGTACTGCCAAGGAACATGGAGAATCACAGCTCCTGGGTGCCCACACATCATATCATAGTCACCAAGTTGTTTGGGGGTGTTTTTGTGCACATCCTCAATCCTCAGCCACATCAGAGAATTTCCCACAAACACTCTGAGAGGGAAGGGCTTCCTGATGTGTCTGCAGTTGCTTGGGCAGCAAGAGATTCAAGACTCTGTATTCCACACCTAAAGCGGATGGCTAAAGGGAAGTTCAGTTGCCAATCAACGAGTCTGTGTGGCAAGTGAAAAAAATGTTTTGCTATTAAATATTCCACTTAATACTCCAAGATCAAATAATTCTCCTTGTCAAAAAAATCTATTTTTTTATCTATTTATGTTATCACTTCCTGGTTGCTTTCCTTTAAGTTGACTCATCCCTAAGTAAATAAATTTATCAAGAAAATTTTTAAATAAATATCTAAAGCAAAATGCAAATCACAACAGTAGAACACACTTGTCATGTCGTATGAATAGAGGATAAAATATAAAAATGAACACATTGGAAATAAAACAACACCAGAACCAGTTAGTAAGAGACCTTGATGCCTATTGTCTTTGTTGAAAAGAGAGATTCCTGTGTGTTAGAGATGTTGGTTATTGTCTTAGGCAGATTTTCTATTGCTATGAAGAGACACCATGACCACAACTCTTACAAAGAAAAACATTTAACTGAGACTGGCTTACAATTCAGAGGCTCAGTCCACTATCATCATGGCAGGAAGCATGTCAGAGTGCAGGCAGACATGATGCTGGATTCTCAGAGGTAGCTGAGAGTTCTACATCTGGATCCACAGGCAGCAGGAAGAGACTGTGAGATATTAGGCTGTCTTGAACCTCTGAAACCTCAAAGCCTACCACCAGTGAGTTCTTCCAACAAGTCACACATCCTAATAGTGCCACTCCCTGTGGACCTGTGGGGGCCATTTTTATTCAGATCATCATAGTTGTACTAACAGCAAATATCCTATCACCAATCTTTATTGGTTTATTTATTTGCCAGCTGATGCTTTCACCAGGACTAGAAGGAAATCACAATCCATGAAAAAGCAAAGCTGTCACTATGAGAGATGATGGTGTTTGGAGCGTTGCTCATCTTTTCAACAGTAGGCCCTGCCTGTGTTTCAGGTAACACACTTTCTACCACTTCCAATTTACTAGGTTAGCTGAGGGTCAGGATAGTGAGTGGCGCCATTTTGGGAAACTATTCAGAAGTTGGGTGTTGCGTTATGTCAATATGCATTCCTTGTGCTAACTCAGTCATGAACAAGATTGTCCTGAGCTACAATTCATGTGACATAAAACCAATATCGTGAGTGAACTTTTCATTACTGTTCAAGGCACTGGTAGTGTATAGCTACTTCCTCTAACTCCCAAATGCTTTCATTGTCCCCCCCAAAAAGACTGTACCCAATGTTTACCAAACCAGTTCTGTCATTTCCCATGCAAACATAGGCCCTGGCAACCTCTAATCTACTTTTTTGGCTGTAGACTAACCTGGGATAGTCTATCTAAATGCAGTCCTGTGATATAGGATCTGATGTCTATCATTTTTTCACTAACATGTCTTTGGGGTTTATACACACTCTAGCATGTACTGATAACCTCCTTTACATGGATAATCATATCACAACTGGTTAGTATATGTAAGGCTGACAATTTGAGTTTTCCTACCTTTGGGCTAATCGTGAAAATGGCTATTATAAATGTATATATTTGCTTAAGTAATTATTTCTCATTATTTCAGGAATGTGCTTACACGTGGGACTACCGGGTCCTGTTGTAACTTTATGTTTAAGGAGGTACTTTCTAAGGAGACACCAAACTGTTTTAACAGTGGCTTATATTCCCACCAACTGTGCCCAAGGTTTCCAATTTCCCCACATCCTCCATAAACACTTGCTATTTTCTGTTTTCATGATGATAGGCATCCCTGTGAGCACAAAGTGGTACCTTGTGGTTTGATTTGCATTTCCCTAGTAACAAATAATATCAAGTATCTTTCATGTGCGTATTACTGTTCTAAATAAGTTCTTCGGGAAACTGTCTATTCAAGTTATTTGATCATTTTTTAATTGGGTTGCTTACGTTTTTATTGAGTTATAAATGTTCTTTGTGGATCCTCTCATCTCATTATGATTTGCAAATATTTTCTTCCATCCAACAGTCTACTGTTTCATCTTATTGATGTCTTTTGATGAATAACTTTTTTTTTATTTTTTGATATTCAATCTATCTTTTTTTTTTTTGCTTTGTTATATTTTTACCATCATTTCTATTGGCTTACTTCCAAATCCAAAGTTAAAAACTTTTAAAGTTTTATGGTGCTTTATATTTTTATAAATGTTAAGTTTTATGGCCCTTATAGTAATATAAGATTTTTAAGCTATATAATTCCCACATAACTAAGGTAAATCCACTGATCCAGATTAACTTTATAACAACAAGAATTTACCCATGCTTGACACTGTTTCTTTAATAAATGAGTTTGGTTAGCTAAGATTATGAGCAATTCACTGCAGTGGATTCTACAGCAATCTATATTTATATTTATTCGCATCATATATTATTCCTGTGTGCAAGCAGGAAGTATACAAAAAGTGCTGTGATCCAGTGCTGAGGCTGGACAATTGACCCCTTGTTTATGGGGTGAAAGGAAGTAGAATTGTAAATAATAACAAAACCACCTCAAACTCATCTAAGCAACCAAGATGGTTGTCACACAACACTACTGAGCTTCATGGATTCTGATCTCGTACCAGCTTCTTTCTCTGCCTACGCTTGTCATCTCCACTGGACCAAGATGGTGGCTAATGATTTCCACAGAGCTCCAGGCCTTCTTGACCTCATTTAGAGAAAGCAAGCAACTCCCAGCAAAGACTTTTCTGTGTCTGAACTCTAGTACACGTGAACCACATCCTGCACATATTAGTGCGCACAATGTCCGTCTATGTTAGCTGGTCTCCTCTCCACACACTGCCGGTTCAAGACAGGCTTCTTCCATATGGGAGGTATGTGTTTCTCATATGATAAACTTGGCAAATGACCAAAAGAAAAAAAAA
>JANHMN010000006.1:48214322-48225486 GCA_030674055.1 Rhabdomys pumilio
CATTTTTAAGGTGACTCATGGTGCCCAAGATGAGGCAGGAACATTTTCAAGGTGACCCATGGTGCTCAAGATGAGGCAGGAACATTTTTAAGGTGAGCCATAGTGGCCAGGATGAGGAAGGAACATTTTCAAGGTAGTCCATAGTGCCCAGGATGAGAAAGAAATATTTCCAAGGTAGAAAAATGAAAGACAGCCGTGGTAACTGTATATCATCTGTTTAACTTTGCTACCTGGGAAATACCAAGATAATCTTTTAAATAATTCATTTGTAAATATCCAGAGGAGAAAAGGAGAAGTTCTGAGGGGCAACAATACAGATCTGAGCATGCTGTGCAAGAGCAATTTAATTTTCGTGTATGATCTGGTGCAGGCTATTCTGGCAAAGAAGGAGAAATAGCTGTCATCAACTCTCTTCAATAGATTCCAATATGACATTACTGCCAATAAGCTGAGATGATGCCATCCAACTGAAGAGTGGCTAATTTCAGATGTATGTGTGACACTCATGTCAAGCCATTTCTGAAGAAACAGCATAAACATCCTTCCCGAAGAAGCACTCGAAATCAACCTTTACAACTGTTGCAGAATCTACAGTAAAGAAGCAAATCTGCATAAAATCTCTCTTATCACTTCTATTGTGTCAAGATTGTAAAATGCAACAAAATTTGCCTTGCTAGACCAACTTAAATTAGGGATTGATACAGCGAAGACTAGTAGTAACCTCTCATGTATGTAATCCTTTATGGATAATGCAAGAACTCTGTCTTTAAAGACAGCTTATAAAAAACACACACACACAAGTATACTGAAGGTTAAAAATAACATTTATTCCAGCAGTGTTGAAGCCTGTGTTTTTATCTTGCCGTTGTTGATGTCCTTCCTCTAAAAAGAATATTAATCTGAAAAGACATCTTCAAAACCTATGTTCTATAGTTTTATTTTTTGTGACAAGATTTCTTGTACATATTACTCTGACCTTAAACTCACCATGTAGCTAAGATTACCTTTAAATATCTGACCACCTGTGTCCACAGCCCCCAAGTACTAGGATTCCAGGCATGTGTCACCTACCTGGTTTATCTAGTGATCAGCCAGCGGAACTACATTTGTTTTTAAATAAGCAGAAGATTCAAAATAAAAGCGTGTGCAGATGCATTCATACACACACCCAAACCTAAGAGTCACAGTCCTTCTCCTCTGTAAGAGAAGAGTCTGGAGGAAGACAAGGTGTTGGGCATGAAGGCTTCACATCTGTCACCCGAGTTTCATTTCCCCTTGGGGTTTTCTGTGGTTGTCGGGACTGCTCTGCAAATACTTCTGACTTTCTGTCTTGTCCACAGAAGGCAGAACCGCTTGCTAGCCACTGTGGGTTGGGATGTTATCCTGTCTGCTCTGTTAGGAACAGAACATGGCCAGTGTGACTTCTTACACAGAACACTGAATGGTGGTGTGAGATTACCCAAAGTACTCTCTCTGTCACAACAGCCAGCCATGCTCCAGATGGTGGCAGATCCCTCAGCATTAGTTAGAAAACACTGCGGAGTGGAAACCCCCAACTGTCCTGCAGTGACTAGTCTAAAGTATAACATAAAGAAAGCCTTTTTTTTCCCACTAATATTTAGTGATTATTACCCCAGCAGAGCTTAACCTATGCTGACTGATACAGCAAGATTCTTATAGTCTCTACTATAATACTGATTATTAATTTTTCCTAACACTGAAATATCAGCATTGACAAAAGTAATCTTAAGTCCCTGTTGACATACTTGACAGGCACTAAAACTTTAAAGATGACATGAAGGGGACCGAAAAGATAGCTCAGCACTTAAGAGTGCTTGTAATGAATATTGTAAAAAAAAAAATGCCTTTTAGATATGTAGAAATAGCAACAGCATAGTCAGGATCCCCACCACACCCAAGGCTACATCTGACAAGCAGAACTCAGTAACATCACTCACTCAAGACAACCAGACACAGTTCCAGAACTCCATGGCACTCACTGGATGCTATATAAGCAGAGACTAAAAGTAATGCTCTGCTCTGCATATCTGGAGAGACGGCACCTTGATCTGCCCTGTGCCTGGCAAGTCTACCCCAGGATCCTGACCCTCAAAACAGAGACTTCTATTAGAGACTGGACTTGCCCTTCAGCTAAGGTGAGTCACATGGGTGAGCAGCCTTGGGGAGATAGGCTTAGAACTATAGTTAGAAATTTAGAGTGTGAACATTGTGTGATGGCCCTCAGCATAACAAAATATAACCTTTGTTGTACTGACTACATGTATCTACCTTCTTGATCTTGACAGTGCTCTTACAGAGGACCTGGATTTGGATCCCAGCACCCACATGGTAGCTCACAACTATTCCCAAATCCAATTCCAAGGAATCTGATACCCTCTTCTGATCCCTGTGAGCACCAGGCACACACTTGGTACACAGACATACAGATAGGCAGGACACTCTCGAATATAAAACAAAATAAATAACCTGAAAAAAAATATAGTGACATTAATAGCCAAGCATGGTGGTACCTACTATAATCCCAGCATTCAGAGGGAAGAAGATCAGGGGTTTGAGGCCAACCTTAGCTACAGAGAAAAATCTTATCTCAAAACGACACTGGTGCCAACAAGATAGCTCAGCGAGGGAAGGCCAAGCCTGCTGTCCTGAGTAACCCCCCAAACCCAAGTTCTGGAAGGTGATAACCACTCCCACAAGTTGTACTCCAACCTTGACACATGTGGACACTGTGCTATGCCTCTGTCCATACACATACACTGAATAAATAAACAAATAAATAAATCATCTATGCCTATGTCCATACACATACACTAAATAAATAAATAAACAAGTAAATCATCAGTAAATGCAATAGGCAAGGACAGACAGAGAACACAAAAGATACAGAGAATAAACAAGAGTCAGACAAAAAAAAAAAAACACCCTCCTTTAGTGATGAGCAACTTGGATAAGTTCCATCATCTCCTCCAAGAACTGTTTCTTCAACAACAACAAAATCTCACTATGTGAATTCCTCTATAAGATCTCAAGGAGCACAGATGGCCCACTCTCTTGGCTTACATCTGTCCAGAAACAGAATCTATGCTGCGTGAGAACATTACTGGGACTCAGAGGAGGCAGGGTGAAAGAAACAAGTAGGAATGATGGGAGAGCCAACTCTGGGAAGCGTACGAGATGCACTTTCTACTCACTCAGCTCTACACAAGCAGCTAAGACTTCCAGCATCCTCCTGCAGACACGGGCAGGTGGGAGGTAAAGAGAGACGCACGGATCTACCTGCTCCAGACCCGCTTGCTGGTCAAAGGTTAACCTTACAGATTAATAAACTGCACAGTTAGTTAGATCCATACAAGCCTAGGCGTGGAGGGCTGTCCTCTACCTTGCCATTCGCAGATAGGCTTGAAGTGAGAAAGCAGGTGTGAAATCGGGTGTTCCCTGACATCAAGTTGGTCAGAATCCACACACAACTCTTTACTTTAACTATGTCTGGACAGGTGAGGCTAAGGAAAGACGCCTAGCCGACTGCCTCTTTAAAACTACTTAGGCCTCGTTCTAGAATTTCCCATCAACCTCTGCGTGCCATCCCCCTCACCTTTCCAATATATTTCACTTCCTTAACTTTTTTGGTTTCCATTGCTGGAAGAATTTTGTTAGCATTGAAAGTCTTTGTTGTCTGACATAGTTGGAGCAATAGCTGGCATACAGTAAGTCTTTTCTCAAGATATTTCCTTATGTGCAAAGACTTTAAGTGACAGGGTGGGGGTATACCCAGGGGTCCCCACCCAGTCAGAGAAAAAGGGGAGGGGAAAATAGAGGAAGGATTGTGGGAGGGGCAGTGAGTAAGATGTAAAGTGATAAATAAGTAAAAAATAAATAATTTAATTTAATTTAAAAAGATATTTCCTTAAACATTTTAAATTTAGCATACAACATAGTGGAGTTCATCATGACGTCTCTATACATATAAATCATTATATTTTGCTCATAATTATGCCCTGTTATTATTAGTCTTGACATAACTTCTAATGCAGAAAATTTACAGGGGAAGAACTACAAAGAACTCCTATAGATTCTTTACTCAAATTCAATAGTGTCAACATTTTAACACATCAGTCTTTCTCTGCCAATCTCTCTCTCTTTCTCTCTCTCTTTCTCTCTCTCTCTCTCTCTCTCTCTCTCTCTCTCTCTCTCTCTCTCTCTTTCTCTTTTTGCTGAGAGGCATTAAAGTTGTTTTTAAATGAGGCCTCATGTTATCCCAGGCTAGCCTTGAACTTGCAATGTAGCTGATTATGGCCTTAAATATCTTGTCTCTACCTTCCAAATGCAAATGTCTAGTTTATGTAGTTCTGGAGATCAAACCAAGGCCTTGTGCATGCTAGCACTAAAGAGTTTGGAAGAGAAAAGCTGATGTGTTAAAATGTTGACACTATTGAATTTGGGTAAAGAATCTATAGGAGTTCTTTGTAGTTTTTCCCCTGTAAATTTTCTGCGTTAGAAGCAGAAAGCACTCTAATAAACAAAATACATCCTTAACTCATGATCTCTTCCTTTACTTGTGATACTCGGGATAGAATCCTGGGCTTTATGTATACCCAGCATTTGATCTGCCATTGATCTATGTCCTCAAGCTGTTCAGAACCACTTGTGAGTAATTTAATATCACGCTCCTTTACTGTCAAACACACAAATACATGCACACACTTGAACATAGCCACAGGACAATTATCCAAAACAAGACTTGATACACAGTTCAACAAGCACCTCATAGTCAAAGAGCATCCCTTGTCCCCAGAGGTTGTATTGTTTGATTTTGAGGCAGGCAGGGTCTTTCTATAAAGCCCAGGTTGGCTTCCAACTCACAATCCCATCCTGCCTCAGCATCCCAGAGGCTAGGAATACAAACATGCATCATGCTTCAGTGAGGCCTATTAAACAAAACCTCCCTCCAAGAGTGAGTCCACAGCGATTTGTCTTTAGCGTCTGTTTCTTTGGTGTTTGTAAGCCTGGAATGGTTGGTTCCTTAGCCTTTCTCTTCTGACATTGATTCTTGGAGGAGGCGAGCTTATTATGTTTTAGAAAGGTCCACCAATTTAGATTCATTTGCTGATTTGTCGTTATCAGATTCATAGGATAGAGTTACAGACTACTATCAATTCTGGCTTTCGAAGCAAAGTGCTGTGTTCACTTTGATAAGAACTTATCATGTCAAAACTCTTGTGCCAAGGGATTCCTGGGACCCCAAGCTGCTTCTTTCCCATCTTCCTCCCTCGCACCATGAAAAAGGCTACATTTGTTTTTCTCTATTGCCCTAGACAACTTCACACTTGAATGGGAAAACTGAGAAAGAAACCCCACCCTTACAGCTTCCTGAAGTCTAGCTCTTAATGTTTACAAATCTAGAAGACAGTTTTCTATTTCAGAGGAGACCCAGAAGTTATCACACACGGTGAGCCTTTATCCTGGATTGTTCTTCACTCTGATCACATGACCTCACAGTCACTGTGCGTGGCCCATTCTGTGACAGAGACCAGAGACAACTTTTAATTCCAAAAGACAAAGGAAGCCCTTAATGAAACACTAATCAGAGTTTTCTGTTATTCAAAAGAAGATCTGGCTGCTCTTAACAGCTTCTCTTTGCCATGGGCAGCAATCAAAAGACGTGCAACCAGTCAAAATGCTGAGAATAAGACACTGAATGTTCAGCCCTAAGCAGAACATTTGAATTAACCCTATCACCACTAAGGCTCAGTGACCACGGAGGAAGGAGAAAGCAGGAAAAAATAGAAGAGTGGACAGATGGGGAGGAGTGCTATGAAATGCTCTTGTAGACAGGATATGGCTATTGCAATCATGTGCACACAGCAGCTGTGGTTACCTTCATGAAACCTACACAAAATCAAGGCAGCCGAAATCCCAGCATGGATGAAGCAGAAGATTTCCAGGCCCCACTCCTTACTGAGGAGCTGTTGGCAATAGATAGATCCTGAAGGAGGGAGAATCTTTGTATTGAGGATGTGGCCATTTGTAGGTTCCTGTGTCCCAATGGATGACTCCAAACCCATGCACATACAGGCAGCCTTAATTGGATAGATATGCAGCTGGGAGAGAGCGTGCTAGTAAGATGGAGAGGAAAACAAGGTAAATACCATCCCATTTTATTGTACACATGTATTAAATTCCCAAACACACACAAAAAAATTAAATACAACCACTTTGGGGTGGGCTTAGATTCTCAAAATTAGGAAGTTCAAAATGTAGGGATATATAGGTCCATGATCGGTGATTAACAAAAATCATTCTTGTCACATCAGTTAGAGAAACATCCATAGGTAAAATATGGCCAATCAAGTAACATTATTCCCAAAGATGGGAGGAGAGAGACCACCAACCCAAATCATTATGGCCAATTTTATTAAAGCAAGCAATGAGTTAAAACAAGCTCTTTTTATTCTTGTACACAGACTGTCTCTCCCTAAGGTGGGGTTTGAGAGGTCAGCCTCAGATATGAGGAAGGCAAGGCTTTTATTGTTTAGGAGTAGGGGTTTCTAAATGAGGAGATATAGGCAAAATAGGCAGGGTTACAGGAGCAGACTATCATAGCAAGTTAGTCCTAATGACTTCCTGACACAAAGACATGGTTGGTTGCAAGGCAGGCAGAGCAAGATCGTCATAGATGGCTATAGAACTCTTGGATCAAAGGTAGGGTTGCAAGATGGCTATAAACAATTTTTTAAAACAATGATGTTGTGGATTGTCATGGTATTGTTTGTATTTTGATGTTAATTTTGCTTCCTCAAGAGGGCCTGCCCCAAGGAAGAGTGGATCACATACTTGGGTGATTTTACATGAACCTTCTCCTCATTTTAACTCAAATAAAGGCTAGAACCTGTGATTGGGCAGTGGAAGGAAAAGGTGGGGCTGGAGGTTTTAGAGAGGGAAGAGAAGGAGGAGGAGGGAAAGATAAGAAGACAGGAGAGAGAGGAAGACAGAGAAAGAGGAGGTGGAAGGAAGATGGAGCAGAACCAGGAGGAGCCGCAAGTAGTAAGGGATCTCATAGCTGGGGAATAGAGTAGTGTAGTGGTAAATCTGCCCTGTTTTGGTCCAAGCTGCCCCACGTTGGGCACCAAAAATGTTGCAGACCACTCTATTAATGTTGTAACCCGCACTGCCAAAAGCCTTGGGGGCTAAATTGTTAGAGCCCGCACTGCCCCAAGCTGCTCCAGTTTGTGAGTTGGGGTTCAGCAAGAGAGAGAGAGAGAGAGTGAGGATAGACACAAGGAATGAAGACCAGACAGAGTGTGATTCAACCCCGTTTATTCTTCAGTCTCTCTTCTTCTCTCCAAGTCCCTAGTCTTGAGTTCCTAGTCCCTAGTGCCTCCAAGTTCCAAGTTACTTCTTCCAAGTGCTAAGTGCCTAATGTCTAATTCCAAGTTCTTCCTCCAAGTGCCTAATACCTAATACCTAATGTCAAGTATCTGATGCCTAATAATTTTTGTCTGCTTCTCGCCTTTATATGTCTCACTTCTAAGCCACGCCTCTAAGTCACACCCTTAAGTCACACCCTTAGGTCTTATCTCTAAATCATACCTTTAAGTCTCACACACCCAAGGGAAGATCCTGGGTATCTAAAACAAGATGTTATCAGAGTGTGCTCAGCTGTTGTTGGCTATTGTAATCAAGTCTCTTGTCAGGGTATATAGCTCAAGATGGCTGCAAGGATAATAGCTGCCTTCTGTCGACAACCCACACTGCTCAATCTAGGCATGCAGCTTATAAATATTGTAATTGATGTGTGTGTTCTTTGCACCGGCTTATTGGGGTTGGAGATTTACCACAACACAAAGACATGACTGCAATTCCTGGAACATGGAATATATAACCATTTGTACTTAAGGTTACAGGTGGGGCATAGCCCAGTCTTTGAGAAACAAAGATTTAACAATAAACAGGGATGAAACTAGTTTCTCTTTACTATAAGATGGCTTTTAAGCTTAAGGATCAAGGCAGGCTGGTTCTTCAGTAAAAGAAAATTCAGTTTTCATTGCCTATTAGTTGAGAACTCATCAGTCTGAGTCAAAGACTGAGTTGCTTGCATTGTTCATCCTTTTCTTCCTTTCTGTGATGTTATAGTGATGTCAGCATCATGTCTTGGTAAAATACTACAGTTCCCAACCTTCCACACAGAGAAATGGCCAACAGCGTACAAATGAAGCATTGATACCAGCTTCTTGTTTACTGTGGCCTTTCTCCTCTCTTTGAACCAGAAATGCAGATACCTTCATGAGTCCTGCAGCAAGCATCCTGTCTGTATCTCTGCAGGATCTCTCAGCATATGAAAGCAGAAACAGAAGAAAGGTGGGGCATTACATCATTGCACCACACTGTACCAGATGGTTTATCCTTGGTGTCTGTAACACTTGAGAAAAAATACCATTCTATCTTATTTTAAGTGATTGTTAGCTGGGTTTTTAAACCAAATTTTAACTGACAAAATAGTTGAGCTGAAGGAGTTTGTAACTCATAGGAATATCAACAATATCAACCAACCAGACTCCCCCACAGACTCCTCCCAGGGACTAAACTACCAACTAAAATGTACTACACATGGAGGGATCCATGGCTCCAGCTGCATATGTAGCAGAGGATTGCTTATCTGGCATCAATGGGAGGAAAGGCCCTTGAGGTCCTTCACAGAGGTCCTGTAAAGGCTGGATGCCCCAGTGGGAGAGGGTGAGTGGGTGGGCTCTCTCATAGAAGCTGGGGGGAGGAGGGAGGGAATAGGGAGTTTGCAGGGGTGGGGAATGGGGAAGGGGACAACATTTGAAATGTAAATAAGTAAAATAACCAATAAAAAATAGTCGATTTTATAACTTTAATATGCTTTTCTCATAAGTCTGAACGCTTATGCTGTATCTGTGACCACGGGGGACATTGTGCTTTGAAATGTAACATATGCATAGGGGAAACTAAGGCAATCAAAGATATTACAGTTTGACTTAATGAATGAATGACTTAATTAATGAATCACCAAAAAGCCTCTGTGCAAAACTTTCCTCAGTGATTCTAAATTTCTCACAAATCTCTATTTTATTTATTTACTTTTGCAGGGCTTTTTCTTGGCAGGAATTTCATCACCAAGCAGTATTCCCAGCTCCACAATAAAAGACAGAACAAACAAAACAAAACTAGCTTTGCATTCTTAAAAGTATTTGTTGCTTGGACTGAGTGGGAATGCAACGTGTTGTACTTGCTGCATCACGGGTGATCTTTGAGTATGTGAGCTCAGCGAGAGAAGCCGGTCACAGGACACATACTCCAAAATCCTATTAGATGAGGCACCTAGAGATGTCAGATATCAAAATGGGAGGCAGAAGAATACTGGAGACTAGAGGTGGGGGATGGGATTAGTGTTCAGAGGTGAGGTTATTTTTCATAGGAGGGGTCGGGTTATTGTTTAATGGGTACAGATTTTTAGTTGGCAAGATGGAAAAGTTCTGAAGATTGTTTACATCACATTTAATACCATTGAGCTGCATGCTTTCAAATGGGCAAGGCAGACCTTAGAATTTTTTTTTAATTAATTTATTAAGGCAAATATACTCACTCTCCTGATTTTTCTCTATCTCCTCTTCATCTTCACAGTAGATGATTATTGATCCTGTGCCCATGTGCTAAACGCTATGTTCTTTAGGCTTGTCCTAGATTCCAAGAACAGATGGTTCAAGAGCCAAGTACTCCAGAACGCTTTATGGTCCTTTAGGTCCTAGCTTCATAAGCTATGGGTTGTGATCCTTATGGAACTATCTACCTGAATGTGGAAGTTGCAAAAATTTGACAACAGTAAGAAGTTTTTGAACACTCAATGATCAGGATTTTATTAGAAATAAAACATAAAAATGATTGTGGGGCGTTTGTAGCAGTGCTTGCCTGTGTTAGAACCTGTGACTTCACTGTTGCCTGGATGTTGGGTACATCACAGGCACACTCTGTATGGTACTCCAACAATGCTTTCTGAAACACTTCTGCTCTAACTCAGTTCTGAGTATTGTTGTGAATTGCAGTGCTTTTACCATACAAAGCCTGTAAGTACCAAACAGTATATCTTTGGATGGTATTTTGCAAAATTGTTGGATTTTGAAAAATTATTTCAGTTACTGACTTGAGTTTCATTAAAAAAAAAATCACCCAATGAATTTTGACACAGATTGAAACAGAATTTCCAGCAACTGTAAGATCTAAGTAATGTGGCATTCTCAGGATTGATGATTATAAAAATAGCAATATGGATCAACTCTGAAAATATTGAAGATACTCTATGACCTGCTGTCTTCATTAGGTAACTATCACTGTGAAGAAAACCATGGCCAAAAAGCAAGTTAAGGAGGAAAGATTTAGTTGGCTTATGCTTCCACATCACTGTTCATCATCAAAGGAAGTTAGGACATAAATTCAAACAGGGCAGGAACCTGGAAGCAGGAAGTGATGCAGAGGCCATGGAGGGATGCTGCATACTGGCTTGCTCATCATGGCTTGCTCAGCCTGCTTTCTTATAGCACTCAGGAACAGCAGCACAGGGAGAGCATTGCCCACAAGGTACTGAACCTTCCCCCATCAATTACTAATTAAGAAAAGGCCTTACAGGAGGCCTTTTCTCAATTAACATTCCCTCCTTTCAGATGACTTAGCTTGTCTCAAGTTGACATAAAACTATCCAACTTACCTGCAGTACCAAATACTCAGTTAAAACTTGATGCTTGCTTGCTTTTCCTTCCTTCTTCTCTCCCTCCCTCCTCCCACTTCCCTTTCTTTCATTCATATCTCTCTCTCTCTCTCTCTCTCTCTATCTATCTATCTATCTATCTCTCTCTCTCTCTCTTTCTTACAGTTCTCTTCTGGCCTCTCACCAAGTAAACCAGGCTAGCCCCAAACTCACAGAGATTCACTTGCCTCTATCTCAAAGTGCTGGGGTTAGGGACATGTTCTTTCAGGCTCAAAAAGCTTTAACTCCTCATATAAGTGTAAACAAACACATCCATCTCTCATTTGTATGTAATATTGTGCTTGTTTTCAATAAATGGTAGAACTGTATTTATATCAAATAATTATTTTTAAATAAACATCTTTCATTATCAGTAAATATTTC
>JANHMN010000006.1:48230486-48263455 GCA_030674055.1 Rhabdomys pumilio
AAATAATTATTTTTAAATAAACATCTTTCATTATCAGTAAATATTTCATTTGTAAGCTGTCTTAGGGTTTGTGTTGCTGTGATAAAACACTATGACCAAAAGCAACTTGGAGAAGAAAGGGTTTATTTCAGTTTGCAGTTCCACTTTCCTGTATCACTGAGGGAAGTCACGACAGGAACTCAGAAAGGATAGGAACCTGGAGGCAGGAACTGATGCAGAGGCCACAGAGAGATGCTGCTTACTAGCTTGCTCCTCAAGGCTTTCCCAGCTGGTTTCTTAGAGCATCCAGGACCAGCTGCTCAGGGGTGATGCTGCTGACAGTAAGCTGGCTTTTCCATATCATTAATCAAGAAAATACACCGTGGACTTGCCTACACTCTAGAGGTGGGCTGGTTTCTAGGGCATTTCTTCCTGCACGAAAGGAATCAGCCACACCCTTTCTCTGCCAAAAGAGTGCCTTCTCTCAATCAGAATCCATAGGTCTAACCAAAAGGAGCATCTCAGATTACTCTGAGACAGGAATCAGCCATGTGCTGGCCCACTCTTAGGTGGGCTGCCATTTGCTGGGTGTCATTCTACCAAGAACCTCTTACATTTTGAAAACCTTAACAAAGCATGGAAAATAGAAAGTGTTGGAAGAAATGATGGCTCAAACTCTCCAAAATATGATGAAAACCACTAATCTACACATTCAAGTTATTCACCCAGAATCCTAACTAGGATGAATTCAAGAATCCACATCTAAAGATCCTCAGCCAGTTATCAGCTGACTTCTCATCCAGAACCAGGAGAGTGGGATGAAGCACCCACAGGGGAGTGTCCACAAAGAATGCTATACCCAGAAAACCACACTTCAAAACCTGACAGACATCAACGCATATCTAGAGGAAGACTGAATTTGTCTGTAATTGACCTGAGCTAAAAGCAACCAAGAGACTGAAGAGGGCCTGAGGTTCCATGGCTAAATGTTTGCCACAGAAGCATCATGAAAAACCATGAGGTCCCCAGCACACACATAAAAATCTGACAGACACGGTAGCCTGAGGCAAGTTATCTAGTTAGGTTAATTACATCTGCAAGTTCTAGGTTCTGTGGAAAACCCTGCCTCAGTTAACAAAGTGGGTAACAGTGATGGGGACATGTGTCTATTACCAGCCTCTACTTTTCTGTGCATACACACACACACAAACACACGAACATGCAATACACACATGCATACCACATATATGCAAAGTAAAACACTGAAGTAAAAAGATCTTAGATAGTAATTTAAATCCACATGAAGTGAAGCTTACCCAAACGCATTAGATGGGAAAATATGCAGACAATACAGACTTTTGTTTCTGATTCTTTTTTCTTCTCTCTGGTTTTAAACAAACTACATAAACAACAATTTGAGCCTGTGTTGATACATGAATGCAATGAATAAAAAAATTCCTGTATCTGATTATAATAACACAAAGGAAGGGGAAATGTTTATTCCCGTGAAAAAGAAAAGGTTTTTGTATACTATTAAAATTAATTTATTAACATGAACTACATTGTTATAAATTAAAATGCAACTTTAATCTACAAAGCAAGTAGTAAGAAAATAACTAAAAATTCTGGTTAAGCAATAACAAGAAAAGTAAAATTCTGTACTAGGAAATAGCAACTTAACATAATAAAAGGCAATGACAGAGACAGTAATAAACCACCCTATGAGATGGAACCATGCCTGATGCTCTATGACTAGATAGGCCAAGGACCTAGTGGAAAACCAAATACGACTCCCAGTGACATTCATCATTCTGCTGTACTCATAGATCAATGTCCTACTAGTTTCTTCCTGCAGTGTATGAGAACATAGAGACCCTCGGTTGGAAAATGTACAGAGAGTGAGAGACTGTGAGGAGCGGGTGCGGCAGCACAGCCAGCTAAAATGGTGCCTGGGCCAAATCTTATGAATGGCACCTGTCAAATCTTATGAATGGTGCCGCTTCTTGGCAGTTTGCCTCTGAGCCACGACGGCAGAACTACTGCGCAGACTCACTGCCACGAGAATCAGGCTGTTTGAGGTGCACCAATGAGGCATGCCCACGAGGCAGGTGCTGATTGGGACAGCAGGGGTATAAAAGGACAGCCGTTAAGGAGCTGAGAGGAGGGCCTCCAGAAAGGAGATTGTAAAGGATCCTGAATAAACTGTGTTGAGAAGAACTCCCACTTGTTTTGTTCCTGTCTGCCGGTAAGAGAGAGAACTGACAAGAGACCTTGGAACACTTAGTCCTAAATGGGATGTCTCCATCAAACCCTTGCCCTGAGGAATCAGAGGTCTATGTGGATGAGCATGTGGAAAGATTATAAGAGGAAGAAGAATGAAAGACACCAAGGAAACAGTGTCTTCCAGACTCATCAGGACTAACACACATATGAACTCACAGAGGCTGTGGCGGCTTGCACAGGGCCTACACAGGTCCAAGACAGATCGGGTCCCAGTGCCAAGAGAGGAAGCAGAATTGACAACTTCCAAGTGAAAAATTAGTTTCCTCCAATGAAGTTTCACTGGATATACCAATTACATTTAAGGGCAGGTCCCATGCCCAGCAGTGGATAGCCAATGCAAAATTAACTCAATGGTATATTGGGAGGTTTTTGCTTGTAATTTTTTGGTTGGTTGGGTTTTGGTCTTCTATTGCTTTGTTGTTGTTGTTATTTTATAACTTACTGGTCTTTTGCTTATATGTTATGCTTTCTGATCTGACAGTTTTTTAATAAAAAAACTATAAAAATAAATAGCAAGTAAAATAAAAGTGTATTCTAGAAAATCACTACTTAACACAGTACAAGGCCATGATAGAGACAATTAGCAAGAATGCAGTAAGCCATAGAAATAAATGTTAAAACAGTAGGTTTAAATCTTACATAAGCAGTAAGTACACTAGATGTAAATGAACTAAAATTCTAATTAAAGGGCAACAAAGATTAGTAAAATGAATAAAAAAAAAAAAAACCACAATCCAGACATTGTGATCTATAAGATACTTTCTGTAAAATTGCAAAGCTACTTTAATATTTTGGAGTGTGGAATAAAAAATACTGGGAAGGGGTAACTCCTTTACCCCCAGGTGTGGCCCAGAAGGAGAGAGGCTACCTGAGAGGGAAGGAAGCCCAGAAGGAACTGCCTGCAGACTCAGGGAAAAGGGAAAAGCATGGGTGCTGGGAACTGTGAACTCTACAGGAAGAAACTGGAGCATGATGGGACTGACTCCAGGCACACAGATATAGGGCAAGGGGTTGGGCATGAAGCCACAAGCTACTTGGGTTCCTCCTTCTCATTTACCTTTTTCTGCTTCTGCTTCATGATCTCCACATTCTTCTGCTTTCGGGAGGCAGCAAAAAGCCCATCATCTCGAAGTTTTCCCTTAACTGAGTCACTCTGCTTCTTCATGCCCTTCTGGTGGGTGATCTCTAGTTATTCACTGTGGGTCATGGTGACAGCAGCAGCTCCAACTTGCCTCTATTTTGTCCCCTCATTCTGGCCAATGATATAAGACACACGCTTGAGATTAAAAAAATACAACCAGGTTGAAGATACGAAAAAAAGAAGAGGAGGAAGAGGAGGAGGAAGATGATGAGGAGGAGGAAAAGGAGAAGCCACTTAGCAAACTAATCAAACAAGACCTAGAGTGACTACACCAATATCGGACCAAACGGGCTTTCATACAAAATCATTAGGAGGAGCAAAAAAAAGACATTTTGTAATAATAATGATAAAAGTCACACTACTTTTACATTTTAAGAAAGAACAGTACCTATAAATATAATTTACACCTAAGAACAGAATCCCAAAGTACATGAGAAGAGAAATAGATTAATTCAAACAGAGTTGGTAATGCTACTACTTTATTTACAGTATATGGAAAATCAGCAAGTAGAAACAAGACAGAAGTGGTCTGGGCCTGAGCACTGAGCAGATCCCAGCTGGCTACTCTGCCCCCAGTCTCACAAAATCCAGAGGAAGTAGGCCTCCCAGGAGCTCTGACCAGGGGAGTATCTTAGGTAAGAAGACAGCAATACCCACCCCAAACAGGGAGTGACTGGAACCCACTAGGACCCAGAAAGTCACTCCTGGCCTTGAGCACTGGTTCCTTCCTGTCTGGGCCTGAGCACCGAGCAAATCTTGGGCCCCAGCTCTAACCCCAGTAGTAACACCCACTCCACACAGTTCTGATACAACCAAGATAATAGGAAAGACAGGCTCCAGTCAGAGACAGGGCAGGTAGCACTAAGGAGATCCAGATGACGAAAGGCAAGTGCAAGAATATAAGCATCAGCAACTCAGGGTACTTGGCATCATTAGAACCTAGTTCCCCTACACAAGAAAGTCCTGAATACCTCATATTGTTAGGAAAGCAAGATTCAAATTTAAAATCCCTTCTAATGATGATGATAGAGGACTTTAAGAAGGACATAACACTCTCAAAGAATTTGAGGAGAATACACGCAAACAGGTAGCAGCCCTTAAAAAAGGAAACACAAAAATTCCTTAAAGAATTACAAGACAACACAAACAGGTGAAGAAATTGAACAAAACCATCCAGGACATAAAAATGGAAGTAGAAACAATAAAGAAATAACAAAGGGAGACTACCCTCAAGATAGAAAACCTAGGAAAGAAATCAGGAGTCATAGATGCAAGCATCACCAACAGAATACAAGAGATAGAAGAGAGAATCTCAGGTGCAGAAGACACCATTGAAAATATTGACACAACTGTCAAAGAAAACGTAAAATGCAAAAAGTTCTTAACACAAAACATCCAGGAAATCCAGGACACAATGAGAAGAGCAAACCTAAGGATAATAGGTATAGATGAAAGTGAAGATTCCCAACTTAAGGGGCAAATATATATCTCCAACAAAATTATAGAAGAAAACTTCCCCAATCTAAATAATGAGATGCCCATAAACATACAAGAAGCCTATAGAATGCAAAATAGACTAGACCAGAAGAGAAATACCTCCCATCACATAATAATCAAAACACCAAGTGCACAAAACAAAGAATATTAAATGCAGTAAGGAAAAAAGGCCAAGTAACATATGAAGGCAGACCTATCAGAATTACACCAGACTTCTCACCAGGCACTATAAAAGCTAGAAGATGCTGGGCAGATGTCATACAGAGCCTAAGAGATCAAAATGCCAGCCCAGGCTGCTATACCCAGCAAAACTCTCAATTACCATAAATCGAGAAACCAAGATATTCCACGACAAAAGCAAATTTATATAATATCTTTCCACAAACCCAGCATTACAAAGTATAATAGTGGGAAAGCTCCAATACAAGAAGGGAAATTATACCCTAGAAAGAGCAAGAAAGTAATCCTCTTCCAAGAAATCCAAAAGAAGATAGCCACACAAAGATAATTCCACTTCTAATAACAAAAATAACAGAAAGCAACAATCACTGTTCCTTAATATCCCTTAAAATCAATGGACTCAATTCCCCAATTAAAAGACATATGTTAACAGACTGGATACATGAACAGGACCCAGCATTTTGCTGCATACAAGAAACCCACCTCAGTGACAAAGATAGATTCTACCTTAGAGGAAAAGGCTGGAAAACAATTTTTCAAGCAAATGGTCCTAAGAAACAAGCTGGAGTAGCCATTCTAAAATCTCCAGCCTGAGAACACAAAGGGAGGGACTCATGGCTCCACCCATATAGGTAGTTGAGGGTGGCCTTGCCAGGAATTAGTGGAAGTGGAGGGCCTTGGTGATTGAAAGTTTGGATTCCATAGTGTTGGGGAATTTGAGAGCAGGGAGGTGGGAATGGGAGGATGGTGGGAGCATACCCTCATAGAAACTCCCAGAATTATATGGATTAGACATGACAGAGGCAGGTCACCAGAAGACTAGATTCCAGAATTCAAACAAAAATTATCTTGATACTAAAATTTGTTTTGAGAATTGTATATTACAGAATACACAGCCTTGGTGTATCTACTCATCAAGCAAGCTGAGCAGACAGGCTCGAACCTCTGATGTCCTGGAATTTTAGCTGGATGCAGTGAAGACACAGCATCAGAGGCTTATCAATTTACTCTGCCCCTCTTCTAATATCTCTATGCCCATAATCAGCTTGAAGAAGTTAATGAAAAGTCAGTGCCCCTATTCCCTTGGGCTTGAGGACTGAGGTGGTTAATATTGGGCTGTCTTTCTAGGGAAAAGTAATGGTTTTGTTGGAACAGGGAGGATTAGCTAGGATTTATTGCATAGCCATAACCAATTGGTAGAAATCTGTATAATTGTTATTAAGATGAAGTTATAATTTCTTAAATGGTACAAAATTTACTTTGATTTCAAATTTAAGGTTTTCATTGGTATGAGCTTCTTATTGATATAAAAGTGAGATTAATATTGTTACTTTCATAGAGATTGTGCCTATATAACACATTTAGGAATGTGTTATATAGGCACAATATATATGTGTTATCTACAAAGCTTAGACCCTTTCTTTAACTTTTCTACCTGATTTGAGATGGTTAGCCTGTGAGTTAAGGGCCTATAGCAAATTCATGGCTCTGAGTTTATTGCTAGGGTGTTTTCTATATTTTATTTAGAAATAGCTGGGAGGAGTTAACAGACAACAGTCCAGATTGCCTTACATGGATAGTTGGTTTTCAAAACGTCAGAAGTCCACAGAATTGACATTACAAACATTTCTGTATTAATGTTCATTTTGATTAGAGACCTGTCTGCTCCTGACAGCTTCCTGTCTTGGATTCTAAGAAGAAATTGAGCATCTTTGGAGTTACTCCAGTTGTAGTGAGACAGCAACTAGGCAAGAATTGCCTCTTTTCATCTACAGACAAAAAGATGTACTCATTTCTACTGTCCAGAAAAGGACACACTTGTGGAATAGTCAACTGATTATATCTGCCAAGACAGAGTAATCAGCCCTTAAGAATTCTGCATCACTAGGTCTGTCAGATGATCCTGGGCCAGAAGGCTGAAGATCGAATGCTTCAATGTTTTGTAGTATAGGGACTGTCCAGGTGTTTGGTGGTCTTTATAAATTGGCTAAGTTTTAGAAGCTTGCTTTGTGCTTCCCATAATTTCAGTTAACTCAGTCATTCTGAATTTCTGACAGGGTTGACGAATTATAGTCTCACAGCCAATCCTGGCTATTTACTTTGAGAGAAAAGATTTGAGAGGATGGTTTTCAGCTGACATTCATTCTAAAACCAAGAAAAAAGCCAGGTTCAGAACTAAGTCTTTTAGTTAGGAGAGATGACAGAGGTTTTGGTTAGTCAACAAAATGATGGACTGGGTATTAGGTCTATCTTGTACCTTACTGACACAAATTGATATAGTTATGCTCTAATTGTATTTTGAGAGAAAACTCTTATTTTAACAGGAAGGGTGATATATAGGAGGAGCTAAGGTGGGAGGAGTAAGGAGAGAAAGAGAAGGAGAAGGAGAGGAGTAGCTAGGAGATGAGAGAGAGAGAGAGAGAAAGAGAGAGAGAGAGAGAGAGAGAGAGAGAGGAACATGGAGGCAGATGTTCTCATGCCTCTGCCAGTCAAAAATAGTTGATATATCTAGGTTGGGTATTGGGTTACACTTCTGATTGTATGAACATCTTGTTATTGAGCATTACCAAACTAATAAAGCCCTTGATTAACATTTAAAAAATTGTATAAAAGCAAAAAGGAGGAGGGGGGATAGGATAGGGGTTTTCTAGGGAGGGTAAAGGGGTAAAGGGGATTGCATCTGAAATGTAAATAAAATATCCAATAAAAAAATAAATAAAAAAGCAAGACAGAAGAACATTATAAGCAAATATGGCCATGTGTGGTGACATGTTTGTGATCCCAGCACTAGGGAGGTAGAAATTGAAGGATTGAGAGTTCAGGGCCATCCTTAGCCACATAGTGAACTTGAAGGCAGTCTGAGCTACCCAAGACTGTGTCTCAAAAAATAAAAATTAACAAAAAGAATTCTTGTAACTCATTACTTTAAAAATTAAATACCATTAAAAACAATCCAAGGATTAAAATGGACATTTCTTCAAGAATATGTTAAATGGCCAATAAATACAACGCAAATGCAAATAAAAAACCACAAACCCCCACATTTTTTAAAATGTTTTTAACTTACACTCCCACACCCACAACCACAAACTATAGTCAACATGCAAAGATCAGAAGACAGCCTGTGGGAGGAGTCAGTTCTCTTCTTCTCCACCTTTGTCTCAGGATTAGACTCAAGTTGTCAGGCTTGGCAAGCAGTGCCTTTACCTGGTGATCTAGATCACCATACCCCCAAACAACTGTTTTTAAACATAGGACATAATCAGTGTTAGCAAGACTGTAGAGGAATTGGAACCTTTGCACATTGTTGGTCAGGATATAAAATAGCACCATTGCATTGGAAAACAGCCTGGTCATTCAGCAGGTTCAGAAAGTTCACCACAGAGCTGCCCTCTAATCTAACTGTTCCAGACCTGGGTATACACACAAAAGAAATAAAAAGACATTTTCACACAAAGGCTTGTACATGAATGTTCATAGAAGCAATGTCCTCTATGCCCCAAAGGTGAAAATAACCCAAATAAGTATTGACCAATGAAGCAATAAACAAGATGTGGTATGTTCAAACAATGAGATATTGTTCAATCATAAAAGGGAGTGAAGTTCTGATTCTTTCTATGACAAGGATGAACCAAAAATGCTATGCTACCTAAACCAGCCAAACCCAAAGGACTCCAATCACATGGCTTAGTCTGTATGAAACATTCAGAGTACACAGATCCACAGGGACAGTGGGTAAAAGTGACTGAGAAGTGTGAGGGAAAGGGAGAGGAGAATGTGTCCTAGTTATGAGCTTTCCTCTCAAAGTAATGAAATAGCTGGGCGTTAACAATGATAATGTTGTACATTTGTGGATATACTATCAACCACTGGACTGTTTGTTTAAAAGAGTGGATTTTCTATTTTGTGAGTTACATTAAAAATTTATTTAAAAGAAAACTACAAGGTTGAAATAATGACCTGAACACATTAAGTTACCCAAATCATTGCTGTGGAAACTGGTGTATATCCTAAATCTCAACTTGAGACACTATACTTCAAACTAGCTTATGATACAAAAGAAGACAAATCCTCCAACCATAACTAAGTTTTAAGAAGTAACCCAGTGTGGACACCAGGAACAGTGAAACTCTCCAGGGAGGACACCATGACTCCCCTCTGCTGTGTCTCAGAAAACACTATCCACAAAATAATTATTACACTCATTATTATAAAAATATTAAACATTCTTAAAAGTGGGTAAAGACTAAAATGGACATTTCTCCAAGAGTATGGACAAATGGTTAATAAACACAATGGAAATACAAATACAAAATATAAAATACAATCAAAACCCAAATATGTTTAAATATCTTTATTGTGTATACACACACACTCACTCAGATGGGCATCACAGCATACATGTGCTTATTCATAGATCTACTCACAGCTTCTGGTGGCTGCTGCTGGCACATTTGTTATCCCCAAACTGCTGTCATCAGCACTTGGAAACCCTCAATAGCCCTGATTCTTTGCATTCGTTGTTCCCAATTAAAGCATCATAGTGAGGTTAGCACTGCCCAGGTTAAATGCTTACTCAACATCACTTCTATTTTCTGTCATGGTACGTGGTGAGCTCAGCTTTTCCCCAAAGACCAACTGGGCATATAATGCCACAGAAGAGGAGGAAGAGGAGGAGGAGGAAAAAGAGGAGAAGGAAGAAGATATTACTGCACATGATTTTTCATCTGTTATGATCAATGTATAGATAAACTATGGGAAATTTAACTCTTTTGAATGTGAGTGGAATTTAAGCTTTAACACTCAAAATGGCAACAGAAGAATGTGGTGGAGGAAAGCTGGAAGAAAGAAAGATGGGTTGTAAAGACAAAAGAACAAGAGAAAACATTTCCGTCTGGCAGCTACAAACCGGGAGATTCCCTCTGTGCCTCTATTCATGGAGGCTTTGGTGGCTTTCTTTTTTTCAGTTGGAAATGGCAATGTAACTATTTCAGAAGTGTGATGAAGATATGTAGCTGTTATGTAAAGCAGTCAGTATGTGAGCTCATAACTTAATCAGAGTTATAGGGAAGGGAAAACAAGAACAAGCAGAAAGAAAGAAATATATCAAGATGGCTGACTCCTTCTCTGCCCAGGAGCAAAGGCACGGAGGGAGGGATTAGAGGGTTTGTTTTCCATTGTCAGCTCTTACACACAACCACACACACACACACACACACACACACACACACACACACACACCCCTTAAAATTCACATGGCACTTCCTTGATCTTTCCATATTAGTTGGAGGACTCTTAGTGAAAATGTTCTTTACCAACATTCACAGGTTAAGGGCTATATATGTTTAGATTAGTTGCTACTTTTTTTTTCATACATTTAAAAGGTTTTTAAATTTTTTTCTTTTCAGGAATACCTCACATCTTGATCATTTCTAATTCAGGTTACTGTTAGTGTTGTTGTCTTGCTTAAACTAAGATAAAGTCTCTCAGTGAGATTCCTGAATTCTGCTTTGGCTTCAGTGGTGCTGGGAAAAGGGCTTCTGGAATAACATTTTTGTTACCTCATTTTTTTTAAAGGACATGTATGTAAAACTGTGTGTGTGTGTGTGTGTGTGTGTGTGTGTGTGTGTGTGTGTGTGCATACATACACCGGTACATGTGCAAACTATATTTCAGCACATTGTGTCACTCAGGACTGCAGAAGTATCTCTCTCAAACTTTCCACCCTTCCTCCATGCTCCTTCATCTTTGAATGATATTCCAGTCCCTAGCATCTTCTCTCTGGGTCCTATTCATTGGAGCAACATTGAGAGAGCATGTCTGTCCCTGTAATATAATCTGGCTTCCCAGTGCTTGTGTAGCATTCATAAAGTACTGGAATCAATTCCTAACACAGCTTAAATTGGGACTTGTTGGTGCAAGCCTGGAGGTGGAGGCAAGGTTATTCAAAGTCCAAGGTCATCTTTAGATAGATAGCATGTTCAAGCTTGCTAACCTGGATGACCAGGAACCCTATCTCAAAAAACTAAACCAAACAAACCAAACAGGGACCAGAGATAGACTAAGGAGCACATGCTGAGACCAGTACTGGCTCAGTGGTCAAAACAAGAGGTGGTCCATCTTGGAGCCATTATAATCAGACATACACCCAGAGGGGCCCAGCAAGGTCTGAAGCAATATGCACAGCCCCCAACTTAGGGCACTTCAGCCTGTGTGATTATTTAACAGCAAGCACAGCTGATCTACCACTGAGAGCAAGAGTCAGATCTCAGAGCTGAGAAGCGTCTTAAGTCAAGCCAAACCCAACATCCTGTGGCCTCTGGCTTTGACATAATACCACCGTTAATTTCTATTTGTTCTCCTTTTGAATGTAATAGACTACCTTTTATCTTGCTGTGTGTTTTGTTTACACTTGGTGTGGATTACTAATGGGGAAAGTCCCATGAACCAGGGTGGTGACAACGTTCATCACAGTGGAGAACCCAAAGCTCCGTAGAGTTAGAAAGGAAACTGTTTCCCGGGAGACTGACCTTGCCTTCTGGAATGCCAGCAGTCCCTCTGCCCTCCTTTCTGATGTTTCCCAAATGGAGGCTATGTGGTCAGGGTGGGAGCAGCAGGACAGCAATATGACTTGTTTTACAAGCAGGAACAATTCCCTGCTGTTTCTACAGGAAGCTGAGATGTGAACATTTCAGGAAGGAAGTAGATTAGAGCAGGAAGTTGAACAGAAACACTGTCCGGTTCAAATCAATGGTGTGGTCCTAGGAGGCAAGGGTATAGGATAGCAGAGTCACGGGAACAAATCGATAGAATAATGTGGCAGAGCCTAGCTACACACTCGTCACACCCAGCTCCCACCAGTGTCGAGCACACAGCTGAGCCACACTTCTGGCCCCTTGCAGTTACATGGGGTTATAAATGGGTTCTTCTCACATCTGGTAGAAGAGAGATGTATACAGTGTTCAGTCACAGCCTGAACAAACCTCCCACAGGACATTCTGTATGTTCTTTGCCTGTCTAGAGCAATGCTGGAAGGTAGGCATAGGAGAACTTAAGACCATAACCAAAGTACAAATACCCACCTAGACTTTACATCATAAAAAAAACAACATAACCTTTCTCATATGGTGCAAAATCAGACATTTAGGAGTCCATGGCAGAGGCTTGTCTTAACTCATTTACTTTTATAAATTGAAGCGAGGGGGCTGGGAAGATGGTTCTGTTACAAAAGTACATGCCATGCAGACGAGAAGACCTGAGTCAGTCCCTAGAGTCCAGTGCTGGTGGTCTCAGCACTTTGTAGGGGGATACTGGTGAATCCCTGGAGCTTGCTGGTCAACTAGACTACTCAGTGAACCCTGGGCCAATCAGTGTTGCCTTCACAAAATGTAAGATGTATGGCACCTGAGGAATGATATCCAATGATGACCTCTGGCCTCTACACACCTGTAAGCACACATGCACAAGCATACATACATATAGTTGCACACAAGCAAGAGATGTATACATACATGCACACATACATATAGAAGCAATATCAAAATGATGCTCAGGGAAGCCAGGCCAACAGTCACCCATGGTGCATGCTGCCACAGCTGACGGCTCCTCTTCACACACCTTGTGTCTCATGTACTATTTATGACCTGGCTTCTTGGAGCAGCAATCTTCATGTATTTTCTCCACTTCCTCATCTCCCACTCGTTCCTCATTCCATATGGTCTGCATCATGTTCCACACCCTACTGAAACCACCTATGACTCTCCACCTGGCGTGTTCAACCCAATGCTCTTCCTTCTCACAGAGTACTTTTTATCCAGCAGTGAGCTGCAGATTTTAAGAAATGCTACATTTTACATTTCCTAGAAAAAAAATCAAAACTCTGTTGCTGAATTCCTTTCTGGAGACTCAGGCCCTGCTGAGAAGAATTCAATCTCAGCCATTTGAGGAATTCCCTTTCCAGATTACGGATTGTACAAGTGTCAAGATGGTTTTAAGCTGTATAGATCACTGTAGGTAGGGCCTCAGGCTCATAAGGTCTGGAGTGGTGCACCTCTTGTTAAGTGAGTCTTCTCTTAGAAGCAAGAAGGTTCCCTGCCTTGCAGTAAGCCTGGCACTACCTGGACTAGAAAATATGTTGGCTCCTTGAATAGACACTCCTTCTGCCACCAGCCTCAGCTCAAGTTCTTTGTCCTGGAGGATGCTGTCTTCTCCCTAACAATAGTTATTGTGCACCCAAGTTTCACAAGCTCATGGGAGGTCTTCCTCCACTCACAAACAACTCCATCTTTTTTGAGCTCAGAAGGCAAGGAAACTCTTTTTCTCCAGAATCAAATACTGTGCCTGGCTGGAGAAACACACTAACTTCTCCCACCAAGGCATTCACTAATGAGTAAAAGCTGTGCAGAGTGCTTTGCCTTTCTGGAACTCTGAGCCATACAAGTTCCTCTCCCTGCCAGTCTCTCCACCGAGTTTCATGATCGTTCTTGGTTGGCTAGTTTGCTTATGTGCTCTTGATCAGCCTTTCTCAGTCCTCTCTAGTCTACATACATATCCCTAACTTGTCTTCCTTTTCTCCCCTCTCCTCCACTCCCCCACTATATGTAGGTATGTGTGTCTGCGGAGGACAGAGGGCAAGGCTGAGTGTTTCCCTCCATCTCTCCGCATCTTACTTTCTGAGGCAAGGTCTCTCACTAAACCTATAGCTCATTGATGGAGAAGATTGGCTAACCACTGAGGCCTGAAGACCCTCCTCTCTGCACATCTCCAGAGCTGGGACTACAGGTACTACCTGTCAACTATCTCACACTGGTTCCAGGGGCTTGAACTCAGGAGTAGGGAGCATTTCCCAACTATACACTCCCTTCGCTCATCTCTTTTGTTTCTAAAAGAATTTTTGAGACATTTTAGACATATGTAAATGGAAATCTTAACAGTTTTCTCCTAAGTCCAAACAGCTTCAAAGAAAGAACTTTCTAGCCTACTACAAGTACCAATATCTTAAAATACTACCATCATAATACCACTCTTTTAAGCCAATTGGAAACTTCTTTTGAAATAGCAATGTGTTATAGCCCACTCCCTTCTGTGCATACTTTAACAGCTCGTGTTTGATACCTGGAGGTGCATATGGCTCCTTCTCCTCTCTCATACCTTAGTTCCTCTTAGATAGAATTTAGCCATCTTATCTATATTATACTTTACAGTCTTTTATAGGTCATTATCTTCAGGGGGTATTCATTAACATGTTCTCTTGCCAGAGCTGAGGAAATAACTCAGGAGAATCTGAGTTAAGATCCATGCAAAAAAATTCCAGGCAAGGTGGTGTATGCTCATAAAACCGACATTATAATATCACAGGGGAGGCTAAGACAGGTGGATTCCCTTGGAATTGCTGCCCAATCTGCCTAGTCTACTTGCCCAGTGTCAGACCAGTGAGAGATCGTGCCTCAAAAACAAAACAGCAACAACAAGAAAGGATGGTGCTTGGAGGGCAACAGGTGAAGTTGTCTTTTTGCCTCATATACATACATATATACATGCATTCATACATGCATGCATACATACATATCTCGTGCACATACATACATATATATCATGCATATATATACATATCTTGTGCACATACATACATCTGTACACACCTGAGTGCACACACACAGATACATGTAAACATAAAATTTGTTCTCACTCCTATCTATAAGCCTCTAAATCTTAAAGTTTTTTTTTCAGATTGTGTTCTATTAAAATAATTATGAATAAATATACAATGGACTGAATGTTTGCAAATATTATAAATCTGTCATGTAAGTATTAACTGTAACAACAAAACTTCCCCTCAGCTTTATTGAGTATAATGTATATCTTAGAAAATCCTCCCATTTCAATTGTACAGGTTAGTGAGTTTGGATAATTACCCTCAGTTATGGAACCAACACCTCAATCAAGATCAAAATCCTAAATACTACTACTACTACTAATACTACTACTACTACTACTAATACTAATACTAATACTAATACTAATACTAATACTAATACTAATACTACTAATAATAATAACAATAATGTCCACATCTCTTTGGTAGGAAGTTCCCAAGCCTGGTCCCCAGTCCTAGGCAGTCACATACGTGTTTTCTACCGCTATAGTCTTGTCATTAAAAATAAAATTAGGAGGCTGGGGAACTGACCCTGAGGTTGAGGACTGCTCTTGTAGAGGACCAGATTTGGTCCGATACTCCACATCAGGCAGCTCAACTCCTGCTCCAAGCAATGGGACGCTCTCTTCTAGCCCCTGCTAGGTACCAGCACACAGGTGTACATACCCACACAAAGACACACATGTACACAGAAAAGAATAAAATAAAACTTGTAAAGAGTCTAAAATCAAATTTTTATGGGAATGTATCTTCATCTGATAGAGCCATACCAACATAGATAGACAGACAGGTAGATGGACAGATTCACACCCTCCCTCCTGTGGCTTAGTTATCTGTTGATAAAAATGTTCTTGTTGCTAGAATGAAACAGGACTCACCCTCAGTTTTGTTCCTCTCTTTCATGTTTATACATTGTGGATTCTGAGAACTTTTATTCATATAAACAAATGAATGGGAAAATAAACATTTTTTTGTTTAGCTTATAGAAATGTCTCTAAGATTTTTAACCTCTTGTTGAGTCATGTCAAAAATCACATAGTGATTTAGGATCATATACTATTTGGGAGATTTACTAGCTGACAACCCAGGAAAACCCCCCACTTTGGTTTTGTTGGGCGTGCAGAGCTGAAAACTGTTTGGCTAGCAGAGGGTCTGCTATTTGGTTAGGGGAAGGAGATACTTCTTATAATGAATCCAAATATTACCATCCGCCTCTCGGAAGCATTGACGGGTTTTCACCCTTCAGAATAATTGAATTCAATGCTGAGAGGTATATATGTTTTTTGGAAAGAAAGGCAGTTTTCACAGGATAAGAAATGGAAGCTGAAGGGGTGGAGAAAAAGCTCAGTTGGTAGATTGCTTGCCTGGAAGCATGAAGTCCTGGGTTCCATCTCTAGGACTACATAAATAGTGTGTAGTGACACACACCAGTAATCCTAGCACTTGGAAGGTAGACACAGGTGCATCAGAAGGCCAAGGTGATCCTTGACTACTATATAGTGAATTCAAGGCTAGCCTTAGCTACTGAAAACCCTGGGGAAAAAAGCTATTTATTTTTTTTAAGAAAAAAGGAAAGTCCAGGTGTGTGTGTCCAGAGGTGTTCCAGGACAGCCGAGCTACAAAGAGAAAGCCTGTCTTGAAAAAAACAAAAAATAAGGCTGGTTGTGGTGGCACAACCCTTTAATCCCAGCACTTGGAAGGCAGAGGCAAGCAAATCTCTGAATTTGAAGTCAGCCTGGTCTATAGAGCCAGTTCCACGACAGTTGGGGCTACACAGAGAAATTCTGACCTGAAAAACCAGATTAATTAACTAATTAATTAATTAATTAGTTAAGGACATGGAAGTTGAGAACCTAGAAATGGGTTTGCTAAAATACCTAGCTCATATATCCCTTGGAGAGTCTGAAGCTCCACTAAGGCACTTTACCCTAGTTTAAAGGCTTCTGCTCTCAATAGCTAGGATTAGCTTGGGTTCAGCCAAGGTCATGATTATCTATGTACCTGCTAATATACAGATGAAGAAAACATATATTGTAAATATATCATACCTTTGATAAATTCTTTCAGTTTTTAGATGAGAACTAAGATCCAGTGATGTCAATGAAAGCTCAACTGAATTCTCCCCAAAACAAGGAAAAACAAAAGATTTATTCTATGCCTTGCTTTGATTGAACACAAATTCCTTAACAACAACAACAACAACAAAATAAGCACAGGGGGCCCAGGATATAGCTAAGTAGCACAGAGTTGTCTAGCGTCCTCAAGTCCTTGGATTTGATCTCTCACACCACAAAATGGTAACAGTGTTAAAATAAAATAAAGGTTAACAGAAGCATTTATATAACATGAGCCAAAATAACTGTCAGCTAAATGACAGAAAGGATATTCCTTCATTAATTTTAATAAAAAGTATAATACATTTATAATTCATGTAAAGGCACCGTATCCCACTTCTAATGGAAATGTGAAAGCTTTAAAATTAGTTGTCTGAGAAACAGATAAATCCATCCATGATATCTAAGATCCAAAACAATTTGATTAATAACAATCAATGATGTAAGAATTATTCAGCCAGAAACAAGAGGTTAGGCACGTAGTTTCCTTGGCATCTTTCCTGCAATTTAATTGCACACACATACACACACAAAAGAGCAGGAAGGGTTCCTTGTCCTTGGTTGGACTATGCCTTTACGGCCGTTCACTGAATGCCCATTTCCTACCCTAAATGTCTGTGGGATATGGTGAGATGCCTGTCTCTTAGGCTCTACTAAGCTCAAGTAAGTGCTGTTTATAACAAACTCAAAGCAAAAGACATGTTGGTGTAATCTGAGGGTCCTGTGCAGCCCAAGTTCACAATTTTATTTATTATTTTCTGTAGAGGACAAGACAGTGAAGCAAGTCTTTCAAAACCCCACCCCTGGTCTAGTCTGGATCTGGTATATCATGTGCTGAGGCATCTGAACTGTTTGTCTTCATCATCTTCACACAAAAGAGCAAAGCCTCCTGTTGCCTTTGCTGTATTTGTTAGTCTCTATTCCAATTCTGTTGCTTGGGTCATCTTAGGAGTGCGGAATCATAGCTCCAAGCTTTTGTTGGTCAGTAACAAATGAAACCTACTCTGTTCCACACATCTTGTCTGACAAAGTATCACATGTAAAAATGCTACCAACAGCTGAGGAGTCATGGCCTTTGAGTAACGGAATGGGTGTGTTCTAGGTGAACTGATTACAAAACATATTTCACCCTTGAAGTCTTTGATTCTAGTTCTTAAACCAAGAATGATGGTTATCAACAGGCTGAGGCACAAATTCAATTTTAATGAAGCGGTCAAGGGCAACCGAGAGTCTCTGGGGCTCCCTGGAGTTCAAGTGTCCCCAGATCCACCTCTACATGTGGAGCTGAATCTCAAAGTTCCAAGGTCAGCCTCAGGGGAGTTCATTTCTGGAGTGCAGAGCTTACCAAACTGAGAGACTGGGGTGCAGGCATAAAAGAGACTCTCTGCTCACATCATTTCTGTCATACTGTCATCTGCTCACACAGTGTCCAGCCTCACTTCTTAATTTTATTTTACTCAAAACAGCAACAGAAGCCCAGTGGCTATTATTCTTTCCTTTGCATATTAGGTATGATCAGGGCACCTTTAGTGGCACCAAGAGGACATAGGTACTATCAATGCTGCCGAATGTATTAATTTAGAACACTGTAAGCAATGCTTACTGGGAAAAAATTCAAGCAACACAGTGGCATAGAGAAAGAAAAGCTATGCTTCTATTAACATAGCTACTACCCCATAGGGATCCACTGTTGGGCCGGTGAGAGGGTCAGAGGGTGAAACACTTGTGCCATAAGCATGATGGTCTGAGTCCAAGCCCTGGAACTCATGCTAAAAAATTAATTAATAAAAAAGTCAGACACAGAGGTGATCATCTGTAATCTTAGTACTTTTGCAGCAAGATGGAACACAGACACAGAATTGCCTAGAAGCTCAAATGCCAGCTACCATCAAGTACATAGTATAGAAGAAACAAGAGGGACCTTGACACAAAAACATGTTGGAGGAGAGAACTCACTCCAGAAGTTGTCCTCTCACCCCCACATTGTCACTTTAACATTCATGAACCTTCATCTACACATGACACACACAGACACACAGACAGACACAAAGACACACAACTACACACAGAGACACATACATAAACAGACACACACACACAGAAAAACAGGCAGACAGACAGACACAAAGACATACAACTATACACACACAGACACATAGACACACACAGAAATACAGACAGACACAAAGACACACAACTATACACACACAAACAGACAGACAACTACACACACAGACACACACACAAACAGACACACACAGAAACACAGGCAGACAGACAGACACAGACTCACAACAGATACACAGACACACACAGAGAGAAATAGACAGACACAAAGACTCACTATACACACACAAATAGGCAGACACACAAACAGACAAACACAAAACTATACACACACACAGAGACATGTGTTTTCAAATTTAAGGGGGAAAAAGGAATCTATCTTTAAGAATTAGAGATAAGGCAGGCGTGGTAGCAGATGCCTTTAGTCTCAGCACTCAGGAGGCAGAAGTAAGTGGATCCCTCCGAGATGGAGGCCAGGCTGGTCTACATAGTAAATTCAAGGCCAATTCAAGGCTGCATAGTGAGACCCTCAAAAAGACAAAAGAAATAAACAAAAAATGAGTTAGAGGCATACCATTTTATGCATTTATAAACACATACGACCCCACACATCAAATACATGCTGCCGTCAAAGCCTTAATTGAAGGCTGCCAATCGTACTCATCTGTGATCTAGGTAGTATGCTTTAGAGCTCACTTGTGTCATTACATAGATTCTAATTTCATTTTTAGGAGCTGTGTCATTTCCAGATATGCGATATTTTCTTTCCATATTTGGGTCGATTACAATATGTTGATAATTTCTTTAGTGTTCCTAAATGTCAGCATTTCTTTAGTAAACATTGAGGGAAGAATCACTGGTCATTAAATACCTACATTTAAGTTATGGAGGACTCTCTCACATAGCCCTGAGTACCTCTGCTTTTCAGCTCTTGTTCCTTTGTTTTTCTTTTTGACTTTGTGTTTTGCTTGTTAGATTTCTGAGACAAGGTCTCACTATGTAGCCTTGGATGGCTTGGAACTCACCCTTGGTATAGAACTCATAGAGATCTACCTGCCTCTCCCTTCTGAGTCCTGGGACTAACGACATGAGCCACCACTCCTAGCTTTGATCTCTTGCTTTTTGATATGTCTATGTTTGTGGTGTATGTCCACGTGCTGTGCTTGTGGTGGTTTAAAGGAAGAGACCCTCTACAACTCACATATTTGAATGCTGATCCCCAGTTGGGGAACTGTTTGGGAAGAATTAGGTGTGTGTTGAGGTTTGTCTACTGCTGTGTATTGTAATGTTAAATATTGACTCCCAAGGTCTGTTTGTCCCACAGGGATGAGGAAATCCTCACACACCAAGTGATGCTATGTACCGTTGTTCCTTAATTTAAAACTATTGGTTGAATAAAGATGCCTACAGCCTATAGCAGGACAGAAGAAAGGTAGGTGGGGTTTCAGTTCCTGGGCTTAGGGTCTGAGGCAGGACGATGAGAGAAAAGAGAGAGATGAAAAGATAGGAGAGGATGCCATAGGGTAGGTGAATCATGAAAACATGCTCATGAGGGCTGGCCAATTGGAGTAAGAGCCCAGGAGGAACATGGCAAATTATAGCTTCGAGTTATTGACAGAGAAGTAGATAAAAGAGCCACAGAGGGTTGATATCTGCCCATCCCTAATGCTGTTAAGGCCTATTATATATGTAAAGGTTTTGTGTCTTTTATCTGGGAACTGAATCATCAAAGGCAGGGTAGAAACCCACAATTAACATTAAATATTTACCACAACAGGTATGGCCTTGCTGGTGGAAGTGTGTCACCAGGAGTGGGCTTTGAGGACTCAGATGGCCAAGCCATTCCCAGTTATCTTTCTCTGTGCCTTATGCTTGTGGATATAAGCTTCCAACTACTGCTCCAGCACCATGCCTGCCTGTCTGCTTCCATGCTCCCCACCGTGGTGGTCATGGACTCACCCTCTGAACTGTAATCCCCAATAAATTCCTCCTTCTATAAGGCACCTTGGTCATGGTGTCTCTTCACGGCAAGAGTAAAGTAACTAAAACAATGCTTGTTTCATGAATGTAAAAATGTATGTTCATATATGTGCACCTGTATATAGAGAACAGAGGTTAACATGGCGTGTCTCCTCCAGTGCTTCCACTTTATATCACTGTAGCCAAAGCTTGTAAATTCAGCTAGTCTGGCTAGAAGTTGGCCTCTTGGGTGCTGGGAAAACAAGTGGGCCAACACACCCAGAAAACTTTTATTTGAGAACTGCTGGGATCCAGCTCTAGTCCCTGTCCTTGTCTGGCAAGCACTTTATCCACTGAGCCATCTCCATTAGTTTTTTTTTTAATTTTTATCTTTCTTCTACAACGACAGTCTTGCTGTGTAGTCTCAGCAAGCCTGGAACTCATGGAGATTTGCCTGCTTTTGCCTCCTGAGAGATGGGTTTAAAGCTGTGCATCACCTTGCCTTTTAACCAAAGAAAGTGAAAAGGTGTTTCGAACTGGGAGAGTTAATGGCAATGCTGGAAGCTGCCTTTAGCCTTATAGAAGGACTACAGTCCTTGCTGAGCTGGGCTGTCTTCATTCTGAAGGGCATAGCATCCTTGAGTTTGCCTACGAAAACTCAGGTGTACTCTGTGCTAGTTGTCTATTTCTATGGGGGAAAAAATCACTTCAGACGTAGCATCATAAAATAAGAATCATTTTTTGTTGTTGTTTTGTGTCTTTGTTTGTTTGTTTTGCTTCATTGTCTTTTGGTCAGAAATCTTGACATGACTTAGCTGGTAAATCAGGCTCAGAGACTCTCATGAGCCTGCACTCACGTTACCAGCCATGTCTGCAGGCATCTGAAGCTTGGCTGGGTTGGTAAGAACTGTTTCCAAGCTCACTTGCTGACATGACCGGTGAGCAGGAAGCCACAGTTCTTCACCACATGAGCCTTATATCTGCTCCTGATAAGGCATTCCACAAAGAAGTAGGCTGAGAGAGAGAGGACAGAAACCATGATGGCATTCAGACTCTTATCTCAAGATGGCATGCTTTGGCTTCTGTTGTATCCTATTGGTCACATGGGCCAACCCTGGCAGACCATGGGAGGAGTTGTTTGAGGTTAAACACCACCAGGCAAGGCTCATTGATTGCTCTTGGAAACAGCTACCAGTCAGTTATAAACACTGTGACAGCAGCAATATCTCACACATACTTTTAGCTACTACTCTCCTCCCTGAGCAAGGAGAATCAAGCCATACTAATGAGAGGAAGGGGACCTGGTCAGAAGTCCCCTTACTAGCTGAGTGCCTATGCCATCTTGCTTCATTGAATGTGTTCATCAACAGTTCTCAGAGAGTAACATCAGAGAGCATTATCTGAGCTCCTCAGGGAAAAGGGAATGATAACCATAACCATGTTATTTAAATTAACATTTAATTTTTTTTAACCCATACCTAAGAATTTTACCATTTGCTCATGCCAAATAAAACAAGGTTGCAGGTTACACCTCAGCAATTTTATTTTTCAATGTGGTTTAGGACCCAGCCTGGTGCTACAGTTTCCTAGTCTCCAAAGACTAAACTAACTTAATTAACTATCTATACTTTCTTTTATTTTCTTTCTTTTTTTTACTTTTGAATTTTTCTTTTATTTATTTATTTATTTTTTATTGGATATTTTATTTGCATTTTAGATGCCATTCCGTTTCCCCATTTCACCTCCCTAGAACACCCCTGTCCCATCCCCCCTCTTCCTTTTTGCTTTTATACTATTTTTTAATGTTAATTAAGGGCTTTATAGGTTTGGTAATGCTCAATAACAAGATGTTCATACAATCAGAAGTGTAACCCAATACCCAACCTAGATATATACTATCTTTGACTGACAGAGGCATGAGAACATCTGCCTCCATGTTCCTCTCTCTCTCTCTCTCTCTCTCTCTCTCTCTCTCTCTCATCACCTAGTTCCTCCTCTTCTCCTCCTCCTCTCTTTGTCCTCCTCTTTCTCTCCTTACTCCTCCCACCTTAGCTCCTCCAACATATCACCCTTACTGTTAAAATAAGAGTTTTCTCTCAAAATACAATTAGAGAATAACTATATCAATTTGTGTCAGTAAGGTACAAGATAGACCTAATACCCAGTCCATCATTTTGTTGACTAACCAAAACCTCTGTCATCTCTCCTAACTAAAAGACTTAGTTCTGAACCTGGCTTTTTTCTTGGCTTTAGAATGAATGTCAGCTGAAAGCCATCCTCTCAAATCTTTTCTCTCAAAGTAAATATCCAGGATTGGCTGTGAGACTGTAAGTCTTCAACCCTATCAGAAATCCAGAATGACTGAGTTAACTGAAATTATGGGAAGCACAAAGCATAGATTCTAAAACTTAGCTAATTTATAGAGACCACCGAACACATGGACAGTTCCTATACTACAAAACGTTGAAGCATTCGATCTTCAGCCTTCTGGCCCAGGATCATCTGACAGACCTAGTGATGCAGAATTATTAAGGGCTGATTACTCTGTCTTGGCAGATATAATCAGTTGACTATTCTACAAGTGTGTCCTTTTCTGGACAGTAGAAATGAGTACATCTTTTTGTCTGTAGATGAAAAGAGGCAATTCTTGCCTAGTTGCTGTCTCACCACAACTGGAGTAACTCCAAAGATGCTCAATTTCTTCTTAGAATCCAAGACAGAAAGCTGTCAGGAGCAGACAGGTCTCTAATCAAAATGAACATTAATACACAAATGTTTGTAACGTCAATTCTGTTGACTTCTGATGTTTTGAAAACCAACTATCCATGTAAGGCAATCTGGATTGTTGTCTGTTAACTCCTCTCAGCTATTTCTAAATAAAATATAGAAAATACCCTAACAATAAGCTCAGAGCCATGAATTTGCTATAGGCCCTTAACTCACAGGCAAACCATCTCAAATCAGGTAGAAAAGTTAAGACTGGGTCTAAGCTTTGTATTCCTAAATGTGTTATATAGGCACAATGCCTATGACAGTAACAATATTAATCTCACTTTTATATCAATAAAAAGCTCATACCAATGAAAACCTTAAATTTGAAATCAAAGTAAATTTTATACCATTTAAGAAATTATAACTTCATCTTAATAACAATTATACATATTTCTAACAATAGGTTATGGCTATGCAATAAATCCTAGCTAATCCTCCCTGTTCCAACAAAACCACTACTTTTCCCTAGAAAGACAGCCCAATATTAACCACCTCAGTCCTCAAGCCCAGGGAATAGGGGCACTGACTCTTCATTAACTTCATATTAGAAGAGGGGTGGGGGAAGAATAAATTGATAAGCCTCTGACGCTGTGTCTTCACTGCATCCAGCTAAAATTCCAGGACATCAGAGGTTCAAGCAGGTCTGCTCAGCTTGCTTTATGAGTAGATACACCGAGGCTGTGTATTCTGCAATATCAATGGACTCAATTCTTCAATTAAAAGACACAGGATAATGGACTGGATACGTAAACAGGACCCAGCATTTTGCTGCATACAGGAAACCCACCTCAGTAACAAAGACAGACTCTACTTTAGAGTAAAAGGCTGGAAAACATTTTTTCAAGCAAATGGTCCTGTAGGGCAGTGGGCTGTGAGAAGCAGCTGGGTGTTTGGTTGAGCATGAGTTTGGAACCCCAGAACCTTTATCGGATGGCAGGAGTTCAGCTCTGCTCCCAGGCCCTAGTTCTTTTCACTTAGCTTCAGTCCTCTAACAACCCCTCCCACAGAGAGGTTTATGACTGTCAGTCATGAGTAACGGTCCCTCAGGCTTTCCTGCATGCAGATGAGGTATCTCCAAGCTCTCAGGTCAAGCCAATAGACATTATCTGCTGTCAGACCCTAACCCACTCCAAAACTGTATATAAGGGCTCTATTTAGAGGAAGTAAAGCATGTGCTCAAGAATCATCCTGGTGTCCGAGAGTTTGTCACAAGATCTGTAACACTTGGGGGTAGAGTCCTGCTCTCCCAGAACCTGCCTGGGACACCAAGCTGCCTCCTTGCCAGCTAGCCGGTTCCTTATCGGCCCAGCCTGGGCCTGGACCACCTCAGCGCGGAGAGACCAGGACAACACCTGGGAGAGACCAGTCAGCGACAGGGTGCCAGAGGCAGCAGCAGGGGCAGGCAATTTCCCCTTCTGCTTGTACTCTGTGTCCTTTGGCCTCGACTTCCCGCATCAGGCTGGGCCAGAGATCTATAGACAGTGGAGACGCAGGCAGGAGGCAGCATGGGTATCGAGCCCTCCCTGCTCTCACCCTGTCCCCAGTCGGGAGATCGTAGTGGGACACCCTCCAGAACAAAGGACCCACATGGTCCTAAGAAACAAGCTGGAGTAGCCATTCTAAAATCTCCAGCCCAGGAACATGAAGGGTGGGACTCATGGCTCCACCTGTATAAGTAGTTGTGGGTGGCTTTGCCAGGCACCAGTGGAAGTGGAGGGCCTTGGTGCCTGAAAGTTTGGATTCCCTAGTGTTGGGGAATTTGAGAGCAGGGAAGTGGGAATGGGAGGATGGTGGGAGCACACCCTCATAGAAACTCCCAGAATTATATGAATCAGACATGACAGAGGCAGGCTGCTAGAAGACTAGATTTCAGAATTCAAACAAAAAAAATTATCTTGATACTAAATTTTTTTGAGAATTCTACCTACAGTTTTTTGTATGTGCTTAGACAATCAAGTCCTACATGGTTAGGCCTGAGTTCTGCAGCAAACAACCTACAAACTCAAAAGAAGGAACATCAGTTGTTTTACTAAAAGGAAGAAATTAAAATAAGACCAAAATGTGGAGAGTCTTCAAGAGGAGGCAGATGGGGAGAAAATAACTACTTTAACCTCCGTTGACTGTGAACCAAAGACTCTCCAAGGCAATCATATATTTACAAAAAGAGACATGATTGTGAATACCAGTGGGGAGAGGTTGTCTGATTTTGACCATTTGAGGACATGTAAACAAATTTAATACAAATACTGTTTAGGATCATAGCATATGCCAACTCCTTGATCAACAGTAAGTAACATGCTGCTTAAAGTCTGAGCTATCGGAGAGGCAGCTCCCACCCTTTGCAAAGTCTGTCCAGTCCAGCCCACTCCTTCCTCTCCTACCCACTTACTGACCACTCTCTAAGGACTTACTAACCTAATCTCTCATGGTTTTTAGCCGTGTTCCTTATTCCAGTCTTGCTAAACATCTACAAGTGATCACAACTGCTCTGACTGTCACCAATGGTGTGCCAGAAGCAGTCATGGGCATTTTTGCTACATGGCCTCGTTTCTTCACTGTCACATCTGTCTCTGTGAGGCATGAGGAAGCTAACCGATAAAGTAGATTTCCAGTGTCAAGGCTGATAGGGGTATCAATCAAACCCAGAGCTGTGTGGCTCCAAACCTATGCTTGGTCTTCCTTATCACTCACCCTTCCTCCAATAAGGAGTTGGATGTGAACAGTTAGGAAAGCACACTTGTGTAAGTGGGTATATCTACACATATGTGGGTGCACATGTACGTGTGTGCACATGTGTGTGCATTGCATGAGTGTGTGGTGTATGTGTGTATGTGTGCATCCATGCCTGCATGTGGAAGCCAGATTAGGACATTAAGAATGCTTCTCTAAGCTAGGTAATGAGAGAGAAAAAGAGAGAGAAGGAGAAAGGGGGCATGGAGGCAGAAGTTCACGTGTCTCCACTAGTCAAAGATAGTTTACATAGCTAGGTTGGGTATTGGGTTACACTTCTGATTGGGCATTACCATACTTATAAAGCCTTCGATTAACATTTTAAAAAAATTGTATAAAAGCAAAATGGAAAAGGGGGCACGGGATAGGGGTTTTCTAGGGAGGGAAAATGAGGAAAGGGGATGGCATCTGAAATGTAAATAAAATATCCAATAAAAAAAAAGAATGTTTCTCTAGCCCTTCACCCAGATTCTGGTGGCAGGAGCAAACTGCTCTCAGAGCTCCAGGTAAGATCACTAGACCACCACCCTATGCCCCAAAGGCACAACTGGCAGCAGGGAGCCCCCAGAGTACACCTGGCACCCAAGCTTTGCCCCTGTGGAATACCATTCCCCTTCTGCCCCTCACTCAGATCCTGGTGGCCAGAGCAGACATCCAGCTGGTCTGCTCCCCTGTGAAAAATGTGTCAGGAGACATCCTAGACAGGCCACTGCCATCAGAGCTGCAGCCTAGAGGAGCCACTGAACTCAGAGCAGCAGACACCATATCCTGAGACATCCTAAAGGAGCCACTACACTCAGAGAAGCAAACACCTAGCTGACCTACTACTGTGGAGACACCATATCCTGAGATATCCTAGAGGAGCCACTATACCCAGAACAGCTTGAGCTCAGGATCACAGAGAGATCAGGACCCCGAGGAGTTCTGACACAACCAAGAGAACAGGAAAGGCAGACTCCAGTCAGAACCAGTGAGTGCAGGTAGCACTAGAGCTAACCAAATGGCAAAAGGCAAGCATAAGAATGTAAACAACAGAAACCAAAGTTACTTGGCATCACCAGAACCCAGTTCTCCCACCATAGCAAGTCCTGAACATCACATCACACCAGAAAAGCAGGATTCAGAACTAAAATCATTTCTCATGATGAAGATAGAGGACTTTAAAAAGGGCATAAACAATAGTCTCAAAGAATTTGAGGAGAACACAGGTAAACAGGTAGAAGTCCTTAAAGAAATGCAAGAAAACACAACCAAACAGGTGAAGGAATTACACAAAACCATCCAGAATCTAAAAATGGAAGTAGAAACAATAAAGAAATCTCAAAGGGAGACTATCCTGGAGGTAGAAAACCTAGGAAAAAGATCAGGAGTCATAGACACAAGCATCACCAACAGAATACAAGAGATAGAAGAGAATCTCATGTGCAGAAGAAAACCATGGAAAACATTGACACAATGGTCAAAGAAAGTGAAAAATGCAAAAAGCTCCTAACACAAAACATCCAGGAAATCCAGGACACAATGAGAAGACCAAACCTAAGAATAATAGGTAGAGATGAGGGTGAAGACTCCCAACTTAAAGGGCCAGTAAATATCTTCAACAAAATTATAGAGGAAAACTTCCCTAACCTAAAGAAACAGATGTCCTTAAATATACAAGAAGCCTACAGAACTCCAAATAGACTAGACCAAAAAAGAAATACCTCCCGTCACATAATAATCAAAACATCAAATATACAAAACAAAGAAAAGATACTAAAAGCAGTAAGGGAAAAAGGCAAAGTAACATATAAAGGCAGACCTATAAGAATTACACCAGACTTCTCACCAGAGACTATAAAAGCCAGAAGATCCTGGACTGATATTATACAGACCCTAAGAGATCACAAATGCCAGCCCAGACTACTATACCCAGCAAAACTCTCTATCACTATTGGTGGAGAAACCAAGATATTCCATGACAAAACCAAATTTACACAATATCTTTCCACAAATCCAGCACTTCAAAGGATAATGGATGGGAAACTCCAACACAAGGAGGGAAACTACAACCAAGAAAAAGCAAGAAAGTAGTTTTCCAAGAACCCCAAAAGAAGATAGTTACACAAACATAATTCCACCTCTAATAACAAAAATAACAGGAAGCAACAATCATTTTTCCTAAATATTTCTTAATATCAATGGACTCAGTTCTCCAATAAAAAGACATAGACTATCAGTCTGGATACATAAACAGGACCCAGAATTTTGTTTCATTCAGGAAATGCACCTCTGTGACAAAGACAGACACTACCTCAGAGTAAAAGGATGGAAAACAATCTTCCAAGCAAATGGTCCCAAGAAACAAGCAGGAGTAGGAATTCTAATATCAAATAAAATTGATTTTCAACCAAAAGTAATCAAAAAAGATAAGGAAGGCCACTACATACTCATCAAAGGAAAAATATACCAAGAAGAACTCTCAATTTTGAACATCTATGCCCCAAATGCAAGGGCACCCATATATATAAAAGAAACTTTACTAAAGCTCAAAGCAGACATTGCAACTCACACAATAATAGTGGGGGACTTCAACATCCCACTCTCAGCAATGGACAGATCATGGAAACAGAAACTAAACCGAGACACAATGAAACTAACAGAAGTTATTAACCAAATGGATTTAACTGATATCTATAGAACATTTCATCCTAAAACAAATATATATATATTATATATATATATATATATATATATATATATATATATATATATACCTTTTTCTCAGCACCCCATGGTACCTTCTCCAAAATAGACCATATAATTGGTCACAAAATAGGCCTCAACAGATACAAAAAGATTGAAATAAATCCTTGTACCCTATCAGACCACCATGGACTAAGGCTGGTCTTTAACAATGACAAAAACAACGGAAAGCCCACATACACGTGGAAACTAAACAACACTCTACTCAATGATGACTTGGTCAAGGAAGAAGTAAAGAAAGAAATTAAAGACTTTTCAGAATTTAATAAAAAGGAGGACACATCATACCAAAACTTGTGGGACTCCATGAAAGCAGTACTAAGAGGAAAACTCATAGCTCTAAGTGAAAAAAAAAAAAAAAACCTGGAGAGAGCATACGCTAACAACTTGACAGCACACCTGAAAGCGTTAGAACAAGAAGAAGCAAATATACCCAAGAGGAGTAGATGGCAGGAAATAATCAAGCTCGGAGCTGAAATCAACCAAGTAGAAACAGAAAGAACTATACAAAATATCAACAAAACCAGGAGCTGGTTCTTTGAGAAAATCAACAAGATAGGTAAAGCCTTAGCCAGACTAATCAAAGGGCACAGAGACAGTATTCAAATTAATAAAATCAGAACTGAAAAGGGAGACATAACAATAGAAACTGAGGAAATTTTAAAAAATCATCAGATCCTACTACAAAGGCCTATACTCAACAAAATTGGAAAATCTGGATGAAATGGACAACTTTCTAGCCAGATACCAGGTACCAAAGTTAAATGAGGAGCAGACAAACCATCTAAACAGTCCCATAACCCCTAAAGAAATAGAAGCAGTCACTAAAAGTCTCTCCACCAAAAAAAGTCCAGGACCAGATGGTTTTAGTGCGGAATTCTATCAGACCTCCAAGGAAGACCTAATACCAATTCTCTTCAAACTATTCCACAGAATAGAAACAGAAGGAACAATACCCAATTTATTCTATGAAGCTACAATTATGCTCATACTTAAACCTCACAAAGACCCAACAAAGAAAGAGAACTGCAGGCCAATCTCACTTATGAATATTGATGCAAAAATACTCAATAAAATTCTCACAAACCAAATCCAAGAACACATCAAAACAATCATCCATCATGATCAAGTAGGCTTTATCCCAGGAATGCAGGGTTGGTTCAATATTCAGAAATACATCAGTGTAATCCACTACATAAATAAACTCAAAGAAAAAAAACCACATGATCATCTCACCAGATGCTGAGAAAGCATTTGACAAAATTCAACAGCTCTTCATGTTAAAAGTCTTGGAAAGATCAGGAATTCAAGGCACATACCTAAATATAGTAAAAGCAATATACAGCAAGCCAGTAGCCAACATCAAACTAAATGGAGAGAAACTTGAAGCAATCCCACTAAGATCAGGGACTAGACAAGGCTGCCCACTCTCACCCTACCTATTCAATATAGTACTGGAAGTCCTAGCTAGAGTGATTAGACAACAAAAGGAAGTCAAAGGGATATGAATAGGAAAAGAAGAAGTCAAAATTTCACTATTTGCAGATGATATGATAGTATACTTAAGTGACTCTAAAACTTCCATCAGAGAACTCCTAAACCTGATAAACAACTTCGGCAAAGTGGCTGGATATAAAATCAACTCAAACAAATCAGTAGCCTTCTTCTACTCAAAAGATAAACAAGCTGAAAAAGAAATTAGGGAAATGACACCCTTCACAATAGTCACAAATAATATAAAACATCCTGGAGTGAATCTAACCAAGCAAGTGAAAGATCTGTATGACAAGAACTTCAAGTCTCTGAAGAAAGAAATCGAAAAAGATCTCAGAAGATGGAAAGATCTCCCATGCTCCTGGATTGGCAGGATTAACTTAGTAAAAATGGCCATCTTGCCAAAATCAATTTACAGGTTCAATGTAATCCCCATCAAAATTCCAAATCAATTCTTCATAGAGATAAAAAGAGCAATTTGCAAATTCATTTGGAATAACAAAAAAACCAGGATAGCGAGAACCATTCTCAACAATAAAAGAACTTCTGGGGGAATCAGTATCCCTGACCTCAAACTGTACTACAGAGCAGTAGTGGTAAAAACTGCATGGTATTGGTACAGAGACGGGCAGGAAGATCAATGGAACAGAATTGAAGATCCAGAAATGAACCCACACACCTATGGTCACTTGATCTTTGACAAAGGAGCTAAAACCATCCAGTGGAAAAAGGACAGCATTTTCAGCAAATGGTGCTGGTTCCAACTGGAGGTCAGCATGTAGAAGATGTAAATCAATCCATTCTTATCCACTTGTACAAAGCTCAAGTCCAAGTGGATAAAGGACCTTCACATAAAACAAGATACACTGAAACTAATAGAAGAGAAGGTGGGGAAGACCCTTGAATACTTAGGCACAGGGGAAAAGTTCCTTAACAGAACACATGCTCTAAGATCAAGAATTGACAAATGGGACCTCATCACATTGCAAAGCTTCTGTAAGGCAAAAGACACCATCAATAAGACAAAAAAGCAACCAACAGATTTGAAAAAGATCATTACCAATTCTAGATCCAATAGAGGGCTAATATCCAATATATACAAAGAACTCAAAAAATTAGACACCAGACAACCAAATAACCCTATTAAAAATGGGGTACAGAGCTAAACAAAGAATTCCCAACTGAGGAAATTCGAATGGCTGAGAAGCACCTTAAGAAATGCTCAACATCCTTAGTCATCAGGGAAATGCAAATCAAAACAACTCTGAGATACCACCTCACACTAATCAGAATGGCTAAGATAAAAAATTCAAGTGATGGTAGATACTGGCGAGGATGTGGAGAAAGAGGAGCACTCCTCCATTGTTGGTGGGAATGCAAGCTGGTACAACCACTCTGGAAATCAGTCTGGCAGTTCCTCAGAAAATTGGACATAGCACTACCTGAGGACCCAGCTATACCACTCCTCGGCATATACCCAGAAGGTGCTCCAACATATAACAAGGACATATGCTCTACTATGTTCATAGCAGCCTTATTTATAATAGCCAGAAGCTGGAAAGAACCCAGATGTCCTTCAACAGAGGAATGGATACATAAAATGTGGTACATTTACACAATGGAGTACTACTCAGCTATTAAAAATAATGAATTTGAGAAATTCTTAGGTAAATGGATGGAACTAGAAAATATCATCCTGAGTGAGGTAACCCAATCACAAATAAACACACATGGTATTTTCTCACTGATATGCAGATATTAGCCCGAAAGCTTGAAATAGCCAAGATTCAACTAACTGACCACATGAAGCTCATGAAGAAGGAAGACCAAGTGTGGATGCCTCAGTCCTTCTTGGAAGGAGTGACAGAATGCTCAAGGGAGCAAATAAGGCGACAAAGTGTGGGACAGAAAGTCAAGGAGGGGCCATCTGGAGACCACTCTACCTTGGTATCCATCCCATGTACCATCACCAAAGATAGATGCCGATATGGATGTCAGGAAGTGCATGCGGACAGGAACCTGATGTAACTGTCTCCTCGGAGGTCTGCCATAGCCTGACATATCCAGATGCTGATGCTCACAGCTACCCATTGATCTGATCAAGGGTTCCCAATGGAAAAGTTAGAGGACTGAAGGAGCTAAAAGGGTTGGTGGCCCCAAGAGGAGAGCAACAGTGCTAACCAACCTGAACTCCCCAGGGTCTAACCCACCAGCCTGGGAGCACAAAGGGAGGCACTCATGTCTTCAGCTGTATACTTAGGGGAGGATGACTTTATCAGGCATGGGTGGGAGAGGAGATTCTTGGTCCATGAAGGCTGAACACCGAGCTGGGAGGAAGCTGAAGGTGAGGAGG
>JANHMN010000006.1:48263855-48394291 GCA_030674055.1 Rhabdomys pumilio
ATATATATATATATATATATATATATATATACCTTTTTCTCAGCACCCCATGGTACCTTCTCCAAAATAGACCATATAATTGGTCACAAAATAGGCCTCAACAGATACAAAAAGATTGAAATAAATCCTTGTACCCTATCAGACCACCATGGACTAAGGCTGGTCTTTAACAATGACAAAAACAACGGAAAGCCCACATACACGTGGAAACTAAACAACACTCTACTCAATGATGACTTGGTCAAGGAAGAAGTAAAGAAAGAAATTAAAGACTTTTCAGAATTTAATAAAAAGGAGGACACATCATACCAAAACTTGTGGGACTCCATGAAAGCAGTACTAAGAGGAAAACTCATAGCTCTAAGTGAAAAAAAAAAAAAAAACCTGGAGAGAGCATACGCTAACAACTTGACAGCACACCTGAAAGCGTTAGAACAAGAAGAAGCAAATATACCCAAGAGGAGTAGATGGCAGGAAATAATCAAGCTCGGAGCTGAAATCAACCAAGTAGAAACAGAAAGAACTATACAAAATATCAACAAAACCAGGAGCTGGTTCTTTGAGAAAATCAACAAGATAGGTAAACCCTTAGCCAGACTAATCAAAGGGCACAGAGACAGTATTCAAATTAATAAAATCAGAACTGAAAAGGGAGACATAACAATAGAAACTGAGGAAATTAAAAAAAATCATCAGATCCTACTACAAAGGCCTATACTCAACGAAATTGGAAAATCTGGATGAAATGGACAACTTTCTAGCCAGATACCAGGTACCAAAGTTAAATGAGGAGCAGACAAACCATCTAAACAGTCCCATAACCCCTAAAGAAATAGAAGCAGTCACTAAAAGTCTCTCCACCAAAAAAAGTCTGGGACCAGATGGTTTTAGTGCGGAATTCTATCAGACCTCCAAGGAAGACCTAATACCAATTCTCTTCAAACTATTCCACAGAATAGAAACAGAAGGAAAAATACCCAATTCATTCTATGAAGCTACAATTATGCTCATACTTAAACCTCACAAAGACCCAACAAAGAAAGAGAACTGCAGGCCAATCTCACTTATGAATATCGATGCAAAAATACTCAATAAAATTCTCACAAACCAAATCCAAGAACACATCAAAACAATCATCCATCATGATCAAGTAGGCTTTATCCCAGGAATGCAGGGTTGGTTCAATATTCAGAAATACATCAGTGTAATCCACTACATAAATAAACTCAAAGAAAAAAAACCACATGATCATCTCACCAGATGCTGAGAAAGCATTTGACAAAATTCAACAGCTCTTCATGTTAAAAGTCTTGGAAAGATCAGGAATTCAAGGCACATACCTAAATATAGTAAAAGCAATATACAGCAAGCCAGTAGCCAACATCAAACTAAATGGAGAGAAACTTGAAGCAATCCCACTAAGATCAGGGACTAGACAAGGCTGCCCACTCTCACCCTACCTATTCAATATAGTACTGGAAGTCCTAGCCAGAGCAATTACACAACTAAAGGAAGTCAAAGGGATACGAATAGGAAAAGAAGAAGTCAAAATTTCACTATTTGCAGATGATATGATAGTATACTTAAGTGACCCTAAAACTTCCATCAGAGAACTCCTAAACCTGATAAACAACTTCGGCAAAGTGGCTGGATATAAAATCAACTCAAACAAATCAGTAGCCTTCTTCTACTCAAAAGATAAACAAGCTGAAAAAGAAATTAGGGAAACGACACCCTTCACAATAGTCACAAATAATATAAAATATCCTGGAGTGAATCTAACCAAGCAAGTGAAAGATCTGTATGACAAGAACTTCAAGTCTCTGAAGAAAGAAATCGAAAAAGATCTCAGAAGATGGAAAGATCTCCCATGCTCCTGGATTGGCAGGATTAACTTAGTAAAAATGGCCATCTTGCCAAAATCAACTTACAGGTTCAATGTAATCCCCATCAAAATTCCAAATCAATTCTTCATAGAGATAAAAAGAGCAATTTGCAAATTCATTTGGAATAACAAAAAAACCAGGATAGCGAGAACCATTCTCAACAATAAAAGAACTTCTGGGGGAATCACTATCCCTGACCTCAAACTGTACTACAGAGCAGTAGTGGTAAAAACTGCATGGTATTGGTACAGAGACAGGCAGGAAGATCAATGGAACAGAATTGAAGATCCAGAAATGAACCCACACACCTATGGTCACTTGATCTTTGACAAAGGAGCTAAAACCATCCAGTGGAAAAAGGACAGCATTTTCAGCAAATGGTGCTGGTTCCAACTGGAGGTCAGCATGTAGAAGATGTAAATCAATCCATTCTTATCCACTTGTACAAAGCTCAAGTCCAAGTGGATAAAGGACCTTCACATAAAACCAGATACACTGAAACTAATAGAAGAGAAGGTGGGGAAGACCCTTGAATACTTAGGCACAGGGGAAAAGTTCCTTAACAGAACACCAATGGCTTATGCTCTAAGATCAAGAATTGACAAATGGGACCTCATCACATTGCAAAGCTTCTGTAAGGCAAAAGACACCATCAATAAGACAAAAAAGCAACCAACAGATTTGAAAAAGATCATTACCAATTCTAGATCCAATAGAGGGCTAATATCCAATATATACAAAGAACTCAAAAAATTAGACACCAGACAACCAAATAATCCTATTAAAAATGGGGTACAGAGCTAAACAAAGAATTCCCAACTGAGGAAATTCGAATGGCTGAGAAGCACCTTAAGAAATGCTCAACATCCTTAGTCATCAGGGAAATGCAAATCAAAACAACTCTGAGATACCACCTCACACTAATCAGAATGGCTAAGATAAAAAATTCAAGTGATGGTAGATACTGGCGAGGATGTGGAGAAAGAGGAGCACTCCTCCATTGTTGGTGGGAATGCAAGCTGGTACAACCACTCTGGAAATCAGTCTGGCAGTTCCTCAGAAAATTGGACATAGCACTACCTGAGGACCCAGCTATACCACTCCTTGGCATATACCCAGAAGGTGCTCCAACATATAAGAAGGACATATGCTCCACTATGTTCATAGCAGCCTTATTTATAATAGCCAGAAGCTGGAAAGAACCCAGATGTCCTTCAACAGAGGAATGGATACATAAAATGTGGTACATTTACACAATGGAGTACTACTCAGCTATTAAAAATAATGAATTTGAGAAATTCTTAGGTAAATGGATGGAACTAGAAAATATCATCCTGAGTGAGGTAACCCAATCACAAATAAACACACATGGTATTTTCTCACTGATATGCAGATATTAGCCCGAAAGCTTGAAATAGCCAAGATTCAACTAACTGACCACATGAAGCTCATGAAGAAGGAAGACCAAGTGTGGATGCCTCAGTCCTTCTTGGAAGGAGTGACAGAATGCTCAAGGGAGCAAATAAGGTGACAAAGTGTGGGACAGAAAGTCAAGGAGGGGCCATCTGGAGATCACTCTACCTTGGTATCCGTCCCATGTGCAGTCACCAAAGATAGATGCCGATATGGATGTCAGGAAGTGCATGTGGATAGGAGCCTGATGTAGCTGTCTCTTCGGAGGTCTGCCAGAGTCTGACAAATCCAGAGGCAGATGCTCACAGCTACCCATTGATCTGATCAAGGGTTCCCAGTAGAAAAGTTAGAGGACTGAAGGAGCTAAAAGGGTTGGTGGCCCCAAGAGGAGAGCAACAGTGCTAACCAACCTGAACTCCCCAGGGTCTAAACCACCAGCCTGGGAGCACAAAGGGAGGCACCCATGTCTTCAGCTGTATACTTAGGGGAGGATGACTTTATCAGGCATGGGTGGGAGAGGAGATTCTTGGTCCCATGAAGGCTGAACACCGAGCTGGGAGGAAGCTGAAGGTGAGGAGGGGGGAGTGGGAGGTAGGTGGGGGCACACCCCTGTGGAAGCAGGAGCGGGGATGGGATAGGGGGTTCCTGGGTGGTGGGGGGAATGGGGTGAGGGGTTAAAATCTGAAATGTAAACATAATATCCAATAAAAAAAAAAAGAATGCTTCTCTATCAGCCTCCATCTCATTCCCTTGAGACAGTTTCTCACTGAATCTGAGCTGGGTTGACAGCTGTCAAACCTCAGTGTTCTTCTGTTGTAGAAATTATTTAAATCCTGGCCCAAGGTTTTTACCCTGCCTTTGACCCTTTAGTTCCTGGATGAAAGTCACACACAATTTTTATATGTAAATATAAGTGTAAATGTAAATATAAGCCTAAAACAACGCAAGAGCTGGGCAGATACTACTCTCTATGGTTACAATCTGCTTTCCTACTGATAATCTTGAGTTATTACTTACTGTGTACTATGCTTCATCTAGGCTGCTCTTACCTCCAATTGGCCAGCCCGCAGGGCCATGTTCTCCTGACTCCTAACCCATGGCGGCTTCTCCTTCCTCCTGCTGCACTTCTTCTTCCTCTTGTGGTTCTCCTCAGCTCCAAGTCCTTGAAATCTGCACCCTACCTATATCTCTTCTGCCCGACAATTAGCTGTTGGTATCTTTATTTACCAATCAAAAAAAAACTTGGGGACAGGATCACTCATCGTCTACATGGGGATGCAGACTTGCTCATCTCTGGGGCAACCAATCATGGGGACTCAAATTAACATTGGAATACAGCAGCATTAGGCTACCACACTCTAATCCTCCCATCTCTATCACCTCCAATGCTGGGGTTAAAGGAATGCATGGCCACACCTAACTTTTGACTTAGGTGTACAGCAAGCTTTTCCCAATGAGCCATCTTCCTAGCATGGAAAGTGTATCCTTTACAGAGCTCTGACATCTTACCTTGAATGAAGGTGAGTTTATCCTCTGCCTTCTGGTATACAACTTTATTCATTTTTGTTCTTAGATATTTTCTTTATGCTCTTAAGGATTTATGAGCCATTTGGAACTTTCCATGAAAATGAAGGTCTTGCAAAGCTTTAGGAACAGCGGTGAGCGAGCCATGACAATACCCCAGGTGCGGTGTAGGAATCTCAAAAGAGTATGTCTTATATTTATATAGTAAGTAGATATAAGACTCCCATGGTACAAACACGCAGCTTTCCAAAGGCTGTTAACGGTGGCACTGTGGTCAGCATCACTCATCATTAGTGAGTGCACATTCTTAAAGGATATTTTTAAATGGCTTGCCATCATATTTGGGATGCATATTAGACTCCCTCTTGCTAAGTGACAGATGGGAAACATAAAATCAACTCTGCCAAGGAAAGAATACATCAGCAGAGATTAAGATGGACACTGTGCATGAAATCAACCTAACCAAACCAAGATGTGAGAGCTGACCGTATAAATGGGTTTTTCTACCGTTAACTCTCACAGTAATGATTTCATCTCAGCAAAACAATGCCATCTGTTGCACTGAATGCTAATTTTAATTTTATGAGTGTTGAGGTTTCTGCTAATGCAGAAGATGCTTTCATTTTATAATTGTATAAAGTAGCAACAACTTTGTGTCTGGTTTTAAATATTTAAATGCATGCATCATCAGAATCCCCTTACTGTGGGCTGGGTAGATGGCTTGGTGGGGAATGGGCTTGCCATGCAGGCATGAGGACCTAGCTTTGGTTCCCCAGCACCCCCATAACTGGGCATAGTCAAGTGCTGGGAGCAGAGCATGAAGGTCCTTGCACCCTCCAATCTCAAGAGAAACCAGGAAGGTTAAGCATGAGGGATTGTCTTTCCAATGGGAAAGATGAAAATCCTGTTCTTCCATCCAGACAGCTGAGAAATGATTGACAGCCTGGTGATCTGCACTATCTGCTGGGCCAGGACACACCAAGCTCCTACAACCACAACAGTAGGTGGCTGGTGATCTAAATGACACTTAGAGCCAGAGGCTTCCCCCCAAGCTCCCACAAGCAGAGCCAGAGGTGGCTAAAGCCCAAATGACCTCAGTACTATATGTATGACTAAGACTAGACCAGACCCTTAGGCCCTCAAGCTAGTATAGGTAGCTTATCTCTAGAGCCCATCTTCTTGGGGAAATGACACTACCCTGCATTGAGTTTCAATGCAATTACACTTCCTTGTGCAATGGGGATTGTATCATACCAGGAAGCTTTTTTACAAATTATGTTGGACTTAAGTACACTGGGAAAAAACAATGTGTTATTAGACTCCCCATAGTCTGATCCAGGTTGATGAAGTCAGTCTGCAGTGGCTTTTCATTCATGTGGTTTGCTTCCCTGTATGACCCCTGCAGGGACCCTCTCAGGCTAAGTGTGTCTGTAGTCCCAGTTCATTTTTTTATGTAATATCAAGTCATTTATTTTTTTTATTGGATATTTTATTTACATTTCAGATGCCAATCAATCCCTTTCCCCAATTCCCCTCCCCAGAAAACCCCTATCCCGTGCCCCCCCTTTCCATTTGGCTTTTATACAATTTTTTTAAATGTTAATCAAAGGCTTTATAAGTATGGTAATACTCAATCAGAAGTGTAACCTACTACCCAACCTAGCTATGTAAACTATCTTTGACTAGTGGAGACACGTGAACTTCTGCCTCCATGCCCCCTCTCTCTTTCTCTCTCTTTTTCTCTCTCATTACCGAGCTTCTCATCTACTTCATCTTCTCTCCTCACTCCATCTTTTCCTCTCAGTGCTCCTTTCCCCTTAGCTCCTCCTACATATTACCCTTCCTGTTAAAATAAAGCTTTTCTCTCAGAATACAATTAGAGCATAATTATTCCTATTTGTACCAATGAGGTACAAGATAGTCTTAATACCCAGTCCATCCTTTTGTTGACTAGCCAGAACCTCTGCTGTCTCTCTTGACTAGAACACTTAGTTTTGAACCTGGCTTTTTCTTGGCTTTAGAATGAATGTCAGCTGAGAACCCTCCACTCAGATCTTTTCTCTCAAGGTAAATAGCCTGGATTGGCTATGAGTCTATAGGTCTTCAATGCCGTCAGAAATCCAGAATGACTAAATTAACTGATGTTATGGGAAGCACTAAGCATAGCTTCTAAAACTTAGCCAATTTATAAAGACCACTGAACACCTGGACAACCCCTATACTACCGAACGTTGGAGTATCAAATCTTCAGCCTTCTGGCCCAAACTCATCTGACAGACTTTAGTGCTGCAGAATTATTAAGGGATGGTTACTCTGTCTAGGCAGATATAATCAGTCGACTATTCTGCAAGTGTGTCCTTTTCTGGACAGTAATTTGTCTGTAGATGGAGAGAGGCAATTCTTGCCTGGTGGCTGTCTCACCACAACTGGAGTAACTCCAAGGATGCTCAATTTCTTCTTAGAATCCATGACAGGAAACTGTCAGGAGCAGACAGGTCTCTAATCAAAATGAACTTTAATATAGAAATATTTGTGCTGTCAATTCTATGGATTTCTGACGTTTTGAAATCCATCTATCCATGTAAGGTAACCTGAACTATTGTCTGTTAACTCCTCTCAGCTATTTCTAAATAAAATATAGAAAACACCCTAACAATAAACTCAAAGTCATGAATTTGCTATAGTCTCTTAACTCACAGGCTAATCATCCCAAGTCAGTTAAAAAAGTTAAAGAAGGACTAGGTCTAAGCCTCGTATTTCTAAATGTGTTATACAGTCACAATGCCCATGAGAGTATCAATATTCATTTCACTTTCATATCAATAAGAAGCTTATACCAATGAAAACCTTAAATTTGAAATCCAAGTGAATTTTGTACCATTTAAGAAATTATAACTTCATCTTGATACTAAATTATACATATTTCTACCAATAGGTTATGGCTATGTCATAAATCCTAGCTAATCCTCCCTGTCCCAACAAAATCACTACTTTTCCCCAGAGAGACAGCCCCATATTAACCACCTTAGTCCCCAAGCCCGGGGAATAGGGGAGCTGACTCTTCTTTAACTTCTTCAAGCTGATTACGGGCATTGAGATATTAGAAGAGGGGTGGGGGGAAGAGTAAATTGATAAGCTTCTGACGCTGTGTCTTCACTGCATCCAGATGGAATTCTCAGACACCGGAGGTTTGAATAGGTCTGCTCGTTTTGCTTGATGAGTAGATACACCAAGGCTGTGTATTCTGCAATATACAATTCTCTGGACAAGTTTTAGTATCAAGAAAAAAATTTTTTCTTTTTTTTCCTAGAGGGCTGACATTTTTTTTTAAAGATGTTGGTTCTAACAACTTTTTCCCCCTTTTATGTAGTTGGTTATAATATTTACATTTCAAGTTTTATCCTCTTATCCCATTTCCCCCACCACCCAGGAACCCCTTATCCCATCCCCCCTCCTTATATCCCTTCTATGAGGCTGTGCCCGCACCTATCCCCCACCCCCATCATTTTGTTTTTTTAAGACAGGGTTTCTCTGTGTAGCCCTGAATGTACTGGAACTCACTTCATTGAACAGGCTGGCCTCAAACTCACAGAGATCCTCCTGCCTCTCAAGTGCTGGGATCAAAGGCATGTGCCACTCACCACTCCCTAGTTGGTCTCAGTAATCTTCTGGCAAAATGAGAGGAACACACAGAAGAATCTAATGATGTCACAGACCAGATAGCCTGGTAGCTTCTGCACCTGCTAGCAAAGACACCCTGCTTTAAATAAGGTAGAAGATGAAGGGTAACATGCAAGAATAACCTCTGACCTCTGGCCTCTTCAAGGGCATCATGGCCTGTATTCACAGGCACTCTCTCACATATACAAAGTAAACAGAAATCTTTCCATTTTAAATGGCAAAACTGCATAGCAATCTAGACTCATTTCCACCCCACAGCTCTCGGTTTCTTCCTCTAACTAGCCAACTTCCGGAGTCAATGCTTGGAAGATGTCATCTCTTCTTCCACACTTCACAACTGAATACACACACTGGCCAGTGCTCTGACCTTCATCTCATTTCTTTCCTCATTTGGATATTTTCATTTAGGGGGATTCATCCATCTACCAAGCTGTAATTATTGTGAATTTATGACTAAGGTTTTTGAGGAGGAAGCTGGAACTCTGACAGGCCCTAGGCTTAGCTACCCATCCCCAACACACCAATCAAGAGACAATTGATGATGAAGAGTTGAGAAATGAGAGCTAGTCAATGTGGCCCCACTTACAAAAGGAATATGTAAAGCAGTCTAGTGACCCTCAGTCCATTTCAGGATACCAGAATGAGCTTCAATTTAAAACAGACTAGGCAAGAAGTATGCATAATTAAGATGTCCTTGTCAACTCGTGGTCCTTCTCCTCTATTTGGTTCTGGTTTACACAGGATGAGCTGTCATGGCTTGAGGGAATAGATCTAGACCCTACAGGACAGGACAGCCCCTTCTATTTCTCGCCTTCATGAGTAACTGTTCTCAACTGGATGAAGCAGCTGTCCAGAGGGAACTTTCTGTTTCTGGAATCCAAGGTGACCGCAGGTTTAGGACTCTCTCTTATCTCTGTGCCTTCAGCCAAAACAAAGAGGACAAACACAAACAAAGGCAGAGATGCTGGGCTTCCTGCCTGCTTTTAGTTACCTGTGAGCCCCAGAAAGGAGTCAATGTGTTTAAGGAAGGTAACTACAAAGCCTCCGTGTTTAAAGGCTTCCCCTCCATCCTACAAGAGACCATCTCTTCATAACCAGTTTCCAACTCCCAGAAGTCATCTCCACCTAACAACCCCAGAGGCAGAGTTCCCTGGAGCACAGAGTTCAAGTCCTGCTCCTTCCCTCCCTGAACTAGCTGGAAACAAAGCCCCCTCGGGTCATCTTAACTTTGTGTTTATGGGTCACAGCTTTTTTTCTTCCTCTATTTCTTTTTCTTGCCTTTCTCCCTGTCTCTCACTATTATTCCTATCGGTCCCCCTTTTATTTCTGTTTTTTTTTTTTTCCTTGAGGCAGGGACTTCTCATTGTGTAGTCCTGACTGGCATGTATCTGACTGTGTAGACCAGGATAGCTTCAGATTTACAGAAGTCCTGTTGTCTCTGCTTCCCAAGTACAAAGATCATAGCCTGGGCCACCACTACCAGCCCTTGCACTTCCTAAAGTTAGATATTTTCATTAAGATTGAGTTCAACCTCCCTCTCTACTGTAGTTTCCCTCCGTCCTACTTGGCCGTGCAGATGAACCACTGGAATGGCTGTGGCACATTAGGTTTTGACTAAGAGTAAATTGAATTAGGGACACATCTGCATGGACTGAGTGGGAGACACCCTGTGGCTTACAATCCCTCCTGTGTATGGCTGTTGCTAGCAGTTCTGGATTAGGACTAACTTCCAGAAATCTTTCTGCTTATCAACCAGGCTAATATTTTTGACTTTATGCCATTAATGTGAAGTGCCTCAAGCCATATTATGGTACCAATGTGTCCTCCTGAACCCAAACCTAAAAGATACAATTAGAACAATTTTGAGATATGCAATCAGATCTCACTGAAGCTATCTGAAAAGAAATGTCTCCCTTTCCTCCCTCCCACCTATAGCCAAGAGATAAATTATTGTTATGAAAACAAACACATCCAGGAGTATCCTCACATCTCTCCTGTATTGTAAAAAGAAAAAAAAAAAAAAAACAGGAACCTCTGTGTTCACATCACACACGGTAACAGAACTGTAAACACCAGATAGATTTGTAGCAGCCCACATAGGAAAAAAAAAAAAAAAAGAGCCTATTTTCAGATTGACCTGTAAAACGAGGTGTAGTGAGATAACCCATAAAATAATGAAATGCAAAACTAAAACTCTGCCCTTTGCACCTTAGAAAGGGTTGTACTTTCTCCATTTTTTCAAAGGAGACCTAAAGAGGACATCCAGGCTTGACCTGCCTTTTAGGGGCTAGCCAAGTCATAAATCATAGTCACAGACCTTGGTAAGCCCCACCAGGAACGGCTTTGATCTATTACCGTATGTCTGTTGTGGTTTTCTATGACTGCTTGTACACATAGACAGGGACACACAGCTAATAATGCTGAAGTGCCACGTGGCACTCTTGCTGCTTCAGGGAGGCTGCCGATCAAGCAGAGGGGCTATCGGCCTGGCATTCTTCCTTGACGTAAGAAGACAGTTTCTAGAAACACTTCCTTCCTTTACTTTTTCATTGAAATGGAAAAGCTTCCCAAACGGAAAAGCTTCCCTAACAAAATTACAGAAAGAGCTGGACTCCTGCTCCGCTGCAATGCTTAACATTCTACCCCGTGAGCTGTACTACCTCAGCAGAGGTCTCTCTCCCTGCCTACCTTTCCCACCTCCCTTCAAAACTAAGTTTCAAACAGGATATTTTACTCTAAAGTCAGCATGTGAGAATGTCCAAGAACAAAGATCTCCTCTGCTCACAACCCAAACCGTAACCAATATCAGCAGGTTACTTGAGAAGCCCAACATGGACACGATGACGTCATCCAACATGACATCCGGGTTCCAACCTAAGTCCTCCTTGAGGTTTACCACACATTGTTAACCAAAGACCAACCGAGGATGCTACAACCCACTTGCTTCTCTTCTCCCATTTTAATGCCTTCCTTCCTTCTTTGCAAATAGTCTCTTCGCTAAGTTATGCCAGATGTTGAGTACATCTTCCTGCAAGGGACCATAGGAACAGAGTAAGGAAAGGACCGTGGAGTACTTATTTAAAAGGCAAAATAGAGTCCACACAGCCGTGAAAACCTCAGTCCGGGAGCCCAACCCTCAAGGCCTCAAACACCAGATTTGCGTTGCTGTCAGACTCGGTCAGAGCCACTTCCTTTTGCAGTGGGCAGTGGTGACTAGAGAAACTCATAACTGTTCCAAGTGTTAAAAATAGAGACTGCGAGCGCTCATCCATAGATGGGACATCCATATTGATGCTCGCACCCCACAAGGCTCAGGGAACATCACGGAAGAGGAGGCGGAAAGAGTGTAGGAGCCAGAGGATGGGAAGAGCACTGGGGAATGCTGTCTGTGGACGTGACACGGCTGCCACACACATGAACTCAAAACAACTGTGGCTACTGCGCAAGACCTGAACAAGATAAAGCCAGTGAAAACTCCACACACGTCCCTTTAGAAAATGAAAGGAGGAAAAGATCCCAAGGTTCTGACCCTGCCTAAGGAATCATGGCAATTGGTGGCTACTAGGAAAAGAAAATCCCTTTAGGAGGTGTGGCTACTGGTAGGTTGCCTGTGCCCCAGTGGTTAGTCTCACACCCATGTGAATACATGTAAAAATTAAACAAAACAAACAAAGTGTGAAGTTGGGAAGGAGATGTGTTGGGAGGTCCAGAAGATGTTGAAGTGTGTATATGGGTGGGGGTGTGGGGGGAGACAGAGTAAGAGACAGATGTGATCAAGATGTACTGTATGTATATGAAATTTTAAAGTGTAAATGAAGAATATAATTAAAAATACAAGCACAGCTTCCTTTTTCCGTTTATTCTATTTTAATTAATAAATTAATTGATTAACATCCAGGCCAAAGTTTTCCCTTCTTTCTCTCCTTCCTTTCCTTCCCCCACCCCACCCCAAATCTACTTCTCCCTTTCTCTTCAGAAAAGGGGAAGCCTCCCATGGATATCAATCAGCCGTGGCATTTCAAGTTACAGTAAGACTAGGCACGTTTTCTACTGAGACTAGAAGAGACATACTTTGATTCAATTGGAAATCTTTGTCTAAAGTCTAAAGTTCGATGTCCCTAATTGGTTTTAGATGAGTCAATAAAGATGCCAACGGCCAATGGCTGGGCACGAGGCTGGACTCTTAGAGTTGTGTGGGCTAGGACACAGAGAGAAATGAGAATCACCATGGGGGGGGTGGCGGGTGAGGGAAGGAGAATGAGACACAGTAGCTACAGGAGATAAAGGCAACCAGCCATATGAGATTCTAAGAAAGTGGTCAGCCACTTCCCCGATTGGGCCTGGGGTGGCAGGGGAAAGTTTAGGAGTGTCCAATCATTGAGGTAGCCAAGGTGTATTAAAAATAAGCTTGTGTGTGTGTGTGTGTGTGTGTGTGTGTGTGTGTGTGTGTGTGTGTCTTTTATTCGCAGATTCAAAGATACCTCCTGGATGGGTGGACCCGTGCAATCCACTGGTAGTCAAAACTTGCCGCTGCAGAGGCAGCCCAGAAGCGGGGGAAAGATCCCAAAAGCAGGCAACAGAGTCAGAGAGAGCCTGCTATGGCTGTTAGGAGTCCCACATGAAGACCAAGATACATAATTGTTATGTATGTGCAGAAAGTCTAGGTCTGTCCCATGCATGCCCCCTGGTTGGCAGTTCAGTCTCCGTGAGCCTCTTTGAACCCAAGTTAGTTGACTCTGTAGGTTTTCTTGTGATGTTCTTGATCCCTCCTACAATTCTTCCTCCTGCTCTGTGGCAGGATCCCCCAAGCTTCTAACACATGCTACAACCTGGATTAGCCTTGAAGATACCCTGGTAAGTGAGCTAGGAATGGAGGTGCACATCTATAACTGAGGGTGCAGGGCCAGGAAGGCCACTGCCAGTTTGATGTCAGCCTAGGCTATATAGCAAGACTTTGTCTCAAAAACATCAAAAAAAAAATATTATGTTAAGTCTTAAAAAAGCCAGACATAAAAGAAAAAGAGAATACGATCCTGCTTACATGGGAATAAAGGCATCAGTACATACACAGGAATGTGGTCATCGGGGACCAAGGAGAGGAGCTGGAGAAGACACAAAGTTTAGTTTGGTGGCCACACTGTTTTGCTTTGAGGAAAGGAAAGTGTTCTGGAGATAGATGGTGGAGATAGCCGGTGTCAATAGCTGCCCAGCAACATTTATATTCCTGTTGACAACGAACTGTACACCTAAAGTGGTTACGATGGTAATTTTACATTATGTCTATTTTGCCAGAAGAAAAACTCCCTGAAATGGCTGACATACAATCTCAATTTGATCACAGACTGTGGATTTATCTTATGATGAGACCTTCCAGGAAGATCCAGAAAAAAAATGGTAAAGTGGCTGAAAGCACTTTGTAAGAAAGAAGGCTGAGCATTCATTTAAAAAAAAAAAAAAAGACCATTTAAAAAAAAATAACCAAGGACAGTCTCATTCATCAACTGCCAATCACTATAGGGTATTAGGGTTAGCCCACAGAAGACTTGTGTTTTCAACACATGGTCCTTGGCTTGTGGCACTATTTTAAAGGCTCTCACGTCATCAGGAGGTGGGCCTTAGCTGTCAGATACAAGTTGCCAGAAGTAGGACTTGGAAGGTTACACCTCCCCTGTGTCCAGTCTGTTTCCTCTCCATCCAGTCTACCCTCACCTTGACAATCTGCTGCCTCATGCTCCCAGTCACAAGACAGAGCTACTCTGCTTTGCCGTGAGTCCACACCCATGGTGAACTATGATCCTCAAAATAAATCCTTAAGTTGCTTGTGGCAGCTTTGTCTTTTCTTTTTCACAGCAAAGAGAAAAGAAATGTAGACTCCCAAACACCTTTGAAGGTGTCTTAGACACTTCCTCAATTATAAATAAATACACACAACATCTGTTCCCAAGAGCAGGTCCATGACAATTCTAGTCATCACTTTGACCCAGCTCAGTCCTCCTGGCACAGTCAAATATTTGAACAAATAGATTAACTCTAAGTAGAACATTCCGGTTAACTGCTTCATCTATTCATAGACAACCATACTGAAGGGGTGTTCAGATCTCAGGAGCTACAAAGAAAGTAATGAAGCAGAGCTGGGCATGGATCTAATAAACCCCCCGGGGTACAGCTAATACCACTCTCAACACATAGAGGCTGGAACAGATGAGAGCTGTCTGGTGTGAACGATTGTGTCTGGGGAGCTCAGAATTCACAACAGAATCCAGCCTGCTTGAACAATCTTTTCTTCCATCTTTCCAGACTACCTCAGCACAGCCTGACCTAATGTCAGCCACCCCAGAGCTTTAAAGTGGCTTTTCTCTTTGGTTCTGTGTTAATGGTTTACATTAACCACAGAATTCATATTTAACTTTAATGGTTTTGTAACCATTAATACATTGCTAGAGCTAACTTTGCACTGGGTACATTTTCCCACTCTGTTCATATATTCAGTTCCTTGACGTTCAACCTGGTAATCTGGTTAGAGCACTGTACCTTAGGTATTCCACGGGTTTCTGACTGCAGTCAGGATAATGAAGGCAATCCAAAATTCCTTTGATTCGTTCATCAGGCCAGCCCTATGAAGCAGACTCCCAGCTTCTGCATGTGTCGGCTCTTTTACTAATCTTGTTAGGGCATCTGACTTCAATATCAATTAGCCTCAAACCCTGTGCTATCAATGTCTCGGGCCTTTTCTCATCTTCTGACTTGATAACATCTTTTCTACTTGAAAAAGCCAATTCACTCTTGTGCCTGCCTCTTGATTTTTCATTTGAACCCATTCAAATTGCAATAATGAAATCATTTTCTCTGTCTTCCCTTCTCCATCAAGAATAGTACTGAAATAGTCAACCATAGAAACAACCGAACAGGCATAGTGTCCAAACACGGCTAGCCTGCTCTTTCCATAGAAAGAGGCAGGAAGAGGGAGGGTTTGGGGAGCACTGAGATTTTCAAGGAAAAAATCGTCTAGGCTGGACTCTTCCTAAATGCGTCTTTCCAGGTCTATCTATGGGTCTTCTGTATGATTTTTGTTTCTTTGTTTTTCAAAACTGGGTCTCTCTGTGTAGCCCTAGCGGTCCTAGAACTCACTCTTTACACCAGGCTGGCCCCAAACTCACAAAGATCTGCCTGCCTCTGCCTCCTGAGTGCTAGAATTAAAGGCTTGTGCTATCACTGTGCTGATCAATATGATTTAAACATTTTTTTTTTTCATCAAAGGTTGCTACCAAATCAAGGAATGGTAAAAATGTTAGGCTGAATAAAAGAGGCCTGGGGCAAAGACTATGTGTCTTCTGACTCCGTTTATTGAAAATATATCCGTAGAACTGGTACACACAGGGAAACTACATCGCAGTTGCGTGGAGTTGAAAAGAGACAGAGATGACTGCTAATGGGTGCAGGACGTTTAGGGAGGATGTAAAAATGTTCAAACTTGGTGTGACGGTTTCGAAACCTAGGGAAGATGGTAAAACCCATTGAATTGTACACTTTAAAAGGGTGGGTTGCACAGTATCTGGATTTATATCTCAATAAAACTGTCAGACACAGACCGACTTTGTGTAAATGGGAACAGGGAGAAAGAAGTGAGCAGATAGCTAAAAGGAACGATAAAAATCAGTTGGGGGAAAACGCTTCTTTTGAGATAGAGTAGAAGAAGGGTTGTTGTAAAGCACAAAGCTTTTGACTCAAGTCATATGGAGTATACTGTGTTGAAAGCTTGTTCTAGACGGGGCAGGGAGTGGGGAATGAGGTCTGATAAGAGGGAAAATACAGGAAAGGCAAAGTCATCTGGGATCTCAAACACACCGAAGCGAAGCCATCGGAACACCAGGAAGCCGGGCGGAAGCCATGGGGACCTGGACTGACACAGTCACAGGAAAACATCTCTAAAATAAAGGTTAAATGGAACAGAGAGCCACTTTTCTCCCAGCCTCTTCATTTCCTTAACATGGGGCTGGTCTCCTCGCATCTCTACCTATCCTGTGCCCTGCCCTGTCCTCTCCCAGTCCCCTCCTCCAAGTCCCCTCACACCCCCACCACCTCCCACGCCGCTACCACACCTACCCACCCTGCACCCTCCAATGAATTATTCCCGGAAGTTCAAACAGGATCCTCTGTTTACCAAGGTGTTCTTCCTTCTTGCTTTGATGGTCACCGCCACAGGAATATACACACACAGGAGGCTAGCTGTGCTGGACTTCCATCAAATTCCAGCCCGGGAGCAGGTTTGTCTGCAGCCCAGATAGATCTTCATATTAAAACCATTATTCCTAGACAGTACCAGGAAGAAACTGGATTCACCAAGCACAAGGGAAAAGGCTCCTTCTGGGAGTCTGCTCAGCAGCTTGCAAGAACGCTTGGTTGGAGCTGGCAGGCTTAACTTCCTCCCTACTAGGCCCACAGCCAGCAAGGCAGGGATTCTTTTTAAGGCTGGGCTATGTGGCCTGGGGCAAACCCTTTAAACTCACTTCCCCCTCCTGTTTTTCTTCCAGGTCACCCAGGGTCACCACCGTCATTGTGACTCCTATCATAAAATTCTTAATTTTGAACAGGGAAACCACAGAGTCTGACATTTTCCAGCGTCTGAGAATCACAAAATGAGGCCCTGGGTCATGTCTCTGTCCCTAACTCAATTCTTTTCAAATACAGTCAAGTGAATTATTAGGGTGACACTTTCTGATAATGTCTTTTAAGGGCAAGGAGGAAGAGCACAAGGCTACAATTAGCTTATTTTTCTACTTGGACATTAAAAAAAAAAGAATAACAAAAAAAGAAAAAGAACTCAAAATCATATAACTGTCTAAAAGAAAAGCCTGAGACTGGAGAATGGCTTAGGTGTTTGCAGGGAAAATAAAAGGACTCAAGTTCAAATCCCCAGCACCTGTGTAAAAGCCAGGCATGGCTGAGCATGCCTGTAACCCCAACCTTGGGGGCCAGAGACAAGTCAGCCTAGCCCAGATAGCCAGCTTCAGGCTCAGTGAGACAGTCTGCCTCAGAAAGCAATAGAAGACATCTAACTCCTCCTCTCTGGTTTCTGCACATGTGTGCACATGTGTGCACATGTAACATATATCACACACAGACATAAAACCACACACAAGAAAGAGAAGAGAGACAGAAGGAAAAAAAGATAAAAGAGAATAAAAGAACGAGGGAGAGAGAGGATAGGAAGGGAAGAGAAAGAGAACAGAAGGTCAGGAAGGAGAACAGAAGAGAGGGCAGGAGGGAGGGCAGGAGGGAAGGCAGGAAGGAGGACCTGGCAGAAAGCAATGTACCTTCATTATATGAAGAATTTCAAGGGTCTGGGAGTGCCTAGGCTGAGGAACAAGTCTCTATCCCTAATGTCCTTCCTGGTGTAGGATGACAAGTCTCCCAAGTAGTCCTGTAAAGTCTCAGTGCCAAGTACAAGGTGACCTCACTCACGATCGCTCAGCTATGAGCGTGGGGACTCACCTGGTTCTATAACCATGATTCTCATTTTCAGAACTGCATTTCAACTCATACCCTCTAAGGAATTGGGTAGGCGAGAATTAGAAATTGTATCGCTGAAGAAAATTTAAAGTTAAGTACCTATCCTCACCCTAGTTCTACTCACTTTCTGAAAAATTCAAAGGATAAATCCAAGAAAGTCCAAGAAATGCATAATTAGAATAATTTCCTATAGCAATTCACTGTCAAGTGCATCTAGTTGGTATTTAATTGCTTATGGTTGTAGGCTAATCAACTATACAATGAAAGCTCCATGAAACTATGTTGCACTGTCTCTCTCTCTCTCTCTCTCTCTCTCTCTCTCTCTCTCTCTCTCGCACACACACACACACACACACACACACACACTTGCTGCCATTAAAGACCTTACCATGTAAGGTAGATGGCAATTGCCTGGCCAAACAGGTTCAGAAACAAAAGCAGCTATGACAACCTAAACATCCCAATGAGTAGACAATGGGACATTCAGCCAGAGTGAGTCAGGACATCCTTAGTGGCGGGAGCCAGAAGAGGTCATGCCTAGCATTGTGGCCATTGGCTTTCCTAGGGATGCTCAGGCTGGATTGCAGAAACATCCCTATCACCACCAGAAGCCTCTCAGAACACATCAGCTCAATGTCCTGGTAGTTTGAACTGGTGTGTGGGACTAAGAAGACAGGCAGAGGAGAGGATGTGTGAGGACAAACAAGGAGGTTGGGGTGGGACAAAGCGGGGCAGTGGCTAGGGTGTGACCCACAGAGAACAGTGACACAGAGGTAGCTTTTCTGGAAGGAGACAGACAGGGAGAGCAGGACTGAGGACAGCCACCCCCTTCTCTGCCTTCAGCCTCAAGGGATCTCTATAGCCTTCTACAGTGCTCAGGGTCCTAGCTGGCCTAAAAGGCTTGAGGTTTGTGAGAGCAGGGAAGCAAAGGTTAAAGAAATGGGCTCAGGGGTTGACGCTCAGTGTGTAAGTGCACTTGTGCAAACATGAGGACCTGAGTTCAAATCTCCAGTACCCATGTTTTTAAAAGCTGAATGTGATTATACAAGCCTGAAACCCTGGCCTGAGGGGTAGGGACAAGCAAGTCCTAGGAGCTCACTGGCCAGCCAGTCTAGTCAAAACACTGAGTTTCTGGGTTAGTGAGGGACTTTGTCTCAAGGGAATAAGGTCAAGAGCAATAGAGGTCTTCTAACTCTGTGTGTGCCCCTGTGTGACACACACACATAATAAAAGAAGAAATGTGTGCTTGATGGAGGAGAGCATCATGGGAGTCACAGGGTCACAAGGAGAACAAATACACACTTAGATCCACATTGGTGATAGAAGCCTTGGGAGGGTCAGTGGTTGTTTTGCTGATGAATACAAATACCCAGGAAACTCTGTACACAGGGCCTCTGGAGTTCTTGCTGTCTGCTAGCTTGTGCTTAGAATCACACCTCAGAAAGGATTTACAAGTCCTTAAAGCTAACCCGGAGCCATCGAGCCTTCGAAGCAAAGAACATTCTGTCATTACATAGAATCACAAAAGTGACAACCTTCATCCATATGGAAGTGAAGACAGAACACAAAGAAAATCACTACCACAAATCAGAAAGACACAGCAAATTGCAAGACACTTGCAGATACCCAGGAGCCAAAGTAGGAACCTTTCCCTGGTTGATGCTTGGCTGGAGGTGAACCAGTTTAAGAGTTAAAAATCTCCAGAGGATCCAGTAACACCAGGTCTTTTGTGAGTTACTTTCTGGAGCTTGGCCACCAGGACCTCCCAGTGAATATTAGAAGAAATTTCTGTGCTGATTCTGGCAAGAAAGGAAAGGAACCATTTAGAAACACCAGAACATTCTGTTTCCTAACAAGGTCTGCCCTGAGAAGAAACTTTTGTTTTGTTTTTTGAAGACCAGGTCTCCTCCTGAAGTTCAGACTTCAGCTCGGAGTGGTACTTCTGTCTCAGCTTCCTGAGGAGAAACTACTTAACCACTGTCTAACCTGCCCGGATTTCCCTAGAACCTGAGAGATTACAAATACCCCACTTCAATCCCCTCTTGCTCTTTCTGCACTTCTTAAGGTGTCCAAGCTGTAAAATACTTACAGAGGTCACAATCTGGGAAGACAGTCTCCCTAAAAGACAATGAATGACCCAATAACAGCTATAAAATGTTCCCCCTGCCCACACATCTCACTACTACATTATTAAAGGCCTAACATATCTATCTGTGAACCAAAAATTAGACAACAGACTCACAAGTCACATGCCCACACACACACCAGCGCACACACATATACACTCAGCAGGACCGTGGAGATTATCTGATCAGAAATGTAAAATTGTGATTCATACACTGAGGCCTCTGCAGTGCGCTGGCTATAAAGTGCTTTTCCCAAGAGGCTGACATATTAGGGGCTTGGTTGCAGCTAATAAAAGTGATCAAATACTGAAGGCTGTGATTTCGTCAATAGATCGAGCCATAGATGAAGTCATAATTCAACAGCCTTTAGCAGGAGATAGTTAGAGGTAGGGCCTAGGTGGAGGCAGTAGGTAGGTTGTGAGGAGGCATGAGGGGGCCTGTGTCAGTGGGTCTTGCTCATAGTGGAAGGGGGTTGGTACTAAATCTAAGCGATCCCCTTTCAGCTACCTCAGACAGTTCTTTACTCTTATGTGTTAAAAAGAGTGGCGAGGAGTGGAGGCTGGAGAGATGGCTCAGGCACTAAGAACACTCACTGCTTTTGAAAGTAACCCAGGTTTGATTTCTAGCACTCTCACAGTCACTAATGATCCTCAGTAACTCCAGTTTCTGGGGACCAGAAGCCTTCTCTGTGTTGTATTAATTACTTAATGCTACTCAAACCACCACCACCACCACCCACCAGCGGCTGGCACATTGCTCGTGGCCCGCCAAAATGCCCTGGATTCGCCAAAATGCTCTGGATTCTCGAAGGAAAGACATACACTACAGCCTTCTCTCTTAATATGCCTTAAACTTCACAATGTCTGGGCCACTCTCAAACTTTGACATTGTTAATGACTCTCCTCCGATACTGCTGAATTATTACTTACTAATATCTAAACTCCATCTTTGCTACCCTAGAACCAAATGGGGGGTTGGGAAGGGGCTTGGGGCCACTCTTCCCCAGCTCTAGCAATGGCTGTACGCTCTCCATTCTCCAGCTCTCAAGCCTGATTTCTCTGCTTCCTCATCAAGGCAATTCTAAATCCCACTTCTTCCCTGGGTTCCCTTGCCTGGGAAATCTAAAGTTCTGCCTCTGTCTCCCTGCCCAGCCATTGGCCACTGGCAACTTGATTTACCAGTTAAAGACAACTGGGGGCAGGGACCTGTGTGTCTTACATGTAGACGTGTGAATTCCCATGTAATTAGAGAGCCCGACTAACATGAATATAAGCAACAAATCAAATCCACATTGTCTGTGGCCTCTTTGGACACCAGATATGCATGTAGTACACAGACAGTTATGCAGGCAAGACACTGAGATATATATTAAAAATAAATACATCTTTGAAATATTTACAAAGAATAATGATGAAATTCTAACATATCTCAAAAACAGTCTAGTAAGGGAGTGGGGCAGGGGCTGGAAACATGAGGATTTGTGTGGGGAAGACAACACAGATGGTTTTGTGGGGAGGCTGCTAAGACATAGTTCGTCTGGGAGCTACAGGACACCCAGGAAAGCCTTTGCCGTTGGCGTATATGCATGGCTGGATGACTGTAAATGTGACCGTGCAAACGCACCCGAGGAAACCTGCACAGATTCAGAGCTGCTGCCGCACAACCGCGGGATTGCCTGGAGAGGAAGGCAGCAGCTTAGTGGTTGCAGGATTGTCTCACTCCTATTTGCAAAACCTCACAGGCTAAGAACTCACAAACAGTGGGAAGGTATTTCTCACAACATGTTTCTCTCAGGCTGGGGAGTTCAGAATGAGGATGCCAGGGAGTATTGTGTCTAGTAAGAATCCTTGTCTTTGCTTTCAAAGACGGCACTTTCAACTCTGTATCTTTCAAAGGCGACAAAGCCCAGGTCCTCACAGTGGGGGAGAAGGAAAAAGACATAAAGTCTTTCTATAAAAGGCCCTCATGCTCTCTTAGATGGTTCCTAATCCAACACATGGGGAACCTACTCTCACGGCTGAATCCCTTAGAGGCCCATCTCTTAATAATACAGTTACAAGTAATATTTTTCTCCACCCATAGAATTACTTTCATGATGAGGATACATTTATGTCTCCCTTGTGCAATGAAAACTAAGTCTAAGGAGAGTGGAGAAAATAGGAACATGACATCTGTCTTCCTGAGCCAGATGGGACTGGCTGAAGAACTGCATGCTGGGAAGATAAAACTTCTCCCCCAAAGAACTGAATAAAAGTGCTATTCCTCCTGGTCTCCACTTCTGGAATGGGCTCCTGTCCCTTGGGTCCCATCTCTGTTAACCAGGAGGTCCAGCTCTGTTCCAAACAGGCATGACATCTCAGCGCTACACCCACAGCCTCTGAGTGAAGGGTGCACAGCTCACTCTGGAATCACTGTACTACTACGTATGTATGTAAATGCACTTGGAAAGTGACACGTATCCCTGAGTGAATGGAGTCTCACTGGCATATGATCATCTATACTACAGCAGTGACTCAATGTCAGGTCTGTGTTGGCCTCTGTCCAGTGTGGAGGTGGGGTTTGCTATGCAGCAAACACAAGGCAGTTCATTTCTACACAGCTTAACTTCCCTGAGTCCTTGGCATCTGTGGTTTTAGAACAGAGGCTCTGGAATGGTTTGAATTACTGAACTGGCATTTTAACAAGTCCCCTGTGAGAGGCTCTGTGAGTGACAAGGGTGGGGAGACTCTACCATCACCCTGGACCTGAGAAGTGACAGACAGCAAAGGTAACACCAGGTCAGACTGGAAAATGAATAAACCAAAACTGGTGTCTGGGGACAGGAAGAAATGTGGAAATCCGAAAGGACTGGGTGTCAGGCAAGTGTTGCTTCCTCAAGAGATTTTTCTTCATGCTCCATCTTCTGCCTTTTTTGTTTTTCCAGCTGAGAGGTTAACAGGAGGGAGCCTAGACAAGCCCTTCATCTGCAGAGAATGTTCAGCACCAAATATTAACCACATCTCAAGCTTTTATTTTCTTTGGAGAGAGATAAAACGTTTTCTTTTCATATCAATCCACCTAATGCACAAGTCTAAAATAATTTGCTGGCAGTGGTTACAGTCACAGATCTCTGAAGCAGGCAGCACCTTTGTTTTAATGAATGGGGACTTCTACAGAGGGTCATATGGGATTAAAGTCTTGGCTCTCTGAAATTATGGTAAGAAAAAGTGATCAAATACTTATTCCCAGGTCTCACTGTAGCAACCAGAAGTGTGTGTGTGTGTGTGTGTGTGTGTGTGTGTGTGTGTGTGTGTGTGTTTGAATGTGTATGTGTGTGTAGTGCTTGTGTGTATTTGAATGTGTATGTATGTATGTATGTATGTATGTATGTATGTATGTGTGGTGTTTGTGTGTGTGTATGTGCATGTTTCTGTATGCATATATGTGTCTTTGTGTGTGTATGTGTTTAAATGTGTATATGTTTATGTGTGTATTTATATGTGTATTTGTGTGTATTCATATGTGTGTGTTTGTGTGTATGTGTGCCTGTTTGTGTGTATGTTTGTGTGTGTGTATGTATGGTATTTATATGTCTTTGTGTGTGTGTTTATGTGTATGTGTATCTGTGTGTGTTTGTGTGTGTACAATCAATCACTGAGGTTCTCAGAATCAAAACAATCCCAAGTAGAGTTCTATTGTTTCTGCTGCTGATTCTATGTCATACACACAGATAACAACATGCTCTCACATATTAATCTCTGTTTGGAGTTTATCCTAATAAGTGTTGGAGAAACTTCTGTTGGTTCTTTCAAGATCTCTTTGAGGTATTTCCTTACAGCTGTTCAGACCTCACTAGCCAGCCAAGGTTCACAACCCAGCAGGTTCCACTGTGCAGTGAGGTCTGGTTAGGCCAAGAGACTGCCACAACAAAACTACCACAGCATTCCCCAGCTGTGACTTACCTCAAAAACGCCAAGACTCCTCTGTCTAGCTTTCCTGGATTGCAGGATCCAGCGCCTCCAGCCTGTTCCATCTTTGTTCTCCGTGACCTGGGTGCTGGCCTTGACCCCAATATTTTGTTTCCTCCTTAGTGTCTCTAACTATGGGCATCCTAGGAAGAATACTCCTCTTTGTCACCTTCACTTTTCTGACTCGACCAATTCAAGTCCCATCAGAAGTCTTGTTTCATCCACCAAACCTGTCTTCAGCACCTGAAGTCAGAGGCACACTCATCCAAACCCCTGCTCTCAGATGCAGTGGAACAGCTGGGGGATTGTGGGGAGGGGGCGATGGCAAAAGACTCCCTCTTAGCAATTGAGGTCAACTACTTAAGAACGAGGAAGCACAGGAAACAAACAAGAACTTCCTGAATTAAACTGGTGAAGACTCCTTTTGGGTGGGGTGATGCTTCTGAATGTCTAACACTGGGTGCTTTTTTTCACTCCTGTGATCAAATACCTGATAGAAGCCACTCAAGAAAGAAAGAGTGTTAGCTCATGGTTTAAGGGATTTCAGTCTAGCATGGTGGAGTTCCCAGTGGCAGAGCATGGCTGGAGGCTTTCCTGTCTTGGCAAGACCAGGAAGTGGAGAACAGGAATGGAAGCAGAGTTAGTTGTTAGAATCCTCAGAGGCTTATCCCTACTGGTCTATATCTGACAGCTAGCACCGTGTTCTCAAGGTTCCAAAACCTCTCAAACAGCACCACAAGCAGGAACCATGTACTCAAACACTTGTGCCTATGAGGGACACTTTACATACAAACCATAATAGCGAACAACAGTAAATTCACCAAAAATTTATGAGCAAGTCATACATTCACCAAATGTGCATCTAATGAGTGTCTTTCGGGCACTTAGGATACACTAATGAATAAAGATATAACCCTTTATAGAATTTACACTCTAGTGCTTAGGCAGGGGTATAGGAAACAATGCATATGCAAAGTAAGTACATGTATTTATAGCATATTTATTGGATGACAAATCTACTTGCAAAAGAAAAAGGAGGGGTGGGAAGAGTTTAAGGTGGTGAAGCAGGGAGTGCTCCAGAGGGGTGGGGACTGCAATTTTAAAGAGTCGGGTCAGGGGACGCTTCACCACAGAGGTAAGGGAGTTGGCCTTGGTATCTGGGGGAACAGCATTCCAGGCAGCTGTAGAGAAGGAGCTGACATAGAGGAGCCCAGTTTGTCCTGTTCTCTTTTGCAATCTCAGTGCAGACCCTTCATTCCTTTCATGCCTTAGTAAGGAACATCAAGGCTTCCGAGTGGTTCCCTCCTTCCTTTCTTCCTGATACTCCACATGTCAGTGGACCTGACTTTCCAGCGACAACACTGTATCCTGAAGTGAAAATGACAGCCAGCCAGGAAGGGAACAGAAACACTGGACTGCAGCTTTCCAGCATCTGCTATGCAACGTCTCCAGAGAGACTCTTCAGACACCTCTTTGGGGTTGGATGTTTAGCTCAGTAGGAAAGCAAATGTTTACCACACACAAGACCCTGGATTCTATCCCCTGTGCTGTAAAGGAAATGGGGCACCTGTTAACATATTGATGGCCCGTGTGACCATAGTCTTTGGTTCCATTTATGAAGCGTTTTCTCCAATTGATTTTATATGATATTTGTTGATATGACCAAATACCTGAGAAGCTTCAACCTCAAGAGGGAAAGGTTTCTTCTAGCCCATGGTAGTACTGAGGACGCAATCCAACCTGGTAGAAAGGCATCAATGGCAGGAGCATAAGGTGTCTGGTCACATTTTGTCAAAGGTCGGGAAGCAGAGAAAGATGGATGCTGGTGCTCAGTTGGCTTTCTTCTTTTTTTTTTTTTTTTTTTTTTTTTTTTTCTTATTCAGTCTGGACCTTGGCTGCTGAGAAGGCGTCATCGACATCCAGTGTGAGTCTTCAGATGACTTCTCTGGAAACATCCTCACAGAATCACCCAGAGGTGTGTCTCCTAGGTGACTCCAAATACATCAAGTTGTCAATGACAGCTAACTATCAGGAGATTCTTGTAAATAGAAATGAGCATACTACAGAGAAAGGTAAGAAGTATCTACTCAGGCCTCTGATGGAAACTGGCTAAATCTCTGAGAGGAAAGAAGACAGATGTTGTTATGGGGAAGAAGAAAGGAGGCCGAGTAGCCTAAGATGCAGGGCCAGAATGTGCCCCTGGGACTTTGGTGAGACTGTTTCATTTTTCTGCAGGCTCAAGGAGGCTTCAAAGACAATCTTAATATGACAGCTGCTGAGTAAGAGATATCAGACACAAGGCTTGACATTGGTGCACTTTACCTAAAGCTACATGTATTGGTTTTCACCATATGGAAGATGTTCAGAAAGTAGAAGATCCATAAAAGTAAGAAGATCCAAGTGACAACTTTATCTGCCTCAGTTCTTGGTGAGCTGTTACCATCCAGCTGTGCACATGCTTTCAAAGACCATGGCAGGCAAATTTACCCAACCAGAGTCACCTTGCCTCCTTAATTAGGTCAAATGTTATTTTAGCCAGGTGAGATCAAATTGTAATTTTTATAACTGAAGTAGGGAGCCCCAGCCTTTTCTTAAGGGTTGGGCTTTCTTGATAGGCATGTGGTTTATTTCCATGTTTCATCCTGAAAATGTTGCTGCCTTCTGCAGGACACACTTCAATACAACAAGCCACAGACTCCATCCTCTTGTGGCCTTCTCTCATATGCTGTGTCACTGGTGCTGACAAAAATGGGTGACAAGAGACTTTTGACAAGGATAACAGAGAGGAAAGCACATGACCCTAGTCACCAGGGTTAATATTTATGCAAAACCCAGAAACTAGAACCCAGAAATGACAGCTTGTGAGTGAGTCATATCTGACCTGCCTATTGTCTTGTCTTATACATCACATGGGATAAGAATACTATCCATGTGTTTTTTTAAAATGATTTTCTAAAAATAAGAAATTGGTGACATGTAAATATTATTTATAATTCAAATTTCAATTTCCATAAACACTTTGACTGGGCCATAGTCATGCTGCCTGCTTATATGCTATTGGTGGTAGCTTTTGTACTATATGACAGAGTCTGGTTGTTATTGTAAGATTACATAGCCAACAAATTCTCGGGCTGGCTGGCAACAAATCCTAGCAGTTTCCTAATACACACGAAGCTCTATGCTTAATCCTAGAACTCAAAGGAAGAAAACAAAGTCTCAATTTAAAAACATATTACATTTATTTATTTATTTTTGAGGTGCTAGGATTTAAACTGGAGCTTTACTCACAATTCTCAAGGCCCTATCACTGGGTTCCACCATCCCTCCCCCCTTTCTAAAATCTAAAGTATTTACTCTTTGATTATTCCTAAAAGTTTTGCTGACCTTTGAACTGCACAGTGGAGAGAATTGCTGAGCACAGTGGAAAGCAGGAAAAGACCAGCCAGGGTGATCTGTGGGAGCCCTGCTGCCCCCTCTATCTGGAACTGAGATGACACCAGGCAAGCCGTCTTGAGAGCAAATTGGAGTAGACACAAGGTGTGTGCTGTTCAGAGGCCCAGAGGGGGATAACTCACAAGCTGGCAGGTAACGATGTGTCACCACATTACACAGAGACTCAGTCCTGTTTAGATTTTTACTAATGTTCTTAATGTTTTAATACTTGTATGTTTTTCTATTAAATTAAAAAGGAGAGGGTATATGTGTGAATCCATTCATGCGTGCATTCATGTGTGTGTGCGCGTGTGTGTGCTCGTGTGTGTGCGCGCGCAGGTATATGTGAATGTGAATGTGTATGCATGTGGAGACTATAGATTAACCTGAGTATCTTCCTTGGCTGTTCTCCAAAAAGATTTGTTTTTGTTTTTGTTTGGTTTCTGGGGGTGAGGGGGAAGCATACTTGTTTGTCTTTTGTTGTTGATAATGTTTTCTTGAGACAAAGTCACACTATGTAGCCCTCGCTGACCTGGGACTGGTTATGTAGATCAGGCTGGCCTCACAGCAACCTATCTACTTCTGACTCCTGAGTGCTGAGTTTAAAGGTAGGTACCACCACAAACAGGATCTTCCTGTCTCCTCCTGCCTAGTATTAAGAATACAAGCACATGCCACTTCATCTAGCTTTTTCTTGAGTTCTGGGGATTGAACTCAGGTCCTTATGCTTGTACAGCAAATATTTACTGAGTCATCTTGCCAGCCCTGTTTTCCTTGAAATGTTTCTTTAAATCCATTTTCCATGTAGCAACCGCCTTCGCTCTCCAGTCCTGGGTCCTGATCACTAAAACAGGGTGACATTTTCCTACAGTGCTGGCTCATTATTTTGCTCCTGGAATTGCAAATCCAAGGATCAAATGACTGTGTGTGTGTATACCACGGAGGAGAGAGAATCCCCCCAGAGGTGCCTTGGAACAAAGGAACTCACATAACTTCAAAAACATATCACACAATCTGGACTGGTTACAGGACAGATGGGATGCCCAATTGTTTGATTCTATCAGCAGAACAGAGGAAGGAAATCTTTTAAAATGAGATTATGTTCTTTCCCCCAGTTCTTATTATGAAACATTCCTGAAATGAGCTTTAAATATCTCAGCCCCTTTCAGGCTGATGAATGAGATTCTGCAGGCAGGAGCATTGTGGGGAAGTGCTCCATTGTGCAGAGTCTGAGAGGCCGAGGCTGGATGAATAGTGGATCCCTGGGGGACCCTTCGGCTGGGTGAAGAATCAAGCTCTGCAGCACAGCTGTGTGTGTTAGGAAGAGACTGGTGTCCTTAAAAAGCTATTGTGCCCCATAAACACATTAATTAAAGAGTCCCTTTCCCCCCAAAAGACATTCATTGAAGTGAATAAAAAAGTCTTTGGCATTCTTTGCCCAACAAGAAAATGATTGACAACCAGCCACTGTATGGAAAGGAAAAATTATCCAGGAAATGATGAGAGTCTTTTCAAAATAAAGTCATGCAATAGCTCTTTATAATTCGTTTCTAAGCAAAAAATTTTAAATTATTTTATTTTTAATTACATGTGTGTGTGTGTGTGTGTGTGTGTGTGTGTGTGTGTGTGTAGGAACATGAGTGTGGTGCCCATGGAGGCCAGAAGATGGGATGAGAGCTTTTTGAGTTGATGTTGCAAGCCACCTGGCATGGATGCTAGGAACTGTACTCGGTCCTGCAAAGAGCAGTAAGTGTTCTTAACCACTGAGCCATCCCTCTAGCCCATCTATGCAGAATTTTCCAAAGGGATTAATCTGTATCATTTCATCTCAGACCCTGAAAAGTAACAGCAACCAACAAAACAACAACAAAACAACAATGAAAATAGTAGCAGCATAGTCTCACCAGCAGTCTCTAGTTTTTATAGTTTGAAGCTAAAATGTCCCCTACAGTTTCACGTGTTTAAACACCAACTGGTGGTGCTGTTTGAAGACATTGTGGAACTTTGGAGATGAGAGGGATTCCTGGCAGAAGGAAGTTACTGGATATAGATCTTTGAAGGTATCTGCCTCCGGTTTCATCCCGTGTACAGTGCCTCCTGGTCTTTTACCACCTCGAGAATCTCTGTCAGGTCCTTATGCTCCCCCTTCCATCATTACCTGAAAGCTCTCTGAAACCATGAGCCAAAATCAACTTTCTCTCCCTTGTTTGCACCAGGTATTCTGGTCATGCCAACCCAAAAGGAACTAATGCACTAGCTAAATAACTTGTCCAAGGGGTGGGGGCTAGGCATGTGGGTTGTTCAACTCTGAGTTCCAGATTCCATGTTTCCTGACACTGCTGTAAAGAAGTTGTGTGATCTCTGAATTTTCCTGACTTTCTACTCCCACTCTGCCATCTCTGCAAATGATACTCTCACCCATCTACTCACTGAGCCAGAACTTGGGGTCCCTCTCCAGTTCTGCCTTTTCTCCCAGGTCTTGCATCCAATTTACCAGTAAACTCTGAGAACTACATCTCCCACTGAGATCTTCTCTCAGACTATTTCTCTGTATAATCACTGTTATTTCCCAGCAAAGGGACCCTGACCACCCATCTGCACTAAGGCAATATTTCCTATGTGAGCTTCCTTCTTCTGGTCTTCTGGTCCATCTCTAGAGTCATCACTATTGTGTTAACAACAGTGCCTCCTAGAAGAGTAAGGTAGTTATTGTTCTGTTTCAGTTCCTCTTGGCCAAGAAAGCAAGAGGCTCCAGGACCCAACGGGGATGACATTAGCTGAAATACCCAACAAAGGGGAGAAAGAACCTGTAAAGACCATATCCAGAGATTAGGCATGGCCTCTGCTGAGGGACGGGGCCACCCACCCATCTCAAAAATATTAACATAGAATTGTTCCTGTCTAAAGGAAATGCAAGGACAAAGAGTGGAGCAGAGAGTGAAGGAAAGGCCATCCAGAGACTGCCCCACCTAAGGATTTATCCCACATGCAGACACAAATCCCAGACACTATTGCTGATGCCAAGAAGTGCTTGCTAACAGGAACCTGGTATGGTTGTTCCCTGAGAGGCTCTGCCAGAGCTTGACCAATACAGATGTGGATGCTCTCAGTCAACCATCAGACTGAGCACAGGGACCCCCAATGGATGAGTAAGGGAAGGACTGAAGGCGCTGAAGGGGTTTGCAACCCCATAGGAAGAACAACCGTATCAACCAACAAGACACCCGCCCCCAGAGCTCCCAGGGACTAAACCACCAACCAAAGCGTACACATGGAGAGAGCCATGGCTCCATATGTAGCAGAGGATGGCCTTATTTGGCATCAATGGGAGAGGAGGCCTTTGGTCCTGTGGAGATTTGATGCCCCAGCATAGAGGAATACTAGGGCAGTGAGGCAGGAGTGGGTGGGTGGGTGGGTAAGCTTCCTCATAGAAGCAGGGGAGAGAGAACTGGTATAGGAAGATTATAGAGGGGAAACCAAGAAAGGAGATAACATTTGAAATATAAATAAATAAAATAACCAATAATTAAAAAAAGACACCCCCCCCCAACCTCCCTCAGCCTTTAGCATCGGTGTCAAGCTCTTCACTACAGCATACAAACCCTGCATCAACTCATCTGGCCAATCTAAAGCTTTGTCTCAGTACAGATTTGCTTAGTCAGTGTTCTAGATGCATTTCTGTTCAACATTCTTTATGCTGAGCAGTGTTCTGTCATCCTGACACAAGCTAGAGTTACCCGAAAGGAAAGAGCCTCAATTGAGAAAATGCCTCCATAAGATCCAACAGAAGGGCATTTTCTTAGTGATTGATGGGAAGGGGCCCAGTCCATGGCTGGTGATGCCATCCCTGGGCTTGTGGTCCTGGGTTCTATAAGAAAGCAGGCTGAGCCTACCATGGAAAGCAAACCAGTAAGCAGCACCCCTCCACGACCTCTGCACCAGCTCCTGCCTCCAGATTCCTTCTGTTTCAGTTCCTGTCCTAACTTCCTTCAGTGATGAGCAGTGATATGGAAGTGTAAGCCAAATAAATATTTCCTCCCCAACTTGCCTTTTGGTCATGGTATTTCTTTGCAGCAACAGAAACCCTGACTAAGACAGTCTTCAAGCGCTCTCATTGCCTCTCACTCCTGCACTCTACGATTTCAGTTCCCATGCCAGCGAAGCTCAACCACCACACTCCAGCTGCATAGCCCAAAATTTTTTATACATAGCACATTCCCGACATCCACCTTGTCTTCATTTTCATGGCTGAGGGCTAAATTAACCGTCCACATTGGAGTTCACATGGTCCTCAGATAATACCCTTCTTCTCTACCAAAGTTGTAAGTCCAGAGAAGACCAACTAGGTATCATCTTTATTATAGACAAAATTAATATCAGCTTCTGTCATATATATTTCTTAAAAACAAGCATTTTCTTAATACTAAGCCTTGACTCAAAGACACTTATGTCCAGCCACAGAGTGTGCTGTATTGAGGGAACAGCCAAGATGAAGGGCTTAAAGCTTCACTAGGTCCTCAGTCTCCTTGTGTTCTCTCTAACTACCTATTTATATGTCTGCCATCCCCATGAGTTCCCTAAAGAGACGACGCATCATGGGGACATAAGCCATGCATAACTTTGAGATGTTTTTGTTGCCACATCCCACTGGCTAAGGACAGCACACGTTGGACATGAATAACTAGCTACAGTGGGAATGTCAACATCATGAAAGCCAGAGCTCTGGGCTAAACTGGATATACCATACACATCCCAGTCCCAGAGAGTTCTGCCTTTCTCCTTCCTCAAAAAAAATTTGTCCTCACAGGAATGTCACCTAGCTGAGGATAACCTTTCCTTTTTTTTTACATTTTAAAGACAAAAAGCGTCTGGTACAGACTCTCCATGACTTCAGGGTGAAATAGTTTAGTTCATGCGACCATGACTTTGACTCCAGGGTGACAGAAAGGACAAGTGGACATTAAGTTTGATCTTGTTTTAAAACCATTACAGCTTAACTTAAAGGGTCACTCTTCCAAAGAGACTGAAGCAAACACCATATGATATATATGCGGTACAGATCCTTACGCAGGTTATCTGAGACAGTAATGTAACTGATACTTGCTGTTCTAGCTCTGTGGAATCTCACACTACCATTTACAATCTTTGCAAAGGGTGATATTTAAGCTGGAGACGCCGCAGAGAATGAAGAAGAAAGCACTCTCATGTAGGACAGACAGCCGCAGGGGACAGCTAACCTACCCTGATTGAGGACAGCAGGAACTGCGTTATTAATATGTAGCCCAAATGAAACCACTGTCATTCCCAGGACAGAGTCAAGCACAGCCAGGCTCTGAGCCCCTCCCCACTGTAAGGGAACCAGAATAATCAGGGAAGCATCCCCAGTGTCTGCTACTGAGAAATCCCAAAGAGGCCTTTAGGGCTGGGCCTAGATGTCAACATACAGAAATGGATTTATGATGGTGTATTTGAACATAAATCTTCAAGGAACTACCATTGGTCCACTATGCCGATCTAACTACCCAGTATCCTTCAGTATCTGCTGCCTTTCAGTGAGGACTTGATATTAATGATAACCTACCACTTTACCTAACTGTCCAATAGAGGGAGGGAAAGTGTGTGTGTGTGTGTGTGTGTGTGTGTGTGTGTGTGTGTGTGTGTTTGTGTATGTGTGTGTGTGCATACGTGTGCTTGTGGCTGTGCATGCTCCTGTGTGCATGTGTATGTGGTAGTATGATTATCTGAGATCATGCCATGGAGCCTTGCCCCTAAAATAATATTATAATGGTACATTCATGCTCTCTCTCACTCTGTCTGTCTCTGTCTCTGTCTCTGTCTCTCTCTCTCTCTCTCTCTCTCTCTCTCTCTCTCATATACACACACACACACACACACACACACACAGAGTCAAGGATGTGGCTGTCACCCCTCCCAGGCACAGTCTGTGTTGAATGCAGTCGTCACTTCAGTAGGTGTCTGTTTGGTAAATGAATAAGCAGATGGCAATGTACAGAGAAACAGAAATGGCATCCACCTCCAGAACTGTAATGTGAGGCTCAATCCTCCAACTGTGAATTTTGTGAATTTCCTGCTGCCTGCTAGGTCCTTGCCTTTCTCCCTGGAGCCTGGAAACAAGGAAGTAAGAACTTGGAAGGTAAGAAAACAGAGCCTGAAATGGGATGCGGGGTGAAGTGGGGTGGGGAAGGGGAGGGGATAGGGAAGGATGGGAAGTGGGGGGCGCAGGGGGGACGGGGAGGCGGCGGGTGGGGGGCAGAGCTGAAGACAGGCAATGCAAGGTTTCTGGACCCTGAATGTTCTCTGTTCCAGAATGGGAGAGTGTTTCCTGTTAAGTCTCCCCACCCAACATCTCCCCCCACATTACTTGTGAGAATCTAGAAGCTTCCTCATCTTCTAGAACCCTCCTCTGAAAGAATTTCCTTTCGTCTTCACAAGAAAAAGGGACCACCTTGCCTCTTCCTACAGCATGCTTGGAACAAGAGAAGAAAGAATCAACCATTGCAATCACAGGCCTGCTTTATCATGCTGTCACTCTGCTGTTAGTCATCTCTGTCTACAAGAGAACTGGGCCTCCAGGTAAGCCTGGAGACCAACGCCCATTTGTTCTTCTGAGCACCAGAGACCCATGTCAAAACCGAGCTCTAACTGAGGAGAAGGTCACATGTCATCTGAGCCAGCGCCTCACACCTCAAAACCCTACCCAATCCTGGATGCTCCTTCTCTGCCAAGCGGTTCTGGTAGAACCTCCCTGGGAAGCTCCGGGGCTTGAGCCAGGCATTAGGGGAAGTCCTTTCATTCTTTACTTTTCCTTCTTCTGGACATGACCCATTTAAAAAAAAAAAAAAAACAAAAAAACACAGTAGTGGGTATGTGTTTACCAATGCTATTTTTAAAGACCTCTAGGGAAGTGGTTTGCCAGCACTCTGTAGAGCGAGCTGTGAACAGAAGTGATTTCACGTGTCCTGGGCTGGGAACAAAGGGGCTGCTGGGCCTGTTCTCACGGCTCCCACCTGCGCCACTGAACAAGCACCTCAGACTGTAATTACCTACCGGTTGAGCTCGCTTTGGAAACATGTGGCTTCCCCCACAGCTGGGACGACTGCCAGGCCCAAGTTTCTTGGGACTGACCCCGAACATCTCGGGTTGCTTCTACTGCACTTGATGAGTTATGTGAGTCACGGTCCAATTAAAAAGTGGCCAAGGCAAAGAATGAAAGGAAGAGACAAGAAAGCCATGTAAGGATGCCAGGGAGGCAAGCAGTTAAACATCCTGACTCAAAAAAAGATGCCAACACAAAAATCTCAATTTATAAAAGTTGAATGCCCTAGAAGGGGGCAAATCTATTCATTGTGATACATGAATGGTTTCATTTCATCAAAAAAAAAAAAAAAAAGAAAGAAAGAAAAAAAAGAAAAAATCATCAGAAGTTTCTATCCATTTGATTTCTCCTCCAGTGATTTTGAAATAGGACTAAGTTGTCAGAACCTGATTTACATACAACTTTTCGGCTCTTGTCTGGTGTGGAACAGGCTATTATTAGATTCTGAAACTAGCTGCTTAAGCACAGAAAACACCAAATGCTTTTGTAGCTGAAGATAATAATAAGTGCTCATTTAGCGTGAAATATAAACAACTCATTAAAGGACTTCCAACATCTTTTTAAAAAATAAAGAAAACAATACAGTCCAGAAGACAACACGATAACAACCTAACTCTTAAGTTTCTGGTCGCCAGGCAACTTCTATAGAACACAAAGCCAGTGGGGATAGTGTCCCTGGCTCCTTCTTCTTTGGTCACAGAGCAAGTTGTAGAGTGGGGATTGGGGGTCACCATGGCTTCTCATCTGGTTGATCTTACATATTAAGCCACATTTTTGAGGAATGATTGGCATTTTAAAAAGTTACATCTTTGGGGCTGGAGAGAAGGCTCAGCAGTTAAGACCACTTTGCTGTTCTTGCAGAGAACCTTAGCACCCACACTGCGTGGCTCACAATGACCCGTAACTCCAGTTTCAGGGGATCAGACTCTCTCTTCTGACCCTTGCAGGCATGCACTGTGGTATGTACATACACCTGAGCACTCACACCTACACAGAAGACAAAAATAAGTATATTGTGTCTAAATAACCTACACATTTGGTATTTAGACCATTATATCACAACACATAGATGAACAGTATGTACCTATGACATCACACCATCAAGTCCATAAACATATGTCACCTCCTAAAGTTTCCTCTCAACACTTTATTATGATTTATAGATGTGTGCTCACAGGCATGTGTGCATGTGCTCGTGTGTGTATGTGTGTGTGTGTGTGTGTGTGTGTGTGTGTGCGTGCTCCTAAGTGTATTTAACAACTCCACTCTTAGGAAAACATAAATATCCAGACAGTCCTGTGCTCCACCTGCCATCTTGATTTCTTGCCTAGGTTTGAGTCGCCTATGGCCAACTACAACCTGAGAATATTAAATGGAAACTTCTAGAAATCAGAAATTCATAAGTTCTCAATAATCATTTTATAGTGTACTGTCACAACTGAGCTGTTGTATTGTTAGTAAATCTTACTTTGGCTAGTTTATAAATGAACCTTTATCAGAAGTTTGTGTGTATTCGAGAAAACCTACATAGGACCTGAGAGTAAGTGGGGTTTCACATATCCACAGGAGGGCCTTGGAAGGTATGTCCGGCAGACATGAAGAGACCAGTACATGGTTAGGTTCAAGCACCAGACTGGAAGGTAAATATCGAGAACTTACTTTTGTTACACAGTGGAAACTTTTGTGCCATTTACCCATGACCTTCCTGAAGTCCCCAACAACCACCATTCTACTCTCTAGTTCTATGGATTTGAGTAGCTGTGATTGATTTCACTTATAATCAACACTCTTTTTTGCAATCTTATATTTAAGGCAAAGTTTGAGTTTGGCATAGGTCCAGAAAGCATTACATAGAGTCTTCATGGGTCCTTGTTTCTGGTCACCTTCTTTTCCATGCCTGGTTGATGTTGGACATGCCTAGGACCATATTTTAGACCAAGTGACTTCAGCCTCTCTGGTGTCCTCTCCCTGGGTTCTAGCTCAACCTGTCCTTCCTCCATTGGCCCTAGGCTTGCCTTCAAGCTCTGAAAGCTTCGACCTGAGGAAGCATATGGTCACCATTTGCTAAGATACAGAAATAGATTGTGGCTGGGTGTGGTGGCTTCTCTCAAAGTGTTCCTGTGTTCCTGTGGGGTAGCAAAACCTTCAGGAAGAGGAATGGACTCCAATCAGAATATTAGATATCAGGAGGCAGAGGAGGTATTAGAAAGGACCGGGGTTATCATCAAAGTGAAGCACACGCAAGGCCAGACCAAGTGCTTTGGGGTAGACCAGTTGTTCAAGGTAAACCACTGCTCACCATTCCAGCTGCAAGACTTCCCTTCATCCTCTTTGACTTGGCTTTAACCAGGGGATGGCTAGTTCCTGTGATGTAACCTTGATAACGCTCTAGATTGGATGACAGGGGACTTTGATGTCCAGAGTGAAGGATTCACTCAACAGAAGATCGAAATATAGGTCTGAGAGAAACATCTGAACAGAAAAGTCTTCTGCAGGAGGCAGACGGGACCATGGTATCCATATTTCTCACTATCTTGGGAGTATTCTGAATGTGTACTATTAAGACCCATGAGAAATGAGTCACTGGTGACGTCATTTCCATCCTTGCCTGAAGAACCAGTTTCACCCGCCCACTGCCTCCACACATCACTTACTAGATTCAGGCCCAGGTAGTAGACTTTACTGTCAACTTGAAACAAACTAGAGAGCCTCAATTAAGGAAACACATTCATCACATTAGCCTGGAGGCAAGCCTGTGGGGCGTTTTCTTGTTTACCAATTGTAAAAGAGCACAGCCCACTATGGGTGGAACCACCCCTACACAGGTTGTGTGAAAAAGCAAGCTGAAGGAGCAAAGAAAAGCAAGCCAGTAAGCAGCATTCCTCCATGACTTCTGCTTCTGAGCCTACCTCCAGGTTCCCTCCTTGAGATCCTTCCTGACTTTCTTCATCATGAATGGTGACTACTCCCTCTTACACTTATCCCCTGAAGAGGATGTTTTCTCAGCATAGTAGCTACCATTTTAGACATTAAAACTAAGAGTCTGAAAATTATCCCCAGAGTCTAAAGGCACACGTGTGTAGCATGGTGTCATATGACCTTTTCTGGGTGAGGTGAACAAATGCCTCCAGATAGGGCACCAGTGACAGGAAAAATAATAATAATTAATAATAATAATAATAATAATAATCTATGTAAGTCTAACTTGGTTAAACTAGTGAGATTAAATGGGGTTATTTATATGAACATGGGTCAGGGGCTATATATCAGAGTGAACAACTTACAATTAGCTACACCACTGAAAAAAGTCTGTCCTCTTTTCTCCCCTAGCAATTGCTAGCCTGTATATATCCTAAGGGAGGGAGGGAGTTTATATATGCTAAGGGAGAGAGGCAAGCCCCTACTAAGGTCCTGAGGAGTTCCCAGTTTACAATTTTACACTCTCTCTTGTTCTTTAATCATTATGTTAAATTCTACGCACTCTGGGTTATGGAGTCCTGCAGCAGGGCTCATCTTCATCCTGCACTGATGTGGGCTTCACACTTTCCAGGAATGTCTCCTGCTACACTAGATGCCTTTGAGAGACTCAAAGCATGCTAAGGTCTCAGGCTCCCTGGCTTTGAAGCATTATTGCTCACTCCTTGCTAGGGTGAACACGAAGTCAAGGAGGAAACCGACACACAGCCAAGAGCTTCATCATCTGCAACAGGAGGTTGGTGGGAGTGTGTAAGGTGGCATTTTGGTGCATGTGTACACACACACACACACACCTCTGTGTCTACCACGGGAAGAAACCCTCACCTCCTCACCTGATTCACATGTGATGATGATGTTAAACAGGCTGTGACTCCTCCTGTCAGCACCAGGGAGTTAGTCACTCTCCTTGAGTGACAGTAGAAAGGCAGAGAGGCAGTACAGCCTGGACTCCTCCATCCTAGTGGGGAGAGGGACAGAGACACAGGACACTCGCCATTTTGCATCACTTTGCTCTACTTTAAATAGTAATGACTTCTACATTGATCACTGCAGGTTTTGTTGGAGATCCGGTCTATACAAGGATGCACAGGATCTCCACTCTCAGCTCCCGTGTGAGACCATCCCACAGCATGTGGCCAGGAGGAAGTGCCATGTGCTGTAATGTTGTACCATCTCCTGTGTTTTACTAATCACCCCTTTAAAGGCTCTGTTTCCAAATACAGTCAGATTCTGAAGAACTAAGGGTTAGCAGTTCCACACTCAGAATTGGAGGGACACAACTCACAATGCAACAACGACCCTGGCGACAACCACCTGTACGTAGCTGCAGAACCTGGGAGGCTGAAGCAGGAGGATGGAGACTTCTGGGCCAGGCTGGGTTCCACTGTGAGACCATGTCTCAAACAAGCAACAATAACAAAGGAGAAAAACACAAGGCGTGGGGTGGAGCAGTGGGGAGCTGGAGAGGTGACTAGATGGCTTAGCAGTGAAGACCACTTCCTATTCTTCCAGGAAATGCAGGGTCAGTTCTCAGTGAGGATGTCAGGTGGTTCACAGCCAGTGTAACTCCAGTTCCAGGGGAGAGGATGTTAGAAGGGAGAGAAGCCTCTTCTGGTCTCTACGGGCATTGATACACACTTGGCATATACATACACTCTCTCTCTCTCTCACACACACACACACACACACACACAAATTAAAAAATAAAACCTGTAAAAGAACAAGATCAGATATCTTTAATGTAAAAACCAATGGTGGAAGATGGATTTAAGGTACAGTCTTTGTTGGAAAAGAAACATTTCTTTTCTGCTGATTCATCTTCTACTCTGGTACCTAATCCTGCCTCAGAAGAACGGGTCAGAATGGATGTGAGCATGCTCACCTGCTATGCTTGGAGATGGTGCCTCAATCAATCCTTACAACTTCACCCAATCCATTGGCTCTGCCTCACCTCCACGCTGCCAGGCTCCCTCTTGCCAAGGCAGTGATCACTTCCCAACCTTCACCCTGCGTGGTCTACCAGAAGGACTTTTCAAGGCTGGCTTCCATCCTCTCTGGGTCTCCCTTCCTCTCTCAGTTGATCCTCCTGTCTTTGCTCTCTTCTGAGGTTCCTGGGGTCTTGTTTTGAGTTCCCCTCATGCTGAAAAACAATGGCTATGTGTTGGGTGTTTTCCAACATCTCTAGTTAGTCTACATGTAAGCTTATGTCATCTAACCTGAACTTGGCCTAACTGGTCTGGTGTCTGATGGAGTCAGAATCTCATCATCTTCAAAACCAAACCCCTTACCTCTTGCCAGAAAAGCTGCTCTGCTCACATCCTTGATTTCCTTGGGGAAGGACCCCTCATCAGTCTTCTTTTTCAGAACTAAAGTGGCAGGGTCAGATTTGATAGTTTTTCATTTCCAAACCTTACCTCCAACTCTGGCGTATTCTTTCTGTTCCACTAGATGTCACCTGGCTGTGTCTGTCACCTCTACCACCAGCAGCTTCTGGTCAATGTCATGGTGTAAGTCCCCATTATCCCTTACCCAGAATACTGTAATGACCTCTTGTTTATTTCATTTTTTTTAAAGCATGGAAAATGTAAATAATAGAATTTATTCTACTTTTTAAAAATCTCTGTGTGTGAGTGCAGATATCTATAAGTCACATTGCACATGTGGAGGTCAGAAATTAATAATCTCAAGTGTTTGCCCCTGCCTTCTACCTTCTTTGAGGTAGGGTCTTGTTCTTCCTACACCAGATTGACTGACCCATAAGCTTCCCCCCACCCCCCACCCCCGCACATATCTGCCTTCTGTCTCACAGTAGTAGGAGCACTGGAGTTGCTGCCTGTGGCTCTCTGTGGCTTCTGATGACCTGAGCTCAGGCTCTGGCGCCATCTTCCCAGCCTGCTCTAACAGATTCTCTGGTAGCATTAGGTTCATTCACGGTGTTGCTCGATCTCAGCAATTCCCAGAGCTTCTCCCCTCTTCCCAAATAGAAACTGTATTCATTGGGTGTTGCCTCATTCCTCCCCTCTCCTAGACTCCAGTTAACCTTTTACATTCTCTCCCTGTGAATCTATCTGACCTGGGAACCTTGTGTGGCCGGAAGTGTCCAGTATCTATCTGTCATGTTGTGTCTGGCTTTTGTTGCTTGACTCAATGTACAAGGTGACTTGACCAGTCTCTTGGCCTCATCCTCCCACACTCCACAAAAAAAAAAAAAAAAAAAAAAAAAAAAAAAAAAAAAAAAAAAAAAAACTACTAACAATGCTGATTGAATCTTCTCACACCTCACACTCTCCCCGTGGATGCTCAACTGGGTATAAATATGAAATTTAGTCTCTGCCTATGAGGCCTTATGCAGTTGGCCCTCTTACATCCTGATTTTGTTTACCTCCTGTTACTTTCCCAGAACACTCTGCTTCATCTACAGTGCTCTCCTTGCCTTGCACAAATACATGAGACATATGCTCACCTCAGGGCCTCTGTGCTGGCTGACTTCTCTACCTGAAGCCCTGTGCCTCTAGATAACTCCTAAAGTCTGCTCAAATGTCCCTTGATTATCCTCTATAAAATCCTAACGCCGCACTTCCGCCCGACTCCTTAACTTCTCCCATGGAACTCTTCCCAAGCATTCACTATTTGGAAAGCACATAACAAGGTATATAATGTACTTTTTATCTCTGTTTACTGTCTCACTGTGTACTTTAGCGGAGGCTCTATAAACACAGGGACTTTATCTGATATATTCTCTGTTCTAATCTAAAGGCCAAGAACTAACTGCGTGCAATGTGAAGTAGGCATTTAATAAGCGTTTGTTGGGTGACTTATTAACTGTGTGTGAAATGGCTGGTATAACCCATAAATCAAGCAGTCACCACTCTAGGTATTTAGTGTAATCACCTACGGTGGTTCTTAAACTCTAATTTTCATATCTCCCTCCAAAACAACAAAAAACTAAATTGTAAACAATCTTTTTTTTTTTTTCAATTTCTTAGGTTTTCCCAATTCACAGTGAAGGTTAAACCCAGTAATTGACACAAACACATTCCCCAAAGACACGACTAATCTTCAGAAGTAGTTACATAAGAAGCAAGGGTTACCTTTTCCTACCCCACCCCAGAATTTCCAACGAGGCTTCTCCTGATGGAGTGGGAATTCACATTACATCTTGCTGGGTGGGGAAATGTTGCTCTTTCCTTCTAACTCCTATCTCAACCAAGCTCCTTATGTCCCACAAAAATAACTGTGCTAAATATAGCTAGACTGGGCTATTCTTCTAAAATCTTTTTTTTTTTTTTTTGGAACTAACTATTTATTATAGGTGCTAGGACAGAAGATAAAATATTGCCTGGGTTTATCTATACAAAACTTTACTAATTTCTTAGTTATAGTTTTAAACCTTCAGTGAACCTGTGGAGCCGAGACAGGTGATGGATGTTTAGCCAGATAATATTCCTGATGGATATTCATGTAAACATTCTCTGTTGTTAACTTCTTTTTTTGCCTTTTTTTTAATTTAAAACACTTTATTAATATTTGTATAAACATATATACTTATACATATATATAAGTATACATATATACATACATATATAAATGATAATTAAATAATAAGATGTATTTAAAAAGTATGGGGGGTTGGGAAGAGTGGGAGAAAGGAGAGAAAGGGGAAAATTATGTAAATACAATGCTCATATATGAAATTCTCAAAAAGGAATCCAGTTTTTTTAAATGTTCAACAGATTAACTAGCATTTTACAATATGAAGATAAATATGACCTATAATTATGGTGAAGGACATTTTAACTCACTACAAACTTTGAAGTTTAAAATGAGATCAATAAAAATTATTTTAACCCGGCATACTAACACAAACCACAATAACGTTTTATAATTCAAAGTATTTCTGAGAACAAGAAAATAGATTGCCAGGAGCTAAGTCAGCAGAACCAGGGGTACACTGTGTGTTAATTTTTTTTTTTTTATCAAATCCTAATTTTTACTTTTTAACACAGGGGTTATAAACACAAAAATGCAGGATGTGGGGAAGGGGATGACACAGGGGCATAGGTGTTCAGGGGGAGTACAATATCTTTCAGAACAGGGTATCAGCTGAGTGAAGGTTCAGGGGTCAGGTCACTATGACTCTTCCTATGATTCACTTGTCCTTATCTAATTTTCTTCTAAAATCTTAAAAAATATTTCTCTACAACTCAGATTGATATGATAGTCAATGACCATCTTCCATCCAGGCCTGTTGTCCAGAGAAATGGTTCTCGTGTGTGTGTGTGTGTGTGTGTGTGTGTGTGTGTGTGTGTGTGTGTGTGTGTCTGTCTGTCCATGTCTGTGTGTGTTTGTCTATCCATATCTGTGTGTGTCTTTGTTTGTTCATGTCTGTGTTTATATCTGTCAGTCTGTCCATGTCTATGTGTGTTTGTCTGTCCATATCTGTGTATGTCCTTTGTCCATATCTCTTTGTCCCTTTGTCTGTCCATGACTGTGTGTCTGTCTGTCTGTCCATGTGAGTGTGTGTCTGTCCATATCTGTAGGTTTGTCTCTTCGTCTGTCCATGACTATGTGTGTGTCTGTCTGTCCATGTCTGTGTGTATCTGTATGTATGTGTGCATATGTGTGTCTGTCTACCATGTCTGTGTGTATCTCTCTGTGTGTATCTGTCTGTCCACGTCTGTGTGCATCTGTATGTATGTGTCCATATGTGTTTGTAGTATATGTATGTATATATTTTTATGGTGGAGCCTTATGCTATACAAGCACTCCATTGCTAAGATACCTATTTAATCATTGTTGTTTCTCTGAGATAGTTTCTTACACAGCCCAGACTGGCCTAGAATTCCCTATGTAGAAGGTCAAGGATGACCTTGAACTTCTGAATATGACTTTTCCAAGCCCTTCAAAATTTTTCTTTTGAAGCAAGGTGTAGTGGCACATGCCTTTAATCTCAGTACTTGAAGGAAGTACAGGAAGATCTCTGCTAATTAGAGGACAGCCTAATAGTAATTCCAGGACAGATAGAACTATATAATGAAACATTGCCTTAAGTTCTTTTTTCTTTTGAGAAAGACCTGCCAGGTTGGCCTCAGACTGTTTTTGCCTCAGCTTCCAGAGTAGCTGGTATCTATCAGGGGAAGTACATGTATCATTACATGTAGCAGTTCCATTCACACACTACTTAATTTAATCTTTAAAACAACTCTCCAAAATAGATAAAGTGCTCCAATATTCTGATGGGGGGGAAGCTCAGAGAGGTGAAGTCACCAAGGTCATATTTGAGCTTGTCCATATGTACTAACTCTGACAGTTGACCTGCAGGATCTATGTGGGCTTAGATATTTCAAACCTGCTTTAATAAGGGTTCTTAAACATCTCTACCTCCCTTCTAACCCACCAACCACGAGTAGGGGATAAAGATGCTTAGTAGGAAAAGGAGGATGTGGACCTGTTTAGCTTTGTTCTCTGGGCAATTCCAATCTTCACTGCCAGGATATTAGTAGTCCAGTCCAAAACATCAAACATAAATCAGTAGCAGCAGCTCAAGCCAGAAGAAAGCTTGAGACTGCCAAATTGGCGCGAGTTGTCTACAGAAGCATCAAGAAGCAGCTGGAACACCACGAGAAGTTCTCTGATTCATTTCTCTGTATGAAGTCATAACAAGAGAGGATCAGCAAAAAGTAGCAAAGCATTGCAAGGTGAACCAATGCAAGAGCATCTTCTCGTTCTCTGTGGGGCTATATTTATATTCTTTCTAAACATCATGCACCTTCTCAAGCATCGGCTCCAGCAAAATGCCATCACATGCCCTTTTACAAGACAGCTTCCAGAAAATTACATGATACAACTGAGTCGCCAAAGAAACCAGAAATTTCCACTTCAGGCTTGTTATATTTTAATCGCATGTCCATGACCCTCAGAACTCTGGCAAACAGTTGATAGGGGACTGGGTGACCAAGAGCGGAGCTCCAACACTCCCAGGGGAGGGGCTGGATGCTGGATGAACCATGTGGCTTCATCTCTCACCTCCTGGAAGTCCTTGTTTGTGGAGAAATGTCAGCTGTGTTCCAGGAGACACAGAGCCAATGCAGCAGATGGGGCTTCATCTTCAAGTCTAAGTTGTTAAGAATGAGGTGCAGTCTGAAATGGCCAGCAGCTACATGGATGCAAAGTGGGAGTGAAGGGAGAGGGGCTAAAAGATAAAAACGACTATGGCCAGAATTGGGTCTCCTTGAAAATATTAAACCTGTGTGTATTTGAACTGAAACACCTTTTGCTTCTGTTACCAGGCCTTCGCACCATGGTGGACTGTGTGCTTCCTTACAAGTGTGAGCCAGAGCTAACCCTTCCTCCCTTTATTAGCTTCTTGTCAGGTCACAAAGAAAAACGTAACTAACACAATGGAGTTGACTGATGGCTAAGAGCAAGTTGGTGGTGTCCGAGCTTATCTCTAGCTCATAGACAGCAGGTCCACTCATTTGCAATGCCCAGGCTGGGTAGGTGAGTTTGGAGGAAACAGAAAGCTCCAGACTGAATGACCTATAGTACTACCCCCAAGTACTGATCACTAGTACTGACCCCAAGTACTGGCTCAGAGTATTGACCCTGAGTACTACTTCTTAGAGGTTGCTTTCTGGCATCATCATAGCAGAATAGGAAAGGTTAGTGTCTTCTGAAGACTGTGGTCCTGGATCTTGGATTTCTGTCTCCTCTTTCATCACCTACAGATACAGCCTAATGCTTGAAAGTTCACACACCCCAGAGCTAACGCAACAAGCTAGAACTTTGCAGGATAATAGCTATTCTTAGCTGACTGGAGAAGGCTTCATGCATTAGACAGGTCCCTGGACGATATGATGTATTCTGAATGGATGACACTGCCCCTACCCTAGCCCTGGTGAGTTGCATGATGAAACTTAAGATGAGCCTTTGCACAGAGCTCACCATCACCTCCCTTCAGTCTGTTGATGTCTCTGTGCTCTTCATAGAGAAGATAATTTATCATCCAATGTGAGACTGTCCTATTGGCTTGTATTTGTTTTCCAGTTACTGGAAGAGGGAAGCTCCATTCGAGCTGAGCAATGGCTCTCACCTCTCACAGCTTCACATTTGAACCAGACTCTTCTTAAACGCCAGACTGTGGCCCCTACACTTCCTTAAACTATCAGTCAACAGAATACTGCTTGGTACCTCTGAGTCAGGTTCCCAGCCTTGATTTGGTGTCAGCTGGCTCCTTCAAGACTCTAATTCTTCTGGACTTCAGGAGGTCGTCTGAAGCTCTCAGTATTTTAATCCTCACCATTAGAAAACACCACAGTGGCTTTTCACATGAGACTTCACACACCCTTCTCTGCCAGGAGCCACAGACCATCTGCTCCAAGACTTTATTTTATTGTCATTACACAGTAAGATTTACTTGTGTTGAATGATGGCATGCGTACATGGCTGCTTGATGAAGTGCAGTTGATGGCACTAGAGTGGCACCCAGAAGGCCCCTCTTAACACACATGCCTCTGATCCCTGCACCCATATAGGAATCAATGGATTGAGGGCAAAGCCATGTATTTACTCTACAGAGCTATCCCATGCCATGAGCTGAAGCAACAGTCATACAATAAGGTGATGTTTTATAGAAACAGCATCGAGCTCTGACTTCAGGTTTTAACCTCCACAGCTAGCTGTGGGACAGCACTGACTTAGTCAATAAATGTTTTAGAAGGACAAAGGGAAAGATATTGGCTGATTGCTGAACATAGGGACAAAAGTTTTCTGTCCCCAGAAAAACTTCATATCTGTGTTAGAGGGCCTGTAAGAGATACTCACTATAATTCAATGTATGGTACCTGTAAAGGTAGTTTAGCTACACTGCTTTGGCTCTTAGAGGGTCAGACTCCAAGCCACCCACCCAGGAGCTCTTTGGATTCACGAATGAAAGACACACACACACACACACACACACACACACACACACACACACACATCAGTTAATTTTTGACATGCTGTGATTTGCTGAAAGGCTGGGCACTCCTAAATCTTCCCCTGCTAGCAAACGCTCCCCTCCTGTACTCATGAGACTCCTAAACCTTCCTCTACTACTCCAGGCCCAATCAAGGAAGTAGACAGTGGCCACTTACCCGAATTTTTACATGGTTGGTTGGCTTTCTCTCCTGCAGCTCTTATATGCCATGCTTCTCCTTGGAGTCACGGTGATTCACTTTCCTTTCTCCTAGTCCTAGCCCACGTAAATCTAAAGGTCCCACCTCAGTCTACCTGCCCAATCATTGGCCATTGGCTCTTTGTTGATTGATCAAAAACCAGTTGGGGACAAGAAACTTCAGAGTTTGGACATACAGATTCCCAATTTTGGAGGCCGAATTAATTCAAAGCATTAGTACCAATTCCAACATCTTGCCTTTTCTGTCCAATTTTTTAAAAAGGCTCTCCTCTCAGATATAAATTGAGCATAACCATAACAATTGTGTAAATTCCAAAGTATGATATACGGTTAACATCCAGTCCATCCTATTTGTCAATTAGATAAAAGTACTCTACCACTTATCCTAACTAAAGAGCTTATAATTCTATACCTGAATTATGTTCTGATTTTAGCCTGTATCACCATCTGAAAATTATCCTTTTAATTCTATATCATCTCTCTCGATGCTAAACAACTTGAGTTTGATCATGAGACTATAACTAGTCTTCAACTCCATCAGAAATCCGTGAACAAATTAAATATTATCTGAGTAGCTAGGAAGCACAAAAACACAGTTTCCAAAATGTAAACAAATTGTAGAGACAGTGGACTACCTGTACAGTTCCCTATTCCTCAAAATGTTGGAGCATCTGTCTTCGGCCTTCTGGCCCAGAGCCATCTGGCAGACCTTGACATGAAACAGAAATATGAAGGACTGGATTACCCTATCTTGGCAGAGCTTAGCAGTCAACTATCCCACATCTGTTTGTCTTCTTTGGATGGTATTTTGTCTGCAGAGGAATAGGGCAATTTTTGTCCAGTGGGTAACAGAGCTCCATTACCGGAGCAACTCTGTATGGATGTTTTGATGCTCAGTTTCTTCTTTGAAGGAAAATAGGGAAGCTGTTAGGAGCAGACATGTCTTGTCAAATGATCCTTAATAATGTAATAACATTGACTGTCACATTCTGTGGATTTCTGATGTTTTTGAAGACTATGTGAAGTTTATCTGAACTGTTAACCCTTAACTACTAGTATGCATTTTTATTTGAGTAAATTTTAAACACTTTATTATAATTAAATTAAATCAAACATGAGTTTACTATCTGGCCCTTAACTTGGGTAACTTAATCATCCTAAACACTTTGTAGTAGCAGCTATTAGGAGAACTATGTCTAAGCCTTGTATTCTTAAATGAGTTACATAGGCACAATGCCTACCTAAGAGTAACAGTATTAATTTCAAATTTTGTATCAATATACAGATTTATACCAATAAAAACCTTAATTTTATGTCAATATATAAATTCTGTACCAATGTAAGACATTATAACTTCAATTTTGCATCAATTATAAAGATTTCTATTAATGTAAGATTATGGCTACATAATGCATTGTTGAAGAATAAATTTAGTAATCTATCACGTCTATTCCCTTCCTGTCCAAAATTATGACCATTTCCAAATTATCCCTTAAAACGACAACCTATCTATAATTTATAAAATAGTCATAACCAGACACCCAACCCAAGGGATCAGGCTGACAATTCTCCATGGCTTCTTCCTCCTAAATAGAGGCAATGAGAAATTCTTAAAAGGGATGGGGAGAGGTATGAAACTTAGAAAAAATGGTTAGACTTAAGAAAGCTAGCTTTAGCTTCTGTTATCCAGTCTCTGTATGCTTAGAAGGCTCAGGGCTTGATTGAAGTTTTGGCTAGATCTGTTAGAAAGACTAGATGAACTGAGTCCATGAAAAATCAATCCCTGAAGCTGTTTTGGAAGCAAATCTTTGGACAGAATCAGGAGGTAGAGGGCTGGAACAGCAGGTCAGTTCAGCATCTTTGAGGATCAATCTACCCAAAGCTGTACATTCTGTAATATATGAATCTCACAACCAAAATTTTAGTGCCATTAAGATATTTATATGAGTTGTGCAATTTTTGTTCCTTCTTTGAGCACGTGAAAGACAATTATTCTTTTATGAGTTAATAACCAATTGTAATAAATCTTCATTCATTCCATCTGAAGAAGGACACGAGGAATCTTCCCCCCCCCCTTTTTTTAATTATTGGATATTTTATTTACATTACAGATGCCATCCCCTTTCTCCATTTCCCCTCCCTAGAAAACACCTATCCAGTGCCCCCTTTTCCATTTTGCTTTTATACAATTTTTTTAAATGTTAATCAAAGGCTTTATAAGTATGGTAATGCTCAGTCAGAAGTGTAACCCAATACCCAACCTAGATATATAAACTATCTTTGGTGGAGACATGTGAACTTCTGCCTCCATGCCCTCTCTCTCTTTCTCTCTCTTTTCTCTCTTTCTCCCTCTCATCACCTAGCTTCTCCTCTACTTCATCTTCTCCTCTCCTTTCTCCATCTTTTCCTCTCGGTGCTCCTTCCCCCTTAGGGACACGAAGAATCTTAAGGGTTCCATAACCAACAAGATTTATTGTCTAATTTTAGCTGACGTTTTGGCTACAGATATTTTCATGTCTAAGCCAGTTATTGGGCTGTTCTCATGCCAAGGAATCAGCAGATCATGTTACCTGTCCTGTTTGATTTTCTCAAGTTTTCTTTTCAATAGCCAAGATACTCAGGGGATCCCCTGTCTTATCTGATCTATATTGCTCTGGAAGGGGTCCAAAGCCTTTTCTCCTTCGCTGTCAACACAAATGCAAAATCTCTCTCCCAGAATAGCAGTCCTTGGTCCAGTAATCTGAAATCATTAAAGGTATAGACAGATTTAATATCTTGTTCCCGTTCCCAGAGAAATTTTAATACAACCACCAAACTCATAAACATACACATTTTGATAATTAAAGCAACTCAAAGCAATTAAAACAATCTAAACCAGTATTAACCACTGAGACAGTGCTTCTTCACCATCTCCTGCTTTTCAACCTATAATTTAAGATCTAATGCCTCAATATTTTATATATCTATGTATACTTAAACCCTCCCTACAATGGAGATTAATATCTCTGTGTATACATATAGTAGTATGCCCCTTTCTGTTTATATAATTCTCAAGGCCTAGGTTTCTACTGTCTGAGATAGGTTAGACTCCCTATACCCTGCTTTTCAGTCTAATTTTTAAGGATCAAAAGTCTCAATATTTATTATCTATGTCAACTTACTGTATAAGCCAGACTCTATTTTTGTCATACCAGGTCAAACAATCCCAGAAATCCCATGTGGCCTATGTTCAAAGATTTTGAGAATTTGCCCTTGCAAGACTTTTAAACTTCTTTAAAGCAATTTATTCAATCTTCATTCAATCTTCCTAACTTCTCCTTCTGTGGAGAATAATATCTCTATATACTTAAAAGCATTTAAACAATTATCATTATATCTCCTTCTATTCTTAAAAGGAATTAAATCAAATTTTATAAATCTCTATCCTTTATTTATCTGGTGGCTGGAGGCAGGCAGCGTTTATTGTCTGCTTCTCACTGCCTTCCTCCTAGCACTTGGTCAGGGAAGCAGTCAACCTCTTTGCACAGCAGGGACTTCCAGCCTCTCTGAACTGAGGCTCTCTTTGGAGGCTGTGTTCCTTTGTTCTAGTTTTGCAGCTTGGGTAAGAACCATGTGACCTGGCTCAGATAGTTTAGAAACAACTTTTCCCCTCCTCCTAGATTTATACCAATTCGTGTGTGTGTGTGTGTGTGTGTGTGTGTGTGTGTGTGTGTTCCATCCAAGAATCTCTAAGTAATTTTAAAAGTAAGTTCTTGCCTACCATGTTGCATGCCATCTGTAGAGGTAGTTTAGCTATACCGCTTGGACTCCCAGCAGGTCAAGCTCCCAGCCACCTATCCAGGAGCTCTTTGGATTCACAAATGAAATACACACACACACACACACACACACACACACACACACACACACATGTCAGTTAATTTTTAACATGCTGTGAATAGCTCAAAGCCTGGGCATTCTTAAACCTTCCCCTGCTAGCAAACACTCCCTTCCGGTGTTTCTGATACTCCTAAACCTTCCCTTCCTACCCCAGCCCCAATGGGGAAGTGGTCAGAGGCTACTCACCTGAATTCTTACATGACTGATTAGCTTTATCTCCTGCAGCTCTATGTCCCATCCTTTTCCCTGGAGTCATAGCAGTTCTCTTTCCTTTCTCCCAGTTCCTAGCCCATGTAAATCTAAAGGTCCTACCTCAGTCTACTTGTCCAGCCATTGGCCATTGACTCTTTATTGATTGATTAAAAACCAATTGGGAGCAAGGACCTTCAGCATTTGGAACACAGATTCCCAATTTTTGGGGCCAGATTAATTTAAAACATGAGAACCAATCCCCAACAGGTACCAAATAATTTAGAGTTACCTAAACACCCATCAGCAGGGGTATAGGTCATTAAATTGTGGTATTTAATTCCATTAAACATACAGTGGAATAGACTAGATTTTATTATAGAGGCTTAGTGATAAAAGCCAATTAAACAAAGATAAATAAATACAAGACATGGAACACAGTATAATTTTATAAAAATTCACCAAACACAAAACAACAGAAGCAATATACAGATGTTCCTTTGCCTACACACACACACACACACACACACACACACACACACACACACAAACAAAACAAATTACAGACTAAAAATATTTTAAGTAAAAAATGTATTAGGTACATCTGTCTATGTAATATCATAGCCTGGACCTCACACACGCAGTAACTGCACTCAGAGTGCTCATGTTAGCTTCCAGTGGGCAAAATCATCTCTCATAAGTCTTTTCATACTCAAGTGTTGTTAATCTCATGCAATGTTCTCTCTCTCTCTCTCTCTCTCTCTCTCTCTCTCTCTCTCTCTGTGTGTGTGTGTGTGTGTGTGTGTGTGACTTTCTTCTTTCCTCCTCCTCCTCCTCCTCCTCCTTCTAAAAAGAGTCTCACTATATAGACCACTCTGGTCTTGAACTCACAGAAATCCACTTTCCTCTGCTTCCCAAGTGCTGGGATTAAAGGTTTATGTCACAATGCTTGGCTATCTCAAGCAACATATTGATTACTGAAAATAAACCCCAAATGTCTGCATGAAGGAACTGCCCCATCTCAGAAGGTTGAAAAATTAGAAGATAAACCAGTGTAAATTGGGCACCATCTGCACTCACACATGTCTGGAAATGAATGAACATGGGCTAAAAGTCTAAGATAGGCACTGTAGAGAGGGAAAATGGAACTGGAAAGAAAAATAAAGGAGAAACACAATAATTGAATAGGATGACCCAACAGTTATGGCAAAGGGTCTGTGTTGGAGACTGCTCTGAGGTGTTTTTGTAGAGTCACTTAATTTTATGAAGTATGAACTCTGGTATCTCCCTCTTTTCTAAGAGGAGGAGGAAGAGAAGGAGGAGGGGGAGGAGGAAGAGGAGGAGGAGGAGGAGGGGGAGGAGGAGGAGGAGGAGGAAGAGGAGGAGGAGGAAACCAAGGCACAGTGTAGCTAGACAACTTTACAAGTTACTCAGTGAGAGGTTACAGTGAGTGTTTCATCTGGCTCCAGACTCTGGGCCCATGACCATTACACCTGGAAAGGAGTAAATTGAGAGGCAACACAACTATTTTCTAAGTTTTTAGGCAGAGTGCTTTGGTATCTTTGAAGCAGGAAATCATTAAAGGGACCCAGGCTTTACAACAGGCCCAGCAGATCTCCCTGGACAGTATCAAGAGGCTGAGTTCAAAGGCAAGGCTTGCTCCCTTCAGCTTTAGGACAGACAGCTCCTAGGAGCTTTAAACACAGAATCTCCTTCTTTTTCTCTTTAAGAATACTTAAACATTTTCTTCATGTGCACACGCACATGTATGTGTGTGCGTGTGCGTGTGCGTGTGCGTGTGCGTGTGCATGTGCGTGTGTGTGTGTGTGTGTGTGTGTGTGTGTGTGTGTGTGAATATAAAGGGTAAAGGTTGATGTCTGGTGCCTTCCTCAATTGCTTTTTATCTATATTATCTATCTATATTAAGGCAGGCTCGCTCTCTCTCTCTCTCTCTCTCTCTCTCTCTCTCTCTCTCTCTCAGTTGAACCCAGAGCAAATCAGTTCACCTGGTCTAGTTACCAGTTGCTCCCAGTTACTATCTCTGCCCTCTGAGTTCTGGGAACATAGACAGACCACCATAACCACCCAGCATTTACATGGGTGCTGGGTATCCAAACTCTGTTCTTTAGGATTGATAGGTAAATGCCACTGAGCTATCTGCCTATCCCTTTTTTTATCTTTAGGAAAAAATAAACTATTTTGGTAACAGAAATTAATGAAATTCGGTTTTGCCTTGGGATGGTAGGGTAGGAGTAGTCACTATAGAAATTGCTAGGTACTATGTACCAAGTATCAATCCTGCTTCATTCTGGCCTTGGAGAACCCTCTGACTCAACAAGGAAGCCTCTCCTACCAAAGATGACAAAACCCAGGCTCAGAGAGACCATGTAGACTGCTCAACCAGCCTTGAAGTGGCTGAACTGACCCCCCAACTCTATAATCTGATATATCACATCATCACAAGTCAGCTAGGAAGACAAAGACAGGGAAGCAGGGTAGACTAGGAAGGTTAATTCCCTGGAGATGTGTAGGTGCATCTGTACATAGCCTCTATATGAAGCGGTCCTAAGAGAAAGCTAGACATGAAAGGACTTGATTTCTCTGCAGCAGTCTTAGAGCAACGTTTGTGTTACACGTATTCCGCAAACAAGAGGTAGGCCCACAGGATCAAGTCCCAGGGAGGACTGATGGTAGTGGAATTGCAGCTTTCCACTCATTCCAGGATGGTTTAAAGGCACAGACTTAGCCAGGCCTGCTAACACTAGCATATATTCCAACAACTCGAGAGACCAAGGCAGAAAGAGTGCAAATTCAAGGACTATGTAGCTTAGGCTACAAAGACAGCCTTGAACTTGACACCCTATCTCAAAAACAAACAAACTACCCCCCCTCAAAAAAAAAACCCACAGGGGCCAGAAAGATGGCTCAATTGGTAAAGTGATCATCAGTGCTTCATCTAAGCCCAATCCCAAGAATTCACATTTTGAAAAAAAGACAACAAGCCTGTCTGTGGTGGTGTTTATAATCTCAGTACTGGGGAGGCAGAGGAATCCCAGTTGCTCTCTGGCCAGATAATCTAGCTAAGCTGATAAGATCCAGGTAAAAGTGAGAGACCTTGTCTCAAAAGAAAAATCAAGGTATCAAGAGTCTACATAAGACATTCAAGTTTGACTTCTGGCCTCCACATACCCACACACATGTGTACTCTCTAACACATACATATTATGGGAAGCCCTCCAGGGATGACCAATCAAACACAGTTTATAGTCAACTGTAAATCTTTATTCCCACCAGCTAAGACTATGCCCAAGTATCTGGGACCCAAGTATAGCACCAACTGGTCAAACTGCTTCCCACTTCTATTTTAGATCAGTCTTTCCAACCAACAGAACTCTCTCTCTCTCTCTCTCTCTCTCTTTCACACACACACACACAAAACACATGGTAAAGACAAACAAACATGGATATTACACATGCATACACCTGAACAGACCAGAAGAGTCTGATGACACCTCAAGTGGATCCTGGATCTATGTTCAATTCCAACCTCTTCTCTTGTCTCCTAACCAGATGGCCCTGCCTACAGACCATCTTACTTACAGAGGTGGTTAGACCAGATCAATTTTTATTTACCTTTGGTGTAGGCGGGAGTGGAGTTGGCGTGCCTCCAGAGCACTACTTAGTAGCAAGGGAAAACCTCTCCGGTTGAGTCGTGGAATGTCTCCAGTGTGTACCCCTTAGGAGTCCTCTCTAACCACACACTCTGCCCTGATGTTCAGGAGCTGGAGTTTCCTGAGTGTCAGGTCCAGTCTCTAGGGACCTCAGCTGAGCCTATATCCTCAGCCTGGGATCCCATCAGAGATACCAGATGACTACCCAGACACTGTCTACAGCCAATTGAAAATATTCCAGCCTTCCAGGTTTACACTCAGGTACTTGGGAAATAAGTGTAGCACTGAATAGTTGGGTCAGGGGCTTTTAGAAGCAAAAATCACATCCTGACATCTTGTTGACAAGGGGAAGGTTTATGTAAAACCAGGCTGGCTTTTAACTTGCCTGTGGGGTGCCCTTTTGCCTCTTAAGAGCCTGGGATTACAGGTGTGCATCACCATGCTAATTCCTCAGGTAAAGGAGAGAGAGAGGGAGAGAGGGAGAGAGGGAGAGAGGGAGAGAGAGAGAGAGAGAGAGAGAGAGAGAGAGAGAGAGGAGGCTGGCCAAGAGCACGTGGAGAGGGAGGGGGGAGAGAATGGGGAGAGAGGGGGTAAGGAGGAGCAGGGGCAAGAGGAGAGAGCAAGAGCAAGATGGCAAGAGAGAGAGGAGGGGGCAAGTAGCCCCTTTTATAGCGAGTCAGGCATACCTGGCCGTTGCCAGGTAACTGTGGGGCGGAACCCAGACTAAATGCCAACACCAACAGATTCCTGATAGCTTTCTGACCTCCACAGAGACTGTAAGGACTTTCTTCTGTGCCACTGCCCTAAAATAAGAGTAGTGACTCACACCTTTAATCATAGCACTTGGGAGGCAGAGGCAAGGAGATCTCTGTGAGTTTAAAGCCAGCCTGGTCTACATAATGAGTTTCTAGGACTGCCAGTGTTACAGTCACACCCTCTCAAAAAGAATAGAAGGAAGGGGAGGAGGAGGAGGGAGAAGAAGAGGAGGAAGAGAAGAAGGAAGAGGAGGAGGAGAATGGAGAAGAGGAGGAGGAGGAAAAGGAGGAGGAGGAAGAAAAGGAGGAAGAGGAAGAAGATGAAGAGGAAGAAGAGGAAGAGGAAGAAGAGGAAGAGGAAGAAGAGGAGGAAAGGAAGGAAGGAAGGAAGGAAGGAAGGAAGGAAGGAAGGAAGGAAGGAAGTGCGGGGTGCAGTATTCCCAGGTTTCTTTATACTCCGTAATTCTTAACAAATAATGGCTGCCATTAGGTCTCTGGAAGTTCATATATTCAGAAATGACAGCCTTGGTTTAGCTCAAGCTGGACTATAGAAGGATTTCTGGCAGTTGGATAAAAAGCCAGCATGTCTGAGGAACTTGTGAAACAGGTTCCTCCAAAAGGAAATATTTCCCTTGCCTCTGGCAGAGATACAATGTCTCCCCATTGACATATACCTGGGGTTGCTTATCAAAGCCCATGCTGGCCTCCAGGTTCCTACAGTCCCTATTCACAAGTATCTGTTATCTATTTCAAAGCCCCACACTAGCTTCCTCTCTCCTACTCTAATCTCTCAGGCCTTCCCCAGCTCAAAGGCTTCTCTTCCCCCAGTTACTTCTCCTGCATGATTTTTCCACACCCCACATCCCTAGTGCTGGCCATATCCAGTCGGCCTCGTTTTCTCTCTACTCTAGACACTTCCAGATGCCTCTGGATGTCTTTTCTTTCTTAAGCCCATTAAAAACCTGCCCACCCAATGATCATTTCAGTGCTTTCTTTACTGAGCCCTCCCCATACAGCTGCCTATAGTTGTGGGTTGACATGAAGCCCCAGTGAGCACAGGGTTTCACACTTACTGTCACAGTTAGGGTTTCATTGTTCTAAGGAAACACCATGACCGAGACAACGCCTATAAAGGACAACATTTAATTGGGGCTAGCTTACAGGTTCAGAAGTTCACTCTTTTATCATCATGGTGGGAAGCATGGCAGAGTGCAGGCAGACAATGGTACTGGAGGAGGAGCCGAGAGTTCTACATCTTGATCTGAAGGCAGTCAGGAGGAGAGTGGATAAGTTGCTCATTGAGCTTTGAGCATAGCTTGAGCATTAAGATGTCAAAGCCCACCCCACATTTGACATAGTTCCTCCAACAAGGCCACGCCCAACCCAATAAGGCCACACCTCCTAATAGTACCATTCCCTATGGGCCAAGCGTTCAAACACAGGAATCTGTGGGGGCCATACCTATTCAAACCACCACACCTAGTTCACTATGTGTTAGTTTTGTTTCATTTTGATGTTTTCTGTTGCTGTAGCAAAATATCTAATGGGTGGTAATTATTTGTTTGGGTAAGGGTCTAGCTATATAACCTTGTCTGGCCTGAAAGTTGCTATGTGGTCCAGACCAGCCTTGAACTCACAGAGATACTCCTGCCTCTGCTTCCTGCTGGGATTGAAGGTTTGTATCACCATGCTGGACAAGTTAGGTTGACTTTTTTTTTTTTTGAGTGATTTATTTCAGTTTATGATTCTGCTTCAAGGCTGAAGCTGCATTCGACTATTGCCTGTTCAGTGGTTTGAATGAGAATGGCTCCTGTAGACACATATACTTGAATTTTTGTGTGGAGTGGCACTATTTGAAAAGGAGGAGGAGGTATGACTTTGTTGAAAGTCACAGGGGCGAGGAGGGGGGAGGTTGAGGTTTCAAAACCTCATACTAGGCCCAGTCTCAATCTCTCTCCCTTCCCCTTCCCCCTTTCTCTCCTTCTCCCTCTCTCTCTACCTCTCCTTCTCTCTCCTTCTCTCTGCCTGTGGATCAAAACAGTAGCTCCCAGTTACTTCTCCAGCACCATATCTGTCTCCATGCTCCCACAATGATGATACTAGACTAAGCCTATGAAACTGTAAGGCAGCTCCCAGTTAAATGCTTTCTTTTATAAGAGCTGCTGTGTAGCGGAATATTTCCCTGCAACCCACTCCCACCCCACCCCCACTACATTTGCAATAAAGCTCGGTGATTGGGCAGTATGAGAGGTAGGCGGAGTGAGGAGCGGGAGAAGGAAGGAGGCGATTGACCATGGAGGAAGACAGATGGGTCAAAAGCAGTCCTGGGTAGCAATTTCTATCAAAGGGTTACGTATTGGGTAACAATTCTAATTGGGTGAGCATCTTGTTAATTGAGCATTTCCAAATATATAAATCCATTGGACAATCTTTAAGCCTCAAGAGTCTTCATTCTACCGGGTACCGTGAGGATGGGGGGTATTGGCAGAGCCAGCCACCACACTGGTGTCTTGTGGGTCTAGTTGTGGTGTGCTTGACCTCTGGCTGCTTCTAGCGGTGGTGCACATAGCTTTTGGCCGGGTCTTGTTTGGAACATGGCAGCCAGAGCTAAGCAGAACTGCCCTGGCCAATTAGATAGCCCGCCTGCACTATTGCTTTTCAAAATATCTCCCATTTCAGTGCTGCGGTCATGGTGTCTCTTCACAGCAATAAAACTGACAGTGTCTCAACATGGCATTAAATAGTGTCCCAAGGGCATTAAATAAAAAACACTGGGCACATTTACATGTCCCTTTTATTGTCTGACTCCTTACAAAGCCACCATCTTTAATCTTGGGGACTCCACTGTTAACATCTCCTCTAGGGTCTGCCCAACACCTAGCAATAGGTATGAGACTGGCTTACATATGAAAGGATTGTTCCCCCCACCCACACACACACACCCATCTTCTTCTTCCCGTGGGTTCACAGCCAGCCTCTTCCCTTTTTTCTCTCTCCTCTTCTCCTCTCTCTTTCTGTCCTTCTCTGTCCCCTTCCTTCCTTCCTCTGTCTCTACTCCCCCAGAGCCCCTTTCCATGTCCCAAATAGACTTGATTTTATACTAGACATGTCATATGGCTGATACCAGAGATAGGGGAATGCCTCAGCATGGGCCCTGCTAAGGCACCCCCTCCAACCACATCACACTACCGCTTCATAAAATATATCATCCACCCCGATGGCAACATTAGTCCTGATCAACATCTATAGACTTCAGTTCTGCACACTTTATTGGAATTAAGTTTTCACCCTAATATGCTACAATAGGGATTCAAGTCAACACACGAGGCTTTCTTTTTTTTGTTTTGTTTTTGTTTTGTTTTGTTTTTTTGGTTTTTTGAAACAGGGTTTCTCTGTGTAGTCCTGGCTGTCCTGGAACTCACTCTGTAGACCAGGCTGGCCTCAAACTCAAGAAATCTGCCTGCCTCTGCCTCCCAAGTGCTGGGATTAAAGACGTGCACCACCACTGCCCACACACGAGGCTTTCTAGAACACATTCAAGCCGTAGCCAAGGCACAGTGCTCTCCTGAAGCTTTGGGGTGGCAACCATACTGCACTTTTCCATATCACCTTCCTGGGAGCTGAGTTATCACCTTATCAGTTATTTATAATTAATGATATATTTGTTGCATTCTCTTTTTTATCTTATGCATTTTCTGTCCTGCTTAAAAATGTTCTTACTGATGGTTAATACTACCTCTCTCCTCTTTGTACCTTAAGAAATAGAAAAGCACGCCGGGCGGTGGTGGCGCATGCCTTTAATCCCAGCACTTGGGAGGCAGAGGCAGGTAGATTTCTGAGTTCGAGGCCAGCCTGTTCTACAGAGTGAGTTCCAGGACAGCCAGGGCTATACAGAGAAACCTTGTCTCGAAAAACCAAAAAAAAAAAGAAATAGAAAAGCAACCCAAATTATAATTTTAATTAAATATATACATACATACATACATACTTACATACATACACATATACATACATATACATATACATACATACATACATATATACACACACATATATATACATGGATGGTGGGAGACTGTAATGCTAGCTGGCAGGGGTTAGAGGCAAGAGGAACAGTTCAAGGTCATCCTTAGCTACAGAATGAGTTTGAGGCCAGCCTAGGATACATGGGCCCTTGCCAATAAAACAGAATAAAGTAAGCATAGTTTGAAAGAATCTCCAGGCTCAGGCTTTTTATTCTGGATTTTACTGACAACAAAGACAAGGCTGAAGATAATTAATGACAGTGTTACCACCATAGCTCTGGCCTCTAGAATCCCTGTGGGCCATCTTCGTCTGCACCTAAGCCAAGAGTAGGCCCTATGCCAGCTGGAGTCTGGGAGGAGTGTAGGGAAGGGGATTGGAACACATTTCCCATCCGGAGCTTCTGTGGGTGCTCCACACCCTTGTGCCCTAGGAAACAGCTTCTCCTTCAAGTCTTAATGCAGGTATCATTTCCCCCAGAAAGCCCCTGCTGATGTGCCAGACTAGATAGAGCGTGATGGCAAACACACTCTCCTTAAACCCCACCCTTCTCCTGTGTAGCACTATAAAGGTGTAATTAGTGAGTAGCCCCTTGCGTAAAGTCTGTCTGCTGTAGACTAGTAAACTACCTGCAGACAAGGCTCTTTCCCAGGCTTCTGTTCCCAGCATGTGACACTCACCAAGAGGCCCTCGGTTATATATGCTGATTTGATGACACAGTTATGCAAAAAGTTCTGCAATAAAGAACCATATCAATGCTATTTTGATTTGTTGTTGTTGTTTGGGTTTGATTTTGTTGGTTGGTTGGTTTTGGCTTGGGGTTTGGGCATTGACACTTTGTTTTGTGGCAGGGTCTCATGTGGCCCAGGCTGGTCTTTAACTTCCTATGTGGTTGAGGATGACCTTGAACCTTCTCTGCCTCCAGGTGGAAAGAGGAGGCTCTCTCCTTCCACCACGTGGGGCCCAGGTGTCAAACTCAGGTCCTCAAACTTGATGGCGAGTGCTCCACCCACTGAGCCATCTCACCAACCCTGAAACACTTCTTGACTCAAGATACACTTTTATTTATTTTTTATCATTTTTCTTTTTTTATTGGTTACATCTATACATCTCCTCCATCTCCTCCCATACCTGATTCTTCCCCTCTTTTTCCCCTCCCCCTCTTCTTTTCCTCCCAAGTCCTTCCCACCCTCAACTTCCCTTGATTATTTTGTTTCCTCTTTGAAGTAGGACTGAAGCATCCACTCTTTGGCCTTCCTTCCTCTTGAGCTTCATGTGGTCCGTCAATTGTGTTGTGGGTATTCCATGCTCGTCACTTCATATCCACTTATTAGTGAGTATATATCATGTATGTTTGTTTGTGACTGAGTTACCTCATGCAGGATGATAATTTCCAGTTCTATCCATTTGCCTGTGAATTTTATGAAGTCATTGTTTTTAATAGCTGAGTAGTATTCCATTGTGTAAATATACCACATTTCCTGTGTCCATTCTTCTGTTTTGGGACATTTGGGATCTTTCCAGCTTCTGTCTATTATAAATATGGCTGCTAAAAGCAAAATGGAGCCTTATTACATGTTGGAGCATCTTCTGGGAATATGCCCAGGAGTGGTATATCTGGGTCCTTAGGTAATACTGTGTCCAATTTTCTGAGGAACCACCAGACTAATTTCCAGAGTGGTTGTACCAGCTTGCAACCCCACCAGCAATGGAGAGGTGTTCCTCCTTCTCCACATCCTTGACAGCATCTGCTGTCACCTGAGTTTTGTTCTGACTGGTGTGAGGTGGAATCTCAGGGTCGTTTTAGTTTGCATTTCCCTGATGACTAAGGATGTTGAACATTTCTTTAGGTGCTTCTCAGCCATTCCAGTTTCCTCAGTTGAGAATTCTCTGTTTAGCTCTGTTCCCCATTTTTAATAGGGTTATTTGGTTCTCTGGAGTCTACATATCCAGTCTGTTAGTCTGTCTTCTTATTGGGGAATTGAGTCAATTGATGTTAAGAGATATTAAGGAACAGTGATTGTTGCTTCCTGTTATTTTTGTTGTTAGAGGTGGAATTATGTTTCTGTGGCTATCGTCTTTTGGGTTTGTTGAAAGATTACTTTCTTGCTTTTTCTAGGGTGTAGTTTTCCTCCTTGTGTTGGAGTTTGCCATCTATTATCCTTCGTAGGGCTGAATTTGTGGAAAGATATTGTGTAAATTTGGTTTTGTCATGAAATATCTTGGTTTATCCATCTATGGTAATTGAGAGTTTTGCTGGGTATAGTAGCCTGGGCTGGCATTTGTGTTCTCTTAGGGTCTGTATGACATCTGCCCAAGATCTTCTAGCTTTCATAGTCTCTGTTGAGAAGTCTTGTGTAATTCTGATAGGTCTGCCTTTATATGTTACTTGACATTTTTCCCTTACTGCTTTTAATATTCTTTCTTTGTTTTGTGCATTTTGGCGTTTTGACTATTATGTGACAGGAGGAATTTCTTTTCTGGTCCAATGTATTTGGAATTCTGTAGGCTTCTTGTATGTTTATGGGCATCTCTTTCTTTAGGTTTCTTCTATAATTTTCTAAATATAGAAGAAAACTTTTTTTTTTGTTGAAGGTATTTACTGGCCCTTTAAGTTGGGAATCTTCACTCTCTTTTATGCCTATTATCCTTAGGTTTGGTCTTCTCATTGTGTCCTGGATTTCCTGGATGTTTTGTGTTAGGAGCTTTTTGCATTTTGCATTTTCTTTGACAGTTGTGTCAATGCTTTCTATGGTATCCTCTGCACCTGAGATTCTCTCTTTTATCTGTTGTATTGTGTTGGTGAGGACTATGATCTATGACTACTGAGCTCTTTCTTAGGTTTTTATCTCCAGGGTAGTCTCCCCTTGTGATTCTTTATTGTTTCTATTTTCATTTTTAGGTTTTGGATAGTTTTCAATTCCTCCACCTGTTTGGTTGTGTTCTCTTGTAATTCTTTAAGGGATTTTTTGTGTTTCCTCTTTAAGGGCTTCTACCTGTTTACCTGTGTTCTCCTGTATTTCTTTATGTCCTTCTTAAAGTCCTCTATCATCATCATGAGATGTCATTTTAAATCAGAGTCTTGCTTTCTAGTGTGTTGGGGTATCCAGGGCTTGCTATGGTGAAAGAACTGGGTTCTGATGATGCCAAGTAGCCTTCGTTTCTGTTGCTTATGTTCTTGCCCTTGCTGTGTCACAGGGTCAGCTCCAGGCACAGATGGAAACCAGAAGGATCCTGTCCCAGGCTGTTCCTCAGTTCTTGTTTCCTGATGGCTCTGGACTGGTCCCTCTTGGGCCAGGAATTTGAGCAGAAGTGGTGGTGTTACCTGTGCTGTCAGGTATGTCAGCACACCTGGGTGACCAGATCTCTGTAGGCAGGATTTGGGTACAGAGAACTGTGGCACAGGGTCTGCTCCAGGTGCAGATGAAAACAGGAAGCAAGATAGGCTTTTATCGAGAAACAGTAACAACCTAAGAAACTAGGCTGACCCATATCCTAAGGGCACACTTTGAGAAGTGCTGCACCAGTCTAGCCACATGCTGCTAAAACCCGAAGAAAGCAGGTTTGGAAAACAATGCAGTGTTCCCTGTCCCCTGCCTCAGAGACCCGCTCTATATTAGAATTAGAAACTAGCACTGTTCCACAGCCATGCAAGAGAGTGACAGCCGCTGTCACCCTCTTGTTCCCTCTCAGATCTTGTTCAAGGCCAATGCAGAGCCTGACCCTCAATCAACACAGAGGAGAAGGGTGGACATTTCAGATGACAACAGCTACTTGAGGAAATGAGAGATTCTGAAGGGACCATGTAAGGGGCGCTAGTCACAGCCAGGGGAGAGTCCTTGATGCCAAGGAGCTGAGCGGAATGGAGCAGCAAGGCACATGCTGGGCCAGGTGGAACCAGAAAGAATAGGTGTCTCCAGGTGTCTCCTGGGAGATGAGAGCCTGCTAACAGCTGTGTGTTTGCCAAGGGCAGGGCAGCTGTGCCCTAGCTTGCATATCACTTGTTACTGTTGAGCCAGAATAGAAAAAAAGGGAACATTCTGGACATGAGAAGGATAAGTAGCTGGTAAAGCCTCTTTCCAGATGAGAGTCAAGCATTGCAACACAATGCACATTTGCTAAAGGCCTTTCTTCCTTCCCAGCTGTAGATCAGAAAATTTCTAGGAATCTCACCAGAACCCCTTGAGCAACCCCAATGACCCCTGGCATTACCTTATCACAGCAATCCCATCTAGGGCAGCTCAGCAACCACCCTGCAATTCCAATTAACAGAAAGAGGACTAGAGAGAGAAGGGGAGAGGGTCCCTTAAATATGTTATGCAAATGAACTTCCAGAAGCTTCTGAAATCCTATATACAGCCACCACAAGGACACGTAAAAGCAGCTCTCCTCTGAGAAGTCAATACCCACGGCTTCAGGTATGCCTGGTTCTCCCCCCAGGCTCTGCTCTCTCTATTTTTAATAAGCCGACTGCTTATTACTGGCTCATTCGGACATAGTTTTCTGTGTCAAGGCCGAGGATCTAGATTAAGGAAACTCCTCAGGCTGCTGCAGGCAGCGATGTGGAGCTGTGCTGTCACCACTGCCCACAGCTGACTTTGCCTGTACAAGGAGTAGCAGCTGGAGAAAAAAGTAGACGTGCCTCTGAGATCACAGCACAGATCCAAAGAAACTCGTGAAGGCAGGGATGGGGGAAGATCCAGGGAATAGCCAGCTTCCAGAGAAAATGAAGAAAACCAGTCCTTCATTTCAAGAAGTAAAGATCCTACTTGACCTGTGGAGGTCAAGGGCTATGCTGCCACTAAGTGTAGAGACAGACTAGGGTGATGATCGGAAGCACAGTGAGGAGAGAGCAAACAAGATCCACGCTGACCTCTCAACCCGAGTCCATCAGAGATAGAAGGTCAAATACAGAGGTCAAAGGGGCTCTGAGCAAGTTCATGCTGCAGCAATCCAAGGGGAGCCTCAGTGCTCTGTAGGAAAATAACTATAGAGCAACTTAGTTCTTAGAGGTTCCGCTAGCCTACCCGGATGCCAGAGGAAGAGATGTCACTGCCTTTAGAACCAATTCCAAACACAGGGTGACTTCATGTCCATAACTTAATCAGATCCACAAAGAACTCATGTCCAAATAAGGTCACATTTAGGTAATTTGGAGGAGAACTCAGCCATATATCTCAGGGTACATAATTCAACCCATTGCATAGTCTTGGGCAACTGTTTACTTCTTCTGAGTCTCAATTTTCTCACCTGGAAACTGACTCAAAGCCAACTTGCAAGGTCACTGTTGAGGTCTAGAAGAGATTACATAGGCTCTGACATGGAGTAAACTCAAGGACATAACACTGAAAGGAACCAGTCACAAAGAAGATGCCATGAAGAATCCCTCCTACTGAAGGTATCAGAAGCCATCCAACTAAGGTGGAACCATGGGTCCCCAGCAGCTGGAAGAAGAGGACAGCATGGGAATTTGCTGTATTGCAGAGGTCCAGCTTGGCAGGATGATGGATTTACAGAGCCTGGAGTCTTAGTTAGAGTATCTAGTGCTATGTTAAAACGCTGTGGCCAAAAACAGCTTGGAGAGATAAGGGTTTATTTCAGCTCACAGCTTGTAGTCCATCATCCAGGGATATCAGCGCCAGAGTGGAGGCAAGAACTCGTCTAGAGGCCACAGAGGAGTGCTGCTTACTGTCTTGCTCTTCATGCCTGCTCCGCCTGCTCTCCTGTAGAACTCAGGGGTGGCATTTTTATAGTGAGCTGGGCCTTCCCACATCAACCAATCAACCAATCAATAAAGAAAATGATTGGCCATAGGCCAATCTATTGGAGGTGTTTTCTCAGTTGAAAGTCCCTCTTCCCAAATGGCTCTAGCTTGTGTCAAGTTGACATAAAACCAGAGAGCACAATTCTTTACAGAACAATATGAATATATTTAACACTACTGAACTGTACTCTCAAATACCAGTGAGGCTGGCAAGTTTTCTCGCAAGCCTGACAGTCTGCGTTTGTTCCTTGGAATTCACATGAGTTTTTGTTTGTTTGCTTGCTTGTTTGTTTTTGTTGTTATTGGTTTTGTTTTTATTTTTTGTTTTGTTTTTTGTTTTGTTGTTGGTTTTGGTTTTTTGTTTTTTTAAAAGCCAGATGTGGCAGCTTGAATCTGCAATCCCAGCACTCCTGCAAGGAGATGGGAATAAGACATGCATGAGTAGCATGGCAGGAATGAACTCTGACCCCTCTGAACATACAAACGCTGCAGAGAAGGAAACTGTGTGAAGTAACTGTAATCCAGGTACAGGGAGGCTCACACGCCAGCATCCACACATGTGCTGCCAAGAATCTACTTAACTCCAGCCCCACCCAGGCCAGGCTCAGGGGTGTGTGTCTGGAATAAGCCTCTCCTTAACTTTCTAAACCTCTTAGAGACTCATTAGGAACGTTTGGGAAAGTCATGGAAAGTTACACAGCTGCTATTGGATCTGAAGGAGAAAAGATGTGTGGGTCTTTGAGAGGGTTTAAGATCTGAATTACAGAAAAATTCCCTACTGGGCTTTTTTCTTTCTTTTTCTTTTCAAGATCCATGCAGCCCTAGCTGGCCTTACACTCACTGTGTAGCCAAGGATAATTGAGTTTCACGTCTCATCTCACCATTGCTGAGGTTATAGATGCATGTATGCTACCAGGACAGATTACATGGACCTGAAGACTAAACTCAGGGCTTCATGCACACACACAGGGCAAGTACTCTATCAACTGGGCTATATCCCCCACTCTCAAAAATGAGTCCTGACGGTGGGGTGGGTGGGGGCAGAGCAGTCCAGTTGGTTTTAGAACAATTAAAAAAAACTGATATGGTAGGGTCTCTGTGTCTCAGTAAATGACTGGGGTGATGCCAAATTGTTCCTCTGTCACTGATTGCCTGGGAAAACTGGGAAAGCTTCTCAGGGCTCCTAAGTAGAGGATGTGACTTGGTAGGTCTTAGCCCAACACAAGCCCTGGGCCTCAAGGAAGAGATCTCAGGTAGAGAACAGAAGCCACGGAGAAAGCCACGCTCTGTGGCTGGTCTCCTATGTCAATTTACTTTAAAATTCACCCCAAACCACAGAAAGAGTCCCTTGGCACTACAGACATGCCCTAGACTAAGAAGGTCCTCTCAGAATGGGTGGGGTAAAGGCTCCACTTGGCCCTCAGTGAAGAACCGTCCTTTCATGGTAGTTGCTGGCACTGCCAGACAAGAGGGGACAGAGGTCCAGCTGGCAGTGAGGAAGGAGGAGGAATGACTGTGGCCAAGAGCCACCCACCAAGCATCCAGCAGTGCTAGGGGAACAGAGGGGCTGGCTTTGTGTCAGGTTTCTCTGCTGCGCCCACTCTGCTCCCTGCCTCCAAACAAACTGACCAACAGTCAGAGACCAGCAGGAGCCAGAAGGAACAGACTGTCTCTGTCTTGATGAGGCCAAACCCACAGTAGAAATGTACTCTCTTAACCGAGGGCCCCAAGACCAGTCAGAACTTCCTGAAGCAGCAGTGTGCCTAGGAAGATGAGGGAGGTGGAGGGAGAGGGGCTTTACAATTGACTTAGAAGAGGATTGGTTAAAACCAAAAAATGGGGAGGGGAGATTGGAGAGAGGGGTGATTGCTCATACCTTAGCCAAGAAAGGAGCCCAAGGAAGCAAGAGGGAGAGGCAGAGGCAGAGGACACAGTCTGAAAGTGCCACAGAGGCAAGGAAGGGCAACTGAATGTAGCCCGGGAAGTGTGTGTGTGTGTGTGTGTGTGTGCATTTGTGTGCACATATATGTACACACACACACATGTGTGTGCATGCACATGTGTGAATGTGTGTGTGAAAATGCACATGAGAAAAATCTAGCATCCTGCCCATGTTCCAGAGGCCCTTGAGCACACCGGCACAGTTGCACAGCCATCACAAGCTCTATAACATTTCCATCTTGCAAAATGGAAGCTCTCCCCCATTAAACACTAACTCTCCAATTCATCCTTCACCACAGCCCCTGGCAACCATTTTCTGTCTCTCTCTCTCTCTGTCTGTCTCACTGTCTGTCTCTCTCTCTTCCTCTGTCTCTGTCTCTGTCTCTCTGTCTCTCTCTCTCTCTCTCTGCGTCTGACAGCTCTGGGCTGAGCAACAAGAAGGATCAATGAATGAAGCCACACTCTACCCACTTTGTGGCTGTCTTACATCGATTACCATAATGTCCTCAGGTATCTTAGTTCTATTGCTGTGAATAGACACCATAACCAAGGCAACTCTTAATTGGGGGCACACTTACAGTTTCAGAGGATTCACCCATTATCATCATGGTAGGAAGCAGATAGGTATGGAGCTAGAAGAATTAGCGGAGAGCTTTACATCCTGATCTGTAAGCAGCAAGAGTGGGGGCGGGGGGCTGGATCTGGCACGGACTTTTGAAACCTCAAATCCCACTCCCATTGACACACCTCCTCCAACAAGACCATGCCTCCAAATCCTTTCCAAACAGTTGGAACCAACTGGGGACCAGCATGCAAGTAAATGAGTCTACAGGGTCATCTTCAGTCAAACCACCACATCGGGTTTCTTCTATGTCACGGCGCCTGAAAGAATGTCTTTTTTAAGCGTGACTAATATTCCATCGAGTATTTTTATCATATTGTTTCTTTGCTTCACCTTGGTCTACTGGAAAGGCTATGGCTACGGACACTGGAGGGCAAACATTGCTTTAATTTCTTATTTTCCCTTTTTGAGACATACATAGAAGCAGAATTGGGTCCTCTTGTAGCCATGTGTAATTTTTAGAGGATGAGTCACTTCATATTCCCACTCAGAGTGTACAAGGTTCTGGTTTCTTCACATCCTTGCCAACACTTGTGATTTTCTGGATTTGGGGTTTTTATTTGTTCGCTTGTTGTTATTGTCGTTGGGTTTTTGTTTGTTTATTTGCTTGCTTGGTTGCTTGCTTTTAGTGGTGGTCATTCTAGTTCTAATTCTAATTAATGGGTACTCATCGTGATTCAATCTTGACTTTTAAGAAGTTGACTTCTGGGCACAGGTGATATACAGTTCAGTTAATACCTGGAATTGATCCCCAACACTGCGTGTGAACCAGGCTCACCGGTTTCCACTCGTAATCTCAGTGACTATCTCAGAGATAGAGATGGATCATTAGAAGTTCAACCGCATCCTCAGCCACACAGGAAGTTCCAGGCCAGCCTGGGCTATTTTTCTCCTCTGTCTAGAAAAGCAAAAGGGAGATGCAGGAGGGAGGGCTTAGCCTGTAAGCGCATGTACTGCTCTTGCGGAAGACCCGAGTTCTGTTTGCACTTCACACCCGTGACTCACACCCACCTAAAACTCCCACTCCAGGGAGAACTGACACCTGTGGCCCTCTGCACCTGCACTCTCATGCTCATGTGCACATGTGCACATATGTACAGATGAAAACAAAAGAAAGCTTGGGCTGGAGATGGGCTAAGTGGCTAAGAACACATAGCGCTCTTGCAGAGAGGGCCAAGTTCAATTCCCAGAACCCAGGTCAGTTCGTGACCATCCGTAGCTCCACCTCCAGGGGGTGTGGCCTCCACTGGCACATGCCCACACAGAGACACACAGACACATCAACTAAAAAGAAAAAAAAAATTATTTTAATTTACTTCTTGGCTGTTCCAGACAAGAGAAATAGTCCTTTCAGGATACACACATCAAAAGTGCCACTGTGGGTTTTTGTTTGTTTGTTTGGTTGGTTGGTTGTTTTTATGTCACCTTCACTGAAAGCATGACTGTCACGCCACTTGTCCTTCTGTTTCTGTTGCTCATTTGGCGTCTTCCACGTCGGCTGTCAGCGCGAATGAATGGATTGAGATGTCCCGTCCCATAGTCTTCAGGTGGCCTGTTAGGGCTGAGAGCCACCAGTTCCCCTGCATGCTCTGTAAACAGCGTCACCATTTCCTATGTGCGCCACTAAAAGGAAGAGGTGAGGGAGCCAAGCGGGTTGATTTCTTTGGCCTTCTCTCTCAGCCTCCTTCAAAGTGAGGCTTCTGAAACATTAAAATCCTTTCCCTTTCCAAAAACTTGCTTCTCCTAAATGAAATGGGTCCAGGCTCTGAAACCATGAACTCGACTATGAATTCCCGTGTTCCTCTGAAACACAACCAACTGCTTTGTTCCATCTGGGTTATTCTGGGATGTCTCTTTGCATGACATATGCATATCCCCAAGGCAACGCAGGACATTAGAGCTAATCAGACAGGGTTGGAACCAGAGGGCAATCCTCAATGCCTGTCACTCATGTTGCCCAGCCACACAGGAAGGACAGCCTTGCCTCTTGGACTAAGCAGTTGTGTCCGTTCACTCCATGGTCTCTCTTTTGGAAGGCACAGCAGCCAAACAATGACAGGCTGGCTTCCTATGAGAAGAAAACATAAAGCAAGACAAGCAGGCTGTGTGCCATCAAGAGATCAGAAAAGAGAATGAGGTTCTTCCCAGGAAGGGTAGCACCAGAGGGAAAGGACCTGCCTGAGGAAGCTGTCCTTCTGACAGATGGTGAGTGCCATCTGAGGTCAGTGTGGCTCGTCCTCCCTGTCCCAGTTTCCTCTTCCACAAAGCAGGCGTGTGTGGTGGAAGTAGATCAGGGCTTCCCACAGAAAACAAATGCCCCAGAATGCCAAGTCAAGAGAAAGACCGAGTGCTCATCCCTGGGAAGCAGGGCAGATCCATTAGATCAGTGTTCTTTGGGGACCTGTGCTGACTGTACAACCGAGAAGGAGCCACTTCTGTGAAAAAGACGAGATGATCATTGTAAGCTTCTGCCATTCATAAAAGGCCATACCATACATAGGTGTGGCAGTACATACCAGAACCCATGAGAGACTAAGATAGGACTGAAAACCTGAGTCACAAAGCAAGGTCAAGGCTATCCCCGGCTACATAGTGTGACCCTGTCCTCAGACAAAAAGCAAACAACCCCTCCATTCCCTGCAGTGTCTGTGAGAAGTGAAATTAAGCCCTTTGCATTATTTAGGCAGACTCAAAACGATAGAATACATGATGTTGAAGAACCCTCACACATCTTTGAGCTGAACAGTCTTCCAAGTTGGCTGTATCAAGTCCAAAAATTCATTCAGTTGTTTGGTTAGAGCTCAGTACCTAACACAGGTAAGAGAAAACTGTTCAGAGTAAGGCGTGGTTGAGGCTGGGCTACCTGGGCCTCAGTATCACTCCTTTGCAGCTCACGAGTCTTTCCAGTGAAAGCCCAGTCATTTTGCTTGACTCTAACATCTAGAGAGGCTGGATTACCAGCCCAGATGTCTTGATTCCAGGTGTGGTTTATTCTCCTTTTTAATCACACTGGGAATGGTAGGAGCCATTGACTAATTGTGGTGGTTTGAGTGAGGATGACCCACACAGGCTCATAGGTTTGAATGCTTGATCCCCAGTTAGTGCAGCTATTTGGGAAGGGTTAGGAGGTGTGGCCTTGTTGGAGGAGGTGTGGCCTTGTTGATGGAGGTGTGGCCTTGTTGGTGGAGGTATGATGCTGGAGGTGGGCTTTGAGTTTTCAAAAGCACACCAGGCTTCTTTCCCTCTCCTCCTGAAACTTGAAGATAAGATGTGAGCTCTCCAGCACCATGTCTACCTGCCTGCCTCACTCTGCACCATGATGATAATGAACTAATATGAAACTGTAAACAAACCCCCAATTAAATGCCCTATTTTGCAAGTTTCCTTGGTCATGATGTCTCCTCTCAGCAGTAGAACAGTAACTAAGACAGTAATAAAATGGCATAGGGATGAAAGAGTCAAGGCAGTAGGCAGGGAACAAGCAGATAGAATGTAAGAGGTGGGTTAAAGCAACATGTTTTGGAAAGAAAAGAATCAAGTGGATATTGGTTATTTTTAGGATCACTGCGTCAAAATACTGACAAACAATGTGATAGGGAAAGAAAACTTTATCTTGGCGTATGGTTTCAGAGGACCTCAGTCCATCAACGCATGGTGTAGTTTACAGCAGTGAGAGCATGTGGTGAAGGCTCCTCACACCATGAAAGACCAGAAAGTAGCAAGTGGTTGGAACTAGGGCCTGAACTATCACACTGCTTCTACTAGCTATGCCCCAACCTCATAAAAGTTCCACAGGCTCCTGTCACAGAGGAACAAGCGCTCAATGAGGATCAATGAGCCTGTGGGCGACAGTTCAGGTTCAAACTACAGCGAAGCGTTTCTGATGAGAGGTAGTTAGATACAGTTTCTTCATGTGTGAAAGACAGTGAAAACTGGGGCTAAAGAGATGGCTCAGTGGTTGACAGCACTGATTGCTCTTCCAGAGGACCCAAGTTCAATTCCCAGCACCCACATGCCAGCTCACAACCATGTATCTGTAAAGTGTAGTTTTAAGGATCCAGTGTGGTCTTCTAGCCTCTTGGGCACCAGATATGCACATGGTGCACAGACATATGTGCAGGCAAAACATCCATACACATGAAATAATATAATAAAACGGGAAGAGAATGAGTTAGTAAGGAGTAGCAAAAGGAGACTGCTGTATATGCATCCTTTGGACAGGAAGACACATCTCTTATACTGCAAATGAGGCACTGAGATGGCCTAACACTAACATGGGTATTCTGTAAAATGCCGTTTCCTAAACTGCTGGTAGTCTAACCTCAACATTCCAATGTTTGAGTCTACCTATCTCAAGAGTTTATGCAAATCAATCTCTGTGATTCTTGGAGTGGATAATCAATAAGGTAAAGTTGTGAAGATTAGAGATTCCCTCTTTTACCCATCCCCATCTCTGCTGCTATAGTGGTTAATACATGTCCACTTGACTAGGCCAAGGGCTGGCCTGATTAAATAGCATCTCTGAGTATGTCTATGAGGGTGTTTCTAGAAGGCGTTTGCATTTGAATCTGTGATCTCAGTAAAGATTTCCCTTCTCAATATGGTTGAGCATCGATCCACTGAAGGCCTCATTAGAATAAAAGAGAACTTTGTTCTTTTCTTCCTGTCCCCTTGCTTGAGCTAGAACATCCCAGTTCGTCTTCTCCTGCCCTCGGATTCTGGCTTCATGGGGTTTGTTCAGACTGGAGCCAAATTACATCATGCCCTGGGGTCCCAGCTTGTAGAATGTGGGACTTCTCAGCCTGCTAATCACATGAACCAGGGCTCATTATAAGTCTCCTTGTCTATTTTAATACATTTTAATGCATGTACCTCCTATTAGACTATTTCTCTTGAGAATGCTGATTAATTCTCATTTTCTCTAGTTACTGAATACAGAGGAAGTCTTCAAAATATCAGAGAAACTGTTCACCCTACAAAGCTGAGTGTTCACGTACAAGGTAAAGTATCCAGCAAGTATTTTATATTTGTGGGAAAATGTCAGCCACAACAAGAGGTCATTTCTAAGCCCAATTCAAGGTCATGACCCCCATCTTTAAAATTTCTAAAGTACTGGAGGTGCAAAGTTTCTGGAGACAATTGGGTAACAAACACCAGAAACCACAGAGGACACTGCCTTGGACCTAAAAGCTCAACCTCAGAGAAATGTCAGAGACGTGAAGAGAGAGTCAGGCAAAAGGTTGTTTGGAGAGGTATTATTTATGACATTTAAATTGTATGTGTCTGCCAAGAGAGACTGGTTAAGCAAATTATGATAAAGCTATATAATAAAATACCACTGTGCCCTTAAGTCCGTCTGTAAGAAAAGACTTGGAAGTAGTTATGATTTGCTAGGGGAAAAGAGAAGGCTGTATGCTGCATAGTACAGAATATATTTTGTTAATCTGTTTATTTTGGGGGGAAATACATGTGCCATGGTACATATATGGAAGTAAGAGAACTTTTCCCTTCCCACCAAGTGAGTCCCAGGAATGAAACTCAGGCAATCAGGGTTGGTGACATGAACTCTTAAGCTCTGAGTCACTGCACCATCTAAGAGGTACAATTTTAGAAAACATAGGTAACTTGCATATAAAACAAGCCTCTCTCTATTTCTCAAAATTGAGTCATAATTGATTTGATCACCACTTTGATTTGGTTTTCAATCCCATGAACTATGGAAGCTTACAGGCTGTTTTAGGATGCCTCTGACTTTCAGAGATGGGGATGGGGGAGGTACCAGAGTGCTCAAGATGTGAATCTCTGTCCCATTTCACTTTTCTATTTTTAGTTACATTTCATTTATTTAAACGTTTATTTATTATTTAGCAAGAGTATGCATGTAGGTCCTGGAAATTGAACTCTGGTCCCCAGGCTTTATGGGTAAGCCCCTTTACCTACTGAGTCATCTCACAAGCCCCTCATTTGCAATTTGTTTATATTTAATGGTGTTTTAACATTTATTTTGAAGATCCATTTTTAAAAACAAATAAGAGACAATCTGAGAAAAAATTGCATAGTTGATAACTCATTAAATAGGTATGGTAATTAGATCAGATGAAGGGGGGTATGTTCTCTTCCACAACTCCAGAAGTGAGTTCTGTGGTCTCACAGTCTCACAGTCTTCCAGGTTGGGGGTTGCGGGGAATTGTGGCAATTAAAGCTGCTTCCTAATCATGTAAATCCACAGTAGCAACTACAGAGGCAAAGTGTTCTTTTCTTCCCGTGAAATCAGTTTTGATCTTCAAACCGTGTCTTATTTTTTAAAAGATAAGATGCTGGAAACCCAGTGGGATTTGGTGATTGCTGCCTTTGCATGCACAGCCAGTCCTGGAAATAAGATCAAATCAACTGCCTGATCCAGGTAGGCAAGAGTTGACAAAGACCTTCTATCCTGATGACCTTTCTGCATGAATCACCTCTCAATGTTGTCATCTGTGAGGCCGCACTCAGAGTGAGGGTTTTCTGCAACCTATGTCTGTCCCTCCAGAATCTTCTCTGTCTTCATGGACTCAGATACCAGTCTGTACCAACACTGTCAGTCCCTAAGAACCCAGCACTCAAACTTTATACTACTATATAATTAGACAGAGAGAGAGAGAGAGAGAAAGAGAGAGAGAGAGAGAGAGAGAGAGAGAGAGAGAGAGAGAAGAGGGAGAAGGAGAAAAACAGGGGGGAGGGAGAAGGGAGGGAAGGGGAGGGGAGAGAAGAGGGAGGGAGAGGGGGAGGGGAAGAGGAAGGGGGAGGGGAAGGGGAGGGGAAGGGGGAGGAGAAGGGGAGGGGAAGGGGGAGGAGAAGGAGGAGGGGAAGGGGAGGGGAGGGGCAGGGGAGGGGGGAGGGGAAGGGGGAGACTCTAAGAGAGATGTACACTCACACAAAGCATCTGAGTAGTGGAGGGATGGAGAAAGAAGAGCAGGAATTTACATGCTGACTTTGAAGCTTTATTCATTGGGTTATTTTTTGACAGTGTCTCACCTGTTGCCAAGGACGGCTTAAATTTGTAAGCCACTATTAATCACGCTTTAACTTTCATTTCCTGACACAGCTTTGAAACCTGTCAGTTTCTTTGGCTTCTTACATCTCAGTTTATTCAATAGGCAATCTAATTTATTCAAATAAAGAGGTAAACTATAAAAGTCTTATAGTGGGGCTGGGGATTATATTTCAGTTGATAACTCACCTAGCACTCACAAAGTCCTGGGTTCCAATCCCCCCAACACCATACACTGTACCAGGCGGAGGTGCAGGGCTGTAAACCCAGCACCCGGGTATCCTGCAGAAGGGTGAGAAACTCAAGGTCATCCCTGTAACGCCTCCAGTTAAAGCAAGTCTGGGGTACACAAGACCCTGTTTAAAAAAAAAAAAACCTACAGTCTTATAGTAGCATTGTGGGAAAGAGAGGCAAATTCAAGGCAGCAAGCATCCTTGCAGGGGACAGGTGGCTACTTCAGAAGTGCACTCTTGTATCTACTATAGCTCATGCTTTGCACATTTAGAAAAATAGTAAGAAAAAATACTCAATTTAGCTGACTTAGGCAACCAAGATGTTACTGCCCATTTTCTGTACAGCGTCCCACCAACATCAAAGGCAGGAGCTCACAGGTAGGGTGGGGCTCCACGGTAGAGCATTTGCCTACACTCATGAGGACCTTTATTCCCTGGCACCAAATATTACTGGCTGTGGTGGTGCATGCCACTTCCTGGGAGAAGCCCTGAAGGATGAGCCAGTCAAGGTTATCCTCAGCTACATAGGGAGACCTGGGCCAGCGTGGGTACTTGAGAACTGTCACGTAAGTAACAACGATTTTCCAGGAAAAGAGGGAAAACTTGAAAGGCTGCTTCTCCTCAGCTCACAGGCCTAAGCCTGGGTTCACCAGAGGCTCACAATCTCTACGCCGTGCCCTTAGCTAGGGTGGCAGGGTCCTTGTTGAGAGAAAGCAGGTGCTTGCCTCTCTGTAGATAGTGTCTTCATGTCTGGTTTTTCTGTCTTGTTCTGCTCATTAGTTGGCTTTCATCCTTGTTTTCCCATCATCCATAGCTGCTTGATAGGACCAGTGAGACAGTAATCAAAGATGTTGCCATTATCTTTGAAATTGCTGAGAAACTAAACGCATCTGGTGTGCTCTGTGCAACTCTGCTTGGTTAGACTGCCACCATGTGTCTCTGGAGGGAACTGTCATTTCAGTTGGATACCCAGAATCACTTTGAATCAACCATTCACACTCTTTTTCTGTCTGCACACCTCTAAAGCATCACGGTAGCAGATACAGGCATAATTAGGGTGTGAAGCTTGCTCTTAAGAATCCTTAGTGTCTACAGATTCCACAATGAGATTTTATTTTCTCTGTTGTGTGGGGTGGGGCCAGGTGTGAGGGCACACATCTGTAACTCCAGGATTTCTGAGGTGAACCAGTGCCATCTTTGGCTACTTAGTGAGTTCGAGGTTAGCCTGGGCTAGAAAAGAAAAGGGGGGAGTGCTTTTAATTGACGTAAATAAAACTGTTGAGGCTAGAAGGTAACAAAGTGAATTTCAGCCGAGGACATCTGAACAGCTTCAGAACAAGGTACTTAATACTCGCTTTAAAGGATGGACATGATACAGGGCCAATTCAGTCTCTTACCCAGGAGACACCGTAAGCAGTAGCCAATGTCATCAAGGAAGAAAAACACAGAACCAGAGAAAGAATAGCTAGCTTTGTGTTACTGAAGCCAGTACGTGGGAGGTGGTCAGGGCCAGCCTCGGCTATATTGCAAATTCAAGGCTAACCTATGCTACACTAGACCCTGGCATTTATAAATAAATAGATAAATAAATAGATAAATAAATAAATGAGACAACCCACACAAATCACCTCATGCACCCTAGATATATGCAGTTTTTACCTGCCAATCATCCTCATAAATCTGGGCAGGAAAAAAAAATGTAGGAAACAGGAGTAGAAACAGGAGGAGGAAGAGAACGGCAGGGTCATGTAGCAGGAAACCGACTCTAGTTCCCACTAGCTTTATAAGCCCCTGTAATGAGCCTGGGGTTAGCGCCACAGGGACTGGCTAACAGCTTGACCTCCCTACAATTTAGAAATAGCGGCTGAGAACAGATGTGTGTGTACCACACGGTGTACTCCTGAGACGCCTAAGAACAATGCTGTGTACACACATTCATATCAAGCCTCCCTCACGGAAGGTGCTGAGTTTGTTCTACCTGAGGCGAATGAGTGGACTCAAGAATTTGTGCACCTTTAACCCCAGCACTCAGGAGGCAGGGTAAATGGGTTTCTGTGAGTCTGAAGCCTGTCTGGTCTACATAGCAAGCTCCAGGCTAGCCAAGGCTTCCTCGAGAACCTGTCTCAAAACAAACAAAAATAATCTGTGCTAAGTGGCAAGAAAAGAGCGCTACCTTCACCCCACGTGCTTTCCCCTCAGCTGGTTTCTAGGATAACTTTCACTCAACTTGAGACATAGGTCCTTAGGAAGAAACTGAAGTTCACAAAGGGCATTTGGGTGACGGCTGCTGGAGTATAAATAAAATATAAAATAGTGATTTGGGGGCATCGAGAAGCATGTGTGGCTACAGGGAATCATGAATATCAGAAGCCCCTCTGGTTGAAAGGTGTTTGACCCTTCTACTAGCTTGGGAAATGGGGAGACAGAAACAGGGAAGAAGACGGGTCAAAAGACAGAGACGCAGCCAGACGCCGGAGGGATCATAACTGAAGGTAAGCTCCTACCTACCTCTTGCCCTTTGGACCTCTGAGCTACACCATCTCATTTCTTACTAAGACAGCTGAGACAATTTTTAGAAAGTTCAAAAATCACTGCAAAAGAAGTGAAAAAATCTGCCCTTCACGTTCCTTTCACTGAAGAGGCTGGAATCTTCCTTCATGCCCACATCAAACCCGAGACGCCGGGCTCCCTGAATATCTCTTTATTCAGCCCGGTTTCTCCAGCAGTCTCCAAGCACCTGTGGGTCTTTAAAGGGAACGAGAAAGGAAGCGAAGACACGTCCTCCACCACAGACATGGGGCTCCGGGGAACGATACATAAATCAAAGCCAGAGAGAAGCCTGCTGGCAACCCGGAAATCAGATTGTGTCTGTGAGAAGGTCGGAGTGGAAAATAGATTAGAAGGGCTCTGAACAAGAGAGGATAAAGACAGACAGCCCCTGAAAAAATTAACGGGAGGAACACGGCCTGTGGAAGCAGCCTGAATTCACAAAGAGCCGTGCATTGCCTCAGGATAGACCGATGTTTCAGCCACATATGCCAGTTCCTGCCTGGATAACGCGACAGTCACCCATCTCCACATCTTCCTTTGTGTGAAAGTTGTTGCGGAAACATTCGGTTCCATCCAGGGTGTCCTAATTTATTCCTTTTTTCGGAACCTTACACATTCCAACCTCCATGTCCACGATTTCTCTGTCTGATTTTGGAGACAGGCACACTTCATCGTGTTTATATTGCTCTTCCTCATCCCTCACCTGAAGGTGCTGAGTGCTTTCTGTCTAAGGCAAACAGTAAACTCAAGAGTCTGTGCCCAGGCTGGCCTTGGACTTCCGGTACTCCTGCCTCCATCTCCCAAGTGCTGGCTTTGTAGATGTGAGCGGTCTCCTCCATCTGCTCACATGCACAAATTCTGTACCACAGATCCAAAATTGGAAAAATGTAAGATGTACAGAAAGCTGTAGGATGTGGTGGCACATGTGAAAGGCAGAAGCAGGCGGATCTCTGAGTTTTACATCAGCCTGGTCATAGAGAGTTCCAAGCCAGCAAAGACTATGTAGTGAGAGAGACCCTATCTCAAAACACACACACACACACACACACACACATACATACATACATACATACGTACATACGTACATACGTACGTACGTACGTACGTACGCACGCACGCACGCACACAAGCACACACACACACACACACACATAAAGGCAAAAAATCCATAAGGAAAAGTATTTATGGGAATCCACAGGATGAAGGGCTGTATGAACTTAGCTTATAAGAACTCCAGAGATTATTTAAAGTATTTAGAGGTTCTGTGTGAATAAGATAGTATTTTGTGAAAGAAAATGAAGTATCCAGGAATTTTGCTATCTTTTGGGAGTCTTCGAATCAAGTTGCTCCAGTATCAAGTGACTTTTGCACATCCGTTCTTTATTTTCTCCAGCTCTGCTGCAGTGAAGTCTCTTGGTCTCTTTACTGTCCCCCAATCAACTCTCTGGTCCTCTCAGAGAAACTGCCTTTTCTAAGGTGAGAAACATGGTTCAGCTGACTGTGACCCATGATGGAATTAAACTCAGGCTTTTGCTCTCCTGTGCTCTGCATCACTTGGGGGACAGTCTGGTTAAGAAAACAGACACAGGCACTCCCTACAAGCCAGCAGGAGGTTCTGTTATGTCTTGCCTTTCCAAGTTGCAAGTTTATATTTTCCTCTTTCTGTCTCTTTTGCATGCTGGCCGGTTGTAAGTACAAATTGTTTTGTTAATTTATTTTAGTGTTCAAGACAGGAATTCTTTGTATAACCTTGGGTACTGCCTGGTTTTGTGTCAACTTGACACAAGCTGAAGTTATCACAGAGAAAATGCCTCCATGAGATCTAGCTGTAAGGTATTTTCTCAATTAGTGATCAACGGTGGGAGGGCCCATTGTGGGTGGTGCCATCCCTAGGCTGGTAGTCTGGGTTCTATAAGAAAGCAAGCTGAGCAAAGTAGGGGAAGCGAGCCAGTAAGTAACATCCCTCCATGGCTCCAGCTTCCTGCCCTGTGTGAGTTCCAGTCCTGACTGCCTTTGGTGATGAACAGCAATGTGGAAGTGTAAGCTGAATAAACCCTTTCCTCCCCAACTTGCATCTTGGTCATGATGTTTGTGCAGGAATAGAAACCTGACTAAGACACCTTCCTTGCCTGTCCTGGAACTTACTCTATAGGTCAAGCTGGCTTCGAACTCAGAGATCCTTCTGAGTCTGCCTCCCAAGTGCTGGGATTAAAGGCATGTACCACACCTGCCCAGGCATAAACTGGGGGTAAGTGCGATTTGTCTGATACTTTGTGCTCTCTTGCTCTTTGTCTAAGCTCAGCCATGTGACTGTCTGCCACCATGTGCTGATCTCCATGCCAATTTAACTTAACTGGCTTAGCTCCCCACCGCACACACACACACACACACACACACACACACACACTTCCTTTTTTCCCCCTATTCTCCCTCCTCTGGGTGGCTAAGACTTACAGCTTGCTCTGGAAGTGTCATCTTAAACCCTAAACTATCTCAAGCTGAGAGAGACAGAGGGAGGAGGGGAGACGGCAGCTCTGTATCTATCACTACGCAGAGCTATACACTTTATGAGCTAAATTGTAAAAACGTCTTTATTACATTTAGTTAGTGTGTGCATCTGTGTGCACTTGCACACTGCATGTCATGATACACCTGCAGAGTCAGAGAACAACTTTCCGGAGTGAGTACTATCCTACCACATGGGCCCTGGAGATTTGAACTCAGGTCATCAGGCTTGGTGGCAAGCAACTTTACTTGCTGAGCCATCCCACCAGCTGTATGAGATAAATGTTATTTCCAACCCCTATTTGGTTTAGTGGCAAAACCCTAACCTACGCCCACTTCCATTCGCATTACCAAACCCTAAATAGTAGGCATGAATAAGCCGAGAACAAGCCTTGTACTGAGACAGTCCTGTCCGCCATTAGGATTGTTTGCAAAGATTCTGGATTCTTCTTCCAAACTCCCCCAAATGCCTGCAGTTCTCTGTGGCCATGTGGCTTGCTTCAGAAAGAAAACACGAGAACAAGGGGCGTGTCCGTGAGGACATTTTAAATGCCTGTCCATGCTTTTCCTGTGCATTAAAATTCACTTTCTTCTCTCTGCTGCCATGGGATCTAACAACCTCCCAGCAGTGTCCTACTTGAGGGTAATGCAGATGTGATCCAAAGCCATCAGCTAACCTGTACCCGACCCTGCGCTTGTGAGAGATGAGTCTCTGTCATTTGAATCTCTCTGTGTGTTTGTTGTTTTTGCTTTGCTTGAGGCAGGGTTTCACTACATAGCCCAGGTTAGCCTTGAACTTGTGACCCTCCTTGTTATTTTTTTTTTTATTACCTCACATAATTTGGCATGACTGTAGGTTATGGGCTGTGTTAACTTTGCTTTTCGACAGAGAGAGGGGCCCATTGGCTGTGCCTGAGCCAGTTTGCCCAGATAACCTCAGATAACAACCTCAACACTAGAAAAGGGGTCCCACTGCTGAGGGCGTCAGAGCTTTTGGTTCATGGTCATTTGGTCCTGTTGCTTTATACCTTTTAGCATCATGGCAGGAATATCAAAGGGACATGTCACCCAGCGACAGCCAGGATCCCTTTCAAAGGCGTGTTGTCAGCAACTGAACTTTCTGTACCTAGGGCCAATCTCTTAAAGTTTCTATCCAGTAGATCCAGGTGTTGATACCCACGCCTTTGACATATAGGTCTGGCAAGGGAGACATTTCTAATCTAAACTTTAGCACAGGATGTCATTCATGAAGCTGCTAAGATGTCCTTGTAAATGATTTTGTTTTTTAAAATTACCCCAAAGCACTATTTATTTATTTATGTATTTATTTATTGTATGTGAGTACACTGTAGCTCTCTTCAGACATACCAGAAGAGGGTATTGAATCCTATTACAGATGATTGTGAGCTACCATGTGGTTGCTGGGTATTGAACTCATGACCTCCAGAAGAACAGTCAGTGTTCTTAACCACTGAGCCATCTCTCCAGCCCCAATACCTTATTTCCAACATGTCATTCTACAGACTATTTCCAAGCCCTTCTCAGAAAACAGGGGGCAGTCTGCAGTGACAGCAGCACACCAGGCCACAAGAAACCCAATGTGATGTTAAGGCCTATCTGCCCAGACATTCTGTAGCACTGGGGTCTCGTGTCTTCTCTGAGATTCTACTAAAAAAAAAGAGTCAGACTGTCTCTATCCTAGCTGAGGTATCTTACTATTCCATTCTCCTCTAGGGGAACCTTGGCTGGCTCTCTTTCCCATAATACTCACCCTCTTCTTCCTTGTCTCATAGGCTCTCCTTGCCCTGCTCTTACCCCAAACCTTTATCTGGCCTCATGCTGGAAGCCTGGTTCTGAATCACCTGGGCCCTACCAGAGACATCCCCCTCTGGCACCCAACCTTAGCATCTGCCTGGTCCTCTAGGCATGCCTCCTGGAGGGTGAATCCTGTTGCTACCTGCTGCTGGATTTGGTCACATCACATTCCTAAGGTCAGGGAGATCATTTCAAAACTCATAGCCAGCTCTAGCAAGGCAAGTCTAATTTATTATGCTTGCTTTGTATCCTTCCATCCCTAAGAGTCAAGCTTTCAAAACCCAGAAGTCAAGAACTGCAACCCTCTAACCTCCTGGATTCTTCTGGATCCTGGGTTTCTTCACAGAAACAAAGAATAATCTATCTTTTTGGATAGAACAACAATCAAGGAAATGGAAAGGTGAAGGGTGGTGGAAGAGTCTTCAATGATATTTTGAAATATCATCTTATACATTGTTTTGTCCAGTTATAAAGCTGAGGATGAGAGCTTCGCTCATTTTGAGCTATTGGTTAGTGATAGTGTATGTTTTTAATCCCAGCCCTCAGGACGCAGAGGCAAGTGGATCTCTATGAGTTTGAGGCTACCTAAGTTCCAAGACAGCCAAGACTACATAGAGAAACCCTGCTTCAAAACAAAACCAAAACCAAACAAAAAGTCCCTTGTGTGACTTTTCCTAGGGAGACATCTGAAGACCAAAGAAATGATTCTACCCAAGGCTAGCTTAGGGAAACAGTAAGTCTTTTGCGGTTACCTACAGAAGCAGGGTTGAGGGCTACTTGCAGGAGCATGAAAGACTCAAAGGCAGCTTAATTTAAGCGTCGATTAAATTCCCACACCAGCACAGGTAAAGACTCACAGAGGCTGCATCCCTGATGCTCCTACAATGCCTTGCAGGTAGATCCGTTTATAGAACAGTCTAGTTTGTCTGTCACTAGTTATAAAAACTTGGAGAGGGGCCTTGTGGCCCCTTATAGGTTTCAGAAGGTTCCTGACACTTGTGAGTTTTGTTTACTTTCTGAGATTTAATGGATGTATTTTGTATACTATTATCCTTGCAAAACCCATTGGAAAAGGGTTTTGGTTCCTAGGGATGGCGCCTCCCTCTGGAAGAAACAAGAACCTAAGAGCTACGATTATTTATTCCGTGTTTCCCACAAATACCTACATTTGCAAGAACTACCAGATTGCAAGGAGGGTAGATTCCCTTTACTTAAAAGTCTTCCACTTGCAGGATGTGCCTCTCGTCCTGAAAAGGAGTCTGGGCTTCCCCAGGGCGACTGTGAAAGCCCAAGCTATAAATATGGGTCTTCTGCGTCTACACGGGAAGAAAATGCAAAACATTCAAAGTTATAGTAGGCTAAACACTCCTTGTGATCCAGGATCACCCACAAGGCACAGGAGAGTTTCCTGTGGGAGGCACGGATTCAACAATGTGGTACATAGCTCCTGCCACTCATCACCGGATGATACTCATTTCACAACATCCGGCACATTCCTGGTGTTGCTACACAAAGAAATCCAGATCTCTCCTCCCTTAAACTCCTTCACAGCTTGACTAAACCAAATAAACCGCTGGCACTGGCGCGTGAGTTTCACTTGGTGACCTACGCCCAGGGCAGGACCCAAGCCCCAGGATCTGGGGGCGTGGCTCCAGGAGAAGGGCACGAGGGTGGGGCCTTGGGGGTGGGGCCTTGGGGGCGGGGCTCTGAGTGGCCAGATCTGAAAGGGAAAAATTCTGAGGCCTAGGCAGCTTGCACCACCGACCTTAATATTTCTTGGCTACAATGGCCATGGTCGCTGGCCTGCGGGCCTTTGGGGCGAAGTGGCCCAGCTGGCTCAGGCGCAACCCATGGGCCCCTCTCTCCGCCGGCTTCTGCAGCCCGGGGTCAGCAGGACCCGTGCGGTCGGAGTCAGAGCCGAGGCTCACCAGCACGCGACAGCAGGACGGAATCAGGTCAGCCTGCGGGCAGTGCCAGGGCTCTCCCTGGAGTTGGGCGCCAGGACTCGGGATCAACAGGCCTTGCCGCCACTAATCCTGAGTTATTAGTCACAGTTTTTTTTCGATTTCATCTCGAAAAGGTGACATATTTGGTGGAGGAATCCTTGCATACTTAGTTTACAGGTGTCCCTTCCCCGTGTACACTAATACAAGGCACGTGTGAGGGTTGTAAGTGAAAACTTCCTGGTGGCCCCCTAACAGGGCGACCGTGCCCAGTTACCCAGTCGTTTCTGAACATTTCTGCTGGTGTGGGTACACATGCACCCTACCTGCCGTTGCCACGGCCTCCAAGAAAATCTAGCACAGAAAAAGACCCATGCCCTTATAAACACAATCATCAGGCTCCAGGGTTAGGGCATGCTGAAATGCAAGGTAGGATGGGTCAATAAAGAGAAAGGGCACATTCCCTGATCTCTGCTCCCTTGTGCCACAAACCTAAAAGCCTCAACCTTTTGTTTGTATCAGTGCACAACCTGGATGTAGTGAAGACCCTTTTCAGGCCTGGCCAGGACAAGGCTGTGAAAAGAGATATGTTTCCATGTTTAAGGGTTACAGACAGAGCTGTTTAAGTGATATATTCCCTCACTCCAGTAAATAGCTCTTCTTAATATTAGAAGACCATGATTGACTTTTTAATCCTTACCCAAACTTTTATGTGTTCCCCCAAAAAGAACGGAGAGCCAGCCTCTGGCCTTTGGCTCTCCCCACATCTTCCCTTTATCTCTTCATTGCTACAGCCTTTAAGGAGCTTAGCACACTGGTCTATGGATACCCATCCAGGGTGCCCATGTTCTCTCTGTCCCCTAACTCCCTACAGACAACTGTGGATAGCCACCACAGGGGCTAGGCATTGGCAGGGCTCAGTAACTAAAGTGTAGCTTACAAAGAGTAATCCCGTTTCCTGTGGACTCCTTGCCCATTGACAGAGATAGAAACACTGCCAAAGAAAGCCAGAGGAGGGCTCTGAAGTGTAGGGCCCACATAAGGGCCTTCCTTTCTGATTTTTAAGGAGCAGCTTCTGATACTATGGTCATAAGCTGGGTATGGTAGCACAGACTTGTAATCACACCACTTGGAAGGCTGAAACAGGACAATTCTGAATTCAAAGCCCTCCAGGATTACGCAGCAAGTTCGAGACTAGCCTGGGCTACATAGTAAGACCAGTTCCCTCCCCCACAAAAATAAAGTCTGATCACATCTGATCAGAAATTCTGGCAAGAGATGGGAGACTGAGTCCTTCAGAGGTAAACATGAAGAGGGAATCAGAAGAAAAGGGTGATAAGTCCAGTTGATTATAGATCATAGGAATCATATATTAAAATTTTCCTGAGTCAAGCCTTAGACTTGTGTGACTTGGTCACTTCAAGGCTCCCATTTCAAAGCTGTGCCTCAGAGCAATAATGCTGTCGTACCTCGAGGGCCAGCTAAGAAATGAGAGCTGTGTCAGGCACTTTGCACTCATTGTCCCTAAGTCACACAATGACCTGCAAGCCCCTCTTCACAGACAAAAGTCAAGTGCAGTGATGACTGTCAGGAGGTAAGTGAGCCAGGAATCTGAAAGAGATAGCCTCTGCTCTCTGCCTCCCAAGCTAAGGTCTATCTGCCTCCCAAGGTGTTTCCCCGTCATGTGCCATCATGGCAGAGTGGGCCTCTGAGACTAGTCCAGTCCACTGCAGTCAGTGGAATTAGCTGAGAAAACCAGTAGTGGTAGTTTTAAATGACGCTCTTCAGATAGCTCACTGGACCATTTATGGGGACCATTTTCCCTCTATATATGTCCCATGACTTGGAAGAGACCTCATCAGAGGAAACTTTCTCCTTTAAATACAGAGTATTAGTGACGGTCTCAGCTTAAGGCACTCCACACTGAAATAGTCATTAGGAATGCTCAGACAGTTGAGGAGTTCTGATGTCCTGGGAAATAAAGGGGTGCCACAGAGCAACACAAGATGACTTTCAGACTCCAGCTTGGGTGACAGAGGAGCAGCTCAGAGGAGAGGGGATATAGGGTGAGGAAGTGCTCCATGCACACTTCCATGGAGTAGTCCAGAGATCATTGTAGCAAACACATAGATCTAGGGCTCTGGAGAAAGGCTTGAATTAGGGGGAATGACTGGGAAATGTCAGCACAGAGGGAGCAGTTGGTGTCATGGCCACCAGTGAAGTTGCCTGGGCAGTGTGCAATGAACAAAGAGAGGGTGAGGGATAGAGCTCTGAGTGTCTCCTGCCAGAGCCTAGGAGTCCAGAAAAGAAGGCACAAAGAGACTAGAGATGAATGAAGCCCTTCCCAGAGGCAACTGTTTCCTAAAGGGGGGAGTGGTGCAGGTCACCAGTGCATCTGGGCCTAGCAATCAGGAGATGACTACTGGGTGTCGGTGGAGTGGTGGGAAGTAAAGTCTGCAAGTGAGAACGGTCTAACAGTGAGTCTGGGAGGATTAACAGGATTCATCCGAACAGATACCACCAAACACCAAGCCCATGTGGGTTGGAATCTTTTTGTGCAATTTTGCTTAAGGCCTTAGAACTTAAATTAAGCTGATGTAAATACTGGGATGGCAGCTTCTGTGTGTGTGTGTGTGTGTGTGTGTGTGTGTGTGTGTGTGTGTGTGTGCGCGCGTGTACTCTCACATGCACATGTTGGTGTGTGTACAGTTGCATGTGTGTGTAGAAGCCAGACAATCACCTGGATTCCTTCCATGTTGCCTACCCTGTTGAGATGGGTTTCCCACTGGCTGGAGTCCGTCTCTACCACTGCAGCATTAGGATTCAAAGTACATGTCATGGTGCTGTGCCTTTAAGGGGGTGGGGTAGAGAGAAAGGGAACTCACGTTCTCATGCTTCAAAGCAATCGCTTGACTGAGCCATGTCCCCAGGCTTGAGGTGACAGTATCTTCTGTTTACCACCATAGGCACACTCCTTATCCTGCCACAAGGTTACAGCTAATTTCCACCACTTCCATGGATAAAGGTTTCTAAGGATCAGCAGACCAGCTGCAAGTGATTCCTATACTTGGGGGAGGGTAACAATCCCACAGCTACCTGGGAGCTGCAGCAAAATTGAAATGGTACCCCAAAAGGAATGAATATTCTTATTGTGCTGAGATAAATTTAGTCATCAGAGTTGTTTAAAAAGAAAGAAAGAAAAAAAACTTCTCCTAAATGTTATTTATGGAGGATCCAATTGACCATGTAACAATAAAATGCCATATTCAGAAGAGAACGGAGAGGGCTTAGAGCTTGTGTGGGTGGAGACCGACAGGAAATAGAAAGCGTGTAATGAGAATCTGGTTTGGTTCACTGCCCATTTCTAAGGACAGCGGAAAATAAGACATTTCTATGTAAGGCTGTAGGATGACAATACAGGTTGTTTTATTCTGAGCATGGGCCATTTTTAAATAGCAGAGAGGCCCTTGAGGTGCCAGCTCTTTTTGAGTTGCTGCATCTGTTGCATGGGTTTGTCTGCTCTCTCTGTATCATCTGTTCTCCGATGGCACAAATTATCCTGCAAGTTTACCTGAAACCTTTGCAAACGCCACAGTGCAGATACACTGGTGGCTGGGCCTCTGCTACCTTTTCTTTGGAATGGGTGGGAGGAGATGGGGAAGGGGGACTTTTTCTGCTTTGGCTCCTTTCCTAACCTCATTCTAAGGAACAGCACCTGGAAGCTGTGGGTAGGGTCTGTTTGTCAGACTCACCTAACCTGGCCACTGTCACCTGAAGCTCACATCCTCTGTGGCCACCAATGTTTTGGGGACTGTTGTGACACATTCTTGCTGTGGAGGTAGCAGAGTTTCTGACAGGGAGAGAGAGAGAGAGAGAGAGAGAGAGAGAGAGAGAGAGAGAGAGAGAGAGAGAACAAATCAAGGGAGCAGGGAGAAAAGGCTAGCCTACCTTTCAGATCGTCTTTTTTCCTTGTTTTGACGCAGCTGTCACTCCAGAATGTTGACAGATCCTTTAAGGAGGCACCAAGCCCCAGCAATTCTTTCTTCTTGAGTTTCAAAATTGCTCCTAAATTAGAAAGGAATTGCAGGGGTCTTCTCTTGTTTTGACTGGTGCATGACCCGGAGACTATCAAATGCTTTTTACAGGAACATTGTCTTGAGCAATCCCAAGAGGAGGAATGCGCTGTCACTGGCCATGCTGAAATCTCTCCGAAGTGACATTCTTCACAAAGCTGAAAGCGAAGACCCGAAAGTCATTATAATTTCAGGTATTTCCCTGAAGCCTGTTGTTAGTGGTCCATGGTGCCCACGTAAGGTTTCTCACAATGTGCCAGTGAGCAGGGACTCCTTCTCTTCACTTCACTGGAGAATTGCTCTGACTTCCTTTGAAAAACATTGAGAACTTCTGTGCTGCTGCGGTCTTGGCCCTTGTTAGCTGTGGGGTTTATAGGAAAGACCTTTGCTGAGTGAAATCATGGCTTCTCCTTGTCATCAAAATCAGACAGTCTTGGGCTGTGGAGACAGCTCAGTTGGTAGAGCTCTCAGACTCACAAGTGCCAAGCCCACATAAAAAAGAACTGGGCTTGGTATTACAAGTCTATAATCCTAGATATGGGGAAATGCAAGGCAAAGACAGGAGACTTCCTAGAGCTCACTAGCCAGAGAGCCTGCCCTACTTGGTGAGGTTCCAGGCCAATGAGAGACCTTAGCTGAGGGGGAAAAAATGGGAGCTACCTGAGCAATGACACTTGAGGCTGTGCCCTGACCTCCACGTGCACATGCTCTTTGTACCCATCCACACAGGAACACATATACACACGAGATCGAAGAATCAGGGGAGGGATGCAGCTCAGTGGTACAGCACTCACTAGCATGTACAATATTCAGAACCACACACACACACACATATACACACACATACACACATATACACACACATACACACATGCACACGTACACATGCACACACACATACACACATATAGACATACACACATACACACACACATACAGACATATACACGTGCACACATATACACACATACACACACATATACCCACACATATATAGACATATAAACACACATATACACACATACACACATTTAAGACAGAATTCTAATTTAGAAACTCAGTCTCTTCAAGGACGTTATAAGATGGCTTTTGTCACTACTCCCCTTGGTGACTCACCAGCAGCCAGCAGGTGGGCTGTTGGAACTGCCAATTGATCTGTCTCGTCTGTTTGCTAAATCTTTCTCATATCTAAGTCTGCAGTGTCATTTTTAATGGTGCCAAAGGTGTGACATTTTGTCGATTTCTTCCTTCTTGGGGTTTGTTGTTGTTGTTGTTTCGAATGAGTCTAGATGTCTTGCCTGCAGGTATGTCTGTGTACCACTTGCAGGCCTGGTGCCTGCCGAGGCCAGAAGAGGGTGTCAGATCCCCTGGAACTGACATTACAGATGGTTATGAGCTGACATGTGGGTACTGTATGTCCTGGGGAAGAGCAGTCAGTCATTTTAATTGCCAAGCCATCTCTCTAGCCCCTCTAATAGAATTATTTGTAAAATTATCATTTTGGAAGTGGAGAGGTGGCCAGTGGTTCAAAAGCAATTTTCGCTCTTGCAGAGGACCTGGGTTTGGTTCCCAGCATTCCCATTGGGCGGCTCACAGTCACCATAACTCTAGTTCTACAAGATTCATGCCTCCGGTCCAAAGGCACCTGGACTCAAATGCACATACACACAGACATATTCACATTATTAAAAATACGGTTTTTTCTAGACAAGGTTTCTGTGTGTAGTCCTGGCTGTCCTAGAACTTACTCTGTAGACCAGGCTGGCTTTGAACTCACAGAAATCTGTCTGCCTCTGCCTCCCAAGTGCTGGGCTTAAAGGTGGGTGTCACTACGGAGTAAAAATAAATTCTTTAAAAAAAAAAAAAAAAACGATCACCTCATATATACTGCAATAACGTCAATAAAAGTGCCTCAGCATCTTCACACACCCCACAAAAATACAACAGATGCTGCTTGTTTGAGCATCAGTGTTTCCTGGGGTACTCGGAGCTACCTTCTTAGCAGTGGCCAAATAGAGATTTTCAACTGTTTTACATGACAAAGGGAACAAGTTGGAATGAGTAGCTTGCAGCAGGCATATGAGGTGTAAGATGTCTGAAGCAAAGGCGGCTAATGTCTTAAGGACACCTCTTTCTCGCTTGTAAAAACAGGATATCATTTTTGTCACAAGGGAAGTGGGAGGAAATGTTCTCAGCTTATCAGGGGAGTGACACTTGGTTGTTAAGGATAATGACGGGAGCCACATCCTCAGCTCCTTTCTGTGAAATCAAGGGCTGGAGCTAGGTGGCTCCCATGATTCTGCTCACATTCTGGCCTCGATGGATGATAGGATCACTGCTTAGCAAATCGCAGATTTCAAATGACCTGCACAAGTCCACATACTGAGCCCAGACTGAGTGCAAAACTAAAATCTTCAGATCTGACAGGGCTTCCAGTCCCCAAGCCTTCTCCTGCCGTTACATCTTGCCATTTTGCTGCTTCTGATTGTTAACTTTTTTTTTTCTCTTCTCAACTGGAAATGCTCACAGCTGAGGGCCCTGTGTTTTCATCTGGACATGATTTGAAGGAGCTGACAGACGCACAAGGCCGTGATTATCACACTGAGGTATTTCAGACCTGTTCTGAGGTAAGCCAGGGTGACAACCTGCATCATAAGCATGGATGCCATTATTGTATTAAATACAGAGATGGCCTTCTGGTTTCAGGTAAGAGTCTACACACAAGGCCTGCTCACTAGAGAAGTGGGTGTTAGAAGCTTTGTAGTTATTGGTGAGTCCCTCAGTCAAGCAATTATTGGGTTTAGACTTCTAAAAAGTAGCCATGCCAGCTGGGGAGATGACTCAGTGGTTAGAGGGCTTGCTGTGCAACCATGGGAACCTGCATTTGGATTCCCAGCATCCACATGAGACACTGCATGGTTGCACACATCTGTGGGCATGCAGACACAGGAGGCCCATCGGGGTTTGCTGATTGCTAGAGTAGCCAGAAACCTGTGAGGTCTGGGTTCAGGAAGAGACTCTGGCTGTAAGGGAGTAGGGCTGAATGATAGAGCAAGGCACCAGACATCCTCCTCTAGCCTCTGCATGTGTGTGCATGGGTATGTAACACACACGCACACACACACACATATACACATGCATGCACACGCATGCATGCACACACATACACGCACACACATGCACATATACACATGCATGCACACACATGCATGCACACACACATGCATGCACACACATACACACATGCACACATGCACATACACACATGCACACACACATACATGCACACACATACATACGCACACACGCGCGCGCGCGCACGCACACACACACACACACACACACATGCACATACACAAAGAAAAAAAGGTAACCGTGATTTGCTACTACTGACTGTATGTGCCAGCACAATAAAATGGTGTACCCAGAGCTGCCATCTGCAGGGTTACCAGATGCCTTGGTGCACTGGCTTTGAATAAGAGAGGAAAGTTGGTGATGACACCTTTAAGGAGGAAGAACCTAAGAGATAATGATAATAATTTTACATATTTAAACTGCGCATGGGAGATTTCTCAGTCTGCGAAGCACTTGCCAAGACGAGAGACCTGAATCAGGTAACCAGCATGCGTGTTTAAAATATATATCACCTCCGACAAAAGTAGCCTCTTCAATTTCATTTTCTGTTTGTGGAGGTCAGAGGTTGACATCAAGTGCCTTCCTTAACCTCTTGGGTTTTGAGATTGATCTCTCTTTGAACCTAGAACTCAGGGATTAGGCTTGCCTGACTAACCAGTGAGCGTCAGAGAGCCTCCAGCACTGGGATTACAGGTGCATCCCAGCCTCGTGATTGCACAGTAAAGCTTTACTGATTGGCTCATCTCCCCAGCCATTCAGACACATTCTTGAGCACAGATTGTTTCCTTTGCCATTCCAAAAACCCGTAAGCACACCAGATTATCACTTTATTACATCGGAAGACAAAAAGAAAACGTGATTCCCCTTTTGGTTTTATGGAGAAGTAGAGAGTTAAGACTTAGTATGTTGTCTGCTTTAGAAACAAGGTCGTTAGTAGCTCAGGCTAGCCTTAAAGTTGTTATATAGCCAAGGCTGGTGTTGAACTTCTCGTCCTCCTGCCTCCACCACCCAGGCACTGGGATTATAAGTGTGCATCACTTGCCTGACAGTACAAACAAAAGATCTGAATCTTCTGCTTCATGCATCAGCAATGTTGGCACAGTATCCAATTCTCTGCTTTTCCAAGGTTTGATGCTTTCAGAGCCATTTTCCCACTAGGTAGGAGCTAGCCTAGTAAACCGTCTACCTATTGTGCAGAAGGCCCTGTATTTAGTACACCACTCTGAAAAAAATTTTTTTCTACCAATTTACAATATATTTGGCTAAAATAGAAAAATATCTTAAAAAAAAAAAAACCCTGTACACACTTGTAACCTCCATGAAGCACCTAGTTTTTTTTTATCACTCTGCTCTGATATCTGGATGAACGGAGACCTGAACAGGTTAGCAGAGAGCTACATGGCAGTCTAGGCTTCCTCAGAGTGCAGAGGCCAGGTTTCTTGGAAGCTCCTAGTTCATTCATGCCTCTGGCTCCTCAGAAAATACTCAGTGTACACATAGAGCTTAGTCCTAAAAGCCAAACACGAATACAAGGCTACTGGCTTCTTGTAAAGATTTCTTTTTATTATTTTTAATATGTATATGTGTGTGGAGGGGCATGCACACGTGAGTCCAGCCACCCACAAAAACCAGAGGCATTGAATCCCCTAGAAGTAGAATCGCAGGCAGTTATGAACTACCCCACATGGGTACCGGGAACCAAACAACAGAAGAGCAACTCCAAGCTTTTAAACACCGAGCCATTGCTCGGCCTGAGCGCTGTTCTTTAGCACTAATTCTGTGAAACTCGAGTCGTCTTGGACAAATATGAACACCAGGAAGTTGTGTGAAATTTGTGTCCTAGTGTGATCAGAGAACAGACGAGAACAGAACGAGCTCCACGCTTCACTGTTCAGTTCATGCACAGGACAGTTGGATTCTAAAAGGCAGACAGGCATCACGCTGTCAGCATGGCCTCTGCAAGCCAGAGCACATTCATTACAGACCACAGGTTCTGCCCAACAGCCAATCATTGACAAGTCAAGAGGAGGACAGAGGAAGAACTGGTTACAGAAGAGGTTGAGGACTCTTCTGGGTGCTGATGTTGTAACCTAGAGACTCATTTCTCTCTCCTCCTCCAACCTGAGAGTCTTTCCTTGAAGAGACCCTTCCTTCCTTTCTACTCCTCACTAAGGAAACGAGAGTAGCTTGCATTGGAGAGGACTGTGGGGAGAAAAGAAAAGAATACAGACCTTCAGTTATGCTGTTAAATGAGGCTGAGCCAGCGTTCAGTTGATGCACCTTTGGAAGCAAGCAGAACTCCAAACAGGACTGATTCGGGGAGACTGGAAAGGCGACATTAATTCTTATCTTCCATGGGCTTCATTATGCTGGCTTGTTTTTTATCTTTTTGGTTTTTTTGTTTTTGTCTGTTTGTTTGTTTTTGAGTTTTTGAGGCAAGGTTTTTCTGTGTAGCACTGGTTGTCCTGGAACTCTCTCTGTTAACCAAGCCTCAAAATCACAGAGATCTGCCTGCCTCTGCCTCCTGAGTGCTGGGATTAAAAGCCACCACTGGCTGCCTTGGTTTTTTTTTTTGTTTTATTTTGTTTTTTTTTTTTTAATCGAAGTTCTCTTTGTCTTTTATAAACTGCCTTCTGAGTTGATTTAAAATATTTGAATTGATGAAAATAAGTATGGACTATAGAAGATTTTTAAAATGTAAAAACCAAGAGTAAGATACTCTGGTCATATAACCACACAAACCCAGAGAAGACTGCACGATCTTGTTGAATTCGAGTTTAGTGATTTTTCCCTAAGCACATAAGTGTTTAAATGGTCTTCTGTAGGTGTGTTTACAGTGTACCACTGTGTGTGTCACGTGATTGCAGCACTGAATGCTTCCTAAGCCAGGTAGAGAGAGTTCTATAATAGACTTCGGGTTTGATGACATCTGCCCCGGGCTCTATTGTGCTAGGCTAGTGCTGATGTTATACCTATCTCGGTACTGTGAAAACGGAAGGGTCACGTGGCTTGTTATGAGTTAATGAGTAAGAGAGACACTGGGTGCCAAATCTTAGCAGGCTTGCTCCACTATATAAGCTCTAAGCCACCCAGGTGTTATATTTTTCACCCTTAGAAATCTTCATTTCACTGAGAATGTCGCATTTATTTAATAGCTGTAGTTCAGTGTACACAGACATTATATTTATCAGCTTCACATTGTGATAAAGAAATAACTCAAGCAATGAATTTATGTTTTTAAAAAAAAATGGGTTTTGACATTCAAATTTAAGATTAGAGGTCAGACATGGTGGTGCACACCTTTAATCCCAGCAATCAGGAGGCAAGGTGTGTGGAGTTGAAGGCCAGCCTGGTCTACATTGAGTTCCAGGACAGCCAGGGCAAAAGAGATCAAGAGCCCACAAGCCCTTTACATTTTTTTATATTTGTTTCTGTTTTATGTGTGTGAGTGTTTTGTTCTCATGTGTGTACGTCATCTGAGTGCAGAGCCTGAGGAGCTCCGCAAGGACATCTGTACTTGTGGAACTATAATACAGATGGTTATGAGCTACCGTGGGTGTTGGGAACTGAACCTGGACCCTCTGCAAGAGCAGCAAGTGCTCCTAACTGCCGATCTATCCCTCCAGCCCACCCCAGTTCCTTTTGAGGGAATGTGCCAATGACCTAAGGACCTCCCAAAAGACCCCACGATCACTGATTCAGTCACCTCCTCGTGACACCACCCTGAGATAAATCTTTAATACATGGCCTTTTAGAGAGCATTCATTCAACAAGAGCAACCATTTACCTTTAAAAATTGTTTAATTTATTATTAATTCTCATTATGATATCTATGTGGGGTGTGTGTGTGTGTGTGTGTGTGTGTGTGTGTGTATGTGTATGGTGTATGTGGGCACTCATCCCATGACACACACATGGAAGTCAGAAGATGACAGCTCTGTAAAATCATATCTCTCCTCCCACCTTTATATGGGTATTGAAGTCACCAAGCTTGCATGGCAAGCGATTTGCCCACCAAGTGATCTCACTACCTGCACATTTGAATCATTTCTAGGGTTTGTTTGTTTGTTTGTTTGTTTGTTTTGCAGAAAAGCAATGATTTGGTGAGCATGCTTGACCATAGAGCCCATTTCCTATTTCAGAGTTCTTACAAGTACAATCCCTGAATCAGTGGTATAAAAAAAAAACCACATTCAAAATGAATGAAAACCTCTTCTCTCTTTGCAACCAGACTTCAGACAGCGTGTGAGCTCTTCCTGTCTTTACTCCAGTTCTCTGTCGGAATGAGACTTATCACTAACCTGTCCCCACTGCCTTCCAGGACAGGCAGAAGCCAATTACATTCACAGACAATACTTGTGTGTTTATATATATGCACGGGGAGGATAGTAGTTAACCATGTCAAAATCTCAAAAGATGACCCCACCTTCCCAAAAGAAAAAAAAATCTATCAAATACTATAGAATTCCCTTAGATACACCACAGATATGTATTCTCTGATGATGAGGATGGGTTTGGAGAAAGGTATGGATAGATACCTTCACAATCCAGCCAACAACAGAGGGTCCTACAGAAACATTAACAGAGAGGTCTACACTGCACCTGGACGCATAGTGTATAGATGGGGTCGGATGGTAAACACGCAGATGGTAAAGCCCGGTTGATAACCTCCCAGACAGAGTTGTACATAGACAGGACACCCAGCTCCACAAACTTGGCTGCATATCCTAAAGGTGGTAAAGCCAGCTCTACACCTACAAAATAGACCGTAAAGTCTGTGCCACACCTAAGATCGGTGGTGTATGGTTAGCAAAGTCTAAAAACCTGCTCCACATCAGGACACAGGTATACAGGGAGGAAAGCCTACTCTACACCTAGACTAACAATGAATAAATGCACATACCTAGGCTACGTGATAGGCAGATCTTATACAAGATTAGATCGAGCACAGGGTGAATGCTACAAGCAATAGGCAGGTAAGCACGAGCTGTATGAGATGGCCCTCCAGGGCACCATGGCACAGTCTCCCAGGAAACTTCTGTAAATAAGTAGAATACACGCTGCACTGACTATCTTTAAAGTGTCTATTTGTGAAATCTTGGATGGCTGAGGCAGGGATATCACAAATGCACTGCCTCCCTGAGTTGCAGAGGAAGTTTGGAAGCCAGCTTGGGCAACTCGGAGAGCTTTTCTCAAAATATGATGGAAGAAGGGCTGTAGATGTGACTCGGTGATATGCTGGGGGTCCATAATGCAGTGGTCCATGACGTCCGTATCATTGAGCGCTGTGTGCTGGGCATCACACTACTGCTACACGTTCCCACCACATGCAGTAGCACCTCCTCTCAGACGGCACTATAATGTTAGGGTGGGTAGTCACTTAGATGGCTGGAGTTATCAGTCTCATCATGATATCCATGTACATGTACACACGTACACACACATATACATACACTTACACATGCACATACACTTATACATATACATGCAAGTGTGTGTATGTGTTATAAGTGTGTGTGGTACATGTTTGTAGAGGCCAAAGGACAGCCTAGATGCCATCCTCAGGGCACCACTTTTCAGACAGGGTCTCTCACTGGCCTGGAGCTCCCCAGTTAGGATAGACTGTCTGGCCAATAATCTCCAAGAATCCTCCTGTCTCTACCTCCCTAGTGCCAGAGTTATAAGCATGGTTCCCCATGCCAGGCTCTCTCTTTCTCTCTCCCCCCCTCTCTCTGTCTCTGTCTTTCTCTCTCTCCCCCTCTCTCTGTCTCTGTCTTTCTCTCTCTTTCTCTCTCTCCTCCCTCTCTCTGTCTCTGTCTTTCTCTCTCTTTCTCTGTCTCTCTCTGTCTCTCTGTCTCTCTCTCTCTGTCTCTCTCTCTGTCTGTGTGTGTGTGTGTCTGTCTGTCTGTCTATGTCTCTCTCTCTCTCTCTCTGTCCCTCTCTCTCTCTCTCTGGCTCTTCTCTCTCTTTCTCTCCCTCTCTCTCTGTCTCTGTCTTTCTCTCTCTTTCTCTGTCTCTCTGTCTCTGTGTGTGTGTGTGTGTGTGTGTGTGTGTGTCTGTCTGTCTGTCTGTCTGTCTCTCTGTCTCTCTCTCTGTCCCTCTCTCTCTCTGGCTCCTTCTCTCTCTTTCTCTCCTCTCTCTGTCTCTATCTGTCTCTGTCTCTGTCTCTGTCTCTCTCTCTCTCTCTCTCTCTCTCTCTCTCTCTCTCTTTGTATATGTGTATGTGTTGTGTGTTTCACTGGGGATCGAACCATAGACCTCACACTTATGAGGCTAGCACTTAGCTACTGAGCTATCTCCTCAAGCTTTCGTAATCTTATAAAGCTACCATCATAGATACAATTTGTACCTGACCAAAAACACCTTACATAGTACCTAACTATATAATTGGCTATGGAGGAGGGGAGCTGACAACTGTTTATGAATATAAAAGACAAATTTCCCAGGCAAAGCTTTTCAAATCTGTGAAGGTCGTTTTTCTTTCAACTGCTGCCTTGGGGAAAAGCCCAGATGTAGCCCTATCTCCCCTCCCAACTTGCCAAGGTTCAAAGAGCAATAATTTAGAAATCAAAGTTGCCATGGCAACACAATCTGTTTAGAGTGTCATGAAAAAAATAAGCTTCAAATAGAAGTTAGCACTCTGGCCCTCCGTGGTGGTGGGGGTCACAGGAACATGCCTTTGTCTCTCCTCTCCGTGCCAAGAGCTCCGTTTCAGGAATTTTGCTTATTTTTAAAACAGCGGGATGTCTCCCCTCCCCGTTTTAATGGAACTGAGAGAGTTTGCTATGCGGCATGGTAATTTGAGAAGTAATTACTAAGGAAATTGCCTTCGAGTCCCCTTCCCACCTTAATTTTCCAAGGAAGCACCAGTGCCAAATTCAGACTCTTAACAGAAGGGCTGTCCTGAGCTGCAGAGAACTGACGATTGTGAGGGCGTTTGCGTGGTCCCCAGGAAAAGACCCCACGGTTCTCCAGCAGGGCGCTGGGGAGGCAGGAGGAGTGGGCTTAAACTCCACCGCCACCCGCTTCCCATCATGCTCTGACCTTAAGTAACTGACTCACCCCCGCCCCCAGCTCCATGGCCTTGTTCCTAAATAGAGTCTTTTCTCATGGGGACCAGTTAGGAACCAGACTCTATACCCTGCTTCATCACAGATGTGATCCAAGTTGACGGTTTTATGCTTAGACTCTGATGAGCTAATGCATGAGAAAGGTGCGCTGAGAAGTCAGTCATGTGACATGGCAGGCAGGCAGCTCTTTGTGCTGCATGGAGGTGAAGTGGGTGTGTCTGTCCCCCACAGGTCATGATGCTGCTCCGGAACCACCCGGTCCCCATCGTTGCCATGGTCAATGGCTTGGCCACAGCTGCCGGCTGCCAGCTTGTGGCCAGCTGTGACATTGCTGTGGCAAGTGACAAGTCTTCTTTTGCTACTCCTGGGGTGAATGTTGGACTTTTCTGCTCCACCCCCGCAGTCGCCCTGGGAAGGGCAGTGCCCAGAAAGGTAACTGAACTGCCCTTCAGTGCTCACAGGTTCCAGATTTAGCTTGGGGAAACCTTTGTGAAGGTGAGGAGATGCTTGCCAAACAAGCATGAAGACCTGAGTTCAATCCCCAGAACTCACATAAAAAAGCCCGGTGTAGTGGTGCACTCTTGTAAACCTGATGCTAGATACCTGGAACTTGCTGGCTGGCCAACCAAGGCTACTCAATGAATCCCAGGCCAGTGAGAGACCCTGTCCCTTCCCTACAAACAAGATGCACAGTACCTGACAGCACCTGAGAAACACACACACACACACACACACACACCAACCATAGTATCTTCTGTCTTCTATATTGGACATTCTGCCTAAAAGCCACCAGTGTCCTCCTGTGCTGGGGGAGAGAAGAGCTTCTTACTGCCTGTTCCTCTGTAGCATCAAACAGCACCTGTCAATCTGTGAACTTGCCATATCTCAATCTTACATGCCCCTCAGTATGACTGTTTAGGCTTTTCATTTTCAGGGAAGCATAGCCTTATTTGAAATACAATCGAAACAGCTTTGTTCCACTAAATGGCTGCCTATGAGACACAATACACAGCATGCTGACACAGAGCCAGTGTCAAGGGGCTGAGGCTGAATCTCTGGCTAATGACTTCTTGACAACCTTTCTCATTCCAGAAAGGATTTAAAGTGTCTGATTTACAGTGCCAGGCTTACAGTGGTTAGACCAGGACTATCCTGTCCATACAATGTGACTCTGCACAAGGAGCAGCTGTGTGTCAGAGCTGTCTTGTCATTACTAATGACAGTCAAATCTGTTTCCCCTTGTAAAGCTTTCTTCCTTCCACAGCCTCACAGAATAGCATTTAGTGAGCACCCCTGAAGCGGAAAACCACAGTGTCTGTTCTGGGTGAAAGGCGTCCTGTTCTTGGTGGGAATTCTGGAAATGAAGGCACAAACCTATATACTAACAAGCAGAGTGAACAGCTTCCTGAAATGGACTATCTGGTTTTGAAACAACTGCAAAGATTAACAATGGCTCACAGGCCTGAGGCAAGAAAGAAGTGAGACCCAAAGGGAAACCAGTAGTAGAACCCAGGGATGCCGGGGAGGATTTCTCCCTTCCTCAGGACCTCCTTGTTAGTTTTGGCAGAAACGTGCGCTCCTATGGAGATACTGCACTTAACTACAAGCCAGTATACTGACACCAGGCTCGAAGTAGGCTGCATGCTGCAAGAGATGATGGTTTGCTCAAGCATCTTCCAAAAAGGGGATTCTTATTATTTTAGAATGATATTTGCCTTAAGTGCATCCATGTTTAGTGAATATTTCTTAGGTTGTTTGTTGCCCAAACATCAAGTCAAAATATATTACAAATCTCTGTGATACTCACGGACTGTCTGAAACCATGAAGCAACTTTCAAGAAGTTGCTATACTGGTTTATCCTCTTCCAACACGTGACTTGCTGGAAGGTTCCATGGTAAAGGCATTTAAGTCCTATTGACAGGGTGAAAACAGCAAGCCTTCTAAATTAAGCCTTATCAGAATTCCTAGAAACTTCATGCTGCATCGTGTTTACCAAACTTTACATTTGTCTTTGAAAAGAAAGAGGAGAAATGTAACTAAAATAGCCCTTAAATTCCATGGAAGCCCAGTTCTGGGAACCATGTTTCGTAATCTGCACAGTGTGACAGATGAAGGGGCAGGGGCATCATGACAATCAGGATCGCTTTTTCCCTGCCAAAGATAGTTTGGTCAGGAAGCAGGCCTTCTCAATCGATGAGCAGAGCAATCTGTCCTGGGGGTGGGGAGAAGGCTCAGTCAGCAAATTCCAGCTGCACAGCACGAGGAACTGAGTTCCAGCCACAGAGCACACTGATCAAAGCCAGGCCTAGTGGTACGCATTAGCTGGGCAGCTCAAAACAGAAGCAGCCCTGAAGCTCAGGAACCAGCCAGTCTAAGCATCAGCAACTTCTACCCACTGAAAGATCCTGTCTCGAAAACCAAGGCAGACAGCTCCTAAAAAACACCACCCAAGATTGACTTCTGACCTCTAAATACACATGCACACATGCCCCCAGTCTAATGTGTGCGTGCATACACGCACTCAGAGTTCTGGTTTCTCCTCATGGTTTGACCCCCAGAAGAAGACTGCACTCAAGCACACTGTGAATGTGTCAGTGTATCTGCTGGTGCTAGGTCCCTGTGGTTATCTACACGGAAGCAGGGAGGTGCTTTTGCAAACTGTCCTGGATGAGGGGAAGTCTTAGTCCTTTCCATGGAAGTGTTAGGACAGCATGTGTTGGACTCTAGTTCCCCCTGCTGGACACTCTAGGAAAATGTTCCACTGTGCTGGAAAGTAAAGACTGTAGTTTGTCTAACTGGGCAAAAGTCTTAGAGTTGAGCCTACCATGTTCTGTACCAGAACATAAATTATTCATCTTATTTTTAAAGTCATTCTCTATTTGCTTGAATTCAATTATGCATCCTCATTGTGCCATATAAATGCCCTGCCTCCTCCAAAGGCTCTCTTCCCCAGACAGGGCTAGCCATGCACAGGTAAGAGCCAGTTCCTTAGGCATCCGGTAGGTTTACCAGTAAGTATTCCAGGAAAGCTGGAAAAGACATGAGTCCCCTTCCCAAGACCAGTCCTTTCACCACAGGAGAAATCCTTGCTTCCACTTACCTACCCACTTGGCTGTGTGTTTGCACACTCTTATTTCCCGCAAGTCTAACTCAGAGTGTGATCCTCACTCAAACCACAGCCCCCACAGACACTCGGACATGACTCATATTGACTATTTAGCAGTGAGTCGTATGCCCAACATAATTTAGAAACTACTGTCTTACCAACTTAGGGTGACCAAAGAGGTGCCACCCTGAATGGCAGTGTGAGTTCGTTAGGGGAGAGGTAAAGAAATTTTTTCTTCTTGCTCATCTGAAGCTCCAGCAAACACACTCAAGTGTAGAAACTTGGCTACAAAGATAAGATTGTGCTAGTTAGCTGGAAAAACAACCTGCCTTTTCCTTAGTGATCGTCACTCCCTAACCTCTTGAACATCTATCTGCTATAAAAACATGTGGCTCCAGTGGACAGAAAGGGAAACTGAGGCCTATAGAGGGTGATGAGCTTGGCAGAATGACTTAGAATCCCAAGGGCAGTGTTAGAATTCCATCCAGGTCTTATGGCCTTTGACCTTGCTTCAGGCAAGTCTTCCTTGAGTATGAGGTATTAATCCCATTAATACTTTCTTGGTCTTCAGGGCTGAAGGGAGAGACTCCAGGATTGTAGACACAGATGCATATTGAGGAATGTATCATTCTGCTGGTCTAATATTTTATCCTCAAACTTGTGGAGAAGAGCAACACACCAGAGTGCTCTGGGCTGACCTCTCACCCTTGTGTCGTAATTCCTAAGAGGTCCCCTGAGTCCTCCTCCTCCTCCCACTCTGTCCATTCCAGTGCATCCAACAGCCAGCCTTCTGCCTTCTGCCTGCTTTTTCTCTGTTCTCTTGGTTTTTTGCCTCAGCAGCTAAGACTTCTGGGACGCGTGCAGTGTCACCATGGTGTTTGTTGTGCTCTGTTTGGCATGAGGTAGGGAATATAGAGGTCAGAACATGACTGCAGCCCAGAGACCAAGCAGAGACCCCAGAACAAGATTCTCAAGGCCAGACAGGAAAGTCTTCCCTCTCCAGCAATGTGGTAAAGGTTCCAAGACTAAACATCCAAGAAAGGGCAGATGGAAACCACTGCACCGTTCAACCTAGGTTCACAGCCGCTGTAATATGCTTTGTGCTGTGCTCTGCTTGCCAGCTTGGCTCATTCACTCCTTCGTTCATTCATAAATATGGAAGGTTGTTTGCACAGTGCAAGGAAGTCTCCTAGTGCTGAGGATAATGAAGAGAACACACACCAAAACCTGTCTGTCCCTTGTTGGAATGACATCCTAGCAAATGCAATCAACACATAAGTGGGTATATTATATACAATGCACCGAAGGGTGAAATGTCTAAAGAATGAACATGTAACCAGAAATGAGAATTTTAATATGGTGGCAGTGGAGGGCCCCATTGAAAAGATGACAGACAGGGAGCTAACACCTTGAAGGGGAAAACATTCCAGGCAGAGGAGGAAACACGCATGCGGACCCTGGAGTGAGAGCATACTTGGTGTCTGAGAATGGCCACCAGGATCTCCAGAGATGGAGAGGAAGCACCCTTGTTCTGTGTCCCTGAGTACCCACCGAGCTCCTCTTGTCAACATAAGCTTGAAGCTATGGATGCTGACCTTTTAGGGCTATTAAATGAGGTTCACCATGTGGCAGGCTCTAGAATACAGGGGAGGGAAAGGTACCCCATCTCCCTGTAAGCTTGGCATCAGGGGACGAGCCTGTGTGAGGGCATCAGTCCCTCCTTGCTTTATCATGCCCACTTGAGTATCACAGTCATGCTAGGCTCTCTATCTGATCCCTGAAGCCATTTAAGTCTCTTCATGTCCCCAGGATAGAAGCTACTCTTTGGGGTGCTGCTGAGGAAGTGTTCCCCATACCATTTGCAGGAGGTTATGAGCCTTTTTCCAGCAGGATCCAGTTTGTCCCTATCCGATAGGCTGCCTTTCTGCATGTGGCCTTTAAGGGATGGATGGACTCCCCAGGATTGCCAGGGCCTACTGATCAAATCTGCAACGCCAAGAGGACCCAGGGGAAAAGACTACAACCTGTTCTTGGATTCTTATATTTTCTTGGGTCTTGGAATGATCTGGTTGTCTCCCTGGCAGAGAGTTGGGGTGTTGACAACATCAAGGGGTGATAAGTGATGTGTTATTTGAGGAAGCAGATTCCTAGGCTGAGGTATGCAGGTAAGTCTTGAGAGTGGCTTGTTACCTGTGCCCTGGACTACTTGCCGCATGACCCTACCTGCCCTTGGGGGTTGGAGGTGAGGTTGGAGGTGACGTGGTGTGGTGCAGTGGCTCAGAGTCAACACAGACTCTGGGAACAGGTGAGAAACGCCAGAGTAAGTTCATCTGAGCACTGCTGCAAGCTCCTTTAATACCTTCCACCTATGCTCCACGGGTTCTGAGAAAGCATGTTTTAAACAGCAGTTCCCAATTGGCTGGCATTGTCTGCATCAGCAATCCTCAGTCTCTCAGGCAGTCTTCAATTAGGTCTTCCTGCAGGAGATGCTTTTGCGGTTGTGTGGCCCCCTGTGTTTACTTAGGGGTGGCCTCATAGCTGTTCCTGCTACAGTAATTGTCTCAGTACAGTGAAACAGAGCTGGGGCTGAGAAAGCCATGGGTATGAAGAGTGCTTTACTGACTCCACCTGTCCCTTCCTCAGGTGGCCCTGGAGATGCTATTTACTGGGGAGCCTATTTCTGCTCAGGAAGCCCTGCGCCATGGCCTCATCAGCAAAGTGGTGCCAGAGGAGCAGCTGGAGGAGGAGACCATGAGAATAGCAAAGAAGATTGCTTCTTTGAGCCGCTCTGTGGTGGCCCTGGGCAAGGCTACCTTTTACAAACAGCTGCCGCAGGACCTTAGAACAGCATACTTCCTCGCCTCCCAAGCCATGGTAGACAACCTGGCCCTACAGGATGGGCAGGAAGGAATTGAAGCCTTCATCCAGAAGAGAAAGCCCGTCTGGTCACACTGAGCCAGCATGAGGAGTGCTGTGTTAATGGTCATCCCTAGGAAGCCCCCTGCCCTCATCTTCTCCTCTTGACCCAACTATATACTGCCGCCTCTTGGTTGTAAGAGAACATAGCCAGCCTTTCTAATTTGAATGTTGGTTTCTCTGTGTGTGATCTGTATTAAAATGTTCTGTGGTTCTGTGGGAAACAAATACAGGGGAGGAAATAACTTGCTAGGTCAATGGCCAGGTTAACATGTGCTGGAGTGTGTGGGCCGTGGCAGAAACCCCAGGACCTGACGGAGCCTGAAGTGAGGGCAGTCAAGTGAAGCGTGAAGAAAGGGTGCCACCCCCACTCTTCTGTAGTTTCCTACAGGCACAGTCTGTCCTGGTTGCTCACGGCAAGTTGAACATTTCAGATCTCCACGAGATCATCTCCACACTGAAAATCTTCTTGATCCTACCAGGAAATCATCATGCCTGTGGCTTTGGAATAATCTTATATGTGATTTGAATAAATTAAATATTTATAGAGCTGGGTCATCTCATTTCTAACCCACCGCCAGCTAAGAAAAGAAAAGAGAATATTCTCTTTGTATGTCCGCTCTGATGGGCACATAGCAAGGGTCGTGTGTCTTCTAACGAATGGTCTTGTCCTCCACTCACACTACACCAGAGGATAAAAGCAGCCCAGAACAGGGAGAGGACCCAGAGCGGGACCCACCCAGTGAAAGCCACTTCTCAGGACACATTCCAGAACTGTGCTCAGCTTCTAGTAAGAAACCCAGACTGAGTTCCCCAGCTGAACTAAGTCATATTTAGACCTAGTAATATTTTTTGGCTTCTGGTCGAATGCAGCCCAAAAAGTGTTCAAAATTTCTTTATCTGTAAACTTGACCATAAGTCAATATTTATCTGTCTGTCTGTCTATCCATCCATCCATCCATTCATCTCTCCCTTCTTCCCCCTCCTTCTTTCATTCCAGTGCTAAGGATCGAACCCAGAGCTTCGTGCACACAAGGCAAGTACTTTGCCACTGAGCTAGACCTTAGTCCTGACTTTTATTCAACTTTTGTCACCTAAGAGTAGAACAGAACAAGGCCTGATGGCACACCATTGTAATCACACTTACTGCATAATCTGAGGCAGGAGGATCACACATTCAAGATTGGACTGTATAATTGAGCAAGACTTTTATCTCAAAACAAACAAAAAAAATTAAAAGGTAAAGATGTAGCTTGGTGGTGAACACTAGTCTAAAATGCATTAGGTCTGGGGTTTTATCCTCAGCACTAGAGAGAGGTGGGGGGGATGGATGGTGAGAAAGAAGAAAGGAACAAAGGAGAGAGGCACAGAGACAAACTGCAGACTCATATGGGTCTAGCCTGTGGTTGCTGGAGTAAAGGTGGCTTATGTCATGGGCGTCGGCAAATATTTTGTTACAGGCTTCTCTTGGGATGGGAAGTTGTTTCTTTCTCCATGCTTAAGATGGCAGAAAGGACTTCATTGTAAGATTGCCTCATGTGCAGAAACCATCTGAGCTGCCATCTCCTGCAGCCTCAGAATATGCCACGTTCTCAAGAGTCCCTCGGCTGGGTCAGAGGAGTGGGCACCACAGAGATCATTATCTCCAGTGAGTCTTAGGCGGAGACAAACAGTGGGGTTGGAATACATAAAGATCCCAACATGTCTGCCTGCTACAGCCATAGTTTTCCCCTGGCTGCACTGCCCCATGGGAAATGTTCCAGATCATTAGACCAAAATCCAGAAAGGAAAATGTGTAGTTCCCAGTGCACACACTTGCTCTCTTGGGGAGCTCAGTTGCCTAATGTTAGTCTGAATTCGTTACCAGAGACTGAGCACGGCTTGGAACTGTGTCAGCAGGAAATTTCTCTGATCGTGTGGGATACGCGCTGTGCCTCGCCGGGCTTCTCTCTAACTGTCCCCAGGGATGGTCTGAGCCCAGCCTGGGCTCAAGGAGAAATGATGGTCCTGCTCCACAACTCTGCCGTCAAGCAAGAGAGTGGACTTTGCAGACTCACAAGAGACACTGGGTCTGTTAACCGGCAGGACCCCGGCGGGGATTTTACTAGTAGGCAATGGACAGCTGGCTGACATTTCTAGTTAGATTGTAAGGACTCATTAAGGTGGTTAGTCCAAAAGAAATGGACCACTCAGTCAGTGTCTGTTCCTCTTTGGTGCCCGCACTGAGAAAATTACACCCAGGTGGGTGCTGGATCATACTGATGAGAGGTGGAGGGTGGGAGACACCATCTAGGCTCACAGAACCTTCCCACACATTTGACAAATGGAAGTAAAATGTTCCATTCCATATGAGTAAACACTGTTCCTACAGATCACAGGCTCCTCAGGCCTCAAGGCTGGCTCCCCAGCCTGGGAGCTGATGTGCAATTCACGACTAGCTATAAATATCAGTCGTCACTGGGGCAGAAAATAAGCAAGAAATGTACCACCCACCCCTTCCTCGGCATCAGATAATCTATCCCAAGGCTAACATTATTCTCAGTTTATTGGTTATCTGTTTCCTTTTACCGGGATGTTGAATGAAAACTTCCCGATAACCACATAAGATGACTGGTTTTGAAAAGCCTATTATATTTATCTTTCCCTCAGCACCATTTACTCTGGGGAGCTGAGCTGAGTGCAGCAGGCCACACCCTAGAAGCCAGTGCCTGTCAAATCAATAGGAATGGTCATTCGATTTCTGCCAGCCCTGTGTGAGGCTTTGTTCAAAGGCTGGTTTGGCCCCTGAGAAATAGAAACAGGCCACATGACAAAAGGCCAGAGACTTTGGGAGAGCCTAAGGCCATCCCAGGCAGCCTTAGAGTTCATTATTCTTCCTCATGCTATGTATGAGACTTAGAGAAGTCAAGGTATGCCCTTTAAAGAGCCAGTGTGTGATTTTGAATCTATATGACTGCAGGGTTATGTTCCCAACTGCTGGACTATAGACCTCTCAAAATATCCAAAGACAGCTACACAGCCTGGAACTAGATCTGTGATGTGCTCCCAAGTGATCAGAATTACTTGTCAGGGCAAAGGGAACACTGCTCTCCAATGGAGATCTGAGGAGAAGCGTCCATTTGGCCACCAAGAACACTGACTGAATGCTGGCCAGTTGTGTGGGCACATGTAAGGGAGGCAGCTTCTGTCAATGCTATGTCCCTTCTGCTGCTGGGTGTGCTGGCACATGTGTGTAAATCCTGCATGCAGGAAACTAAGGCAAAAGGATTAATAATTCCAAGCCAAGTTGGGCTATACAACAAAGCCCAGCATGAGGAGAGAAGACAGGAATGGAGAAGGAAGAAATTATGGCAACTCTACCAATACCCCGACGTGTCCTTCTAGCTTGTACATCCTGGATTCTACAAGACCAATGAACTTCTTCTCTGTCATTGCAGAAGTTAACAACTTGATTCTGAGCAGTGGCAAACAGTGGGAAAACATGATTCCCTCTGAGAACCAGAGATCCATTCACAGACCTGAGAATTTAGGTCACACCACAATCCTTGAAAATGTCAGTGGCCAAGTGGACCCCAAATAAAGCTAAAATTGGACTTGATCATTCACCTTGGTTCTGTCTCTGAGCTCCCAGAAGCCCTTCTATTATTCAGCCCACTTCCTTCTCTCTTATTTTTCTGAAACCCTGTTACACTAAGACCAGTGTGGCCAGTGTGGCCCATGGGTCACCTACAGCTAAAGCTTAGACTGTAAAAATGCAGGTGCCAAAACTTTACACCAGACCAACTGAGGGGGAAAATACAATTTCTGCTTGCTCCAAAAATATTTCTTACAGGATTTCCAGATGAGTCTACCACACACTAAAGTTTGGGACTAACTGCTCTGGGGTGGAGGCTGCAAGTCAAGTCCTCCTGGAAATACCTGCATTTAAAAAGTTGAAGCAGGGTCCAGCAAGATATCTTAGCAAACAGGGCACTTGCCCTCTATCTAACCTGTCAGCCTAAGTTTGATTGATACCCAGAACACACATGCTGGAAGGACAGAACAGACTCCCACAAGCTGTCCTCTGGGCCCCATACAAAAACAAAGAAGTACATGTAAAAGGTGAAGCTATGTGGTAATCATGATGAAATCATGGGCAGTTGCAATTGGTCTGGAAGGAGTGAAGAGAGACCCGAGGAAGCCCAGGATCCTCTTAAAGTCCTCACATAGGCCTTGGGTGTTGCTGCCTTTGGATGCTAAGACCACTAAACATCAGATTATACTCACTGCCATACTTTATTTATACTTATATTTGGAAGAAAGTGTAGGCTTAGGTTTTCTTTTTTTGTTTTTTTTTTTTTGTTTTTTTTTTTTTTTTGAAACCTACTTTTAACAAGGGTTGTCAAATGCATTGATGGTCCTCCCTTCTAGCCCATAGTCCAAAGTAGGGGAGAAAAGATAGTAAACAGGACAAGGGGATGTGGACCTGTTTAGAAGTAATTTTTAAGGGCGATTTTAGTCTCCATTTGTCTGGATACCAGCAGTCCAGTTCAGTTGTGTCAGAAGAGCAAACACAAATCAGCAGCAGTGGCATGATCCAGCAGAAACTGCTAGGCCTCCACCAAATCAACATGAGTCGGCGGGAGCAACAAGGACCAGCCAGCCAGGACACCAGGAGAAATTCTCTGCTATGCCCTCTCAAAGAAGTGAAGATCAGCAAACACAAAGACCAACAAGGCATTGCAAAGCTAACTATGTGAGGGATCAGTTGCTGTCCCTTGAGTCCCATTTATACTTTCTCCAAACCTCACATGTCCTCCCATTGGACTTGCCTCAGCAAAACACCGCGTGAGTCTGTATCACCTGACATATCCAAAAACTTCTACTTCAAGAAAGCATTGAACAATTTGATTTTCAAATGTGCCTTAATCAAAGGTCATGATTTCTTGGCAATCAAATATATTAATGTCTTACACGCTATTATTGAAGTTGACTTTTATTTTGTGAATATTTAAGAAAATGTCAAAGTTTCATCTTGTAAAGATTCTTCTTTTATCACTTGAGGCTCAAAGGTTTGTTTTTCCTCTGTGTGTGCAGGAGTGAACAAGCTCGTGGTACAGTGTGTGCACGTGTGTGTGTGTGTGTGTGTGTGTGTGTGTGTATGTGTGTGTGCAAGCATGCAAGCTCATGGTACGGTATGCGCATGTGCATGGAGATAATACAGCCTTAGATGTTCCTTAGGAGTTATCCACCCTGTGCTTCGAGGCAGAGTTTCTCACTAGGCTTGCCTCACAAGGCTTGCCACCTTGGCAAGAGTGGCTAACCAGCAGGCTCTAAAGATCTACTTGTCTCAGCCTTCCAAGACCAAACACTAGGATTACACACAGGCTCAGTCATGCCTGGCACTTTATTGGTTCCAGGGATCAAATGCAAGTCATTATGCTTACACAGCAAGAACTTTGCCAACCCAGTCGTCTCCTCAGCCCTCAAAGTTTATTTTTTCATGTCCCAGATGAAGACTCATGAAAAGCTGGCAGACAGTCTGGGCTGTGTGTGCTATGTCTTTTGGATGGAATGTTGGCCAATTCCGGCTGCACAGTGAGTTGTTATCCATGTTTCAGTTCTTGGAGCTTAGATGATGCCCAGTGACGAACAGACCTTCAGAGTCACTTGCTATATGTTAAATGTTGCCAACATATAGTTTTGTTTCATAAACATCGTAACACAGATGGGTTTTCTGCAATGCTTAGCTCCTGTGTTCTAAATCAGTTTTCGAGAGTGATACATGGATTAAATTGCTATTTTCTTTTTCAAGTCAGAGAAGTCCATTGATATTTCTCTTTAAATTGAAGTTGACACGTGTGAGTGGTGCCATCCCACTTGGATGGAATCAGACTTAGGGAGTTTGGGCTTGTTTTGGCAAAGCAGATCTAATTTGTATTTTAGTCTCCAAATATTTAGGTTTCTAGTGATGCCTAACATTCTTCAGAGAGTTTAAGAAAATAGGTGGTTGGTAGCCAAGGGTCGAGACAGCTAAGGTTTCTTCTTGCATTTGTGTGAACCTTGACCAAAAATGACCTCTGCCTCCCCTTGTCTCATAGAGATGTATGAGCTAACCAAGAGACTAGGGAGCTAGCTCATCTGGTAAAGCCACGCTGTACAAGTGAGAAGACCACCACACATAGTAATACACACCTTAAATCTTAGCATTTGCAAAGCAGAGTCAGGAGGAGCTCTGTAAGTTCAAGGCCAGTCTTTCTTCATAGTGAGTCCCAGGCTGCCAGGAGGGCATAGAGAGATTCTGTCTTGAAAAATAAGAAACAAAATCAAACAAAAGAAATGCGAGGACCTGAGTTCAGACCCTCCGAAGCTACATTAGGGAACATGAGCGCAGGGCAGACGTTGCACGTCTGCAATCCCAGTGTTAACTAGCTGAGAGGGGACGCAGACAAGATCTTGGAAGTTTGAGGGCCAGCTAGCAATGGTCCAGGCCAATGAGAGAGATACTGGAATAAATTATTTTTCTGAGGGGTTGCTATATCCCTTTTTACTCCTAAATACCTATTGGGGGTTTCTACCCCACTTTTGCCTATATAGTTCTCGAGTAAACGACACAGAGACACTACAGTTCACTAGTAAGCTGTAGGCACTATGCTGGACAGGTTCTGAGCTATTCTAATCCTTTCACCTGTTAAAACCCACACAAATGTCAGTCACTTGCCAATCTGATGTCTCCTCCGGGCTGCTTCTGCTCCATCAGCCTCCCTCTCTCCCTGCCCTCTCTCCCTTTCTTCCTTCCTTCTCTCCCTCCTTCCCTCCCTCCCCCCCTTTCTCTCCTTTCTTCCCTATGGCCTCTCTCAAGATCCCTCATTCAATTTTAAGTTCTGCCTTCCTATCCTCTCTATCCAGTTATAAGCTCCAGTCATTAACTGACCAAACAGGAATTAAGAGGAAGTATTTTTTTTTATATAGCACATTGGTTATGTAACATACAAGATGAATCCCAACAGAGAGATCCTGTCTCAAACAAAAAAGGTGGAAGGTGCCTGAGACCAATTCCAAAGCTGTTTTCTGACCTCCACATGTAGATCACGAACACATGCATTCATACCCACATGTATATAAACATGCAGAGAGAGAGAGAGAGAGAGAGAGAGAGAGAGAGAGAGAGAGAGGAGAGAACTCAGACAGGGTTGCGGTCTCATTTGAGGTTTGAAAAAGGAAGAATCTCTTCCAATATCCTGTGACTGTGGGTGACATTTAGTTCCTTAAATACTAACAAACTAAGCTGCTTGTGGTGGTGAACACCTGTGATCTCTGCACATGAAAGGCCAAGGCAGGTGGATCTCTGACTTAGGGGCAAGGTTGATCTACAAAGTGAGTTTCAGGACAGCCAGGGCTACACAGAGAAACTCTGTCTCAAAAAAAAATTAAAAAATAAAAAATAAAAAACAAACAAACAAAAAAACCCCTACCAAACCAAGGGTCTGTCTCTCGCTGGGTGAGCCGTGCATGACTCTCTCCATATGCTGATATGCAGCATGGAAGCTTGCTGCATTGAAGAGTTTTCTAGCAAGATGTGGGCTACAGTTCTGTGCAACATGAGACACTCATGAAATCATGTATATCCCGTCACCTTTACCGTATTCTATCAGTCAGAAGCAGGTCACAGGGAGGACACTGCACGAGGAGCTTGGGATCATGGCTCTGTCCTCCACAGATATAATGTGATTTCTCTCAGGTTTTGGCTCTGAACATCTTGCACAGAGGACAACTGAATGTAAAATCTTCCCAAGTGAGTATAGCAGAACAAGTTGAGAACCTGAGTGTGACTGTGTTACCCTGTGTCTCTGTGTCTTCTTATAGGAGGTGATACATCCTTGTTGGAGTCATTGTGAATCGAGTCTTCTGTACACTCATAGAAAAGCATTCTTCATTATATGTTTCTGGATGGAAAAACAAAACCCCATATAACTAAGGAACCCAAGGTAGATGCCCTCGGATGCAGACGTACCTGTATGCTGAGTCCAGAGGACTCAGTGTTTCCTCCCATCTGGAGAACCAGAAGTTTCATGAAGAAGGCTGTTGGCATGAGTAAGTGTGGACCAGGGAGCTGTGCACCAAGGGTAAAGGCAGCAGAGGGATGAAGGGTCACTAGAGGGTTAGGTATGTGATGTCTTCTAAGGGAGGCCATGAGGAGTGTGTGTGTGTGTGTGTGTGTGTGTGTGTGTGTGTGTATGAATGTGTGTGAGTGTGTGAATGTGTATGTATTCAAATATGTGAGTATGTGTGAGTGTATGTGTTTGTGTGTACATGAATGTGTGAATGTGTGTATGTGTGTGAGAGTATATCTATGCGTGAGTATGTGTGTGAGTGTATTGTGTGAGTATGTCTATGTGTGTGTATGTGTATATGTGTGTGACTGTGTGAGTATATGAGTGTATGTGTGTGAGTGTTAGAGTGAGTGTGTGCATATATGAGAGTGTGTGTGTGAGTGTATGTGTGTATGAGAGTGTGTGAGTGTGTGTTTAAGTGTGTGTGAGTGTGTATGTGTGTATAAGAGTGTGTATGAGTGTGTGTGAGAGAGTGAGTGTGTATTATGTGAGTATGTGTTTGTATGAGAGTGTGTGTGAGAGTGTGTCTGAGTGTGTTTTTGTGTGTGTTTTAGGTCAGTGTCAGAGTCCCAGGGTAAAAAACTATAGAGTTTAAACTGCTAAGCAGTGGGGAGTCATGTAAGATTTCTAATTGAGAACTGAGCTGAAAATATGGAAATTCTAACTTTTTTGATGGTTTGTAGAAATTCATTTTAAATTTATAATTTGCTGAAGCACCAATCAGTGGTATGTGCAATCCTCTACTCCAGATTTCCATTGAGCTGTGTTCTAACAGCAAGCTTCATGTCCACTGCTTCATAGAAGCCCTTGAGCTTTTAGGATAAGGGATCTACCTTAATGTGAAACTTATATTGTGCATCTGAACACAAGCAAGCCATCAGGACAAAACAGACAACGGGTAGCTAGAATTTTCAAATCACTCCTCTTAGTAATATCTTGCACATCTTTCAGTCATCCTCAGAGGTGTTTGTCATGGTGTCTGTCGGTGCTAAAAATGTGTCTGTATGAGCCTTCCCTGCCAGACATTTGATCAACAGCTTACAAAGAATTCCATCACCAAGAGAAGGGATGCTTTTTCTCAACACAGCAGACAGAAGGTTTGTGGCTTCATAATTTAGAAATGAAAAGGAAGTCTAATCTGGGCGAGGCACCACACATCTGTAATCCTAGCCCTTGAGAAGCAGAGGCATGAAGTTCATGAGTTCAAGGCCAACTTGGGCTGAATAACAGGCTCAAGCCCACCCTTGTGTACACTGGGAGACCTCGCCTCAAATCCAAAGGTTGAAAGTGGGATGGGTGTGAGCAGGACCACCAGGGCTCAACCCTCCACAAAGAATATTTTTAGCAGCTCCTGTGTTAGTCACTTCATGTTGCTTTGAGAAAATATCTGAAAAGAAACAACTTTAAAAAGAAGGATTTTTTTGTCTTACAGTTGGAAGGGACATACTCCACTATAGCAGGGTACACATGACAGCAGGACCCTGAGGTAATCAGTTCTGGGAAGTGAAACCAACTGAAGAAAAACCCAAGGCTTACCCCAAGTGACCCTTCTCCTCCATCAAGGCTCCACCTCATAAAGGTTCCACAACTTCCCAGACAGAGCCACCATCTGGGAACCAAGTATCCAAACACATGAGACTATGAGGCCATTTCACATTGAAATTGTGACACTCCGGAGTGAAACCTCATGCCTGCCAGAAGTCACAGTCCAGATCCTCAGTCATCCATCCCTGAGTCTAGCTAGGAGACATGCTTGTTACTGCGGCATTGACTGGCCCAGCCTTCAAGAGTGTGGTCTGTGATCTCTTTCCAAAGAATTCTCCCCCACACAGGTCCCTCATTCAGTATGGCCATCAGGAGTCAATCTAAGTCAAGAAGCTAAGTCATACTTGGCAGTCAGTAAACAACCCCTCCTTGGCAAAAAAGAAAAAAAAAACAAAAACAAAAAACAAAAACAAAACACAACACAACAATTTTCTCCACAGAAGGCATGGTGACATGGAGCAATGAGGCTAGCTATAAAGTGAGCCTTGTGGGCAACGAGAACGAAGAAACATGGAAGAATCCATTCGGCTTGTTAAGAGCAAAGTACATTATCCCTTGTAAAGGTTTCAAACTAGGCTATCACAGAGAGAGAGACCTCTACGTGACTAACGTGTTGGGCTATCACAGAGACCTCTACGTAACTAATGTATTGATCCAGCCTCTGTTGGAACCCAATACAACATCCTCTGACCAGAGGCTGGAGTGGCCTCTTTGTTAATAATCTCCCCTCAAAAAATAAATAAATGAAAACCACCAGGGGAAGCCACCTTTAACTTTACAGGCCTTCTGGGGGCAGGTTCTTTGGTGCCGAGAAGGCAGGGCAGGTGTGCTGTCCCCAGCTCCCTCCAGAGTCCCCCTGAGAAGGAATTTATGAGCTACTACATTTCCACTCCCTTCCTTGGCATTTATTGGCTTTTTGACAAATGTTAGAGCAATTTTTCTGTCAACAGCTTCTCATTAGGGGCCTGGCGATGTTCGCTCTGACCATTATTTTGCTCAATATCACGCCTGGTCACTGCCAGGAGAAGAGGTCCCACTTAGAAGCCATCCATCTTCGAGGGCAGCAAAGGCTCCAATAATCCACTTCCCAGCCCTGCTGTGGCGACAACTGCCCTGGGGCATGCACAGGGAATTGAGATAAACAGCCAGGCTGCCGTGAATGCACAGCCTCCTGCACCGCGCCTCCCTTCTTTAAAGGCTGTTTCTTTTTTAAAATAAATTATGGGGAGCTTGGTGGGGAAATAATTCCTCGGGAGGGATGACGTGATGTTATAGGAGGTGAAAAGTCCGCCTTGAAAAGTCTAGAGAACTATCAGGTACTGGGAAAGAATGCCCAGTGACCTTAATGAGCTGTTCGTTTCAGCCCTCAACTGCACACTGCCTTGCAATAATTGTGGCATGGAAAGGCATTTGGAGACCTTCCTGGTACTTCCGCCATTCTAAAGCATCAATATCTATTTTAATATGCCTTCTGCACCACCCCTGCCAGAAGGCACAGGAATCTAATCTGGAACAGCACATCTCAAAAATGTTTTCTGTGAACAATTCCAAACACATAGACAAGCTGAGAGAGATTGGAAAACCAAAACAAAACAAAAAGACACCAATTTGTTATCACAATTTTAACAGTAATCATATTTATGGCTGCTTCTCCTCCTCCTTCCACCTATCCCTCCCACACCCAAGACTTTCATCACAAAAGCCCAAACCACATTTTAACTCTTTATTAGAGGGTACTAATGTCTGACCACTCCTCAAGCACAGCTTACCACTAGGTGCCTTTCTGAGAACATGGACTCCTCAAAGGAGCAATTTGGCCAAGGATCTTAGAATACCACCTCTACAGGGAACCAGCCAGGGCGCCAAGAGATGAGCTTCTTTGCTAGGGTACTTGTTAGAGTAACAGAAAGTCTTGCTGGAAGAAACCCCCATGGTCAGGGAAACTGCAATCTCAATGTAGCATTTTTCATGACTCCAAAATGTAGGAGCTCCTACAAGCATATAGCAACCAAAGGCCAGGACAATAGATAAGATGTCTCATATAGCATGAGGCCAAAGAGGTAGCTTACACACCACACAGGACTCATTCAGACAGGTGCAACAGTCTATATCCAAAAGTCACTCCACTTAGAAAGTGTAATTTATAATATGTTTGCATGGCTTTACTGTGCAGAGTGTGCTGGAAAGTTAACTACGTAAGTTGGAAAGTTGTTGATTTCATTGCTGTTATGGTTTAGAACTTTACTAAGAGTCATTCACCATCTGGAAAACTGCATCCCACATGTGGTGCGTCTTACAGTATTCAGGTCTCTGCTTGTCTGAGCAGATGACATTTCCTCATCTCCAGTTCACAGAGATTCTTCGTGGAGCTGGGAGCACCTGAGGATTCCATGGGTCTTCACTGTGGATGTGAAGTCATTTCCACATAGAGACTGTCATTCTGGTCTACATCTTAGGCATTATACATCTTAGGCATTATACATCTTAGGCATTATACATCTTAGGCATTATACATCTTAGGCGTTACACAGCTCCACATGGTACAGAGTCCCAGGCTCTCCTGTATAAACTGTTTCACATATACCAAGGATTGTTTAGCTTGGTTATCTGATTGCTATTTCACATTGCCTTACCATTTTAACCCAAGCTTGCTTCCTCCTCCTCCTCCTCCTCCTCCTCCTCCTCTTCTTCTTCCTCCTCCTCTTCTTCCTCTTCCTCCTCCTCTTCCTCTTCTTCCTCTTCCTCCTCCTCCTCTTCCTCTTTTCCTCTTCCTCCTCCTCTTCCTCCTCCTCCTTTTCTTCCTCCTCCTTCTCTTTCTTAATTTCTTTCTTTCTTTCTTTCTTTTTTTCTTTTTTTCTTTCTTATTTAACATCCTGACTGCAGTTTCCCCTCCCTCCTCTCTTCCCAGTCCTTCCTCCCTCCCCCCTCCACTCCTTCTCCTTTTCTCTTCAGAAAAGGAGAGGCCACCCGTGGACATCAACCTGCCTCAGCATATCAAGTTGCAGTAAGACTAGGCACATCTTCTCCTACTGAGGCTAGACAAGGGCAGCCCAGTAGGGGAAAGGGTCCTAAGGCAGGCAACAGAGTTACAGACAAGCCCCTGCTCCCACTGTTAGGAGTCCCACATGAAAACCAAGCTGCACAACTATTACCTATGTGTGAGGGCCGAGGTCTGTCCCATGCATGCTCCCTGGTTGGCAGTTCAGTCTCTGCGAGCCCCTATGGGCCCAGGTTAGTCAACTCTCTAGGTTTTCATCTTGTGTCCTTGATCCCTCTGGCTCCTATAATCTTCCCTCCCTGTCTTCCTCGTGATTCCCCAAGCTCCATCTAATATGTGGGTCTCTGTATTTATTTCCATCAGTTGATGGGTGAAGCCTCTCTGATGACAGTAACCCAAGCTTTTAAAGACCATTCTTATCAATTTCAGAGACATAGAAATGTGGGAATTAGGAGACTAACTTCCAGGTAAAAGAGAATTTACCAGGAAGAAGGAAAACCAAGCAGCAGGTGGGAAACACATATCTAATATTGCATACTCCCCAGACCCTAATAAAAATACGATAACACTTTACGGTGAACAGTTTGAGAAAACACAGTCGAGGGATTCTGAATAGCACATGGGAAACAGACACACAGAAGATGCTCTCATCCGATTCCCAGCACATGGCCCAGCTAGATCACCCCATGATGACAGGCGAAGTCTTAACCACAAGCAGTCAACCACAGAGGCCCCCACAACTGAGAAGAGTCTTACATTAAAAGAAAGCAATTTGGGGCTGGAGAGATGGCTCAGTGGTTAAGAGCACTGGACTGCTCTTCCAGAGGTCCTGAGTTCAATTACCAGCAACCACATGGTGGCTCACAATCATCTGTACTGATGCTCTCTTCTGGTGTGTCTGAAGAGAAGTACAATGTACTCACATATATAAAATAAATAGATTTATTTAAAAAAAAGAAGCCTAGGTAAAAAAAAAAAAAAGCAAGCAATTTGGAAGAAACAAACTATACAGTAGAGGAAAAAATAGTGGGCCAGAGAGATGCCTCAGCCAGTAAAAGTGCCTGCGTGATGACCTGAGTTCAGACCCCAGAACTTGTGTGGAAAAGCCAGATGTAGGGTCCTGCCTCTGTGATCCCAACACTCATAAAGGCATTGGGAGGCAGAGGCAGGAGAATTACCTAAATGCTCAAAGACCTGACCACCTGGTGTGCACAGCACAGCAGACATAAGAGAGACATTCTCAACAGGATAGAAGAAGACAGCTGACTCCTGAAAGCTGTCCTCCAACCTCCACACGATCTGAGACACGAACCTGCCCTCATTCATATATATATTCATATATATTATATATATATATATATTACACATAATAATAATAAATAAGAATAATTATAAAAGCAATAACCAGCAGCTGGAAGAATGGTACCACAGTTAAGAGCACTGAGTGCTCTTTCCAGAGGATACAGGTTTCCAGCACCTCCATGGTGGCTCACAATCATCTGTACCTCCAGTTCCAGATCAGATACCTTCTTTCTGGCCTCATGGGCACTGCATGTGCATGGCACACAGACATACTTACAGGCAAAACACATAGAATAAAAATAACATAAATACTTTTAAAATATAACAATTATCGTCATGCTACTCTGGAAACTGTATTCTCAAAACAAGAACAAGTTGTTATACATATATGTGTGTACATATATGTGTACATAACAAGATATAGGTTGTAGGACTGTGAAAGGATAGCTTGGTTCTTGGCTGGGCATGGGCCTTGAACCCAGACCCCTATGAGGAAATGGCAGGTGTTTGGCCACGCCCCCAGAACCCAGGCTCCTGACACTTGGTCTATACCTCTATACCTCCATTTAACCTACACCTTGCAGCCACCTTTGGCTATGCAATCCCTCCCAAAGGGGTGTCACCTAACACAGCGAGAAAGGCCGTGACTACAGGCTTCAGCCTCAAGAGATTTCCATATTAATGAGTTACCTAAAGGCCAGAGGGCGTAGCTAATTAAGTGACCCTACTCTTTTCTCCCTCCCTATTTAAGCCAGGCCCACTCTGGCTTAAGTGGGGGGGGTGCACATCCAGATTCAACTATCATGCCAATAAAGCCATATTGGAATCCTAGACTTTTTGTGTTATTGGGAACTGTCTTCTTGTGACCGTGGAGGACGTCCCTGAGTCCCGCCCACCAGTTCTCGCAATCGGTGAGTCCCAACATATGATTGTTTGACTTAACAATTTTCAGACTTTATAATGGTATGATACCAATACACATTCAGCAGAAATGGTTTAATCTCTCCCAGGATTAGTGATATACGGTAAGATTCAGTCTTGAGGTCCTGGATGACAACAGCAAAACAGTTCCCAGTTGGCCTTGTTAATTGACAAGACATTGGCTGAGCTATGATGTTTGGTAGGCAAAGTATATTAGAAATACTTTTGATTCATAATATTTTCAATTTGGGGGTTCACTGATACAAAACCCCATTATATTCCAAGGAACATCAAAATGTATATGTGTTCGTGTGTATGCAGGTATATATGTACATGTGGGCATGTGGACATGTATGTGCACTCACATGCAGATACCTGAAGACAACCTAAAGTGTCGATCAGGAACATTGTCCACCTTTTTTGAGAGAGACCTAGTCTCTCATTGGTCTGCAACTCCCCACCTCCCGAGCTAAGCCCCTAGCCAGAGAGCACTGAGGATTCTTCACCAGATTACACCTATGCTCCTCCATAGCTGTGGTGGTTATTCATGGTTATAAACTTAACAACATCTGGAATTAACTAAAACCCAAGTGACTGCCCAGACCTATGAGGGAGTTCTTTTTCTTAATTAAATCATTTGAAGTGGGAAGACACACTTTTAATCTAGACCGTTTAGGATGGAAAGATACACTTTAAATCTGGATTTTTTTGAGGTGGGAAGATCCACTTTTAATCTGGGCCACACCCTCTGCTGGCAGCTTATATAAAGGCTGTGGAAGAAAGCAACTCGCTCTCTTCACCTGCTTGCTCTCACTCTCACTGGCAAGCCCGTTACTGGCATTAGAGCCGACTTCCTCAGGATCTGGCATCTACTAAAGACCTGCTGAGACATCCAGCCTTGTGGACTGAACAACTACTGGATTCTTGGACCTTCCATTGGCAGATTGCCATTGTTGGACTAGCTGGACCACAGCCTATAAGCCATTCTAATAAATCCACTTTAGATAGGTAGATGATAGATAGGTATGTATGTAGCTAGGTAGGTAGACAGACAGACAGACAGATTCTATTTTATAAGTTCTGTTCCTTTAAATCATCTAGATCAACATCCAGCTTTTTAAATGTGATTCTGGGGATCAAATTTAGGTCCCTTTGTTTACAAGGTGCGGTGGCTTAAATAGGTTTGGCCTCCATAGATTCACGTTTGAATGTTGGCCCATCAACATTCAAGTGGCACTATTCGAAGATGTGGCCTTGTTGGAGTAAATATGTCCCTGTGGAAACAGACTTTGAGGTCTTATATATACTCAGGCTCTGCCCAGGGTAAGTCAGTCTCTGCCTTGCTGCCTGTGGATCAAGATGTAGAACTCTCAACTCCTCCAGCACCATGTCTGCCTGGGTGCTGCCAGACTTCTTGCCATGATGACAATGGACTGAACCTCTGAAACTGTTGTCATGGTGTCTGCTCACAGCAATGAAAATCCTAACTACATCACAAGGTAAGCACTTTACTGACTGAGCCATCTACCAAATGCAGGAAAGTTTATGTTTTATACATTATTATCTATCATATATGATCTTGTATGTACATGAAAGAAACATACAAGAATCTAAAAGATCTTTAAAAGCATAAATTCAACAAAGTTGTCATATTAAACAGGGTTGGGGAGGGAGGAACCTCTTGAAAACACCTGAAACACAAACTCTGGGGAAGGGACTGGGACATTTAGAAGGACTAGCTCAGAAGCAACAGTTAACAGCAAGTCCCAAAATTAAGAACAGAGGAAAGGGAGAAAGAAGCCCTTAAGGAAATAATTCAAGCAACATCCCCAGAACTAAAAAACAGTTTCCACATTAAAAGGGCATGTCTGCCCAGACCATGGGTAAAAACTGACTGGAATCATCAAGAAATCTCAGGACATGAACAGAGAAAAGATGCTTGAAGCCGATGGGTGTAATATACAAATTACAATGTACATTATATTGGTAAGTCCTCATCTGCCGTTCGAGCTCACTGGGATGCTGGCTCTGGAAGTGAAGTTGTTCTCCTACCCCAAGCAATTTCAGACTCAGTGTTTGTCTTGAAATATCTTCTAAGGCCCTTTTGTCTTGGGATGAGTCCCCCTCACCCCCGCCCCCACCCTGTTACCAGGAAGGAAGAGACCAGCAAAAGAGCTCAAGAGTAATAAGACTGCATTCTTGAGAAAAACTAGAAACTATTTCCAACAGAGGCTCCTGTTGTTTATCTCAGGCTGTAAAAGTGCTTGCAGGGGAAACCAGAAACCCAGTGTCTGGCCTGGGGAAGTTCAGCCCGGGGAAGCTCATCCAGGAAGAGAAAGCTCAACTGAGAACTTCAGCTGACAGCCTGCACTTTCCCAGGTGTTTCCTACTGGGTGTTTGTTAAGTTTCCCCAATTTGATGGCAGCACGGTTTCACTATACTCTTCTACATGTAAGCCTCACCCAAGGGCTCTGTTTGCCTGGGACTCTACTGGGAACCCCAGCTGACTGCCTCAATAAGGGCTTCCCTAGTCAGTTTGGATGGTTGTTTTGGTTTTTTTGTTGTTTTTCTGTGTAACAGCCCTGACTGTTCTAGATATCACTCTGTAGACTAGGCTGACTTCGAACTCACAGAGCTCTTTTGCCTCTGCCTACTGAGTGCTGGGATTAAAGGCATGTGCCATCACATCCAGCCTTCTGCTGGATGTTTTGAGGACCAGATTTGATGATGTTTTGCTATCTGTCTGTCTGCCTATCTATCTATCTACCTACCTACCTAACTATCTATCATTGCTATTTATTCTTTTACTTTGGCTTACTGTATACTTAATAAACCCAGTCACTTAAGACTGGAAGTGTGGCTGTCATATATCATTCTTCAGACTGTATGGAATGGAGATTAAAAACCCTTCACATCAAACGCTTAAGAACATGCCTTCAGACTCCACAACAATGCCAAAATTAATGAACAACAGAGCAAATCCCTCCAAACATCAAAGAAACATGACTGCCAATATTTTCCTAAAATGTGACGATAAAACAAGAATTTTTTCCAGGAGTACATGTCAAAAAGATAATGACCTCCTCCATCTACCCTTTTCCAGAAAGGATGGGGAAAATGTTCCTGTCAACAGAGAAAACACAAAAGAAGCAGGGGTACAAAACTAGGGTTCCAACCCATCAGGGAGGAAAAGGGAATCCAGGTAGTGATGCTGGGGCTGAAGTAGGAAGACGATTACTGTCAGAGGCAGCCAGCCTGTCCACTAGCATGAGGGAGCTCAAAGGTCAGTTGTCATTGTGTTCTTTGCAACACCAAAACAAATGCACAAACCAAGGAAGGAATACACAAACCAGACATCAGACAAGCCCATGGCTTCTCTCTGTCCAGCCACCTCTCTTCCCAGGTCACCTTGCCCTTACTTTTGTAGATGCCAACTCAGGAATCTCCAAATCACATAGTCATCACAGAAGAACAAGGGGCTGACAGCCATCTTTATTTTAAGCCTTGACCTCTAGGGGATGGGGGTAGGCTCCTTGGATGGAGCCCTGGCTACCTTCCACAGTAAGCAATTCAAAAGCTCACCCTTGATCTATACCTTTCCATATAGTTCTATCCCAGGGGCTCACCTTACAGAATAAAGCACCTACTTACATGGAAACCTGGGTCTTAAGTTCTGATTTCAGGGCAAACACGGCTAAGATACCAACAGGAGAGGTAGCAAGAACTCCGACAGCTACGTGACAGGAAGTGCAGGGTCGAGATAGAGCAGCAGGCTGGAGTATCATCAGCCCCAGCAGCAGGAGGAAGCATCTCCCAGAAATCAACTGAAAGTCAGAGCCATTTCCACTGACCTTGAAGAGAGTTGTCCCGGAGGCTGGAGGAGAGGAAGTGGAGGAGCACATGCTTCTTTAGGTTCAGCCAAATGACACCACTCTGTAGGAGAGACTCAGGTGGCACTCTCAACAATGGCCAAATCCATAGAACTAGAGATTGTAAGGTCAAGAAGAAAAAGAAATAAAAACAGCTAGCCTTGGGTGGAAGAGAAGAGGAAGAAGGGAAAAGTGAGCTGAATGCCAGCATTTATGGTCTGTGAGAAGCAAATGAGGTGCCACATGCTCCTGGCCACCATGAAGCCACTGTATCGGATGCCTTCCACACCAAGCTGGAGAGGTGGGGCTGCCCAAGCCCATTAGAACACAGATGTTACTGTCCCAATGCTGGACACTGGGCATACACCTGTTTGATGTCATTATTATCCTTCCAATTGGAGGCGTTTACTTTGAACCCCAGAATGTTAGAAAATGTAACTTTTTTAAAGAGGAAAATTAAGAGATGTCCCTAAGCATCAGAGAGGACCTTGGTCTTCTGAACAGCGTTTGTACTGTTAGACTACGGGGGTGTTTGAAATCGGGCTAAAACCATTGTGCATTGTGAGGTGTCCAGAAATGTATGGGAGCCAGAAATGAACCAGTATGGATTAAAGTGATGTGTTTGGATGTCTAGCTGGCAAGGGAAGACTTGAAATAGTTAATCTTGTCAACTTGACTAGATTTATAATCACCGAGAAGATTTGGTGTGTCTGGAAAGACTGTTTTTTTCTTTTGGTTTGTTTGTTTGTTTTGTTTGTTTGTTTTGTTTTTGAGACAGGGTTTCTCTGTGTGACAGTCCTGGCTGGAACTTGCCTGATAGACCAAGGCTGGCCTCAACTTACCCTGCCTCCTGAGTGCGGGGATTAAAGGCATGGCTTTACTCCTGGCTCCACGTTGGTTTTTCAGTTAGGTCAACCTCCTGAGCCACTTCTCTAGTCCATTTCCTATCACATTTACATTATCGAAAATATGCATGACAGGGTATATTTGGGAATATATATATATATATATATATATATATATATATATATGCAATAACAACTGATAAAAAGGGCGCCATGGAGTTGAAGAACAGGGAAGGACATGTGAGAGGAGCTGGAGGGAGGAACGGAGAGATGTAATAATTAAAATACAGTCTCAAAAGTGAACAAAAGAATCATGTCATAAATAAAATTTACCTTGGGATAACCAAAAAAATATGTGTATGTATGCTCACAGGCATATGTGTATGCATGTTACAGTATGTACTGGTGTACATGCATGTGCATGTGTGTGTGCATATGCACGTAGAAGCCAAAGAACAACATCAGGTATTATTCCTCAGGTGCTGTCTGTCATGTTTTGCCAGAGTTGCTGGCTGACTTAGAGCTGGTCAGGTAGGCAAGGCCAGCTGGCTAACAAGCCAAAGGATGTGCTTGCCTCTACCTCTCAGGATGAGCATGCAAGCATGAACCACTAACCATAGAATTTTTAATGAGGATTTGGGACCTTGAGCATGCTCACATGACAAGCACTTTACCATGTGAGTAAAGTGCCACTAAGCCCATCAAAATAAAATTTATTTTTAGGACACCCTACGATCTACTTCTAGGTCCTATCGTTAAACTTTGGTATTGTTTAGTTCATCGATACTGCCCTGTCAGAGAAGAGATAGAGTATTTAATAGCCATCGACAACTTGTAAACCCATAGTCCTACATGAAAAAGGAAACTGGTCGGACAAGCACAGAGGAGGCAAGGAATGGGAAATGAAATGTTAACAGAAGGCTTAACCAAAATGAAGAGAGCGTGAAAAAGCTATATAAAACCCTGTGGTTTTCTAACTCAAGATGGAACTCAGTTAGACCGGATAATACGACACAGATCCATGAAAGCAGACAGGAGATCCTCAGGGTAGAGGTGTAAGTGGACTCAGGTGAACTGGGAAATAAACATGGTAGTTGTGGGTTAGACAAAACTAAGAATTCATGAAAAAGCTTTGTGGAAACCAACTAGTGTGTAAGCAAATTTAAAAATGCCTTTAAAGGAAGAATTTGAACAGAAGTACCCTGCGTGGGTGGACGGTGCTGCTCCCCAAAGACCTGGATTGTTAAATAAAAATCTTAGCACCAACCATGGGTTACCTCTCCATGAATACTGGTCAGAGAGGACCCAGAGGCTCCCAAAATAACATAAGCTGTTGCCATTGCTCCCGGTTGTTCACCATGACTAGGTAGTAAGGCTCTATTGGGAAAGATACCACCCACTTAGGATGCAGGCATCCAAACTGGCCAGGAACCCCTGTCCCTGCTGACTAGCTTACAGAGTGCCAGAAGTGTTCTACAGGCTTCTTAGAGGAAAAAAAGTCATTGTCTTGCCTGGCACTGAACCCAGCATGCTATGATACGGACCTGCTGGCAACATATGGCCATTGGTGTAACTGTGGTATTACCGCTATAGGGGTATGTATTTAACTGTTTTCTTATTGGATTTGGGAATCACTCAAGAGGAGGGATTTCATGCCCAGTCCTGTAAACCTGGTCAAAAGCCCAGGGCTGAGGAGATCAAAGGCCCGACAGTGGAACTTACCTCTGTAGATTGGCTAAGTGCTCACGTTATCAAACTGGCTTCTACATATCTGTGTTCATATGCATAGATCTGTCCTACTCTTAACTTTGGTCAGGGAAGCTTCTTTCTGCAGTAGGTAGTGGTTAATGCAGAGACCCATAACTGGTCAAAAAGTCAAGTGTAAATAACTTTAAGTGTCCAGCCTTGGACAGGTTATCAGTATCACCCCCCCACCATTCACAGCTCAGGAGATGGGGAGAAAAGTAGGTAAGAGCCTGTGGGTAGAGAGGAGAGGGCTGTGAACCCTGACTCCTGACACCACATGCCTGTTGCATGCATCCGCTCACAGGAACTATGGTTATTTAGAAGAACTCTTGGCAGTTGACAGCTAATGAGAGGAAGTCACAGTCCTTTGGGGATATGGTCACTGGTAGATTGCTCATGTCCCCAGGGGATCACCCCATACCCATATGCATATGGACAGCAGTAATTGGACTCCAGGAATAAACAAGAAGACAGGAAGCTGAGGAGAGCAGATGGATTTATACACTATATAAATGTGTGAAAATTTCAGAGAATAAAATTATTATCTAAAATATTAATTGGCTGTATAAACCAATGCAGTCCCCACCCTTAGAAGCAATTACATGTTCAAAGGCAAAAGTGAGTGATTCCCCTGCATGTGCTAATCAGTAACCTGTGTTAACTTGGCTTCTCCACATTGAATGTAGCAGTTACAGAATCTTCCAGCAGAGGGCAATGGTCGTTTACCTCTGGGTTGAATCCTTAAGCAGAACTTGCTTCAGGTTACTTGATGGGAAAAATCGGCAATTGTCATTCGGGCTTTGGTAGTATTAGGGACTGAACCTAGTACCTAACATAGAGTAGGCAAGCACTCTACCCCTGATCTCTATGCGCATTGGCTTTTATTCTTGAGAATGAAAATAACCAATTGAGCATGTGTACAGTCAAGTCATTTGGACAGCCGCCGCAGTAGAGGAGGGAAAAGCTCATAAGCAATTGTCTGCTGATTTTGGTTTTAGGGGTAGAATCTACGACCCCTGTATCCTGCTGTCAGTCGTTTTGGTTTTCATCCTGGGGTGGGCGCTGCAGGAGGATTCCAGAGCAGGGCTTCTAACTCTCGGCAACCTTTGTGACAGACAGTCCTTGGTTCAGGGTTCAGACATGTGCACCAGGGTCTGCGGAACAGTGTTTCTGAGCCTACCCACTGGTGCCAGTCACAAAGATGTCTTCCCAATTCTGACAATGCTTTCACAAGTCATTCTTTACTACCGCTGAGTTTAAACACACACACACACACACACACACACACACACACACACACACACCACGCACTCACTGAGAAAGCAATTCTCCATAATAGAGAAAAAGAAGAAAAAAGTTTGCTGGTCCCAAGATTTCCCTTTACAAAACTTCTCCAGTAACATTTTCTCTTTTTTTGCACACAGCATGATTACCTCATGTTTCTCTTTTACGGTGTATACTATAGCTACATATATATCATATATGTGTATCATACTTATTGTGCTGAGAATATCCTGTATTTATAAATGTCTATTGTATGTATGTCCCATGTATGTAAGTTGATCCTGTTATTGGAGGGCTGCTCAGAGAGTATTAGCTTTGGGGAAGATCAAAGTTTTCTTCCCAAACCAAGGGCCTGAATAGTGTCATTATGGTGAAGAGCTGTAAATGAGAGGCAGGGGTGGCAAGGGCCAAGAAGGAAAAAGCTTGGACTGTGTAATTTGGTCAAACCTGTCGTGTGTGTGTGTGTGTGTGTGTGTGTGTGTGTGTCCAGTCTTCTATTGTAATCACCCCTCAAAGTGGTGACCCTTGCTCAAGGGAAAGTATACCATTTGCCCAGGGACTCTTCCCAAGATAGTAAGGTCTGAACACCCACACAGCCCCATCGACATGTTCCAGGAAAAGTCATCGAGATCAGAGTCCTAACTAAAGGAACCAGGAGGACTATGAAAGATGCAGCCTGAAAGAACAGGACGCTGTCGGGAAACATCACAGGCTTGCCTCTGTTCCTCATGGAGACCAGGATCATTACCAGAAAGTAAGCAAGTTGCTGCAGACAAGATCTTGAGTTTGACCTGAGCATCTGAACCAGCATTGGCTGAGAGTCCTAGCTGACCTGTTACGGCTGGTGGAAGTCAGGTAGGATAGAGGGTTAAGGGAGGATGCTGGAGAATACGGAGAAGAGACATACCAGGAAGAGCCAAGAAAGATGAACAGTTGGATCCAATTATTTTCAAAGCTTTTCAAACAACCGTATCCTAGTATCAGAGAGATGCAAAGATCTGCGACTTGAAGTCACTGTATTGTTTGTGTATGAGTCTGTGTGTATATGTGTGAGGGAGGGTTATGGTATATGTACACCTGAGGCCATACCAGAGAGGGTCCTGTTCTGTCCTTATTCCCCAAAACAAGTTCTCTCACTGGACCTAAACTTGGGCTGAGAGCAGCAAGCCCCATTGACCTCCTGTCTCTGTGTTTCCCCACAGTGCTCTGATTACAGGTGCATGGCCACACACAGCATTCTGGGAGTTTGAACTTAGATCCCTATACTTGAGAGCTCTTACCAGCTGTGATCTTTCCAGCCCTGGAAGCCGTTTTAAATGGCCAGAAAAAAAACAAAAAACAAAAAACAAAAAAACCCAGCCTATTAATTTTGGAAGGATGCCATGCTAACTTCACTGGATCGCAGTAAATTGAGAGCTAATACTCTACAACACTCAAAACACTCGCTGCCTTTTGTCTTGAATCAAGAACTATTACACCTTCACCTGATAAAAGTTTGTAGAGGAAGGGCACCTTTAAAGCTGAAAACAACCTCACCAAACCCTCCTCTCCCTATTCAAGTGTTTCTGAGCATGGGTTCGAACCCCTGGGCTCCTGTTCACCTCTGTTTTGGTAGCTCAGGTGCTGGCCTCAGGCTGCTGTGATTTCTCTCTGACTCTGCCATCTCAGAACATGGAATGTCTCATCACAGACCCGCTGAAGCAGAATGCATAAACCTGAGGAACAAAACTTTGCCTTGTTATTCTTTTTCTTTTTTTCCATTTTTGTGTATGTATGCATGGTGTGCATAATTACACGTGTACAAGCACATGCATGGGCATGGGAACACATGTGTGCACATATATGTGGAGGGCAGAGTTTGAAGTCAGGAATCGCTCCCCATTGCTCTTCTTCCTTACTCATTGAGACAGAGTCTCTCAATCAAAATCAGAGCCCATTAATATAACTATGTTCGCTAGCCCATTGGTTCTCAACCTGTGGATTGAGACCACTTTGGAGGTCATATATCAGATATCCTGCATATCAGATATTTACATTACAATTCATAACAGTAGCAAAAATACAGCTATGAAGTAGCAATATAATTATTTGATGGTGGGGGGGGGGTCACCACAACACAAGGAAGTGTCTTAAAAGGTTGCTGCATTAGGACAGGGGTTGGGGGGAACCTCTGCACTAGCCAGAGGTCTTGGGGATTCCCCTGTCTCTGCCTTCAGAGGCTTAGACTGTAGGAGGGAAAACATGTTTACACAGAATTTAAATGGGTTTTAGGAATCTGAACTCATAGCAAGCCCTTAACCACTGAGCCATCCCCTCAGTCCCAGGAACTTGCATTCTTAACAGGTTGCTAAGCCGATGCTTCCTATACTGAATGGATGCCAAGGAACGTTACCTATGCATGAGTTCTCAGTTTGCTTTCAGTATCCTTTCGAGGAGTGACCACGTTAGCAGTTTTCCTCTCCAAGAAGAATCTACATTTAATAACCCTCCTCCGCTTCTATGTTTGTTTTGTCTCCTCCTAGGTTGCTTTTAATAAGGGAGTAGTAATCCTAGCCTGCTCCGTTTGTTTGCTTATTTTAAATGGTGCTTTGATTTCACAGCCCGGCTGTATTTATGTTGTCCTTGGCCTCCTCCCAGAGAACGTCCATGCTGACAGGAAAAGCTGGGCATCTGCTGCCTTCCTAACTTTACCCTGAGGTTATTTGATCTCCATGTCTCAGGATGTCCTTTACTGTAGACACTAACAACAGAGAGCTGCCGGGAGACCTCAGAGTCTGGACGCTGCAGAGCTGGACTTTAAGGCTAACAGAATAACATCACATGGATATACATGGGTATGAGGGACTTTCCCCCAGAGACTCGGGAGACTACAAAACCCGACTTCAATAGTTATGAAAAACTAGTTATGCCTAAAACCAATGTGGAAGAAAGGGACATGACCTTCCTGCTTAAGCTTCCAGATAGGAAGAGATTTGAAATGAGAATCTTGAAAGCAAAAGAATTGCTTAAAGATGAGTTCTATTCTTTCATATCACACTGAGCACTCCAAATAAAACAAACCATGGCACCTTATTCATAATGACGGTACTTTAAGCTCTACCCAATTTAAAAGAGGTACATGCGTGTGTGTGTGTGTGTGTGTGTGTGTGTGTGTGTGTGTGTGTGTGTCTGTGTGTCTGTCAATTAATATTATACACACAATGTCTGCCTTTCCATCACTGTCACCTCTACCTCCTCTGCTGTGGGTCCTCAGCTTCAACAAAGAACTTCTCTTTTATGTTAGACTGTCACATAGGATTTCAGCAAGAAACAGTACACAGCTACTTTAGATTTCTTAAATGTTTTGGGTGCTTACATAATGCTCCCTAAAGCAAAAACACCTTTGAAGGGGAGAGGAAGCCATCAGTTGAAGAATCAGAAAACTCAACAACGGATGTAGGATGTATTAGCATCCGATTGCTGCTATGACAAATGACTGCACACCCAGCGACCTCACAACTGAAATATGTGCTTCCCTTCAGTTCTGGAGGTCAGAGTGTGAAACGGGTTTCACTGAGCTGTAAAGGTGTGGCCAGCGCTGCATTCCTTCTGGAAGATGCAAGGGAAATATTTGCAATTCTTTAACTCATCCTTGACCAGCTTCTGGAAACTGCCAACATTCTTTCATGTAAGAATCAACTGGCACTTGCAACCTTCTGGCTTTGGTTTCCTGGTCCCATCTTGTTCTCTCTGTCCTGACTCTCCTGCCCCCTCTTGATAATAATCTCAGGATTATATTAGACTCACGTGCGTAACCCAGATAGCTTCCCTATCCCAGGAGCCTTC